>OZ038003.1:15366217-15541217 GCA_964035705.1 Porites rus | reverse complement strand
GGCTACACAGGAACACGGTGCGGTAAGTAACAAACGTCCCATCCCCTGGGTCTCTTCCACCTTGGTGGTTTGAAGACGTAAGATTCTAATCATTTGTGCATAAAATGTGACTTGAAGTTGTTTATTTATCTGTTAGAATCTTATTATTCCGAAGTAGTCTTTTACTCGTTTTTATATTAAGTCCAAAGTTAGGGAGAGAAAAGCTTTCTCGTAGTCCAAAGAATGTTTAGCAATTATTAAACTGGGCATGGTAGGATATGAAGAACTATGCAGATCGAGGATTCAAAATAATTCCAAGTTAAGAAACAAGTTAAAACATGCTTATCTCCGTCGATGTTACGTTTATATCGATAATGCATCTTTATCGGGAAGTTTTGGAGATAAGGGCTGTTCAGGTCTGCAAATATACTCCAAATAGCAGATGTCGTCCTTCGAGTTGTTTCCTTACTGTTCTTACTATGTTTTTAGACAACAGTTCGCCGTGAAACGAGTAAAATGTTCCGCCACCACTTACTTCGCCATTACTCACTTCGAAAACAACTCAAACTCGTCCCCAGGTCTTCTCGGTTAACGGTTCAATAACCTGCATTTTCACCGCACTTTTGACGACATCGGTTCAATATGGCAAAAATTTTCCGAATTTGGTCAACAGTGGCTGGTTATGATGAATTATGCTTGTGATTTTAGTCAATCAGAAACAGAGAAATATTTTGAATGAATAATATATAATTTTATACGCATGTATTAAGTTTAAACATAAGTATATTTGCATAACCTAAAATACGGTCAGCTCTTTCTGAGACGGACAGTCAGAGCTTGTCCCAAAGATGTCCGTCTTAGAGAACGGTATCATGACACCAGCAATTTTAAAATTGAAACTATACGAGATGAATAAACGTCTGTTGAACTTGCACAAAACAGCTACACCTGAACACTGCAGCAAAAGTGGAGTTCTTTACTCATTGTGCAATCAGACGTTCATTACAATCAAACCGCTTTCACGGGTTCGTGGTCTAAAAGCTAAACACTATACGCTCTGTTAACTACCAAAGCAAGACTACTAAATATCAAACATTTTGCAGTTTAAGTTACTGTCATGCAGAGCACCTACATCTCCGTTTTGAGGTCTTTGTCACCACATAAAGCACTTCCAAATTTGGCCGTTGACGGTTTCAAAAGTGTCCGTTGTCCGTCTTAGAGAGATTTCCTTATTATAGAAAGTATGGTGACAGTAAGATGACTAAGGTTACAGTAAAATGACTGGGACCAAACCTAGGTGTCCATCTTACAGCGGTGTCCGTATTATAGAGAATATCAGGTTACAGTCAGATGACTAAGGTTACAGTAAAATGACTGGGACCAACCCTAGTTCTTACTAGACAGAAGTCCGTCTTATAAAGTTGTCCGTTAAGAGAGAGTTTACTATAAATCGAAAGGGAGATGGAAGAATTCGAGACAGTACTAGAAAGCTTAAGGCGGCTCGGTTATCTCAAATATTGTGTCAAAACTTTTTCCGCTTTAACGCAAAGGCTACGAAAGTTTGAAAAGTCCGAAAATACAATTATTTTTTAAAAGGGGTGTAGAACCTGTTTGACGATGTGTCAGCTTGACGCGCATATATCATATAGTTTACTACTCTAATTTTAACTCATTTGAATTAAGAGTTGTAAAAAAATTCCAAATAATGATATTTGTCAAATATTATCTGGAAAAAAGTTCACACCCAAACTCTTTTATCTCTTTTACATTTCAGAATTAATCATAAAAGACTGCTCTAAACTTGGTCAAAGTGGTTTGGCATCTAGTGGAATCTACTACATCAACCCAGATGGTGGCAGCCCAATACAAGTACTGTGTGACATGACTACGGACGGTGGAGCTTGGACTGTCTTTCAGAGACGTTTAGACGGTTCGGTTGACTTTTTTCAGGGCTGGAAATCATACAAAAACGGGTTTGGAAATCTAAGCGGTGAATTCTGGCTTGGAAACGACAATCTTCATCGCTTGACATCAGCCTCTGATGACGTCATGCTTAGAGTTGACCTGGAGGACTTTGATGGCAACATAACATACGCTGAGTATACAACATTTCAAGTAGCTGACGAAGCAAATAAATACAGGATTATGATTGGAGGATACAATGGTACGGCTGGTGACTCGATGGTAGATGACGGAGGGCAGACCCAAAAGTAAGCAAATATTTCGCTGGTAATTAATTTGTAGCAACAGAAAAAGACAAGGTCAATACCGCGCTCATAAGCTCTTTCACTTTATTATAAGCCACCTCCAGTTATAAACCCATCTATAGACCCGTAAACCAAAAAATACATCCTATTACAAGCCTCCGGATATAAGCCCCTTGAGGATCTATTGAATTCGATTTATAATGACATTTTAGATTTATTATGACGTTTTGAAGGTTAATTAAAAAAACAGTAAATGCAAGACCTATTAAGACTGCTATATCTTGTTTCAAGGCGCTGTTTCTATTTCGGGTATAAAACAGCTCGGATATAAGCCCCTCCGTTTATAAGCCCTTCTAAAACCCCTGACGAAGATATATAAACCCAGGGATAAGTGGCAGTTTACGGTATCAAATCAACAATCTTTCAGTAATATGATTTCCTTTAAAGCCCATCTTACACTGCTGCAAGAGCCCACAACCCGGAGCCAGCAACTCCTGTACTCGGCCTATGTCACGGCGTTTTTACGGACCAGTTTATTTTTAGACACATTTTAGGGCACTTTTTCCCGCGAAAATAGAATCTAGACCATGTCTATGAGTGCATTCGTTAGGTCTGTAGGTTTAGCTGACCGGTTTGTGGAATTTAAAAGATAGTCAAAATTCGCGCCAAAACCGTTTCAAGGCGTGACACGAGCGCATAGAAGTTGCTCACTCTTGACTGTTCTTACGATTCTTTTTACCATTACGATAAGTCATCGCCAGCCCCGACCACCTTAGATACCTTCTCCCTCTTATTCAAATCATTTATTAATTGGTAAAGTCTCTATACTCTTAAGCGACCACAGCCACATACTTGGCATCTGTATCTGAACTGCAGGTGTAGCAGTGAGCTGTAATGCACGAAGCCTTTACTTCGGAAGCATGATGCGTATTACTCCAATCACCCCATGCAAGGATGGAAAATTTCGCTTGAGGAATCCGGAATCTGGAACAAATTCGCTTGTGGAAAACGAAATCCTGGTCTTTGGAATCCGGAATCCCACTAACAATTGGAACCCGAAATCCAAGTTCCAATTTTAAAAAAATGAAGAATCCAGTACCTGGAATCCGAAAATCCACGGCGCGGAATTCAGAATCCAAGACCGTCTTGGATTCCCTTGCATGGGGTGACTCCAAAGTCCGAACTCCAAATCCACCTTGAAATCCACCTCGAAATCCTAACTTGGTAAATAGACAACCTCCTGACAAACAAATCTCTTTGTAAAATTTGACTATGTGCCATTATCAAACTGTGACTTTTTTCTGTAGTAACTCGCAGTTTTCAACCAAAGATGTCGACAATGATCTGTATAAGCCTGACAATTGCGCTGTTTTGAAAAGTGGAGCATGGTGGTACCATTCCTGCAGTTGGGCCAATCTAAATGGTTTGTATCGTCGTGGATCTTATAACACCAGCTACCCTAACGACGGAGTAAGATGGGTCACGTTTAGAGGACTGTATTATTCGTTGAAACGCACTGAGATGAAATTAAAACCTAAACCATAAAAGGCAATGGTATAGGCTCTTTGCATGACTTGATCACGTGATCAACTTTCGATAAACACGAAAATAGGTCACTTTTGAAAAATTTTGTTAGCACAAGCTGAAAGAGCATTATTAAAATTAGGTAACCTGAGAATTTTCAGCCTTATATCTCAAAGGTAGCGATTGCAACGGCCGTCGAAAGTTGGAGGCATTTGTAGGAGAAAAACAACTTTTGCCATCCAGTCACCCTTGCATGGTTTTCCATACAACTCCTTGTCATTTCGAAATTTTCAAAACTGTCATGAAATATTTCCTTAAGCATTTTAGGGCTCAAATCTCCTTTTAATTCATAACAGGCAATTTGTGCCCTTAAATGCCTAAGGGAAAGATTTAAAGACAGTTTAAAAATGGTAGAATTTACAAGGATTTGTATGGAAAACCATGCAAGCGTGACTGGATTGCAAAAGTTGTTTTTCTCATACAAATGCTTCTAACTTTCGGCGGCCGTTGCAATCGCTACTTTTGAAATATAGGGCTGAAAATTCTCAGGTTACCTGATTTTAATATGGTCTTTCAGCTTGTGCTAACAAAATGTTTCCAAAGTGAACTGTTTTCGTGTTTACCGAAAGTTGATCACGTGATCACAGTCATGCAAAAAGCCTATTACGGCATTATGATGCTTTGCGTCCCCTCATTTAAGTCGCAATGGTAGACATTTGAAACCATTTGCTACCTAATCTTATGAAGAGTGCATGCTATATGACCTTTTAAGTATAGTTACGGCTTCAGACTACAACCTGGTCACACAGAACGTACTCGGTTATGGATGGATGGCCTTAATTCTGGCAGTCTATCTTGTATTCAACACTTATTTTTTAGAAAGGAGAAAGTAACTAGAGCCGAAATGTGTCTAGCACTTACTTGTGGGATCGTTACCGCGCTGGACAGCAATTGGACATATTTTTTTCCCTGTCCCAAGTGACAGTCCCAGAAGTCTTTGCCAAAAATAACTCCAAGCATTTGTACTCAGTAGATTTGACCGGCTCTTACAATTTTTGCCTTAATCATAACTATAACAAAATTGTCAAATCTGATTGGCTATCAACTGCCCTGATTTCAGCCTTAATTGGAAAGTTTAATAAGACAGTACGCGTCATGCCTAAGTAATTGGACAGTACGTGCCACCACGCGCGCGCTGAAATGGCTTTTTTTTTCTCACTGCTAGCAAAACAAAATTTCGAATTTCTTGTGTTTTGATGTTAAAAATAGCCTATTATATCACAAATTTTGTTAAAGTTATGATTAATTGGTAACAGAACTTCGTGTCGTCTAATTCGGTCTGTAATCATACTCGTGATTAAACAAATCTGACTCCCGCTACGCGGTCGTCCGATTTTGTTAATCACTCGTATGATTACAGATCGAATTGGACTCCGCTCAGTCCTGTTACCATTACTTAACTTATTGACGAAACGTAAGGTCAAGATGGTTGAAATTGGCCAGGTTTGTTTTTTCCTTTTTATATTAGCCAAGACAAAGACGAGTTTCACAGGAACAGCGCAAAACAATTTAGTAGAAGAGGAAGGATCCCAAAATTTTAGCCGTCGTGACTGAACAAACCTGGTCATAATATGGCCAAAGCAAACTATTTTGCTATGGAACAAAGCGGAGCAGTCTCGAGAGGAAAAATAGGCCCTAAATTCTCGCTCGGGTAGACAATCGAAAACAGGATTCCCTTTTTCTTTCCCACTTGCAGGCCATTTTGACATCACACTTACAGTTAACTCTGAACCTGAAATTTTTAATTGATAAAGTGACAATTCGAATACGATCCGTTTTATCATGTGACACCTGTTAGAATGTATGTTTACAAGTGCCCATTGCAGATCACGTGATGTTTGTAAGCGAATTGATCTTTTGCCTTGCGATAAATGAAGGATGTATGCAAAAAGTATGAGTACCTCCAATTTCCAATAGATTGTGAGAACTCCCTTTTTAGTCAGTGCAGGCTTGGCAGGACAGGCTAGGGAGCCAAAAGCCCCATCCCGCCTTCCTCGGATTCATGATAGAATTTTAATATCTCGAACGTAGGCTATTGGCATAAAATAGGCTTACCTCTTATTTGTGTTATCCTAATAAAGTTTTAGGATTATTACGCGCGAAGATGAATATTAGAGTGCGGAAATAGAGCATTTACCCGTAGTTTGTTGATCTTCTTTAATTAATTGTTTATTAGCCTTTTAATTTTCATAATCGTAGTTTCAGCATTCATATTCAATTGTAACTTAAGTTTGTCTTTTATACGTGTAATTTTTTGTTATTTGGTACATTACTTAGCCCAATGAGTCCTGTAAATCAATTCTCAAAAACCCAATTGGGAGAATAAAAAAATATACCATATTGTATTGTACTGAAACTACAGTGGAACCTCGGTTTAACAAAGTGCCAAGGGACTGGCGAAAGTTTTTCGTTATATCGAGGGTTCGTTACATCGAAAACCCGGATTTAACGAATTTTTTTTAAAAAACAAACAAAATGTTCGCTATATCGAGGTATAGTTAATGATTAATTTCCAACGCCCAGCATTTCAGGATGTGAACAATTTCTGTAATAAAGATTTTGTATACGAAGCTATTGTCTCAGTTCAGAGCTGTACACCATAGCTACGGCACTAGAAACACAAGAGCAGGCTGACAACTACTGTAAACATAAATTTTATCCTCATTGGTCTGTTTTGCATTCATCTTTAGCTATCTTTCCGTCACATGTTGACATGTTATATTCTACGTTTCGTTTCTTAATTGTGTTCGTTATACCATACATTTTATTGTACCTTTGGCCGGGCTGAAGAAAATCGTTTGTTATACCGAGGACTTCGTTATATAGAGGTTCGTTAAATCGAGGTTCCACTGTACAATGCGGGTAACGCAGGTAACAATTAGAGAGCTTTAGATTCAAGGACTGAGGACGACTACGAGTACGAGATTTGACTTTTAAGTTTTTTCGCGTTTTCTTAAAATATAGACTCCTCCCCGGTAAGCTTCCTTCTACCAGTTTTCGCCACTTCGACATTCTCGCTAAGACTCGAATAGGGACCTTACGAAACTACGACGGCTACGGCAAAGACAACGTCACAAAAACAATAGGTTTAATGAGCTAAACAACACTCTGCACGTGCATCACGCTTTTTTGTACATTTCTTTGCTCTGTCCCTGCACAACTACGACTTCAAATGACCAAATTTTAAGTTTACTTGAGAACGGGTAGCGGCAAGGCGATAGATTCTACCATCTTTATCTGAATTCGGGCGCGGTCCCCTCTCTTCAGCTCCAACCAAAGTTCCCTTCTTTTAAGTAACAGGGCGAATTGGGATAATCGCGAAAACGTTTCAAAGGATGGGACGACTATTTTTCAGCGACGTTTTCATAGACGTCGCCGTTGTCGGATCGTAAGGTCCCTTCTAGGGTGACGACGGCTACTACGTTTTCCCGCCAAAATGACGCTGGTTTACGCGCGCTTACTACTTAGTATTGAGAAAATCTCGTACTCTATGTCGTACTCGTCTTAGAATCTAAAGGTCTCTAATAGTTTGTGCAAAAACCACCTTTTTAGCCTCTGTTCACACTACACAGGATAACCTATCGACTCTATCGATACATCCGGTACAGAATGTTCAGCAACGCAGATCCAGAACTGGAACAACTCGTTCACACACATCGAATATCGTACCAAAGCTGTTAACCGAGAGGGCTTGGTGAACTAAATCCCAGTCCTATCTCCCGAATATTTTTTTCCGTCTTAGTGTACTCCTGTCCTAGCTCCCACTTATTCACTCCCGTGATCCTCCCGTGACAGTCCCAATACCTCAGTGTTCACACTGCACCAAAGTGTGGCACTGAATCTATCTCATATGTGACGTTCCACTTTTAGGATCAGTGCTCCGTTCCAGTAATTGCGCCGTAATCACCGTTCTTATGTGTGAACAGAGGCCCTATCCGAAACGGTTTTCGGGCCTGCGCAAGAGCTACCCGACATGGTGTGAAAATAGCCTTAGTTAAGTGCATCTCTACACAGATGAGCAGTTCCTTTCTGAGCACTTCAGGATGCATTATTATTGTTATTTTAAAAGTAATACAAAATTTGTTTCCAAACAACTTAAGGCGATGCCGTTAAAGAGAGTATTGGTAACGACAAGTTTTAGTGCAGCGAAGCGTTGCATCATTTTTGCGAACTTGTTTGGACTTTTTACACCATTATTGTCCTAGAAATTGTCGTTACAAAGCATTTCGTGTAACATCACCTTTACTCTAATACTATATATAAACAAATATGCACAAGCTTTGAGAATTAGAAATAAAATTTTCATCAACTACATATTAAAGCTGTCATGAACGAGCATGGGGTTGCAGACGGCAACATCTTGTCAATGTTTAATGATCCGTCATTGTGGCTGAGGCGTCACTGAAAAATATAAAGAAGGAGACTTAGCTTAAATTACTGTCAGCAGTATTGTGTCTTTGCCAATAAATATTTTTTAACCCCATAGAACCTATTCTTTCTTGATTCACTCCGAAGAAATGCGTTAGGTTTAGAATGGTTCCTGGCCATGGTCGAGTCACCATATCAATTCAGTTGATAAATATGATAATTTCCACTTATTCCACAGCTAGCAACACAGCTACGCAACACAAATTTCTAAGAAGCTTGTCCACGGGAGTTATCCATAAGAAGTATACATTCGCTTAAAGGCTGATTTCCTTTTGATTCCCTTCATTTTAGTCATGTGGTTGTATAGCACTGTATATCGTCTTTTTTGGATTTTGGCAAGTCTATGAAAACTGCAAGAGCAGTAGTTCCTTTGTTGGTGATTATTACATTTACTTCGTACAGCGTGATTCTCGTACTCTGAACCCCCTGAACGTGGGATAACTATGGGTTCTTTGTCTCAGTTTCATTAGCAGACTTGCTTTTCTTTTACCTCGACTAGAACATTAACACGTGATCATTATTTTACATTACCCTGGAGCAAGAAACTCACCTTTGTTGGCCCAGAGTCAATGTCACGTCATCGCCAATCAGCATAAATGGCGCCCAGTGCTTCACAGCTTTGAAAAGTTTAGACTCCCGCATCCATTTCATGGCTTGGTAAAGGGACGTACTTGCGCTTTGCCCTGCCGCCAAATGTTCGTAAAAGACTTTCATGAACGCCAGAGTGGCCTTGTCGTCAATTGACCACAGTGAAGCAATAACAGAACGCGCACCGGCTCCTACAAAGGCGCGTGCAATTCCAACCTCACCCTCTGATTTGATCTCCCCTCTCCCACTGTTACAGCAGCTCAGGACAACAAGCTTGGCGCGCAATTTGGCGTTTAATACATCGCCCTCGTCAAAAGAAAGTCTTCCTCTTTGGGCCTTTGGGAACCAGGAAGATTAGGAGACAAGATAATTTCCCCGGTTTCGGCACGACCATGAGCTGCGATGTGGACTAAGGACACTAGTTGAGCCTGCTTAACACTTGATCTTTTGTGGCATTCTTTCCAGTGAGGGGCTCAGTGTTGAGTATCTGTCCAATCATTTTCACCTCTTCTTCGGCACCAGGGAGACGCGGAAACGGTCTGCAGCCTTTAAGGCGCACAGTTTCCACCCACGGATTGCCAACAAGCAGTGCACCAGATGTACTATGATACTTTTCCGGACACTCTGCCAAAAGCATTAAAATGTTTAGGGATGGGACCATGCGAATTCTCAGCGTTTCAGACAAAAATCTGGAATGTTGGTCTACCAGGGCAGCATAAGGAATCAAGAAAGATGGACCATCTGGGACAATGATAAGCTCGTCACCTTTTATCAAGTGTGAAATCGGAGCGATCACTACGTCAGACAATGCTTTTAAATCTTCTTGCGATGACGTTGATTCTTTCTCTTCTGTACTAGCCCTATTAGGCAACCCTTTCTTCTCTTCATCTAAAGGATCGTCCAAGAAGCGTTCCTCGCATCTGAAACCTCTCACACCAATTTGTTTGTATGTTTCGTTCTTCAAACTGGTTAAGGTCTGATTGATTTCTTTTTGCACAAACTGACATTGCTGTCCCTTCAGTAGTACCCAGAAGTTCAACGTCTCGTAGTGTTCCGCTAGAAATACCATTGATGATGAAGTATAGCTTGAAAAACGAGATATTCTTTCTATTAGGTCCTCCGAAGATGACACTCCATAGTTTGATTCCATAAGGTCCCTGAGAGCTCGTGCTCGTCCACGTTCAACTGTAAAAAGTGCCTCGGTGGTCTTGCCTTGTACTAAAAGATGACACCATAAATCAGAGTAACAGTTTGTCAGTTTGTCGTGAAAGTTGATTTTCCATTCATCTTTACTATTTTTGAGAAGGTCTCTTGTTTCTTCAAATACTTTCATGCTGTATTTGAAAAGCTCCTTAGTTCTAGCGAAGTTGCCAAGAGAATTCTGAACCACCACACCTAGGTTATGATTCACAAAGCCTTCTAAGATTTTGAGTCAGCTCTCTTTAGCTTTGCTCAGAGCTTGCTCAAGGAATTCGTTTGCCTTCTCGAAGTTCTCCCAAGCACAATAAATAAGGCCCAAACTGAAGTACACATCTCCTTCTAACTCTTTGTCTCCAGTCTCTTTTGCGATTCTAAGACGAGACATTCTTTCTATTAGGTCCTCCGAAGATGACACTCCATAGTTTGATTCCATAAGGTCCCTGAGAGCTCGTGCTCGTCCACGTTCAACTGTAAAAAGTGCCTCGGTGGTCTTGCCTTGTACTAAAAGATGACACCATAAATCAGAGTAACAGTTTGTCAGTTTGTCGTGAAAGTTGATTTTCCATTCATCTTTACTATTTTTGAGAAGGTCTCTTGTTTCTTCAAATACTTTCATGCTGTATTTGAAAAGCTCCTTAGTTCTAGCGAAGTTGCCAAGAGAATTCTGAACCACCACACCTAGGTTATGATTCACAAAGCCTTCTAAGATTTTGAGTCAGCTCTCTTTAGCTTTGCTCAGAGCTTGCTCAAGGAATTCGTTTGCCTTCTCGAAGTTCTCCCAAGCACAATAAATAAGGCCCAAACTGAAGTACACATCTCCTTCTAACTCTTTGTCTCCAGTCTCTTTTGCGATTCTAAGAGCTTTCTGCCCCAACTCGAATGATACTTTAAGATCACCGAGATGGTCATACAGATCATCAAAGCTCGCATATGCACTTCCCTCTAAGTTTTTGTTTTCGATTTCTTTACTGATTTTCAGCCCTTTTCGAGAAAACTCGGTTGCCTTTTCCAACTTACGGAGAATCACATACACACTAGCAAGGTTTAGATACATGTGTCCTTCTTTAGCTCTGTGTCCGCACTTTTTGAAGATTCTCAGACTTTGCTCCCCAAACTCGATTGCTTTTTCGTGATCGCCGAGATAATTATACAGACCCCCAAGGCTGTCATACGCAGAACCCTCTAATACTTCATTTCCAATTTTTTTTTGCGATACTAAGTTCCTTTTGAATGAAATCGAATGCTTTTGGGAAATCATAGAGACAACTATACGCAATACCAAGGTTCCCATACGCCTTTCCTTCTGACTCTTTGTCTCCGACCTCTTTGGCGAAAACTAGACCTTGCTGCTGAAACTTGATTGCTTTTCTGATATCTCCGCGATCTCTATACACACAGCCAAGGTTGATGTAACCCATTCCTTCTGATTTTTTATCTCCAATCTCTTTTGCGGTACGGACACTCCTCTGAAGGAAATCGATTGCTTTTGGGAAATCACGGAGAGAAATACAATCAGCTCCAAGGTTCCCATACGCCTGTCCTTCTAAGTATTTGTCCTTGATCTTTTTAGCGATAACTAGACCTCGCTGATGGCACTCGATGGCGTTTCTGAAATCATCGAGGAAGACGTACGTACAGCCAAGGTTCATGTATCCCTGTCCTTCTGATTTTTTATTTCCAATCTCATTTGCGACACTGACATTCTTCTGATAGAACTCGATTGCTTTTGGAAAATCATAGTTAGAATAATACGCAGTACCAAGGTTCCAATACGCCGCTTGTTGTAACTCTTTGTCTCCGACCGTTTTAGCGATAGCTAAACCTTGCTGATAGAACTCGACTGCTTTTCTGAAATCACCGCGAGAGTTATACTCACAGCCAAGGCTGATGTATACCCGTCCTTCTAATTTTTTATCTCCAATCTCTTCTGCGATGCTGACAACGGCATTAATGTAATCTTCTTCACTATATGCTTCATTACCTTCATCATTGTACACCTCCGCTATTGCTAAAAACAAAACAAATGGAAAATCAGGAATGTTTAGTGTACCAAAAGGAGCTTAATGCATTATTTACTTCTTTTCTTTGAAAGGTTGTGTCCATTTTACAGTTCAGATTCAATTTCTGCTCTTTATTTTGAATATAGTCTGCGTTGCAGCAGGCCCTCGCGTTATCTATACAGCTGACAAAAGGTTTAGAGTGTCTGGGCTATTTTGAATATGACATTAGAAAATTTCAATGTCGTGTATTTCAGGATTGCTGTCTAGCAACCTCGAGCGCTTACCATTTGTGCGGAAATTTCGGTGAAAAATTTCCGTCAAATAGTACTGGTATATTTTTGGGCTCCGAAACAGGAACAGGATTGAGCTGTATCATTTACAAAATACCGGTAAATTTTTCCGCTTTCTCTCGACATGAAGCCTGGCACTAACAATCTAAACAAATGGTACAGAAAATTTCGTTCGTTTCGGTAAAAACGGAAAAAGGTAATACCTCAAAGGGTATTACTTTTTTTCCGAAAAATTTCCACCGGGATGAACCGTTCCATTTGAATTCTTCCCGGAATTTCCGGGTTTCAATACAAATGGTAAGCTTGCCTCGTTCCCAGGGTTCTCTAATACCCGTCCCTAAGGAGCGAGAGAAAGAGAGACGCTGGTGGTCAGCATTAGATCCCATCAGCCAAAGCCCCTTTCTCCCCCTATGAAATTTACACAAGGTAGAACTATTTTCTGCTTTTCTATCACACTTAGATGATATTTCGTATTAAAAAAGATTTCTTAAGAAATAAAACGGCAAAAACGAACGATAAAATCCGACGTTCCGGAGTTTCATGACTCCATTATCAAGGAAAAATGTTTTTGATCACGCAAATTACAGCATTTAAAGCGATGTGGCGCAAAAATTAACATAACAGGGTGCGCAGATTATGAAAATACTTCCGCACGAATAGAGTCTGATTGCACGTTGAGATTTGGTTTTAAGGTTCTTATGAAAAGCAAAATCGTACATTTCGTACACGTGAACATTCTTGTAATGTTTAGCAAGGGCGGAGGACTGTTGTTTATGTCCTTTTACACGATGTGTAAATGTTCGCGTGTGTAACCTACATAGCTTGCATCACACCGGTCACATTGGAAGTTATAAACTACACACTGGTTATTTACGATCGGTGGCTTTGCTTCTTTCACATTCAGTCCTTGTTCAATTTTTCGGCTGGCAAACACAGGCTGGATGGTAGGGTTAACTTTTAGGTTCAGATCCTTGAGTTGTTCTTTCACAATATCTGTTGAGATTTGGTCTTTAAATGGTAAAACCACTCGAACCGTGTCATCCGTCTCTTTAACTGGTGATAAAGGTCGCTGCTGGTCACAAACCTTTGAGTCAACGAAACTTTTGATGGTAGAGTTAACGAGGTGTTTGGGGTACTTTAAAAGCGAGAATGCTGTCTTCAATCGGTTACATTCGTCTGAGAAGTGTAACCAACAAAAAAGATAAACGATATGCTCGATACAGCATAGTTCTAAGTAAACTCTGTTTGTACCGATTGTCAACATGACTCTGATAGTTTGGGTGCCAGAGGCTTTTGAAGCGCGATTTCCGGTTTCGGTCAAGTCTTAAAAAGTGATCCGCGCGAAAAGTCCCTCGGGTTTAATTTGCTCCGAAACTAAACGGAAACGCTTGCTACGCAGGCTAGGCAACCTCGTCCCCAGGGCGCTTTTCCCTGGCTTTCGAGGTGAGGCCACAAAGCCAGGCAAAAGCGCCCTGGGGACGAAGTTGAGATTCTGGGAGACAAGTGACCAGACCCAACCAAGACTCAACCCAGGTGTCTCGATGGGTAGGAGAGAGAACCTGGGAACGAGGTTGGTTGTTCATTTGGTACGAAACCTTTTGACACTACGCCTTCAATATTAACAGTTGTACGTTTTCTCACCTATTGAAGTTGCTTTTTCAAAATCCAAAACTTGCTCCCCGGCTGATGTGTCATTACTCTCATTCTCTACTTTTATTTTACTCTCCGCCATTATGAATTGTCCGGATCTGGGGAAAAAAAATTCAACAGAACGATCAACCCCAGCTCTGGTCCCATCGATGAAGAGAGGGGATGATTACGTTGATAAATCTCGTTCCTTGTCAACAGAGAACGGGTTTTCAAATGTCGATTTCCAGTTTACTGTTTTACATAGACTAAATATGCCATTTTTTGGCGGGGGTGGGGTTGGGGGAGGGCTGGCCTTTTTTTGCCAGTCACCTTTTAGGTACAATACCAATGTCCTTTAAAAACGTAAGGTTTCATTAACAAAAACATACATGAGGCCAACTGATGATTGTTTAAGAGCCAAACACTAAACATTTTTGGCCTCTGTGGTTTTTCGTTTTCCACCTAAAAGGCTTTTTCGTTTTCAAGCTGCAGGAGGTTTGTTCTAAAACTGAAGAGTGCTTCGTTTTCTACATATAGGTTACTTCAGTTTTTGGTTGCGGTACACTCTCTTACTATTATGATGCGTCATACGTCATTAGTAAACCTCTCACATAGCCATTTTCACAATTTTGGTTAAAACGAAAATAAATGCAGTACATTTTTCCTAGCGTGCATACCAGAGGAGACTATTACCATAGATTTTTAAGGGAAAAATATTTATTCGTAGTAATCGGAAGAAAATTTTGCGGCATTCATATTACTGGTATAAATACTGGCAAAGTCGAGAGAAAAAGTATTCTAAAATAAACGACAGATTCTTACGCCCTATTCACACCAAAGCTAAAACATGGTAACAGTATAAATTTCTTTTCCTTTTTAAAAAATGTCTGCTTGATATACTGTTCACTACAAAATTTATAGTGTTCAGTCAAAAAATACTTGTGAAAACTGACTTGAATTACTTGTTTTAAAAAGCCAGTTATTTAGCTTCAGTTTATGTCGCTCAATTATATTTCGTTAAAACTGGTTTAATTATTAACGCTTTTTGCTGGTCTTCATGGGAAAGACAAGAAGAAGGAAACCAGCAGTTGCCTCCGGGGTGAGAATCTCGGCGCAAAGGAATATGGTGGAGGTTAAAAAAGTAAATAGAATAAGTTGAATTCTGCCTTACGACTCGGCCCAAGCATATCAAACACTTACTGATATTTTTTTTATCTAAAAACTAGGCAATACGACAACCTCGTTGGGGCAACCAGAACTTCTGTCGTTATCATGACCTTTGAGCGGTTACATTAAAAGGGTTTTAGATAGGCTTTGACGGATTTGTGCTAGCATAATTTTTGGAATAATTCTTGGCCATAGTTTTCATCTATTTTCCGGAAAAAGCACTGGTAGCATAATCAGTTACATTTTGGCTAGCTTTACAGCACAAAATTGTCATTTATTGATTACACAACCAATTCCTTTTAGCCCGAGACCAGCATCACAAGCAAATCTAAGTAACAAAATCAATTTTTGTCTGCTTATTGTCACATCCATCATGACCTACATAACCTGAGATCAGCCTCTATCTTCGTTTCGCTTTGAAAATTACATTTTAGCGGGCAAGGCGAAACTCCACAGAAACTTTTAAGCTCTTAAGTAACGTGTCTTGCACCACCTTCAGGTTTCCGCTTTTGTCCTCATGAAAAATTTAAGAATAATAAAGTGTCAAAATAGAAGGAAACCTAAATGGAAGGTGCACAATTACACAGCATTAAAGGGGCTGTGTCACGGCAGTCCAGTTCATATTTTTTTAATTTTGCCGATTACTCCCCCCCCAATCGCTATGGAACTTAAAGTAAGCAAAGAAATTACAGGTAAATGACAAAATCAGATATCCGAGAGAAACAAATATGTCGCCTGAGCATTTCTTTGAAGTTGCAAGCAGCAGGGATCAACTTTGAAAAAATGTTAGGCTGAACAGTTTCAAAAACCCTAATTTCAATCCGTTTCAATCGTCTTCAGTTTGGCCCATCTGTGGCATCTGTTGTTTCTGTTATGTTATTTTAACCTTCCTTTAAAGTTTTAAGCGGTTATTTTTATGTTTCTCTTCATTTAACGGGCATTTTTTAACTTCCTAATTTTGCTGAATTTCGTGACACAGCTCCTTTAAACATGCACAATATTTGCTGTCTTAGTTTAAAAAAAAGTCACGAGAACTCAGTTAATTTTGCTTACCTGTATTCGCAATGAAGATTGATTTTTCGGATTTGTTTCACCGCAACTCTTTCTCAGCCGCTTCCTGATATGGTGATATGATAGGGGCGTCGTCTGAATAAATAGCAATTTGGGTAGTCACGTGTGATCGAACGAAAGTGAGGGATGTGTGTTGACATCCTCTTTGAACAACGAAAGTTGTTACTTAAAAAAGCCCTTGTATATTTACGTTATCAAAAGGGTATAAGTTGATAATATATTTAAGGCAAATGTGATTCATGACATCATCTCGCCGAAACCTTTGTGACTTTGAAACTGAAAAGCATGGTTTGAATATAGTATTAATTAGAAACTCCTAAATAAAACTGAATCATTAGTTTTGCTTTTTTTTATTCTGATGTTCTAAACGTAAAATTGGGAAAGCTGTTTAGAAAATTCACGGGGGTTCTCCCAAAATATTAGCTGGACAGTGATATAGATATAGGGGGTGCTATAGGTATGGGTATTGGTTCCTTTCCAGGCTTTTCATCTGATCAATAATTTGGTCAACCGTTGTGGTCTAAAAAATGAATCGTTTGGTCCGGAATTGAACACAGAACTTTTTATTATTTTTCACTTCATTGGGAGAGCGCTTTGATAATTACTATGAAGCCCCTTTAAAAACTTAAAAGGTAGAGGAACCATATTTTTCGTACGTCAATCAGGGGCACTCAACGTCAATTTTCGGAAAATATCTGTTCGAAAGACGATTTGAGATCTAGAATTTTCGGAACATTCTTTGTGAAATCGGAGCAGTCTCGAGTGGCAAAATAGGCCCTAAATGCTCCCTCGGGTACGTAGACAATTCGAAAACAGGATTCCCTTTATCTTGCCCACTCGCACGCCATTTTGACAGCCCACTTCATTTTAATTCTAAACCTGAAATTTTTAATTGATAAAGTGACAATTCGAATACGATCCGTTTTATCATGTGACACCTGTTAGAATGTATGTTTACAAGTGCCCATTGCAGATCACGTGATTTTTGCAAGCGAATTGATCTTTTACCTTGCAATAAATAAAGGATGTATGCAAGTATGATTATCTCCAATTTCCAAAAGACTGTGAGAACTCCCTTTTTAGTCAATGCAGGCTTTGCAGGACTTGCTATACTGAATACCCAACCACCCCCTGCCCCCCCCTCCCCTCCGCGCAATCCCCGTTTGCCTCCCTTGCCAGCCACTATAGCCTTCGTTCAATGTATTAATAAAACTTCTAAGTAACATGACTCGGAGGCTTTAGGGCGGAAATTGCAAATTTTTCACGACTCCATTGTCTCACAATTTCCAGAAGAGACTTGAGCACGAAGAAAACCAAACCAAATATAGAAAAATGACCAGAAAGCCTCGGATTCATGGTAGAATTTTAATATATCGAACGTAGCCATTGGCAAAAAATGGGCTTACCTCTTATCTGTGTTAACCTAATAAAGTTTAAGGATTATTTCGCGCAAAGATGAATATTTCTTGCTCTTTTAAAACTTAGGGGCGAGATCAGTTATCTGTATATAAGGGGGTCTTAAAATAACTTACTTATGTTCACTGAAAATTTGGATTAAGCCGGTAAGTAGCCTGCGTCGAAGACGTACTTTAACATCGGTTAGTGACGACTGCGAAGCATCGCCGAGATATATTCTCGTTGTAGGCCCCCAACGGACTCAACGAATTACCGGAGGTGCGTTTGGAATTTCCTTTATTACTGATTGGCAAATTAACGACGTCTTTTTTCACAGGACAATCATTGCGCGTATTCAAATCTTGGTACACAGTTGGGGCCCAGAACAAGGATTTAGGCGCTGTTTTGTAGACCGACTTAACCAGAGTTAAGTTTCGTCTGTGGCGCAGGCTAGCTGGTACGTAGATTACCAGATTTATGTTTAAAATCGCATCCTGGCCACAGTTGTGAGTGCAAAATGTCTTGGGCAGTTTTCTTGCGAAGAATATTAATTCACTAAAGGGGTGACTCTGAAGAAACAAGCTGGTCAAATTTAATTGATCTTTAGATATGGGGACGATATCGTTCTTGTAGCAACCAGAAACCAGGCTCCAGAGGGAAACAACACAACGAAAAGATACTGGGAACCAGTATAACTGATCATCTTTAAAGGAAAACTTAATAGTTATATATTAAAACACCTGTTATACCGTTAAAGTGATCCGTGAAAAAATGTTACTGTGCCTTGTACTCGTCTTTGCCGAAACTGCATCGGGCTTAAGCCGTATTTCAGGATCTCGTTTTCAAACTGTTAACTTTGCTAAGGCGAAAGAAGGACGAAAGTTGAATGGAAGCGTGATAAAAGAAATGCAAGTTGATACAGAGGGTGCGTGTAGGCTTCAATGTGTCAATGACGAGCAATGCCGCTCTTACAACTTTGGACTCAAGAAGCATAAAGCTGGGAATTTCCTGTGTCAGTTAAATGGTTGCGATAGATTTGTTGGTTTTGGTAACTTCACAAAAGATGAGAATTTCAAGTACAGAGGAATAGAGGTAATTAACCGTCAAAAGAAAATTAGTTAAGGATCTTGGAAGAAAAGAAGATAGCAAGGAAAAATTAGAAGCTTGCTGGTTAGGTTATCACTGCACTTATAGCGATTTAACGAGTGAAGACTGTTGTAAAAACATTTGAAATTTTCCGCACTCGAATGCTGCTAAACTCATTAAAACGTTATCCTAACAGAGCCTCATCCCGAATTGTAACAAGTTCTTAGTTATCAAAGATTTCCCTGAATGACCAAAGAGGTTTAACGTTTGACACTAAATTGGTCGGTGGCTTTACCAGTACTGAGGAAATCAAGAGCGAAGACGCAGTTTATATTGTACAAAAACTTCGACTGTATTCTTTAAATTTGTTTTGTTCATATTTCTTTTTCTTGTACGTGATAAATAAAATCTGAAAAAACCTTACTATTTAAGGACAATGAATTATTAATAATACAAGGACCAAACTAACTCATTTATAACTCTTATTCAAAAGCCAATTTTGGAAGTATAATTTTCGTTGTCTTACATGAATTGACTGTCATGTTTAAAGAACAACAACAACGAACAACGGGTGGTAGAAGGATAGTTGCACGCAACCAGACATTGTTTGCTAAACTTTTTTAATTGCCAAATAGTCTCATTATGTTAAAGCGTTTTGGTCCCAGTTGGTCTCGCTAGTTCTAAAGATAACGAAACCTTTGTTTAAGATAAGCACGTCTTGTAGTTTACGAACCATAACTCCGTTACAATGTAATACTTTATCCCATTGATATGTATTTTTGCATTTATGATTGTAAGCGCTAAAGCTTTTCGGAACTCGTTAGCATGTGTTAAAAACAAAGTAAAGAATTCTTACTTTCAAACGAGGCCACATAAATGGGCCGCTATTATGAAAAAAGCGATCTAATAAAAATCTACACGTTCTAAACGATTTCATGTAGCCATCTGTTTTCATGTCAACACAAGGGAAGAATTCCCACGTTTAATGTAGATTTTCTTGACATCCACGAAATCTTAATGGAAACATGTACATTTTGTGTTGAGTTAAAGATATTTTTCCCTTAACAGAGTGTCTGCGAGTCTGACAGCTTAAATCCTTGTGGTGACAAGGGAATTTGCATCCCAGACTACTCCACCGGCAGCTTTGCATGCAAATGTGACAAAGGCTACGGAGGAATATCGTGCGGTAAGGATCAAATACTTTTCCCAACCTTTTTCGCCGCCGTCTTTAACATTATCTACGGCTACGGCAACTATAGGCTATTGTATATTATGCTCGCATTTTTTTCCAGCATTATATTGAGGCAAAAGCATTAAGCATTGTTCCAGCATTTTAGTGGAATTTTCCAGGAAAATCATTTTTCAACTACCTGTTTTGGAGAAAATGAAAATTAAAAAAGAAATTAGAGTAAAAGAGCACTTTAAGTCGAAATTCCGAAAAAAGATTCAAATGCCACCTTATCACAGCAGATTAGAATATTCAACCAATTAACCTGTATACATTATTTTCAGTCAACAAAAGAAACAAAAACCTGATTTCTTTCCCTTTCAACCCACTATTTAATTTAGATGGCGGTTCACAAAACTGCTGCAGTTTCGTCTTACGACCTCTTCAGTGGATCGCTAAACAGACACGTCACGTAGCAATGCACGAAAAATAACCCCTAGTAATGAGGCTATTGGGTTACAAGAGTCCTTGGGAAACGGACGTTTTTATGCGTTGTTGTTAAGCCAAAAATATATAATATTTCATCCCAAACGTACGAAAGCCGAGGAGGGACTTCAGACTTCAGACTTCAGACTTCAGACTTCAGACTTCAGACTTCAGACTTCAGACTTGACAAAGTTCGAACTCCGGATTTCTGATTTCTGACCATTCAATCTCAATGCTGCATGGTGTGGTACTGTGTCAACAAGTTCTTCACCCAGTAATGTTTTGGTACGTTTTCCTGATTGCTGTTTAAAGTGATGCCTAGGTGAATCCAATTATAGTTAAATGAAAGACCTTAACAGACGTGTAAATTTTTTCTACAGGTTACCTTTACTAGCCATTTTAAACATGGTTTGCCTCTCGAACTGCGTTATGCCTGCTTATACGCCAGCCTTACAGAAAGATGAAGGTCTCGAAAGAGAGGACCTAATTACGAGCTACTTCAATCAAGGTTTAACTAACGCTGAGATAGTTGGTTTCCTTGTTCTACGACATGGCATTGTTTGTTCTGTGCGAACATTAAAACGAATTCTTAAGCGTTTAGGGCTAAGACGAGCTAGGCATAACAATGAATCCCTCACAGAACATATAGTCGGTGCTGTTCTGGAAGAACTGGAGAATTCATGTGGCTCCTTTATGGGATATCGTCAGTTGACAAGGCGACTGAGACGTAAGTATGATTTGAAAGTGAGAAGAGATACTGTGATGAGAGCACTCCGCATTATAGATCCCGAAGGAGTTGAACGTCGCCAAAAACGTGCCCTAAAGAGAAGAAGGTATAGTACCCCCGGTCCGAATTTTTTATGGCATGTCGACGGCTGGGATAAACTTTCCCCATTTGGTATTTTCATTCATGGAGCCGTAGACGGCTTTTCTCGACGAATTCTCTGGTTAGAAGTCAATTCAACGAATAAAAATCCTAACGTTATTGCCTCCCACTACCTCACTACAGTACAGGAACTCGAAGGGGTGCCTAGACGGATGCGTTGCGACCGGGGAACGGAAAATACAATCATTGGAAGCCTTCAACAGTTTTTTCGATGGAACGATGTGGACGATTTTGGAGGAAGGGAAAGTTTTCTGGAGGGCAAAAGTTGTGGGAATCAGCGTATCGAAGCCTGGTGGTCTAAATTTCGTGAGGGAGGAGGCGGATGGTGGATGAATCTTTTCAAAGACCTGCGTGATACTGGCTTTTACAAAGATGACTATCTTACCAAGGAATGCCTGAAGTTTTGTTTTATACCCATAATTCGACGAGAACTGCGTCTCGTGGCAGAACTTTGGAACACTCACCATATTCAGCGACAGAGGCGGTGCGACGTAGAAGGCGGTAAACCAGACGTGATGTTTTTTACACCTCAAGTTTACAGAAAACAGGACTATTTGGTAAATGTAGACAAAGATGATGTAAGTGCGTGCAAAGAAATTTATGCCGAGAATTGCGTTGATTACAATGAGGATATGGAAGAGTTAGTGAGACTAATAAAAACAGACTATCAACCTCCATTAAACGAGTACGAGGCTCTTAAATTGTATTCCGAAATAATTGTTCTTTTAAAAAACCATTAACAACCTGAAGGAAACACATATTAGAATTTTTTGTCTAGCTGAGAAAGCCCACGCTGCGTAAGGCTAGGGGTTTCTTGCTCTTCGTCGTTTCGGGTATTCTTGCAATTTGCACTTAGCATCTACCTCCTTTTTTTGTAACTCCACGAGAGTAGCGAAATTTAAAAATAACATTCGCATGAGTTAGTCGTATTCCCATGATGGATAATAATATGGTTAACTGCAGAATAGTGTCAATCTCGAATTTTATCTTCCAGATAAAACTTAATGATGTGAATGGAATGTATGTTACTTAACTAGAAACAGAAGACCCGTTATTATTTTTTTGTTATAAAAGGTTGATGTACAAAAAAATTCAACTCATTGCCGCTTTGGTCCTTAATGTTTAGAACCAACGCATCCATAACGTGCGGTGGGGATTTGTATTTTGTATTAGGATATTTATGTACACAAAATTTAAACAAAACAACCTGGTACCTTCTACTTAGCTACTAAGACTAACAGGAGATGAGTGTAAAATGTAGAACAATTTTGGCGATGGTGATCAGAATACTTGGGACAGGATGGTGCTGCGCTATAGAAACACCTTACAAGCACAAGTAGCTTCTATCAGTTCTTTTAAAAAGCTTAAGTTGGGGTTTCATTTAACAGTAAAGATGAAGAGTACTGTGGCAGTGTCCTCCCTGGTCTATCTTTTGCATTACGTATTAAAGTTTCCCTTTTCTTACACCTATGACATAAGTTACAGGTTCAATGAGACTAAAAGTTAGGTCTTTTCAATTCATTTATTGATCAGCTATTCAGGTTTCACAAATCCATTGTCAATGAATATAAAAGTATTGAAAACATCAATTTATCAGGCCTCAAACGTTCAGGCAACCAAATTCTCGTACTGTACAAACAAAACAACTTAACAGCTTGGGTCTTTAAGCTTTTTTATATAACGTGTTAATTAAGCCTACTTAAAAACTGGGACTTTAAAAGCGTCCAAAGGAACTTTGATCCCCTCTAAAATATTAGCTCCTGGATTCTGTTTCTATCAAAATATTCATTTTCTTGTGGAAAGCGGCGGATTCCCTGAATAAGCAAATTCAACGATACATTCCGCACCGGACCTGCATTGGACTCACAAAATAGTACCGCAGTAATTATAATCTTACAAGTATAGCAGGCAACACGTTTGTACAACAGATATAGTAAGGATGTTTTTAGACTGCAAAAAATTCAATGTAACTACAAATAACACAAACTTGGACTTGATCGCCCTGACCATTTTCCCTAATCCATTGACGAAAATAAAAAATTAAATGAAATAATGCACCGTAATTAAAACATTGTTTTACGTACCGGAAGCCATGAAAAATTCAAATCAGTGCTAAAAGTAGCAAATGCAGATTCAAATGACCTTCCATCAAAATGCTTTCCTTAATAGTTGTGAAATATTTACACTCCACCCACGTCGCTGGAGAGATGAAAGAAACACTGCCAGTTCCGAGTCACATGCATGCATGCGAGGGACGACCTGTCTGAACGGGAAATCATTGTACTGAACTGCATACGTTGACTGCAAACCGACTGCTGCACGACATGGAGTCTGCATTTGGAAAACACCTCTCGCACTGGATAGCATATCAGCTTTTTGTTTTTTTTTTACTTTCCATTCTAATCATTCTAAAGGAAAAAACCTTTTAAATAGATGTAACGATTTCCAAAACAGTCGCGTTACCTGCCTGGATAAGTAAACGGAACATAAAACTCAAGCTTGTTCTAATGTTTAAAATAGGCATTCATGTAGCCTGTAATGATTCCTATTCAATATCTCTAATGTGTCTTTATGGGAATTTACTAACAAGAGCAATGGCACGGGGCCTCTTGCTGATGTCATACTGAAAACAGTCCTCTAGTATACCCTGAAACGAATTACCGACGGTGGTTGAAAGTAATCCTAATGAGCGAGGGCTCTCTTTCTTCTTCATGAGGGCCAAAAGTGAGTCCACAGCACTCTCGTCCTCTTCGTGAGACTCCCGCGGCGCACCGTTATCTTGAAGTTGCTCTCCCCAGCAGTCCGTTTCTGTGAACAGCTCTATTAATGTAACTGCCAAGGACCATACATCGGAGTTAACAGTGGCCTTCTTTCTCTCCAGCAGGCACTCTGGAGCCATGTAGGAAGGAGTGCCAGGTATGCCCGTGCTGGTTGTATGACTAACGGATTGAGCAGATTTCAATTTGCTCAGTCCCATATCACAGAGTTTCGTGACCTGTGTTGCCTCATCTACTAATACATTGGCGGGTTTTATGTCTCTGTGAACCACAGGGGGCTTCAAATTATGTAAGTACGCAACAGCCTGGCAGATTTGTTTTCCCAAGTGCAACTTATTGCAACGTTGGATGGTGAAATGGGTGTCGTTTTTATCATCGCTGCTGAAGAGAAGGTCGTCTAAATTGGGTCCTTTGATCAATTCTGACACAAGGTAGATGGCGTTTTTCAGAAATGAAATTGCCATAATTTGCACAATGTTTGGATGGCGGACTAGGCTGTGCACTTTTATCTCAGATTCCACACTTGCTTGGAGACGCTTTGCATTTCTGACCTTAATATGCTTTACTGCGACATCAGTTCCAGCCCACAGTCCTTTGTAGACTGTACCGAAGGAACCTCTGCCAATTTCATCTTTCAATATCACCTCATCCTTTTCAACCACTGGCAAAAGACCATGGCCATCTTTGCCGGAAACTGGTGGATGTACCTCTTCTGACATCAAACAATGGCTCTCTTTTGCCTCCATGCCAGCGACGGGGATACTTGGGGGTTCCAACTCGTCAACCGGACAGATCACGACTGGCTTTGATGTGGCCTTTTCTTCGCCACAGTGAACCTCTACGAGGTAGCTTCCTGGTGATGTTATAATAAGGCAACAACAGTTGTTGCCCTCTTTTACCTTTTTGCCATCACGATACCATATATACCATGTATTCGTTCCGAGGTGGCAGGACGCTATCACTCCAATAATTAATTGGTTTCCGTCGTATCCCCAGACCTCGGAGGGAGGATGGAGGATGGTGCTGCTGGACTGGGTGTCGGAAGTTCGAGGAAAGACATACCTAAATTCTTCTACATCCTCTGATTTGGAAAAGTAGCACTTTTCCACAAAATATTCTTTTCCCTTACAAATATCAGCGATGGTGAAACCATTTTCGAGTGGGTCAAATGCTTCTAACTCTTCGTCCAGAGTCTGAGGTTCGTTCAAGCAACGGAGTTCATAGCACGATGCTATTGAAAATGAAAGTGATTTCATCATGACGTCACTGAAGGACGATTCTGTGCAATATTCGTAAGTAACTATCAGTCCGTTTTGGCTGATAACCTGTTGGGTGGGAACACTGTTTGCCACATCCTTCAGCACATAAAGGGGCCTTTGCTTTTCTTTATCGCCTCCAGCGTTGCGTGATGAACTACTCCCTGTCGGTTTTCCCAACTCTCCTGATAGTTGTGCTCTGTTAAGTCCAAGCCCCTTGAATACGTCAGATACACCGCTTTGCACGCTCTCAGCTTGCCCAGACAACTTCAGCTGGCTACAGGCCTCTTGTCTCTGTGAGGCACTCGCTGATATTCCGTCCTCTTCTTCTGTAGATGTGGACATCAGGTAAATATAACAGCGGCTGGCAAACAGGCCCCGTGATCGGAGATATTCTTGAAAGGTGCATACTTCCCCCTCTGTGTTCTTAAAAGCCGTTATTTTTTGTTGCGCGTAGTTGCCCAACTCAAGCTTCATTCGAGGTAGGGCACCTAGCTTCGAATCTCCTTCTGGAAAAAATAGTTTGCTGGCCTTCTCTTTAAGGAAATCTACAGTGATCTCATCGTCATTGGTGTATGTGAAGTCACGAATTCCTCCCCCGTCTTTCATTCTCACTTGCTTGAATCGGGATTGGCTGCTTGAGCGGTGAAGCCAACCAATGAACATCTTTCGAGGCTTATTCGGTTGTTGTTTTGTAGGCACTCGAGAGGGACCTGGCTGGGATTTTCGCGCTTTTTCTTGTTTGGCACTTTTCCTTATTTTCTCTACCAAAGTTTTAATGCGTTCCTCTTTTTGCACTAGGAGAGAAGAATGATGGAAGCCAAATTATTTAATTAATATCCTTGAAAATGCACTTTATTAATAAATTAAGTAAGTGCCAAAAAATTGAACTAATCCAATGTTGTTGTGTTAATTATTTATCTGTACTCCTTAAGATTGACGTGCCCTCAAACAAACAAAACAAATAAGTTTTTGTCGCTGCAGTTGTAATCAGCTAGCCTGTAGGGCCTAATTTTCAAGCTTGCGAACACAAAGAACGCAAAACAAGTATCATATTTTTTTCAAAAACTAATACAGATTGTCGGCAATTTTACCTATTAAGTTGATTTACCTTTTGACTCGTCCACCGGTTTGTCCTCAGCTACAAGAAGCGCCTTCAACATTGCTATCTGCCCAATGGCTAGACCCATACTTTCAAACTGTGCGTCTGAAATCATTTGTAAAGACTTGATACTATAAACCTGTGAAGGGAACACGCAAGTACCACACCTTAGTTTAATTGGCATGAAACTAAAGGAGTAAATAGAAAGGAGTAAACCACGTGAATGACGAAGTTATCATCTGACTAGCAAGGGTTTGCAGAGCGATGGTCTAATGATTCTACTGAGCAGTCATTTGAGATTTGGGCTCGTAGACTAAGAGCGCCTTTATTCTCTCCTCCCGTACTCTTGCGTTACGTTTTGGCCTATCAGTTAAAAAAAAAAAAAAAAAAAAAAAAAAAGGGCTAGGCGTGAGAGTACAAAATCCTAAAGTCCAGTTGTGTTGAAAGGGGCCGGGCTGGGAAAGCTGCGAGGTAATCTGTTCGTTCATGACACCATTATGTCATATGATCCCGTACTAACCTTATGTTTTTCAAATATCGGCTTCAAGCCCTTGAAATTTTGCTCAAGAAAATGATCAAGCTGCAAGATAACAGACACGCATGTTTTCAGACCGCATCGAGCAACATTTGGATAGCACAATCACTCAACACTACTAAAGAAGGGGGTCGTATTTATATGTACCCATACGCGTTTAGGCGTTTCATTTCACAACCAAGGAGTCTAAGCGTACGCTGCGTATTAATTCACCCGGGATTCACCCCTACATATCAGTTGCGTGATGGGTCATGGAGGGTAAATAACACATAGTTTATAACGATTGCTTTAACTGAAATAAACGGCGAGGGACTCCATTCTCCATTTTTATTAGTCTCATAGTTGCGCGATACATTGAAATGTTTCTCCACACCTTCTTGAGGTTACTCTTTAAAGTCATGACCACAAATACTGGACGGTTTGCAGCTGGTTTGGATTTTTTAAGGCTTCTTACGGAATTATTTGACATTGTAGTTTTCGCAATTATGCCTCAAAAAATCGTGACCTCTCAAGCGGTTCGCGCCCTCATGAGGATTTCCTGTAAGCTTAATTTAAACTAAGACCTAAAAGTGGTCTGGAGCAATCAACATCCAGTTCCCTATACATATTCATCAATTTTCTCACGTGCGCTTTATAAACATTGATTGACCAGGGGTATAAAAAAAAAGCAAGCCAATCGAGCGTCAGGAGACAATATTACTTAAATCCGCTTACCTCTTCCTCCATATTCACTTCTTCGAAGCAGCGCAGCTATGTAGGTTTAACCTGGATCATAACAAGCTGATAACTGAAATCTAAAATCTTGAGTCCTAAGTCCGAACTCTGAAAGTCTGAAGTCTGAAGTATGAAGTATGAAGTATGAAGTCTGAAGTCTGAAGTCTGAAGTCTGAAGTCTGAAGTCTGAAGTCTGAAGTCTGAAGTCTGAAGTCTGAAGTCTGAAGTCTGAAGTCTGCGGTCTGAAGTATGAAGTCTGAAGTCTGAAGTCTGAAGTCTGAAGTCTGAAGTCTGAAGTCTGAAGTCTGAAGTCTGAAGTATGAAGTCTGAAGTCTGAAGTCCCTCCTCGGCTTTCGTACAAACGTTTATCAACCGCTATCTAATTTCTCTCTTTTAGAAAAAGTATTAAAGAGCTGCTCTGAAATCACCCCATCCGGTCTGTATTACAACATCCCAGATGGTGGTAAGCCAATACAAGTGCTTTGTGACACGACTACCGACGGTGGAGGTTGGACTGTCTTTCAGAGACGTTTAAACGGCTCCCTTGATTTTTATCGTGGCTGGGAATCTTACAAGAATGGGTTTGGTGATCTAAACGGTGAGTTTTGGCTTGGAAACGACAATCTTCATCGTTTGACAGCCGCCGATGATGTCATACTTAGAGTTGACTTGGAGGACTTTGATGGCAACACGGCTTACGCTGAGTATACTACTTTTAAGGTCGCTAACGAAGCCGATAAATACCGTATTTTGGTTGACGGATACAATGGCACAGCTGGAGACTCGATGCAGGGTTCATCGGGGAGCCTAAGGTAACGAAATATTTATTTGCCGGCCCATTTACTCTGAAATTTTATAAATCAAAGATGAAAACAAATTTTGTCAGCAAAGCTCCATACTGACTTTCGGTGAATTTTGGTTTAGAAACAATGATTTTCACCGATAACTAAACCGCCAATAAAGTCATGCTAAGAGATAATTTTGAGGACTAAGACGGACTAAGACGGACGCTTGATCATGAAAGAAAAATATTTTGCAACAGATAATAAAGGGATACAATGGTAAGCCTGGTTACTCGATGTGAGTCCGAAAATCATTGTAATGTTTTAAGCCGCAAGAACAAGACTTAAATATTTCAAATGCAATATTTCAAATTTTTGCCCAAGAGAACAAGTCGTACTTTAAGGGTTTAGGGTTAGGGTTAGGGTTAGGGTTAGATGGCGATTTTATCAAAAGTTCATTAAAAAATTTGCATTTCTCTCAATGTAAAAAAAAAAAAAAAAATAGAAATGTGGTGATTTCACCTACTTAACCTTTCTAAGCCTATGTGCAGTGAAACTCCGTTAATGCGACCACCGTCTGGCCACGGAGTATAACGACTTGGTCGTATATACGGGTTTTCAAGATAGTCGTTAAAAGTGGCCCCCTCACAAGTGTTTCGTGCTCACTCGTCTTTGCACCGTCGTCCCCACTATCTGAATAGCCTGCATAACAGGCGCTTTAATTTATGAGCCAAGCGAGGCGAACGCGGCATTGCGCGAAGCGATAAACGAGCGGGAGGCCCGAGACGAGGGAAGAAAATCGTCTCGCGATTCGCGCAAAATGCTGCGTTCGCCACGCTTGGCTCGTAAAGGACATAAAGCGCCTGTTACGCAGGCAAGGCAGGATTCCACTGTAAAATAAATAACTTAGTTTTTTTAGTTTGTTTGTTTGTTTGTTTGTTTTTTGAGAACTTCCACGACATTTGTTTTTACGGACTGAGTGCTCTTACGAAGTATATTAGAACATATATTTTGTGGTTTAATTTTATCCTTGGTTTAAATTTTAATTTTCCTTTATTTCAAAATCATTATCATCCATTACCATACAGTGGCGGATCCAAGACCTTCAGATAAGCGGGGGGGCGGTCACAAAAATATTTTTTTTCTGCCCTTCGGGCCTCAGTTTGGGTTAAAAATAAGGGGGGGCCCAAGGATACAATTGAACCACACACACAACATATACATGACGTTCTTACAAGCAAATCTTTTTGTATATGATTTGTGCCGTTTACCTTTGTCCGCAGTAACATGCAGTTTACAACCAAAGATGCCGACAACGATCAGAAGAACGGCAGCTGCGCTGTGTTACTCAGGGGAGCGTGGTGGTATAAGTCTTGTTCTTGGGCAAATCTCAATGGATTGTATTATGGTGGACCCTATAGCCGTCAAGAAAGGAGCGACGGAGCAAAATGGAGAACGTTTAAAGGACACTTTTATTCTTTAAAACGTACTGAGATGAAGTTAAAACCCAAGCCGTAATGCGTGTACAGTTTATTGCAAGTTATGAGGCTTTACCCACTCAAAAACTACCGTGTTATAGCAAAATATTTCGATTCATTCTCAGTTTAAGGCCGGCCGAATATTTTATCCCGTTCCTCGCTTTCTTGTAGGTAAACCAATCAATTTGTGAACCAGTTTTTTATGGCTTTTCTTTTCAAAGAAGCCCTAGAAATCATCGCTTATTACACAATTCTTTTTGGAACGTGTTCCGGTGTTGAGGATCGTTGAGGAAATCGAGATAACTACAAATCCAGTCAGCGTCTGTTACGCCTCAGGGCTTCTAAGTATTGGAACAGTCTGTTCATAACGATATTAGAAACTCTGCCTCTGTTGAGGTTTTTAAAACGAGTGCCAGGCTTGATTTATCAGAATGCGGAAATAGAGTTTGCCGTAGTTTGTTGATCTTTTTTAATTAATTGTTTACTTGCTTTTTAATTTTCATAATTGTAGTTGTAACATTCAAATTCAATTGTAACTTAAGTTTGTCTTTTAAACATGTAATTTTTAGTTATTTCGTGCATTACTTAGCCTAATGAGTCCTGTAAATCAATTCTGAAAAACCCAATTGGGAGAATAAAAAAATATATCATATTGTATTGTACTGAAACTACAGTGGAACCTCGGTTTAACAAAGTGCCAAGGGACTGGGGAAATTTGTTCGTTATATCGAGGGTTCGTTATATCGAAAACCCGGATTTAACGAATTTTTTTTGGGAGGGGAACAAAATGTTCGTTATATCGAGGTATAGTTAATGATTAATTTCCAACGCCACCATTTCAGGATCTGAACAATTTCTGTAATAAAGATTTTGTATACGAAGCTATTAGCCTGCTTAAGATCCGACAACGGCAGACGTCTGTGACGGCGAGCGGAAGTGAAATTACTACTAGAAAGACTTCCGGCTGCCGCCGTAGCGGCCTTGTCTGTGACGTGAAGAAGGCCATTTTGCCGTCGTGTGTAAAACGTGAGTAAACTTGATCAAAATAATGCCATTTAAACACATTTTGAGCGAAATTCTTTAGCACTGTTAACAGTTTATTCTCAGTAGACCATTTTTGTCGAATTTCTAAGCGACTTAAACGATTTGAACACGGTATTTAAATTAAATTTGTTTGCCCTCTCTAAACAGTTTGACTCGTTAATCGCCATGGACTCGGTCAACTCGACAAAGAAAGCAACCCAGTAAGTTTTACAAGTTTTTTCTTGTGTTTATTGATGTGTTTATTAACAATTATATATCGTAGACTGTTTTGGCATTAAATTGAGGTCGAATGGATTATGTCACTCATCTTTTCGTCAAGCCTCTCGAGGTCAAAATTTTCGTAATTCTGGTAGGGAAAATCCGGATTTTTAGATCTGTTGACATCATACAACAGTAAATATTCATCTTCTGAAATGTCGCCATCATCGAAACTTGTCAGTAACAATTCACGAACCTTTCTAAAAGTAGTCATCACTCTTGTATTTATTTCTAAACTTCAACAGGAAAAGGCGCTGCAACAACCCGCCGTCGCGCGAGCTTTCTTAATGCTATTTTTCGCACCATTGCGACGGCGACCTCACCCCAAGCCCCCTCGACCAAGTCTGCCGTCGTAGAATCTCGCCGTCGTCGGATCTTAAGCTCACTATTGTCTCAGTTCAGGGCTGTACATCATAGCTACGGCACTAGAAACACAAGAACAGGCTGACAACTACTGTAAACATAAATTTTATCCTCGTTGGTCTGTTTTGCATTCATCTTTAGCTATCTTTCCGTCACATGTTGACGTGTTATATTTTCCGTTTCGTTTCTTAATAATATACACGAAAAAATTACTTAATTCTGATTGGCTGAGAAAGGAGTGCACCTCTTCTGTAACACGAGTGCAAAATGTGTAACACGAGTGCAAACTTGTAACACGAGTGCAAATTACAAATGCTCTCTGATTGGCTGAAAACACAAAAGAAACCAACAAGAACCAATCAGATTAGAGATGTTTTAACAACAAACATTCAAGAAAATGGCCATGGTTTTCAGCAGACGACGGCGGGATTTAATTTTGTAAGCAAAACAACAATAGAAAAGTTAAAAAATATATTCCAAAAAAACCCGAACACAGTAAAAAGTACCTCTTTCTGGCTAAATGTATTGAAAATGCGTTGCTAAGAGAAAAATACTGTCAACAAAATCGAGGAAAATGAGCCACAGAAACTAGAAAACAAGCTACTTATAACAGACTACGCTAAAGTAAAATCAAAGAAAGACTATCGTCAACTCGTGGGTACGTTGTTTAGAAAATAATCAATTAGTTATCACCTCTGGTTTTCCCACAGTGAATTTTAGGAAATGATAGAAATTGATATTATAAATATACTATCCTTGTTCTGGAAACACAATACTTTTCTTGCTGTTTATTGCACTTTAGTAACAGTTATTTAAGTATATATTTAAAAACAAAACAAAAAAAAACAGCAAAACAAATAAGCAAACAAGAGAAAACAAAAAAGAAAAAAAAAAGGTAGAAGGGAAAAAGAAGGTCTTCAGCAGGATTTGAACTCGCTACTTTCGACTTGACTCGACCTCACATAGCCACTACGCCATTGAGGATAATCACATGACGTGGCGAAAAGTCTCTTATTTAATGCCTTTTCCATGGAACTTCCGCCGGCAAACGATCGAGCCATAAAAACGACTCGAAGCAATGGGATGAAATTAAGGCTAATTGAAACCAGGCTACTGACGGTAAAAAACAATGTAAACGCATTTCATGGCAATGAAAGAACATATGCGATACAAAGCCGACAAAACTCCTCCGCGAAGTAGGACGCAAAACATTAGCTTATGTTTTCTTATCTCGATTTCCGCTTTTATTTCAAAAAGGTAATGCTCAAACTCACATCCATTTTCCCCCCCGTGATCTTAGGGAGTCCTTAAGAAGAAGAAGAAGTGCCTTTATTTACCATATATTTCACCAGTCCGTATTTTATAGTCCGTATTTTATAACCAGTCCGTGTTTTATACTGACCGCCATAAATTCATTCATACACATAACTTACTACAGTACTACAAGGTAGGAGATCAAGCCAGCGTCGAAGTTGAAGGAGTCGAAGAGCAAATGCTCATCTTCTTGTCAAGTTTAGCGCACGATGCACGCTCGCAGCGAGGAATTTGATGCTACCGAACTTCGGCGAGCGCATGCTTCTTTGGAAACGATACATCTTCGCGCTCCCGAGTTCGGACCCGATTAATTACGAAGTGCGTCTACTACGAGTGAGTGAGTGACTCATTTGCATATCTCAGTCCCTGCAATAACTCGTGGTACGCTCGCGCGTACCCACGAGTTAAAAATAAAGAACAAAAACGGTTGCAACCACACACAAACCATGACAGCTACCGAATGAACAAGGATACAATTTCATGATAACAACAGGGATTTCAAGTCATGTACGTAATTTGTTGCTCTCTTTGAGTCTTGTGGAGCGAAGACCTCTATTAAAACATCCATGCGATGGTCTGTGTTTTTTTCTACCTCAGTAGAAAACGAAACCGAAAATTTAAACATCCGGGCCAAACTAGACCAATGGGCGAAAATACCACAACTCACATAATGAAAGTATCCGCAGCTGGTACTAGCCTTAAAGAAAGTGAGAAAAAAGTTTACGAATCATTGTACAAGAAAAACAACAGTCAGGATGCTGAAGAAGCAAAGATTGTAAGTTCAGAACATATCGTCAGTGTCACAGGCCACAGAGGTATAAATTTCCTTAACGACCACGATGAAGCCGACGAAGAAGAGCTACGATGGCTCTTGCAGTAGGCCAAATAAGATAATGAAAACTCCAGCGCTGATGAAAAGCAAATATTATATTAATACTGGCAGTTTCCAACATCACAACAACTGTGGCTCCACTCACCCATCGATGGCAGCGTCGAAGGAAAACAAATTGCCTCCTTCATTTTTGGGTTTTAAATCTCAAAAATTTGTCCATGAATCCGGCTATGATGAGGTCCCAGGAACAGACAATGATAAACAGTCGTTGAAAAACCTTAGCAAGTGTCTTTCATCTTTGGCTGCTCTAAGCGTTCTCATGATTTCAAAACGACAGTATACTTCTTGAAAACGCTTCTTGTAAACGCCGAGCTCTCATAATCGAGGATGAATTTAAAAACACTTACTTTTCCTGATTGTTGTAAACCAAGTTAGCTTTAACCGGCTGGTGACCATATAAAAAAAATCCTTGCACATTTCCAAGTTCTCAGCTGAATGATTTTGAAAGCATTGGTCTTGAAAAAGTTTGAATTTGACAAAGGTAGTCGTCTGTTTCAGCCAATCAGTTGAATGAACTAAAAACGCGCGCGCTGTCAAAATTTGTTGTTGTAGTTATGTTTTTCGTGTATATCATTAATAAGTAATCACATGATTTTTCTCGTGCAATTTGGAATAAATAAGTACTTGTAAATTTTTCAACGACCACAAAGTGCACTCGCCTTACGGGCTCGTGCACTTTTGTTGGTCTTTGAAAAATTTACTCGTGCTTATTTATTCCAAATTGCACTCGAAATCATGTGATTACCTATACTTATTGTGTTCGTTATAAAGAGGATTTCGTTAAATCGAGGTTCTGTTCCATACATTTTATTGTACCTTTGGCCGGGTTGAAGAAAATCGTTCGTCATACCGAGAACGTCGTTATATAGAGGTTCGTTAAATCGAGGTTCCACTGTACAATGCGGGTAACGTAGGTAACAATTAGAGACCTTTAGATACAAGGACTGAGGACGACTACGAGCACGAGATTTGGCTTTTACGTTTTTTCGCGTTTTCTTAAAATATAGATTCCTCCCCGGTAAGCTTCCTTCTACCAGTTTTCAATAGAAAAGTTAGCACTGTTATCTTTAGTGAAGGAGGTTACACCCTCTCCCGGTCGCATATGATAAGACATTCTCGCTAGCTCGCTAAGACTCGTAGTAGGGTGACGACGGCTACCACGTTTTCCCGCCCAAATGACGCTGGTTTACGCGCGCTTACTACTTAGTACTGAGAAAATCTTGTACTCCATGTCGTACTCGTCTTAGAATCTAAAGGTCTCTAATAGCTTGTGCAGAAACCACCTTTTCAGCTTCTGTTCACACTACACAGGATAAGCTATCGATACATCTCGTATAGAATGATCAGCAACGCGAGTACGGAACTTGAACAACTCGTTTACACACATCGAATATCGTACCAAAGCTGTTAACCGAGAGGGCTCGGTGAACTAAATCCCAGTCCTATCTCCCAAATATTTTTTTCCGTCTTAGTGTGCAGTGTAGTGTGCAGTGTTCACACTGCACCAAAGTGTGGCACTGAATCTATCTCATATGTGACGTTCCACTTTTAGGATCAGTGCTCCGTTCCAGTAATTGCGCGGAAATCACCTTTCTTATGTGTGAACAGAGGCTCTATCCGAAACGGTTTTCGCGCCTGCGCAAGAGCTATCCGATATGGTGTGAAATAGCCTTAGTTAGATCACAGGGTCCAGAGGAGATGTGTTTGTCGTTAGAACATCAAAACCCGTCGAAAACCTCTGAAAAAATGGGTTATTTTGATCGCGTTACAGTTTCGTTACACATTCTATAGACCGCAAACCAAGAGACTGAGGGCTCGTAAGATCGGCGAGGATATGGCTTGCGGCTATTGATTTTCAAAAGTCGATGTGGGTCAGATAAGAAACGAAGAAATCGTTTACAGTAGATTTATAAAGATCCCATTGGGCTAATTAATCGTGCTAAGCGACAGGTATAGACATTTTTCAAGGTGAGACTTTAAATAAGTAATTCATTTATTCACACGAAACTCCTCTGGACCCTGTGGTTAGATGCATCTCTACACAGATGAGCAGTTCCTTTCTGAGCACTTCATGATGCATTATTATTGTTATTTTAAAAGTAATACAAAATTTGTTTCCAAACAATTTAGGGCGATGCCGTTAAACTGAGAGTATTGGTAACGACAAGTTTCAGTGCAGCGAAGCGTTGCATCATTTTTGCGAACTTGTTTGGACTTTTTACATCATTATTGTCCTAGAAATTGTCGTTACAAAGCATTTCGTGTAACATCACCTTCACTCTAATACTATATATAAACAAATACATATAAGCCTTGACAATTAGAAATAAAATTTTCATCAGCTATTTACTAAAGCCGTCATGAACGAGGCTGGGGTTGCAGACGGCTAAAGAACAGGCGGCAACATCTTGTCAATGTTTAATGATCCGTCATTGTGGCTGAAACGTCACTGAAAAATATAAAGGAGACTTAGCTTCAATTACTGTCATCAGTATTGCGCCTTCGCCACCAAATATTGTTACACCGCACATAACACCCACTCTTCCCTGATTCACCCCGCAAAAAATGGGTTAGGTTTTTAATGGGTCCTGACCAAGGTCGAGTCACCATATCCGCAGTTGATAAGTGCGATAATTTTCATTTCACAGTAGACTTTCTCAAAGTCCTTCGCGTCTCATTTCCAGTTCCGGTAGTTTCCCCTCTCTCGCTCAACTTGAACTTGAGCTCAACTTGTAGGCAAATCTAATTTCACAGCTACCAGCGCAGCTGCGCAACACAAATTTCTAAGAAGCTTACCCACGGACGGTTATCCATGAGAAGTATGCATGCTGTTTTCCATTTGATTCCCTTGCATTTTAGACAGGTGGTTGTATATCACTGTATATCTTCTTTTTTTAAATTTTGGACCCGTCTTTAAAAACCGCGAGAGCAGTAGTTCCTGGGTTGGTGTTTATTACTTCCTACGGCGTGACTCTCATACTTTGTCCCCTGAATGTGGAAAAACTATTTTTTTTTTGTCAATGCGTAGTTTGTCTCAGTTTCATTAGCAGTCTTTCTCTTCTTTTCCATCGACTAGAAACATTAACAGGCGATCATTATTTTACATTACCATAGAGCACAGAAACTCACCTTTGTTGGCCCAGACTCAATGTCACGTCATCGCCAATCAGCATAAATGGTGCCCAGTGCTTAACGGCTTTGAAAAGTTTAGACTTTTGCATCCAACAACAACAACAACACCAAAAGCTTTATTTGCATGACCATAAAGGAATTACAGTATTGCAAAAGCTATTAGTCTAAATTTAAGTACTAATTCAACTAATTAGTACGTGCAAAACATTACAAAACGTTACAGTTCTCATTCATTCATTCATTCATTCATTGATATTAATTTGGTTCTTAATTCAAAGCATTGCAAGATAAATGAAATTAATTGACAGTTAATTAAATAATCAGAGGAATTCATAAGAAGAGATATTAAAGTATCGTGTGAAAGTGATTTGAAGTCAGGTATTTTAGTTTCTAGTTTGGAGAAAAATATGTCTCTGATCTGAGAATAAGCCTTACAATCTAGTAAGAAATGATTTTCATCTTCGATTTTGTTACTTGTACAAAAGTGACATATCCTTTCATTGCGAGGAATGTTTTCGTATCTACCTGTTTCAATTCTAAGTTGATGACTACTTATCCATTTCATGGCCTGATGGAGGGACATACTTGCGCTTTGCCCTGCCGCCAAATATTCATAAAAGACTTTCATGAACGCCAGAGTGGCCTTGTCGTCAATTGACCACAGAGAAGCAATAACAGAACGCGCACCGGCTCCTAGAAAGGCACGTGCAATTCCAACCACGCCCTCTGATTTGATCTCCCCCTCCCACTGTTACAGCAGCTCAGGACAACAAGCTCGGCGCGCAATCTGGTGTTTAATACATCTGCCCTCGTCAAAAGAAAGTTTTTCTCTTTGGGCCTTTGGGAACCAGGAAGATTAGGAGACAAGATAATTTCACCAGTTTCGGCACGACCATGAGCTGCGATGTGGACTAAGGACACTGAATTGAGCCTACTTAACACTTGCTCTTTTGTGGCATTCTTTCCAGTGAGGGGCTCAGTGTTAAGTATCTGTCCAATCATTTTTACCTCTTCCTCGGCACCAGGGAGCTGCGGAAACGGTCTGCAGCCTTTAAGGCGCACAGTTTCCACCCACGGATTACCAACAAGCAGTGCACCAGATGGACTATCATACTTTTCCGGACGCTCTGCCAAAAGCATTAAAATGTTTAGAGATGGAACCATGCGAATTCTCAGCATTTCAGACAAAAACCTGGAATGTTGGTCAACCAGGGCAGCATAAGAAATCAAAAACGATGAACCATCGGGGACAATGATAAGCTCCTCACTTTTTATCAAGTGTGAAATCGGAGCGATCACTACGTCAGACAATGCTTTTAAATCTTCTTGCGATGACGTTGATTCTTTCTCCTCTGTACTAGCCCTATCAGGCAACCCTTTCTTCTCTTCATCTAAAGGATCGTCCAAGAAGCGTTCCGCGCATCTGAAACCTCTCACACCAATTTGTTTGTATGTTTCGTTCTTCAAACTGGTCAAGGTCTGATTGATTTCTTTTCGCACAAACTGACACTGTTGTCCCTTCAGTAGTACCCAGAAGTTCAACGTCTTGCCGTGTTCCGCTAGAAATATCGTTGATGATGAATTATGGCTTGAAATACGAGACATTCTTTCTATTAGGTCTTCCGAAGATGACGAGGCCGATTTCACTCCATAGTTTGATTCCATAAGGTCCCTGAGAGCTCGTGCTCGTCCACGTTCAACTGTAAAAAGTGCCTCGGTGATCTTGCCTTTTGCTAAAAGAGGACACCATAAAGAAGAATAAATTTCATATCTTTCGTGAAAGCTGATTTTCCATTCATCTTTGTTTTGGACATCCCTTATTTCTTCAAACACTTTTATGCTGGATTTAAAATGTTCGTCTGCTTTAGAGGAGTTACCAAGAGAAGCAAACACAAAACCTAGAGCCTCATTCGCAGATTTATGCAAGATTTTGTCTTTGATCTCTTTAGCTATGCTGAGAGCTTGCTGAAGGAATTCGATTGCCTTCTCGAAGTTGCTGAAATACTGTAAAGCAAAGCCCAAATTTCTGTACATAAGTCCTTCCAACGCTTTATCCCCAGTCTCTTTTGCGAATCTTAGAGCCTTCTCCCAGAACTCGAATGATGCTTTGCGGTCACCGAGATGCCAATAAAAAATCACCAAAGTTCTCATATGCATATCCTTCTAACTCTTTGTGTTTGATCTCTTTACTGATGTTAAGCCCTTTTTGAGAAAAATCGTTTGCCTTTTCCAAGAAACGGAGATTGTTATACACCTTACCAAGCTTTATATATGCGTATCCTTGTGCAGCTCTGTCTCCGGACTTTTCAGCGATGCTCAGACTTTTCTGCAAAAGCTCGATTGCTTTTTTGTTATCGCCGAGTTTGGAATACAGACTCCCAAGGCTGAGATACCCTTTACCCTATAATCTATCTCCAATCAGTTTTGCGATGCTAACTTCCTTCTGATAGAAATCGACTGTTTTTGAGACATCATAGAGATAATAATACGCAATACCAAGGTTCCTATAAGCAATTCGTTCTTCCTCTTTGTCTCTGACCTCTTTAGCGATAGCTAGTCCTTGCTGAAAGAACTCGACTGCTTTTCTGAAATCGTGGAGGGAGTCACTGTACATACAACCAAGCCAGTTGTAAGCCATTTTTTCTGATTTTTTATTTCCAATCTCTTTTGCGATATTGGCATTCTTCTGATAGAACTCGCCTGCTTTTGGGAAATCATAGAGAGAGGAATACGCAATACCAAGGTTCCAATACGCCATTCTTTCTGTCTCTTTGTCTCCGACCTCTTTAGCGATAGTTAGACCCTGCTGATAGAAGTCAATTACTTTTCTGCAATCACCACGGGAGAAATACACCCAGGCAAGGTTGATGTATCCCTCTTTTTCTGATTTTTTATCTTCAACCTCTTTTGCGATACTGACATTCTTCTGAAAGAAGTCGATTGTTTTTGGGAAATCATAAAGAGAAGCATACGAAATACCAAGGTTTCAATACGCCCTTCCTTCTGATTCTTTGTCTCCGACCTCTTTAGCGATAACTAGGCCTTGCTGAAAGAATTCGATTGCTTTTCTGAAATCACCGAGGTGGTCAGAGTACACAACGCCAAGGTTGATGTATCCCTCTTTTTGTGATTTTTTATTATTAATCTCTTTTGCGATACTGACATTCTTCTGATAGAACTCGATTGTTTTGGGGAAATCATAGAGAGAAGAATACGCAATACCAAACTTCCAATACGCCATTCTTTCTGTCTCTTTGTCTCCGACCTCTTTAGCGATAGTTAGACCCTGCTGATAGAACTCAATTGCTTTTCTGTAATCACCGCGGGAGGAATACACCCAGGCAAGGTTGTTGTATCCCTTTTCTTCTGATTTTTTATGTTCAACCTCTTTTGCGATACTGATATTCTTCTGATAGAACTCGATTGCTTTTGACAAATCATAAAGAGAAGAATACGCAATGCCAAGGTCCCAATACGCCCTTCCTTCTGATTCTTTGTCTCCCACCTCTTTAGCTATAGCTAGTCCTTGCTGAAAGAACTCGATTGCTTTTCTGAAATCACCGAGGTCGTCACAGTACACAAAGCCAAAGTTGATGTATGCCATTTCTTCTGATTTTTTATCTTCAACCTCTTTTGCGATACTGACATTCTTCTGATAGAACTCGACTGCTTTTGGGAAATCACAAAGAGAAGAATACGCATGACCAAGGTGCCCATACGCCTTTCCTTCTGACTCTTTGTCTCCGACCTCTTTAGCGATAACTAGACCTTGCTGACTGAACTCGATTGCTTTTCCGAAATCACAGCGAGAGTCATGACACACACAGCCGAGCTTGATGTAACCCATTCCTTCTGATCTTTTATTTTCAATCTCTTTTGCGATACTGACATCCTTCTGAAGGAAATCGTTTTCTTTTGGGAAATCACCTGAAATTGTGTAAATACGTAATAACGTAAATCAGGAGAGCCATGATGTGATACAAACGTATTTATGCTGATTGCTCAAATCAACAGTCAATGTACAAAGAAAGAGTAAAAAATCTTTTAAACGTTGTTATGATAGTCATGGCGACAAAAGAACATTTGAAATGTACTGCATGGCATGTACAGTCAACTCTCTCTAAGACGGACACCTTTGGGACCGGCACTAAGTGTCCATCTTAGAGTGCTGTCCATCTTATAGAGAGTCAAACAAAGGGAGTAGAGAAAGGCAGGGACCAACTCTAAGTGTCCCTTTCACAGAGGTGTCCGTCTTATAGAGGTGTCCCTTAATAGAGAGTCGACTGTACGCTTTTCTGGACAATCCTAAGCATACGCATTTTAATATGCCGGTAAACTTTGAACATTTGAATTTCGTCTTCTTTTCCGCCCTGGTGCTGTACAGTTCAGCAAGGAGTTCTACGTCCTTGCAGTTCACTTTAATTCACTCCGTATGAAAGTAAACGGCATTGCTGTTATCTCCTTTACTGTATGCTTCATTACCTTCATTATTGAACACCTCTGCTATTGCTAAAAATGAAACAAATGAAATATCGGGAATGTTATTAGTGTACCAAAGGGAGCTTAATGCATTCTTTACTCGTTTACTTTGTATATTTTTTGTATATTGAACCAAAAAAAACCTGATGAATTTTTTACCGTGTTGAAATAGAGATTTGGGTTTTTTTTTTTAGGAAGGTTGTTTCACTTGTTGAGTTCAAATTCAATCTCTGTTCAGCCGGCCCACGCGTTATCTTGACCATTAGTATAGTCCGTCTACAAATTACTAAAGACGAATCTTTGCTGACGTCATTGTATACATTTTTCCTCATTAGCGGGCGACTTAACACAAAGAAGCTGTGGCCGAATATACCAACTAAATTCAAAAATTGAAATAGCTGATTAACTAAAACAATTTGTGAAATTTTCTGCTTATTAAAAGCAATGTTGAAGGAAATATCAGCCATCCAAAAATGCGAAATTGCTGGGTGGCAAAAAAGTTAATGAGTCATCTAATACATTCTTTGAGAAATTTCTAGTTTTAAAAGGAGAATTTCTCCGAAACCATTCGGTATATCGGGCTTAATTTTCAGAGATAACTGAAATTGTTATGCTCTTTCAATATTCAGGAGTTTTATTTTATTAGCTTCGTCAGAAAAAAGATGTAAACAATGAAAACAAAAAATGTAAACAAAGATTCGCCTGTATTGAAGGTACGCAGGCTGTTTGAAATATGGCATTAGAAAATTTCAGTGTCCCATATTTTAGGATTGTTGTTTATTTGGTACAAAGACCTTTTGGCATTACGCCTTCAATATCAACATTTGTAAGTTTCCTTACCTTTTAAAGTTGCTTCGTCAACTTCCAAAACTTGCTTCCCCGCTGATTTGTCATTACTCTCACCCTTTGCTTTAATTTTACTCTCCGCCATTATGAATTCTCTGGATCTGGGAAAAATTCAGCAGAACGATCAGACCCAGCACTGGTCATGGATGAAGAGAGGGGATGATTAAGTTGATAAATCTCGTTCCTTGTCAACAGAGAATGGATTTTCAAATGTCGATTTCCAGTTTACTTTTTTAAGTAGACTAAATCACTTTTTGGCGGTGAGGGTGGGGTTGGGGAAGGGTTGTTCTATTTTGCCAATCACCTTTTACGTAAAATACGCCAAGAAAAAAATATAACCAATGTCCTTTAAAAAACTTTTAAGGTTTCAGCAACAAAAATTTACATGAGGCCAACACATAGTTGTTTGAGAGCCAGACGCTAAACATTTTTTGGGCCTCCGTGGTGTTTCGTTTTCCACTTACAAGGCTGTTTCGTTTTCAAGCTGCGGGAGGTTTGTTTGAAACCTGAAGAGTGCATGGCTTCGTTTTCTACATGTAGGTTGCTTCAGTTTTTGGTTGCGGTACACTATCTTGCTATCATGACACGCCATGCGTCATTAGTAAACCTCTCACATATCCATTCTCACAATTTTGGGTTAAACGAAAATAAATGCAGTAATTTTTCCTAACGTGCGTACCCCATAGATTTTTAACGGAAATTCTTTTTTTTTCGTAGTAACCGGAAGTAAATTTTGCGAAATTCATATTACTGGTATACTGGGAAAGTCGAGAGGAAAAGTATTCTACGATAAACAAGAGATTCTTACGCCCTATTCACACCAAAGCTAAAACATTGTAACACTCTTAATTTCTTTTCTTTTTTAAAAAATGTCTTATTGATATACTGTGCATTACAAAATTTATAGTGTTCAGTAAAAAAAAATTTGTAAAAACTAACTTGAATTATTTGTTTTAAAAAGCCAGTTACTTAGTTTCAGTTTATGTCGCTCAATTATATTTCGTTAAAACTGGTTTAATTATTAACGCTTTTTGTTAGTGTGCATGGGAAAGACAAGAAGTAAGAAACCAGCAGTTGCCTCTGGGGTGAGAATATCAACGCAAAGGAAGATGGTGGAGGTTAACAAAGTAAATAGAATAAGTTGAATTCTGCCTTACGACTCGGCCCAAGCATATCAAACACTTACTGAATTTTTTTTGTCTAAAACTAGGCAATACGACAACCTCGTTGGTGCAACCAGAACTTCTTTCGTTATCATGACCTTTGAGCGTTTACATTAAAAGGGTTTTGCAGAGGCTTTGACGGATTCTGCTAGCATAATTTTTGGAATAATTCTTGGCCATGGTTTTCATCTATTTTCCGGAAAAAGCAGTGGTAGCATAATCAGTTATACTTTGGCTAGTTTTACAGCACAAAATTGTCATTAATTGATCACACAACCAATTCCTTTTGGCCCGAGACCAGTATTACAAGCAAAGTAACAAAATCATTTTGTCTCCTTATTGTCACATCATCCATCATGACCTACACTCAACACATGCGCACAATGATGTAAATAGGGTAATTATTTTTGTCGTTTACTAGTTTGTTGCATATGCATAGTTTTTGAGGTGTTTTTACTAATTTTAAAGTGGAAATTAGATGCATAATTTCTGTATTTTCTGCTAAAATGAGTATAATTTACAAAACCTAGCAATTACTGGCATAAATTTGGAAATATACGAGCACTGCTAGTAGCATATTACGCTACTGCGAGAGCAATCTATCAAAAGCTAACTTCACAGAAACTTTAAAGTAACGTGTCTGGTACCACCTTCAAGTTCCCGCTTTTGATTAACTCGTGAAAAATTTGAGAATAACAAAGTGTCAATATTTGCAGTCTTAGTACAAAAAAATGTCATGTGAACTGATTTATAAATTAATTTTGCTCACCTGTATTCTCAGTGAAGATTGAATTTTCGGATTTGTTTCACCGCAACTCTTTCTCTCAGCCACTTCCTGATATGGTGATATGAATTGGGCGTCGTCTGAATAAATAGCAATTTGGGCAGTCACGTGCGATCGAACGAAAGTGAGGGATGTGTGTTGACATCCTCTTTGAGAACCGAAAGTTGTTACTTAATAAAGCCTTTGTATATTCATGTTATCAAAAGGGTATAAGGTGAAAAATTTATATTTATATTATATTTAAGGCAAATGTGATTCATGGGATCATCTCGCCGAAACCTTTGTGGCTTTGAAACTGAAACGCATAGTTTGAATATAGTTTTGATTAGAATAACTCCTATAAAATAAAACTGAACCATTATTATTATTATTATTTTTTATTATTTTTTTTTTTATTTATTTATTTTTTTTTAAATTCTGATGTTCTAAAAGTAAAATTGGGAAAGCTGTTTAGAAAATTCACCAGGGGTTCTCCCAAAATATTAGCTGAACACTAATATAAATATAGACGGCGCTATGGGTAGGAGTATTGATTCCTTTTGAGGCTTTTCGTCTGATCTATAATTTGGTCAACCGTTGTGGTCTAAAAAATGAAATGTTCGGCCTGGAATTGAATACAGAACGTTTTATTATTTTTCACTTCATTGGGAGAGTACTTTGAAAATTAATATGAAGTCCCTCAAAAACTTTAAAGGTAGAGGAACCATATTTTACCGTACGTCGATAACTCGTGACAGTTAAATTCAACTGATAAGCTTAAGGTCGACGGTCCGCTTCTTTTACCTTCTCTCTCCACCTTCTCAGAAATTCCGTTGCTCCCGGAAATTGTCCGCCCGAACGACCCGAAAAGCTGTGTTCCTTTTACTTTCCAACTGGATTTAATTTCTGGAAACGTTTCGTAAATGATAAAAAAAAATTTAGAATCACGTCAAGTTCACAATTTCTCGGATTACGAAATGAACAGATAAAAATTGTGCAAAATAACTCTCATGGATGAAACCTGACATGAAACTGCTTGTTTTCGCATAGATAAAAATAAAAATGAACGACAGGTCAAAGGACAACTTGGTCACATGCTACAATTTCACGTTCGCCGTGAACGTAATTCTAAGGGGTTTCCTCAAAGAGTATGGGAGCATGTCGAAAACCGCAATATCCCCCAGCCCCTCCCCAAAAGAAAATTTAAGGCCAGCAGCTCACACTTTAGTTTATTCAATGGGTAGGGTGTAATGTGTTGGGAGGATGGAAGCCCCTAAATTGCTCTGAAATTAAACCAAAAGAATACTACCTTGTTTTAATAGACATTTTATTGCACTGTCAAACAAACAAAATAATATTCCAATATGTGTGCTTTACAATAAAAATAATACTTGTTCCATTCATATGGATTTAAATAACATAACCTAAATTCTTCTCTTGACTCATTAGAGAAATGAAACATTACTGTTATTTTAGTTACCACTGTTTTGTTGCTACTTTCGCGAGCACTTACCGGCGCGAAAATGGAAGAGCGGGAATACCCAGATTTTGGGACACTTTTCACTATTTCGTAAGGCTACTTAGGCTACGAGCAGTCTCTCTTTTTCCTTAAGGGCTACCTTGTTAAAAGCAGCTAACCTTTGCAAAAAGCTTCTAATAAGAGAGAAGCTCCTTTTTTCGCGTGTCTTTAATTTCACGAGTTTTATGAGATGTTGAGACTCGCGAAAATTAGTAATAATTAATAAGGTAACAAGTCGAGTAACACGTGTAAGTAATAACATAGGTGTCCATTTCCATTTCGGAGAATATAGTACTATCCTTCAAATAAAAACTACACCGTAATAAAATTATATACAATTCTTTGCTCTGTCAATACAGACCATACATATACACCTCACTGACAATACGTGGATTAAAAGATATTAACTGGGGACTTAAAGATCTAACGACGCGACGGCAACGAGAACGTCACTTAAAAAGTGAATTTGCGTTCTTTCAGTCTTTATCGCGATTATTCCTACCCACTTACTTTGTCGAACGTAGGCGAACCCTCCTGAAATTGCATTCTAAGGGACCATATTCAAGTTCAGAAAGAGAAATAAAATTTCGTCGTTGCTTATTTACGTTCTCCATAAAGGTGATGTTAAACGAGACGATTCGCAACGACGATTTTTAGCGCAACACAGCGTTGCAACATTGTTGCGACATTGTTTCGAATAGTTACAACACTGTTCCGAAATTGCAATGCTGGGTTGCGCTAAAACTCGTCGTTGCGAATCGTCCCGTGTAACATCACCTTAAAACGCGAAATTAGGCATTTTCACGTCGTAGTCGTGCAGAAACGGCAAAGAAATGTACAAAACGTGTGATGCACGTGTAAATTTGTTGTTTTGCTTACTAAACCTAGTGTTTTTTTCACGTTCTCGTTGCGGTCGCGTCGTTGGGTCTTAGGGCCTGTTTATATGGAGTGGGGGACCCCGGTTTAGTGGGGTTGGTTTCTTTTGTTTTCACGCTCTAGGGGACACAATACAAAAGAAACCTACCCCACTAGACCAGGGTCCCCCACTCCATGTAAACAGGGTCTTAAAGACCCTACTATGAACAACAAAGCGCGATTGAATTCTAGAGAGGACAAAACCCAGGTTTTTGTGACCCTCACTGGGCAAGCCTACAGGTCCGGTCGCAGATAGAATTTCTTCGGAGATGGGCCAACTTTCGTCGGTCATTGTCCAATGGCCGACTCTTTGCAGCTCTGCATTATGTACGTTTTCTTCACTGGCCTACTGAATTCTCGAGCCTGTCTCGTACAGAGATCTTCAATAACCCATTTAAGTCAAACTTTTCCACAGTGGAGAAGTTTGTATACAACCTTACACAATTGAAACAAATAATTTACTACTGGATCCATATTCTACTTTCCATTTAGGGCAAAAGGAAAAAAACACCCTTTTATAAAAAAAAAAAACCTATGAATATCACGTTTGAAGCAGATATAATTTAATTAGCGAATTCTGGGGTCAATTCAAAAAAACTCTTGCAAGTGTAATTTACAAGTGTAGCAATCGTTTTAGAGTCTGAAAACAATAGCTACACTTGTAAACTACACTTGTAAAAGTTATATTAAATTGACCCCTGCTGTTCCACGACAACGCTGACCTGAGCGGCGCGGACTACGTTTCTCCCTGAGACTGCTGTGTGTCAGCGGTTGATTCATATGTAGGCTTGCCAGGCAGCATGGGATACTCAACATGAGATGCGGTCAACATATTGCTTGGCTGAACTGCAATAAGCTTTGATGACGACAAGGATAGGAATCCTGACAAGAAAAATAACCTCTCATTCAATCGCGGATCGACAAGTGAGCAAAATGGTTTCTTCTGGGATCATTCTTCTTTTTTTTGGCGTTTTTATGGCCCTTGGCCAACACAGTCGAGATATCCTGACCTCACAGTTGGTTGATAAGGCAAATTTTTTACATGGCTGAATCCGCGAATCCTGCGTTCTGATTGGCTACCTGAGCAGGCAAGATGGGACTATCTTGCCCGCTCGGGATTTCCCGTCTTGGTCCCGCAAGAAAAAAAATTCTCTTTTTCAAGGTATAATAAATTCTCTATTGACTAAGTTTGTTCGGTCAAGATGGCTGGATACTGGCCTCGTTCTGTTTTACGTTTTTATTGACCTCAACTTCGTCTCACGCCAAAAAAGAACCTGGCCAGTATACCGCCATCTTGAACTCACGCTTGGTAAATAAAGCATATGTATTGTGCTTTGAGGGCAGAGTTTTTAAAAAGGTATTTAAAGAGTTAAATGAATTGTGCTGCAGAAGTCGAAAAGGGGACAATGAAACTCTTGTCCTAATCTTATCGTAAGTGCATACGAAAGAGTTGTACCGTGTAAATCGGCCTTTAAAGGCACAAAGAAAAGATAGTACACCTCAGTTTACCCAACCCAATGCTAAACATACCAGGAAACAGGTCGGCATTTGTGAGGAGCAACTGCTCTTCTGATTCCTCCTGTTTTCTCTCAGATGTAATGTAATATACTCCAATAAATGACAATACACACCTGTAGAGGAAAATCAATGTTTCAAAATTATAAATTATAATTGTCTACACTTTCACTCTAGACAAGCTGTGGAAAGATTTATTGTCGCACTGACTATGGGTGAAATTCTATGGTATTACGATCCGGGGGGGGGGGTACTTTAGGAATTTTTGGGTGGGGATTTGCTGCAAGGACCCTGGAAACCTTACCCTATACCAGAGCTAGTGCAGCTAAAGTTTCCCACCCTATGCTACGCTAAAAGAAAGGTCTAAATAACAACGGTAATAGATGGACAAAGTTGAAGAAGATTCAAACAAATTGCAGTTAAGAGTTTTGAAATTGTTAGCCTGACAGTTTTTCAAAAATCACTTTCGTTGTTTGTAACGTTTGATATAACGCTTAGAAGGCTTATTGGTTGAACAGGAAGCTGTAATTTTGTCATTTACAAGTAATTTCTTTGCTGGCATTATGTTCCATAACGCATAAAGATACGTATAGTAAAAATGAACAAGACTGCTCGGACACAGCCCCTTCTTGGGTCATTATTTGGACATCAACATCAACATAATTAACTGGTAACAAAGACAAAAGATACTCACCCAAACAGAAACATAAATATTTCCAAGAACGTAAGCCCATAAAATTCTTTATATAAAACAATACCTAAAATTAAGAAAACATATCTTTATTTGATTCTTTATTAATCTAAGAATTAATATTACAGTCATGTCAGGTCAAGGGTATTGCTATAGACTTTATTCATGAATTCATTATCATTAACCACATTCATTTCTTGCTTGCTACATCATATTCTATAAGAAATTCAGGACTTAAGAAAAGGATTTCCCAAGCAGTCCTGGCATTCAACGATTCTTAAAGTCAAGATGGTGAATTCCTAACAACACGTATACATCTCTCATTTCTTAACTTCAAGTCGCTTCAGAATAAACGGTGCTCAGACCTACCACATCCTACCGAGAATCATTAGACAGGTTGAGAACCTCAGCGAATTCAAAATAAAGGTTAAGTGCCATGTTAAACAGTAATGCCTGTGGTACATGTTGCCTTTGTAACTTAATTGTCTAGTTTTAATGTTTTAATGTTTTTGTTTTTGTGTTGTGTCAGGGCTCCATTTAAACTAGTTCTGCTTAATTGGATGCCCCTGGATAAATATTGATTTAACAAAAGGCTTACCACTTATTATAGCACTAATTGTAAACAAAACAAAATTTGTGGGAACAACAACAGTAGCATCAAAGGACTGCATGGCTCGGTTCAAAAATCTGGAGAAAAAGGGAAAAAAATATAATCCCCTATTAATGAGAACAAAAGATCCATCTGACTAACCACAAATCAGAAAGCTACATGCATATTATGTAAAATTTCAATTCATTAGCTTAAGTACACGTCTGCCAATTATAACTCATGAATATTTTACTTAGAACTGGATGTACTACATAAGTATTAAATACAATTTTGGTGTTAACCCTCTACACCCCAATAGTGTCCAAAATCAATTTTCTCCTAACGATATCCATAGATTTTCAAGAGCAAAGTCTACGAGAATTCATAAAATGATCTCAAAGAGAAAAATCTTTGATCTTTTATCAAATTCTCTCAACTAATTCTTAAAGGAAATGTATGGAGATCAGTTTGGAGAATTTGTATGTGAATATTAGGGCTTAATGGGTTAATAGTAGGAGAGCCTAGAATAAAGCCTCACATGATAAACTGATGGATTCACCTGCCAACTTGCCTTGTGATAAAAGATGAATTTGAATTTTGGGTTCTCCAGAAAATTGGAAGCAGAAAGAGAAAAAATTAAGTAGGTACCGGTAGATCAAAAGGCACAGTACCTTTCATGCAGTGCACCAACATTAGGGGGTAGGTATGGGAAGGAAGTACCCCTCTTTGATTAGGGGAGTTTAGGGGGCTTCCCAAGGGGAAATTTTGATTTGGAGGGTCCTGAAAAATATGCAATTTCAGTCCATTTTGAGCAATAAGGGAAATGGAGGAAAGCAACAAGTTTATTTACTTGGATTTACTTTTTTGAACAAAAACGTAGGATGAAAAAATACCATAAATCCTCTATTAAGCCCCCCTCTCTAATAAGCCCCTCCTTTTCAGAGGAGGAAAGTTAATAAGCCCCCCCTCCCCTTTAAGCCCCCCTTCCCTCCTCTCCATCCTTATTCTTCACAAAAAAATTAACTTGGACTGATCAGTTTATGGTTTATTCAGGCTGGAAATTCATATTGTTTTTGGTCTTCAGCCGCATGACCTTCAACTTCATGTGCTTAACTTTTTCAACTTATGCTCTAGTTCTCTGCGAAGAATTGTTACCATTTAATTTTTCTTATTGTTAAAAAAGCAGTATAACACCTGGGAACCACAGGTCCATCCTCGAGAAACCTTGCTCCTGTTGATGCATTTAGCTAAATTAAATATGCCCCCCTCAAAAGTGCTTGAAAAAGATAAGTCCCCTGGGGGCTTAATAGAGGATTTACAGTAAGTGTTTTCTGTGAGTAGCCAGCACATTCATGGCAATTAGACAGCAATCTCTGCCCGTTACTGGAGCTTCCAGAGAACCCTGCATTAGATCAGGGGTCACCTGGGGCCTTACACTCAATTACACTACCCTTCAATTAGTAGAATAGAAAGAGATGAGTGACAGTAACGCACAACATGACTTACTTGACTTGAGCGATAGCCGTTGAAATCATCACAATCAGCATAACATACAACAATGGGTGTCCTAGCTGGCTGTTTCCACTTAGGGTTATATTAATCATGGAAGACACAGCTTTTGCTGAGATGACCGTAAGTGAGCCTACACAAAAGAATAATGTTGAGCATTAGCACTAGGTCAAACATTAAACTTCACATGTAATGCTAATAAGCAACATTATGTGGTGGATACATAGAGGATATTACAAGGCTGTGCGGAGATATGAAATTTCTCTTCCAGTGTTGAAAAATATTTTTCATGTGTGAGTGCACCGAACAAGTATATTTTTTCAACACAAGAAGACAAATTTCATATCTCCAAGCAGCCATGTAATGTTCTATTTATTACGGTATATAAACACCAATGACATACCAAACCATTCCACTTTAATAGTTTTTTGGTGTGAAAGGCACGATTTATTATGTAACCATAGCAAAGGTGATATTTTCACATGTGACGATATCAAGTTTTCGCGCAAAAGCTCACCTGGTATTTCATTGGTGTTTATATAAAAAACAGAGGATATTACTTGGCCGAGCAAAGATACAAAATTTCTCTTTGCGTGTGAATACAGTGAACAATTGATATATTTTTCAACACTCAAAAAGAAATTTCATATCTCCAAGTGGCCACGTATTGTTCTTACACACCAATGAAATACCAAACTATTTGTAGCCATAGCAACAGTGATCTTTTCATGTGTGAAGTTAAAATGTTATTTTTACATGTGAAGATATCATGTTTTTGCGCAAAAGCTCATTGGTGTTTATAAAATAAATAATTTTATATCATGTTAAGATCTGTTGTTCCTGGATCAAACACTGTACTTTAGAAAATTTACACACCAATGTACATGTAATAGCCAGAATTCTTACAATGTTTTAAGCGGTCACAACAGAGTGCCCCTCAGTTTACACAGTTCTTTTTAAAAATCACACTGATATAACAATAAAAAAGGTACCTAATAATGCCACAAGAAGAAGGAATATAACAACATTTTCCAACTGATAGCGCCACTGAGCAAACAGTAAGCCACAGAATATCACACTTTCCAGAGCCTGAAAACAAGTTCAAATTACTGCTGTCAAGGCTTACATTCAACACATACATGGACTAAACATACTGAAATTTTCCAAACTTCCTGGCAGGTTTTTCTATACTTTTATTTACTCTTTAAGTCCTAAAAATCCACATACAATAACAGGGTTTGTAAATTTTATTGACGGGTAAAGTCAGTGTGACTTCTGCTTCACAAACTTTGGAGTCATTATGGAAAAAGCAATGTGATGTTTCTTCAATGGTTCTTTGCTTGGTCTTTTTGACACGGATGCCATTCCAGTACATGGTTCTGGCATGTCTGCGGCCTCATGTCAAAGTCAGCTGACCTCAAAAAGCTTAAATCCATGATGGTGATCATTGTTCGAGTTTAATTTTCTTTACTGTAATAATTATTTAGCCTCTTCACGTAAAGACTTGAATATACCTTAAATTCGTCTGTTTAAATCAGGTTTAAAATGTCTGCAGTTAATGTAGATTGTATTTGTTTTGAGAAATGTAAAGAAAAGAACTATTTTGCAACCACAAATTTCTGGAGTCCAAGTGACTTCCTCCATAACCTCAGTAGAGTCATCTAAAAAAATTTTGGGATAAAATACATCAAGTTTTTGTGTATATGTGAACTCTGCAATAACACATTCTTTGGCCTGATCTCTACACTGTATAAATTATATATTCCTTGAAAAATTAGTTGAGCGAGTTAGTTAGTTTGTTAAAAGTTTGTTTTCCCTTTGCTCATCATTTTATTAACTCTTGTAATCTTTTCTCTTTTCTCTTTGATATTCTAGGAGAATTGGGACTTAAAGGGCTAACAAGAAATCAAGGCCAAATTTCGCTTCAATGAAGTAATGATTAAGTTTCAGTTCTCTTTACATTCATACTGTAAGTATGAATTCTAATGCTCGGCAACAATGTACACACATTAAAAGCTGGACAATTAACAACTCTCCGAAAACAGCAATTTACTAACTAAAGGATAACATATCTCAAAATTATTGTAAGTACTGTACTTTTTGGAATGTGATATAAAGTTCAAGAACTCTTCCAGAACTCAAGTAAGATGACAAGATTTTATGAGACGGTGGCTGAAACTGAAGTGCTTTTCAAGTCTTTACAAGCCACAGGCATCCCAGCCACTTTTTGGAAAATCTGATAGGAAAATAGGCTGTTAAGTTCAAAATATAGGAAAATATAGGAATTTTCTGCCAAAATATAGACTCTTTATAGGATAAAAAATTAAAAAGATTAAAAAAAAAAACGTTAAAAAAATACTATTTTTACTGATAAAGAATTTTGATTTTGTTAGTTCACAACAAAATTGCTTCCAAGTGCAAAATGCAGATATCAGAATACATCCTATTTATAGGAAATATAGGCCCTTTATAGGATCCTATACAAATTATAGGATAAATAGGAAAAAATAGGAGGTCTGGGATGCCTGAAACCATCTAATAATATTATAATTATCCTACAAACAGGGCTTCTGATATTTCACGGAAAAAAGAGCAAAATTTCGCGGGATTTTCAGGGGCAAATTCGCGGAAAAATCGGCCGATTTCGCGGGATTTTCGCGGGAAAAAAGTCAAAATTCGCGGAACAGTCGGCCGATTTCGGGCGATTTTCGCGGGAGAAAAGTCAAAATTTGCAGAAAAATTGGCCCATTTCGCGGGATTTTAGCAGAAAAAAGTCAATTTTCGAAGGATTTTCAGCGGCAAATTCTTAGGAAAATCGGCCGATTTCACGGGAAATTTCGGGGGAAACTTCGCCAAGAAACAATCAGTAAAAAACAGCCGATTTCGCTGGGGTTTTTTTTGGCAAATTTCGCTAAAACCGATCAATTTTCCGTCGATATCACCAGCGTTGGTGAACGTTTTTTTTAACAGGGATAATCATTTGCTCTTTCAACAACAGTTAGCTCGAGAAATGAGCGAATGTTAAAGCTTTTAACATTATGGTTAGTGCCCAGTTTTTCGCAACGTTGATCTAAAAACGCCTGGTAGTTTTGGGACGTTGTTTACTCATTGAGGTGACGAAGTTTCAAGCTAAATTTGGACGTTTGGGGTGAATAAAACCGGTCTAATAGCCAAGATAAGTATTAAATACGTTTTGCCGACATGTATTTGGAAATATTTCTAGCGGATTTCGCGGTATTTCGCGTTTTTTGGGGAATTTCGCGGGATTTCGCGGAAATACCTGAATTTCGCGGGTCCGCGACCGCGCGAAATATCAGAAGTCCTGTACAAACAAAAGCACCATAAATTTATTTGATAAACTATGATACCATACCAAGTAGATAAGGAAGGGCCACTGTCTCAGATAAATTGCCAACTCCTGTCCTGTTAATTCTGAAAATTCCTGATTATAACATAAATAAATATAATTATATTAAAAATTTTATTTCCATCATAAAATATTATTATAAAACAGTGATTTTTCTCTGCTTCTACTTCTCTGTCTTCTTTTTTTCATGCAAAAAATTGCAACTATCTTCTAAGGACTTTTCAAGGACCACATCTGATTTTCAAGGACCACCTACCAGGAATGCAGTTTCACAGATTGTACAAAAATGCACATTCCCATTCCATTCTAACAGGACTTTAAAGCTTGAACTGTATGCTCCACCAAATTCTCTACATTTTTCAGTACACTTGTATTAAATATTGATAGTTAATTATCACGTAAAACGAAAAAAACACTTAATGTAAATCACCTTTAACTTTGCTGAGCTACAGTTGTATGATTATATTCTGTCTTGGACAACCAAAAGGCATTGAAAAACACTTTTCAGGGTACTACATTCAAAGTTGAAGAAGGAGAGAAATTTAAGGACTTTTCAAGGGAAAATGGAATTCAAGGACTTCCCCTAAAATTCAGGGACTTTTCATGACTGTGTGAACCCTCTTTTTGGATTTCCCTGCAGTTTAACAGAAAATTTCCAATAAGTGATATAAAAGACATGGTTCATTTTTCAAAGGAAAGCAAAAGGTACGACTGAAACAATATTAACAAGTTGAGCAAGACTTCAGAAACAAACCACAAGCATTACTAAACCAACATGGTTCCAATGATTTAGCCATCAACAGTTGCTGTAAGAACATTGCTTCCTTAAATTAACTTTAACTGCTTTTAAACACAATACCTTCGTCGAAAAGGTTATGAGCAAGAAAGCTCCAACAATAGCAAGGGTAACACCTGCAAAAGGAGAAAAAGTGTTTGATATGTTGTTATTAGCAACCATGCATTACTTTGTAAAGCAACATCCCATAAATTGCCACTTATACATGTACATTTTTGTAAGCCCGGGACTTATACAACGGTACATCTTGGTGAGGGGTTTTTTGGTCTAATGGGTGGATGCGTGAGTTACAAGGGGGGTCCATCTGGAAAAATTTTGAAATCTGGGCCTCTTAGAGTGCATTTCCAGCCTTCTGGAGCAAAAATTAGAGTGTTTGAACGAAACACAGACATCATGAAATTTTGTTTTTTCTTTTTTTGGGGGGGGGTTAATTTACGAAGAAAATTAGGCAGTGAGTTCACGTGAAATAGCTGGTGAAATTCGCCGGCCGCCAGCCCTTATTGAGAACCCTGGGAATCGACTAAGATTAGATAAGATCAATAATCAGAAATTACCGGATTAACCCAAATTATCGATCATTGAATATAATTGATGATATTTCCAATTTGATTCAGAATGGTAGATAAAGAATGACACTGTTGATGTGCCCTCACTAAATTGTTATCTAAATGTAGATACTATTACTATCAAGAGCTGAAATTATTCGTTATAACCTTAAACTTACCAAACACATCCTGATATCTCACTCTTTCCCTCAGAAATACCACAGCTATAATGGCATTAGCTTCAAAGGCAGATGAATAAAACATAACTATTAGGCCCAGTTCAAACGTCAAATTTCACGTGCCAAAATTAATTCCTATTTTAGTCGACTAAAAATAATTGTTAAATATGGCATTTGATTCAAACATCAAATTTAACTCTCTGAACTCTGTCGGACTTAACTCTGCTCGCTGTCAATATTCCCAGTAATATAATAATAATTTACTAAAATTCATGCATTAAGTTCGGCACATGTGAAATGCAACATTTGAATCAAAAGTCAAACCTAAGTCAAATCTTCAACTATTTCAGTCGCAGATACGTTGCATTTAATTGATTCAAACGTCACACCTCACATGCATTTAACTCTCACATTAAGTTTGGCACATAAGAAATTCAACGTTTGAAATTAGCCTTAGAATGACATGTAAAGTTCATAGTAAATTAGACTGGCAATGAAACCAGGATGAAAATAACGACTGCGCTTTATAAAGCCAAAAATAGTAAAAAAATTTTCTTTTCCTTTTCTTAACTTACAAAGTAGATACGGTTCTTCTGGATTCTATCCCAGAAAATTTTGCCAACATTTGACAAATTAAATGAAACTGAATAAGATCCATGAAGTTTGATAAAGTGCAAATTCACTTTTTAAGTGCCTTTTTCTCGGTTTCTAATCCAGAAACTTTGCTACCATGGTACAAGTGTAACAAGATGTAACAACTTCTCCTCTCTATTCGATCATTTTTATAATTAAAGAAAGACAAGAAAAACCTAACATACCAATGACAGTAGTGGTTCCGAGGGGAGCAACCAATGAAGCTGGAGAAAAGCCATATGCTGAGAAGTTTCCTATTTCTCCAAGAACCATTAAAGTAAGACCCACCCTGATAATATAATAATACAATAATATAATAACAATATCAAGGCTGTGCTCTAGCAGAGCCCGCTGGCCCATGGCACCTAACTTTTGTTCTCGGGCGACTAGAAAATCTTAGCTTATTCACAGAAATCATATGCTGGGCACACTGGATTTCACAAGTTCAGAGCACTGGGCTCCCTTCAATTTTTTTTAGAGTACAGCCTTGAATATAATGATAATAACAAACAATAAATAATAATTAGAATAATAAGAACAAATAATAAGAAATATAAATTAATTATATAAAAATAATAACAACATAAGAACAATAAAATAGTTTGCACTTATACTTCTTTAAGTGTTCACAAGGAGTTAAGGATTTTCCAGAAAAATTAAAACCATGTATGCAAAAAAAAAAATACGTAGGCAGCAACAGAGCAGATTAGAAGCAAATCAGCACCTTTTACACGGCAAAACCACACTTGGGGGTTAGAATGGGAGGGGCTGGGAGGGGGGTCGCCCCCTTCTTTTATTTGTCAAGTGTGCCTTCTCCAAGAAAGTTTTAATTTGTAAGGCCCTGAAAGGTGTATTGCAGTTCATTTGAGTGATCAAGGAAAGAATTTTTTTGACATATTTTCTCTGACTAGCCAGTGCTTCTGTGATTATTTGTAATAGGAGTGCTGGGGAGTCTAAGCCGTCTTCACTTTTTCCAAAAAATAAAGACTTACTAAGAGGAAGGACTCCACAGCCTCCTCACTTATAGTCATGAGTCAGCCCTGACACTTGGAGAGACTAGAGGGCAAGTATTTCCATTTGCAAGAGCTTCCTAAGTATCCTGGGAGTTTGGCTGGGGTTACCAATAATCTTCTGAACTATTATTATTATTATTATTATTATTATTATTATTATGATTATTACCATCATTGTTATTGTAAGCTTATCACTACATAATGCAGGAAATGTTACTGAGTATCGGGTCACGCTGCCTGTGGCCTAGGATACTACGTGCCATCATTCTGTCCTTAATATAATTAAGTGTCCAGCACTTTTAGCAGCATCCTTCCTGTGCATGACCCCAGCAAGGTTATTTGTTGTAAAAGTTTCATGCAATATGGCATTCCCAACAGTTCAGCCACATTTCAAATCCATTTGAAACTGTTCCCAGTGAACCAATTACTATTGAAATGACTTGAATTGAATGACAGTTACAAATTCATTTGATCTCGTATTTCAGGTCACAGTATTTATCGGTCTTCTTTATTTCCTTACTTAAGTACTATTTTGGTGTTGAATGGGCAGGCAACATCAATATAATAAATTATATTTATAATAAAATTACTACTCTTCTTCTCATTATTATTCACTTGTTTTAAGGGAAGAATCCATGCATTAGCAAAGATCTTATGACGAAATTTAAGTATAGCACATTTTTACATGTCAGAACATGTATTTTTTTGTTACAGCTTGTAACAATTTGATTTAACAGCTTACCATAATAAAAAACATGGGGCTGATTGAATTACATGTATTCTACACTGACAACCAAAGTGTAAATGAAATACATCATAGATTTTCCTTGCCATAAATAATTAATTAGGAAAATTCTATCTGATCCATAGACTAGAAAAATACAGCATGTAGCAAGAAATTCAAACACATACCACCATATTTTACTCTTTAAATAATGTGTTTCACTTTTCTCCTCTGCTTGGCGAAGATGAGAATATTTCTGTTTCATGGAAAGTACAAAAAAAACACAACAACAACAACAAATCAGCAATATTTTTTTAAGGTTTGGTCTGAGAGAAAACAATTTAGCATAAACTATAACTATAGTATTTTTAATAATGGATGAGTTAATCTATTCAAAGGAATCTTTTTCATTTATAACCATCTAAGGATCTGAAGATACTTAGAACAGTATAAATAAATTAAACAATATTAGACCATGCACAGGTAATTAATTTAAGAATCATTTCAAAAGCAAACTGTTTAGTTTCCTCTTGTGTTTCTTGGACATTTGAACACATAAAAAAATAAGGAAGTAATGTACTGTCTAGACTTTTAACTGTGGAGTTTCAATAATATAGAAGATGCAAAAGAAAAGAAACCAACAAGATAAAGTATTTGAAAAACTCTCTTTCCAAAGCTGTGCTCTATATGTAGCTGGCCCTGGTGGCCCCTGGCGCCTAACATTTGCTTCTGGTCAACTGGAAAAAATCTTAGTTTTCTACTAGAAATCGTACGCTGGGTACCCTGGATTTCACAGGTGCAAAGCACTGGATTCTGTCTAGCTTTTCATACCCTTTCCTTGAGGTATGAAAACAAAAGACAACAAACTTTGCATTTTTAGGATATGTAGGTTCTTAGATCAAACAAGTCTTGTTCGATCTAAAAACCTACGCATCCTAAAAATGCAAAGATTGTTTTGAAATAGAAAACATGACTTAAGATAGAAAACAAAAATGAAAAATTTTATTCCAAATTCATGTGAGAACTATTTATTTGAGTTAATAATGTAGGGGAGATCTTAAATAAATAATTAACAATCTCAAACTTCATGCAACAACACCCTTACACAAGGGTATACAAGGGTATACACTTTTCTCTTTACCTGTATGTTCATAGAGATGCTGATTAGTAGATTTCCTACAATAGCAAGAGCAGCCCCAATAAAAATATTCTGAACGAAAAAAGCAAAAAGATAAACAATTAACACTGTTATTTACCAATGCAATCAATAACCAGGTGCAGGCAAAAATGAATTCAAAATTAGTTTCCTTAATACAAAATACACTGTAAAAGATAAAAACTAGCAATAACTAGACAGAAATTGCTACCTTTATCACGAAACGTCGGCGAAGTAGTTTAAGGTTGTTTTTTAGTAAGCCTTACAAATAATGTGCAGTCTTGTTTCATGTATTTTTAGACAAAAAACTTAACCTAGTTACAAAAAATTATACTTTTTCTTTTTTCATTGAAAGTGACATTGACAAAGTACCAAAGAAACAAAAAAGTGTTATTTAAAGAGAAAATGTTTAAAAATTGAATTCCCCAAAGGTTTTGTACTCCTAAGCACTTTTCACTTTTTTCAGTAACCACGTATAAAAATAAACAAAGAAGAGTTTTTTCAGCTAAAACTCAGTCGGCCAGCTTTTAGCTTAAAGGATTAAAAAAATACTGAATACTGTTTCATATTTTGAATCGAGCCAAGCTTTAATGATGACACAAAATTATACAAGGAAATCGAACGGAAATTTATTTCCCTAAAAACCGGACAGGTGTAAATCTTCTCCCGAGACGAAAACATGTAAACTTATAGATTGCACGATCCACCTTTTCCTCATCAGCAGGGTTAAATATAAAAACAGATAGAAATTTGAGAGCTAAAGACAAATTTTTAAGACCAAACCAAGAAAAATCTATTCTCCATCGATCTTGCGAGGTTTAACGGCCGTGAATAACCGAAGCAGAGGCGGGAAACTGATCTGTTGTCAGTGTCAAACTTTGCCAAGCGTGTGACGCTCGTCAATGTCGATGTCCGACCCAGAAATGGTGGATGTATTTATCACTTTCCGCGAAATTAACAATAGAATTACACCATTGATACTGAAAGATTAAGCCTCTTTTACCGCTTGCATGTTTAAATGACCGCTATCCACAATCGAGGAGAAATACTTCGAAAGATGCTTCTCTTCTACTCGTGATAAACATTCCACCAAGCTTCGAAGAAATTTACTGTGTCAACGATCGATCCTATTTCGAGAAATCCCGCTATCCAACACAATTTGTAAACCGTGTAATAAGAAACAAAGGTAACAAAATCATGCTAGATCTCTCAACAGTTAACGTATAAATCAAAAATTTAGTGCTCAAGATCAAAATAACGTCTGATTTCATTTGGGAGAAAGAATTGACTAGAACCAGTAGCTCATAGCAGAATCGACATTGAGTTCTTTGATCGCCGCTCGTTTGAAATCTGACTGAGCATTGAACGAGAAAAAACAGTTTTTGATGACTCACAATGCACATAAAATGGCGGAAATAAGTTCTGATGGCGATTATCCGATCAGAGGACACGGTAAAGTATATATAAAACTTTAAGCAAACCTTTGAGGAGAGCTCCGTGGAACCCGAATTTTCTGCAACAACCATCTTCCCGAACCGAACATTGGTAGCGTTCCCTCAGCAATTTCGATGAATATAGTTCAAAGATTTGCAGCACATTTTATACCCTTCTAATGGTTCAAATAACTGTAGTTTAAAAGGCCAGAAAGATATCAAAAATAACTTCAAGGAACGCGGTAGTTGAAAATAAATACGGCACAGTATTTGATCCGTGTCTTTCAAAAGAGACAGCATACATTCGCATAAATTAGGGTAAATTTGCAACTTGCAAAGTAGTATCTTCTTGCCAGGCTCCCAAGCTTAAAAAAGATAAAGATTCTTTTTTGTTGATGTAAAATGAAAATGTCTTAGCCTAAAAACTTTTTCTAAGGAACGCTGATTCTAAAAAGGATAAAAGAAAATTCTTTAAATACAGTGGCGAAAACCGAAAGCAAAAATAACTCACAGTGGAGCGGAGAGAGAATTCTGACTTTTTTTATCCTTTATTTTCATTTGAGTGGTAAAGAAAGCTAGTTGAAGCGTTTTTAAATACTTTCTTAGACTGAGTAGAGGTAGAAACTGAAGAAAATAATAATTTATTAAGAAGCACAATTTTATTCTTCCCTTCCCACTCCTCCCTTGGTATAATTTTCCTGCTTCCTTTCAGAGAGGCATTACCCAGAGTACATAGCAAGTTTACGCCGCCATGTTGAAGCTAGCGGGGGAGGATCAACTTTCGTTTGGAAAATGCCGTAGATAAAGCACATTTCTGTGAATTTACATAACTTTTGCCCTATATGTGGATATAAAGAGGGCTAACATCAAAAATGTTTGAGAAGAACCTCACGGATCTTGTCCGTGGCATCAGAAACAACAAAAGCAACGAGGTACTATAAGTCTCGGGTTCCACTCACATGAGCATATTGCAATTACCGGACGACGTGGCATAATCTATTTTTTATCGGTTTATTTATATGTCTATTATGCTGTTTTATGTATTCATCTCGCAATTTCAATAGTTTATACATTTAAAGGGTATATTGTATTGATTTAGCAGTAACCATCATAGGAACAGAGAAGAAATGTACACGAAAATCTGACTGTCTTCGATCCGATCTTATACAGTTTAAGCTGCGTCTATTTAAGACAAAACGAGATTTATTTTATTAGCCATGTGATTCTTTACATGGAAATTTAAATTTATGTTAAGCACTTGCATCAAGTTAATTTGTACCTATATAATGAGTGGTTGTGATTTGATACCGTTTAAGCTAAACAGGAAGTTTCGTTTCGTGGCAGGCTAAATATATTGCATCCTGTTTGGATGAAATCAAACAAGAGCTGAGGCAAGAAAATGCTGCTGTGAAAGCCAATGCGGTGGCCAAGCTCACTTATGTAAGTAGCAGCATCAAAGAAGCTAGAAATTTAAAGGCCTTTTACCGTATATATGCATAGTGGAAGTTAAACATGGTCCTGGAACTTGAAAGAAGGTGGAGGTTTACATGTAGTTCATAATGCTTGGTCATTAACAGGAAGTTAAAATGGTTAAATTTTTTTTACTGTTGTTATCTTTAATCTGTTAACTTAACCTTTAACCCATGCTGCCCGCTTGTTGTTCCTCTTGTGTGAAGTTTGTCTTCAGAAATCTTACTTTGTGCATGGTGCTAGAGAAATCCAGGCTACCTTCACACAGCACCAGACAAATTTTTGACCAGCGAAAAGAATTTGACCAGACACCTCATTCACAAGAACCATTCAATATTTTCAGTCTTATCTGCGCACACACAGAACTGATGATCCAGGTTGAATTTTAAATTTTGTTAGAGGTTTTACCATCTTACCATCCACAGAGCGCTACTTACTGGTAAACAAATCCAAAATGGCATATACCAGCAGAGTTACGATACATCCATGCAACCACGCCTTTGCAGTACAAAAATTTAGATGGTGAGAGCGTTCACACCATGTGGTCAAATTTACCTTACAAAACTTTAGACGTTCATGCTGTTCATATTGTGCCAATTAAATTTTGGACCAAACTGGCTTAAGATTTTACCTTGAGTCTACCATTCAAATTTTTGAAGGGCTAGGCGTTATATTTTCACATGGTTAGCTTGGTTCCATGTGAACAAAGCACCCAAACAAACAAATTTTTAACTGGTCAAAAATTTGTCCGATACCCTGTGAATGTAGCCTAAATCATAATGAAGATATCAATAGACCTTACATTTTATTCCCCATAGCATAAAAATATATATTTTTTAAATTTGTCTAAACTTGTTCTCAAGTTCTTCACTACAAGGCTAGACATGCAAAATGTTTTGCTTTGATACAAAATGTTGGTCATATGATAAAGGTTTATAGAGTGTTTTTACATGTCATCACATCCACCATATTGGTGTCCCAAAATAGTAAAACACAAACCTTTTTGGTGTTCCAAACCAATCCTCTAGGAGTTGGACTTATTCTTACATAACTTTCTTTTGTTCCAATAAAAGTTAGTCTCTTTTTCTTTTGACTTAAAATGCTTTATTGTCCGGGTAAGGTAATTGTACCACATTATAAACTAATATAATAATTAAATTTTTACTGATATTAGTCAATCAATGGTGAAAGTGATAATCACATTATATTTTGTGGCCAAAGTTTTAGATGTTCTTTAATTTTACCATTTTCTTATGTTAGTCTTTTTTCCTCTCTGATTGTTGATGTTTTGTCCAAGATCGTATAACACTTGAACAACATGCCCATTCAGGATCTTCCAAAGATTGCATTGGGTGCACAAAACCGGCAAACTAATATAATAATAATACCAAATATTACAGTCACAAAGTATCTTAAAATTAAGGAATGTCTTAATTTGAGGATATTGGCAGCTTCTTTTCTCTCACAATGGATAGTCACAGCAATGTACAAGTGATAAGTGATGACTTTGTTTACAGCATGATTTGGTCATTGGGGGGATTTAGTCACCTCCTTTTGGTGACTTCCAAAACCATTGTTGGCGTAAGCCTTTTAATGAACGTGCACTGCTAGTGGACATTTCTTGCTGTGATTATTTTAAAAAACTCTTTAACTGTTCTGTTATTGACCATGCATAAAATCAATTGCTGATTTGAGAGTCATATGGCTCAATCTCTCTGTTAATACCAAATCTACATGCAGTAAGTGATAGCCAACGAAAAAATCATGTCATGTGACCTCAGGAAAGGCAATGATGGTGTTCAGAAGAAAATCAAAGGGTGCCTATGGTTAACTAACTCTTGGATTAATTATTTTAGAAATGAAAGCTGATAATGAACTTGCAATTAGTCTACCGGTATATTTTAAGTCTGTCAAAAAAATATGCTTTAAGAAAAAAACAAAACAATGCAAAAAGACCAAAAAAAAGAAGAAAAGTTTCTTCCAGCTGGAGTTGAACCCCAGACCTTCGACTTGTAAAGTCAATGCATAATCTATTGCGCCATGACAACTAATGTTAGATAAAGTTGTTTAATTAATTATTTTTAACATTTTTGCCCTTTGAAATTCTGCCAGTGGACACTGTTTGAATCTGGCAGAGCTTTACTTATGAAGAATTGAAAGATATATAGTCAAGGAAAACAAGCATGGTTTTGACTGTAAAAGGCATACTTTAACTCATTTCGTTGCATTTGAATAACATATGGCCAACAAAGCGATATTAAGTGTCTTGCAAAATCGTCGCACAGTCTCTTGCTGAAAGCGTTGTACAGCTTGCAATTCTCTGCATTTATGTACAAGAGGAGAATCAATTACGATTCAGCAACAGTAAACATTTCCGTTTTTATTCAACTGAGGAAACATTTCATTTTAGAATGATGTTTCCCTAAAAACCATGAGCTTGGGAGTCTTGTCTTGTTGTGAGAAAAGTTAAAAAAATGTGAGACACATGGCAGAATCGAGAGAATCGTGAGTTAGGACCAGCTTGGGGAGTCGAAGAGCAATTGCTGATCCCTTCATCATGTTTATCGCTTGGACCAGTCAAAAAGCTTCAAAAGTTCATAAACTTCTGTCTCAAAGTTGGCTATAGTGCTAATTTGAAATATTTAAAGTCCACGTGGACAACTTATCATCCTGTGAAAGGTACAAAATCATAACATCAAAAGCTCTGGGCACAATGCATGCTCAGCACTTCTTGATCGCGGAACGGGAACAATGGATCTACGACAGATGTCGTTTTGATATTGGACGCTTTTGTATGGAGCCGACTAATTACGAACAGTGTCTACACCCGAGTGACACATTTGCATATTGCAGTGCCCACAATGACTCGTTCCTTATGCTACATGAATCCGCGAGTTAAAAAGTGATACTCCTGCCATGGGCAGGCGTGTCACTGATGTTCTTACCACACTTTGATGTCTCCTGTGATCCATTACTTAACAGTTATACCACAACATGATATCTGTTACAGAGAAATATTCTTCAACACTAACAGTTTTTGGCAAGTTAAGAAGAGCTTTCAAAACCCATTCAGATCCTGTTGTCAGTGACATTTGCTGTTATTCACAGCCTTGTTTTGATGAGGCTACAAAATTGTTCCGTAAATTGGGGGAAGGTGGTAGTACTGATCATGGTTCATTGCCAGTTACTAAGTGTAAAATATTCATTACCTCACAGATCTTGTGTGAAAGCTGGTGGTTTACTTGGCCAATTTTCTGGCCTGGCCATAAACATTCATACATGTACTTGGGGACTGACAAAATTTCTTTTTCAGCTTCAAATGCTGGGTTATGACATCAGCTGGGCTGCATTTAACATCATTGAGGTGATGAGCTCATCAAAGTTTACCTTCAAGGTGAGCTTACAATGTTCAGTGGTCTCCTAGCTTACTACAGTATAGAGTTCCAAAAGTAATGATCCTCATTATTTTCGCATTTATTATTCGGAGTGTCGCTACTTTTGGCATTTGCTAACACCTGTGAAATTTTATCACTACTTTTAGAGGGTCGCTACTTTTGGTGCGTCATTACTAGTCTTTAGGAACTTTACGGTATATATTGAGATATACTTTTAAACCAAAAACTTTACAAATGTATCTCCTTGGTGTAATTAAAAGAGCTGATCATATTAATTTTTTCTTGATCTACTATTCTCTTTTACTACCCGAGTAAAATTACAAGGATTTGCTGTAGAAGCACCTAGTGGTGGCTGGTGCATAATTTTTGCTCTTGGGTAACTAGGGAATCTGAGGTTTTTTTTATAAGAAGCAAGCTGGCCATGAGTATCCTGGATTCCCCAATTTAAGAGCACTGAGTTCTCTTCCATTTTTCTTAATTAGAGCACAGCCTTGAATTGTTTCAATCTTTAATAGCTGTAGTTTTAAGCTTGTAGTTAAAGAAAATAGGCAAGATCATTGACAAATAACACAGCCTACCCCTTTACATGTAATTTTGATAAGAAAAAGTTTAAGCAAAGGTGGGCATTAAATTTGGGAGAGGATCTAATTTTGAAGGCCAGGGAGGAAATGGATTATTCTGAATGACCAACTTGTTGAGTCTCATTATACATATAATAAATATTTTCATTCTCTTTCTTGAGCAAAATACAGTCTCCTTTTCTTGTTTTGCTTACTTTTTCTGTTTTTCTGTTCATCAGAGAATTGGTTACCTGGCAGCATCCCAGTCATTTCATGAAGAGCTGGACATTCTTATGCTTACGACTAACATGATCAGAAAGGTGATCAGATAATTCTTAAGTTTTAGTCCTTTGTTTTGTGGGAATATAATATTAGGAGGTGTCATGTCCCAGCTTTGTTCCTAGTCAGCCTTGGTGAGTTTGGATGTAATGCACCAGCAAAGCTTGTCAGGATGCCTGGTATAAAAAGGAAAAATCAAGTAGAGCTTCTGCATTTACCATTATGCAAGGAAATAAAACAGTTGCCACATTTTAATGTTTGGAAGGGATGTATTTTAATCATACATCTGAAAATATTCCATGATCTTCACAAAAAAGCAGATTTATGATATGAAGCAATTATTAGTGCATTTTCCTCCTGCTCCCCTCCCTCCTATTATTTTCCATTGATATATCAGTATGACTGGGGCCTGGTTCCATTGATGTGGGGCTCATAGCTGGAAGGCGTGGTTTACCAGCCATGGGGGCGTAACGCAGTCTAAGGGCTGACTTTGCCAAAAGTGGAAGCTCTCGGATATTTTGGGCACCCACCTGCACTTAGCGACACAGTTGTCAAAGCTTGGTTAAACTTAATAAACATATAGCTGTCGGTAGCATTCTGACCATGAGTACGTTTGTTTGGTATACTTCATTATTTGTAACTCTTTATGCAGGACCTTTGCAGCATGAACGTGTATGATGCTGGCGTGTCACTTGCTGGATTTTCGTGTTTTGTGACAACAGACTTAGCTAGAGATTTGGCTAATGATGTCATGTGCTTGGTGAGTTTCCTTGGATAGTTTAACATAAAGGATAGGATAGCCAGTTGACTTTCCAAAGTGTAACAAATGAGTTGTCACAGCTGTGGCGCCTGGTTACTTCTGTACTGTGCTTTTCAAAAACATGCGAACTCTCTAACTGCAATCAATCATCTTAATGGACCTCTTAGAAAACAGAAGTTTACCTCAACAAGTTCAAAGGTTCTTGGTTTGTGATTTGTGATCTGTTTTGCTAGTTTCTTTGTTTTAAGGTGATTCCCTAGTTTTGCACTGCGCATCTCTTACTGCGCATAACAAGATGGCCTCCGTAAAAAAGAGCATGTGAAGTAATATTATTAAAATGAAGTTGACTGAAGAGAAACGCTATTGGAATTTTTGCTTGTTGTTGTTTCTTGCCGAGGTGAGACTCAATGTGTTGGGAATGTGCATAACGTAAGCAGTACGCGTGTTGCTGAGTTCGACCTCCTCTCGGAGAACCTCGATAGTGGATGTTTAACTTGTGCTTACTCACTTTGATTTTCATTTAAACACTTTCTTTATCACATTGTGTCCTAAATGTGATATCTCGATGTAAATTCTGTAAAAACGGATTTTTTAATACTTTCTTCCCCCTTTCACATACATTCTATTTTGAAACTCGCCCCAGTCCTCTCTCAAAAATCGGAGAAAATGCGTTTGGTGCGCACTTTCTGCAGCTCTACCGCAAAAACGAGTACGGTGACCCCCATTTTTTATTTCATGATTTTAATAAGGACAGTGCTTCCTTTCGATGAGAAAAAAATTGGCACAAATCTATGTTCAGTTTTTTGGCAATTTTACTAAATTGTACGGATTGAGCCATCACGGGTCGAAAAGCGCACGTCCAATTTAATTCTACTTTGGAGCGTAAAGTAAAAACAAGGGCATTAAAAGGCATTTTTCTGGTATGTAAGTGGATAAACAACACATCAAAGTCAAATTCTGTGTGATGTCACATGCATCATCGAAAAAATCTCTCCTTTTTGTCTAGTTTTGCGCTGCCCGCGGTTTTTGTAAAAGGGTCCTAAATAGCCGTAATTGTCAGCATTGTGACGTCAAAACGAGCACGGTGACCCCCACTTTTAATTACTTTTTTATCATCTTCTTGACTTGTTACATCAGTGTACCAAGTTTTAGCTAAAATCTATGTTAGGTTCTTTTACTATGGAATCACCTTAAGGTTCGTTGCTTGTGATCGTAATAATTATTATGACTGAAGGCCGTGAAAAACACAATCTTGAAGTTGGCTTAAACTTCAGAGTTTGTGTGTTATTGGAAAATGCAGTAAGCCGTGGGTGACTGAAAACCCTAGTTTTAAATGCCTTTAAAATTAATGTAATTTAACTAAATTAGCAACAAAGAATGAGTAGATGAGTGGTTGATGCCTTTGGCTATTTTTTGCATGGGTCTTTCAGTCTTGTAATGCCCACCAGCCTTGTGCCTCTGGTGTTTGGCTGTCTTTCTTTCCAACCCATTTATATTGGTTTCCTAAATCTCAATTTCTAGTTTGAATTGCCTATGTTTATGGTAAGTGCCCCTGGTATACTTCTGGTTCTCCCATCTTTATTTTCCACTAGCTTGTGTCCACCAAGCCTTACATCAGAAAAAGAGCTGTCTTGCTGATGTACAAAATATTTCTCAAGGTAACATTGCACAGTGCATATTTATTTTCTTTAAATTTCAAACCAGCTTTTCTTGTTGTTGTTGTTGTTGTTGTTATTTTCCATTATCTCAGATCATATCATAAAATTGTTACTGCATTGTTTCCTTAGACAAATACCCAGGCCACATTTATTCAAAAGTTGGATAGCACTTCCCAACAGATAAAACACTATTTTTTTTAATCAATATATGGTAACTTTCATTGTTGTGGTTTATTCCAGTTTCCAGAAGCACTAAGGCCTGCTTTCCCAAGACTGAAGGAAAAGCTTGAAGATTCAGAGCCTGGTAAAAACCTTTTATGCGTATATCTTTTGAATGAATTAGAAAAAGAAATGGAGCACATTAAGTCTTAATTCACCAAATATTATACTCATTGCCAAGAGATGAGCTTGGGCATTGGTGCCTACAAGGTTGGTAGAGCCAGGCAGTGCTCTACCACCAGGAAGCAGGTATCCATGGCAACCTTATGAGCGGCCCCCATGAGGCACCGTCATGCTGAAACGCTCAGTGGAACACTTATTGACTAATACTTACCAAGCCCTGACTTACAAAAAGAGAGGAACGGTTGGAAGGAACAAACTCAGCACTGCTAGCAAGCAGCAGGCTACAAACATGTTTAGCAAAGACAGTTTGTGTGCGTTTTCAAGTCTTGAGGTGCCCCTGTTAAGGGCATGGGGCCGCCCCAAGCATAATTGGGAAAACTGCTGACCAGCATTGATTCGAGGTTAACTTTGCCACATATAATGAATCAGACGCAAATTTTTGTGCACATTAACTTTTGTACTGGTCTCCAGGAAAGTCATTTATTTGTCAGTTGGATCTAAATTTCAGATCTTTGTTTTGAAAGCATTTGATTTTTATAGAAAGAACCCTAGTAAACTTGTTTTAAAGAGATCTATTCAAATTACCCTACTGATGCATGGACATCTCCGAAGTAGATTACTAAAGGAACAAAACCATGTTTTGCCATAGCAAAGCAATTTCTTGCACCCTGGTTGGTCGAGAGCTATGTTCATTAGAGTACAGACCATGAAAATGACATGATGGTGGCACAATTTGTTTTTCTCTTTCTCATTCATACAATTTTCCAAGAAACTTCATTGGAAATGAAAACTAAACTGTAAATGTCATTGTAAAAGACAAATTGACAAAAATTTTCCATGGTCCTTCCTTTTATTGAGCATGGAAAAATGTCAAAATGATCAAAACTTTCTGCTTGAGTTTTGCATTTTTTGATGTAATTTTCATGGTTGACAAATTAAGAGTACACACCATGGAAAATTGTCAAGGTAATTTGTTAATGAGCCAGTGCTGGTTATCTTTACTTCAAAGTCATTAATTATTTTGTGTCATCTTACCACAGGTGTCCAGTCGGCAGCAGTGAATGTGATTTGCGAGTTAGCTCGTAAAAATCCAAAGAACTACTTATCACTGGCACCATTGTTTTTCAAACTTATGACAAATTCCACAAACAACTGGATGTTAATCAAAATCATCAAACTGGTTAGTATTAAAGTTATTACAGTGGAACCTTGATGAAACAAAGGACCAAGGGACTGACAAGTACATTCAATTGAATGAGGTTTTTCATCAAGGTTCTTTTCTTTATATTTTTACTACCACTGGGGTGAAGAATATCATTCCTTATACGGACAGGGCTTCTGATATTTCGTGCGGTCACGGAGCCACGAAATTCAGGTAAATCTGCGAAATCCCGCGAAATTCACAAAAACACGAAAAATACTGCCAAATTCAGTAGAAATCTTATCAAATACATGTCTGTACTACATATTTGAAACTTATTTCAGCTATAGGGGCTATTTAGTTGCCGTAAACTTGCAAATTTATCTTGAAACTTCGTCACTGAAACGTGCAGACAACGTCCCAAAACTACCAGGCGAAAAACTGGGCACTAGCCATGATGTTAAAGGCTTTGCCATTGGTTCATTTCTGGAGCGTATTTTTGTTGAAAGAGCAAATGATGACCTCTGTTAAAAAAACTTTAAAAATGCTGGTCAAATAAGCGAAAAAGCGATTGTTTTCTAGTGAAATTTGCCTTGAAAATAACCACAAAATCGGCCGTTTTTTACCAATTGCTTTTTGGTGAAGTTTGCCCCGAAAACCCCCTGTGAAATTCCCGCAAATTCAGCCGATTTTTCCGCGAAATTTGACTTTTTCTTCCGCAAACTATCTGAAGCCCTGTGCAGAGGACTTTGTTATATAGAGGTTCATTATATTAAGGTTCCACTGTACGTATAGGCTCAATTTCTACCGCTCTCTCAGTCCTCCCTGATAAGAGACATCTGTTCGGGGAGAAGCATGGGCTCATTTCCTGAACAGCAGCTTGTGAACTGGAGGACTCATCATATGTGGGGTGGAGGTGATCTATGTCACTACAGGGGCTGAAGAAGTGCCCAGAAAAGAAAGCACCTCTTGATGACTCAAAAAGGATTTTACATTGTAGATATTTCTGCATGTAAAACACTCTTGAGATTATGAGTGAGTTACGACCTTTTTTTGTTAGACTACTTTTAATGATTCCATTTTAATTCTCTTGCAGTTTGGAGCACTTTGTCCTCTTGAACCAAGACTGGGAAAGAAATTGCTGGAGCCATTAACAAATCTAATTCATAGGTAAATACAGTGTGTTAATCTTGATCTAAAGATGATACTGTTCAGTGGTGGATTTACATGTATTCTGCTGAATAAAATTTATTCAGCAGAATACATGTAAATCAAATGTATAACATTTAATGTTATAGTTAGCTTTATATTAAAAAGCTATGGATGTTTCTTTCAGTTTTAATTGAGAAAGTTAAAAATGGTCGTCATCATCTTCTGAAAACTGTAATATTGAGCCACCTTTGATTATTGTACTATTGCATCAATTTAAGCAAACAGGAGTATGTTATCAGTGACATCTTAGATGTGAAGTTTTATTTCCTTGCAGCACGTCAGCCATGTCTTTATTATATGAATGTGTCAACACAGTAGTATCAGGTAAGGAATGGTTTACGAAAATGGTACACATTTTTATTTCATGTTATGCAGGTGTAGTAAATGTTATGCACTCTCCCACTGCAAACCCATTATACATCTAAAATGCAGTGATTTTGTTGTCAATTTGGCCATGCAATAGGGCAGACATTTTTAAAGGCAAATTTGCATGTTTTGAAGACTAAAAAATAGGTTTTGTAAGATTGTTGACAAGTTTAAGTTTCAGATACATTATACATGTTTTACACATATTTTAGAACTAAAATTGACAAAAAGAAAATTTGTGGCATATACACTTTAAGGAACTTTTTGCATATTATGCAAATGTTTTCAGTTTTTCAAATATTGTTTTTGGCATTGACACAAAATATTTTTTTTTTGACATTTGATGTTAACAAAACTTCATTCTCTTTTCCTAGGATTACCCCACCATACAGCCTCTATCCAGGTATAATACTACCTTGTAATGTTAATTTCATTGACTTTATTTTGAAAATTTGCTGAGTTTATCAATAGAATTGATATATTTCTGTTTTCACCAATTCCTTGACATTCATAATTATTATGATATCATTTTGCTTTTTCTTTAGCTTTGTGTCAGCAAATTGCGGATTTTAATTGAAGACCCAGATCAGAACTGTAAGACATTTTAATTGTTAGGGGCTATTATCACGATACCACAATGACTCAAGGCTGGTTTTCACCAGCGACATTGTCAGATGTGGAGTTCTGAGCAGAGTTGTAAGAGTGTTTATGACCTAGTGAAAATCAAAAATCAGTTGATCGTAAGTGAAGTCATATGCACAACAGAATTGGAGTCAGAAGAATCAGAATGCTTCCATTTTCTTCCTACTCCAGTTACGACTCCATCGCTTACATGTACATTTCACATTATGCGCTAGTGAAAACTAGATTGTCAGAGTCAGAAGCAGAAGTGGAAGGATAAACCAATCATAATGCACGTTCCCATGCTTTTTGATTGGTTTAGTTCTTCCACTTCCGCTTGCAACTCCAACAACCCAGTTTTCTCTTGATTGTAAATGATGGAGTCGTCAGCGGAATCGGGACAATCAAAAGGCTGTTTTTACTAGATCATAAACTTCTACGCTTCTGATTATGACTCCAGCTCCGACTCTGTCACTAGTAAAAACCAGCCTTTACATTTCTGATTCAGAATGAGTTCCGCTCCTAAATGAAGTTTGTACATGTACTGCATTCACATGCCAAAATTGACCAGCTCAGCCGAAAGTGTTTTCTAATCCACACTACACTTAGGCCTACTTTTACTGTACTTATATCTGTGATGTAACATTACCGTTAATTGACTGTGAACATTGATTTTCCTTTGTAGTAAAGTATCTTGGTCTGCTTGCTATGTCAAAAATCCTGGCTGTGAACCCCAAAGTTGTACAAGGACACAAGTAAGTGACTTTTAAAAATAGCTTTTTCCTCAAGCAAGCAACATAAAGCAAACACTGTCTTCTGACTTGCTAACCGGCCAAGCAGGCGTGATGGGCCAGGCATGTTCACTACATTCAGGATCACCCGCTTTGCTCCTGCAAGAAAACATTTTTTTAGCTATATTGTTTGGTGTTGTGTTTTATAGACTAAAACAAAGTCCATAGAAAGTGAATAAGGTATTTAAAAAATAGAAAATAAAACTGTTAGTAGCATATTATTCTTTTTATAAGAACAGCTCACAGCTAAATGTAGTTTTAACGTTTCTTGGCATCTATCTGGTTTTCCAAGCTAGCAAATCAAAATTAGGCAAATAAATGTAACGAGAATTTTAGCAAATACCATACATACATACATCATACATCATACATCACCTTTATTTATCCTCAGATTTACAGTCTAGCTCTTAAAGATAATGTCTCTGAGATAGAGGAAAATAAATATTTAATTCCTAAAAAAAATCATAAAATAAAATAAAACAAAATAAATAAAACAAAATATAGCACTATAAAAAAAGAATTTGCTTTCTCGTTTCAGAGACATAGTGCTGCAGTGTCTGGATGACAAAGATGAATCTATTAGACTCCGAGCTCTGGATCTTATCGTTGGGATGGTAGGAAATTCACACCATTAAATTTACCTTTCAACTCAAAAACAAAGGCAATAATTTATTAGAGTTGAAGAAAATCCCAAATTCATGTCAGTTGCCGCTAGGTGTTTTCTGTAGATTGAGTTTGCCTTCTGATTTAGAAATGAGCCTTAGAGATTCTCCAGTGTGTCTTTTGAAGACAGTGCAAGAAATAAGCTGTGAACTTGTGAGAGCGTGAGATAGGTCTTAAAATCGTGAGACTCACAACAAAGTCATGAAACTTGGCAAGTCTGGAAATGTAGAGTATTGGCACTGTTCTAAACAACCTCTTTTCCTGTAGGTTTCCAAGAAGAACATAATGGACATTATCAAGAAGCTGATGGTGCAAATTGACAAGGCCGACAGTCAGAGTAAGAGTCATTAAAATTATTATTAATCCTCAAATCAACATTATATTTTACTCCTTGTTTTTTTTTTAACAGAGCAGTTGAAATGTTGTTTCTTGTTATTGTTATCATTATCATTACTATAAAAGAAACTTTGTATAAGATTTATTTTTCGAATTGTTAATTTTCCTATGTGCTCTTGTTTGTTCCAGCTTACTGTGATGAGCTCCTATCCAAGATTGTACAGATTTGTAGTTTGAATGACTATCACTATGTCACAAACTTTGAATGGTAAAAAAAGCTGTTTTTTTTTTACTTTTTTGATAAAGGGATGGCAGTGATTATGAGTATTGTGAAGGCTCAGTGACAAATTTAAGTAGTCAACTAAATTCATTGTGTTCATGAACAGAGAGGGGGGAAATTTGATTCTCAAACATCAACTAGTCAAACCAGCAAGATATAAAATAAACTCAAAGGCTCTTGATCAATAAAGCATGTCAGAATTTCTACAGTTATTGTAAAAAATGATCCCATTGTAAGAAACGCTAATGTTGACCAAGAAAATGAGAAAGAAACAAAGTTCTGTTTATCCTTCTGCCAACCTCTTAATTTTAACCCTGTAAGCCCCAGTGTCCACATGCAAATTCTCCAAACTGATCTCCATACATTTCCTTTAAGAATAAGTTGAGAGAATTTAATAAAACATCAAGGCATTTTCTCTTTTGTGATCATTTTTTATATTCTTACAACCTTATCTCTTGACAATGTATGGACATTGTTAGGAGAAAATTGCTGTTCATCACTATTGGGACTTAAAGGGTTAATCATGTTCTCTGTTGTATTGTGTCTACTGTAGGTATATTGATGTACTTGTGCAGCTGACAAGAGTGGAAGGAACAAGACACGGAAAACTGATAGCCTCACAGATGATGGATGTCACTATCAGAGTCAGGGCTATACGTCCTTATGCTGTTCAATGCTTGGTAAGTCTGTTATCACCAGCACTGGTCCAATACTTAGTATTTGTTTCCTAAAATGCCCTGTCATTTATCTGAACTTATTTTCAAACATTACTTACAAGGACTTCAAGTACGAAGTGATTTTTTTCTATTCTGTTCATGTTGTTAAATTTGGCAACTCATCTTAACTTGAGAATTGGTCACCATGGCAGAAAATTTAGCTGCAATTTTATGCCCTAATATATAGGTCCTGTTCTGGACATTAATTTCATTACAACTAAATTGAAAAATATACTTCTTAAGCTAGGTTCTTCACTTAAGAAGGGTTGAGCTTTGTACTTTTATATTATGCTTATTTGCGTGAAATTTATAGTAAATTTATGTCAGTGCATCTCATTCAATAGTCACACCTGTCAGATTGTTGTTTTGTATGTGAGAATTACTATTTAATGGTTTATGATTATTGGGGGAATTGTTTAATAAAAGTGTTTTTTAATCTTCTGGGCCGAGTTGTTCGAAGGCGGATTAGCGCTTAACCCGGGGTTAAAATTAACCCGGGTTTCTTTTTCTTGTGTTCCAAATTATTTTTTGGGATAATTTTCTGTGCTATTTTTAGAGCTTCCAATCATCAACTTGTAGACAAAAAGCATTAAAGCTGAAATGCTTTTTAAGCTTTCAAATCTGAATTCAAATCTCGCTCTAACCCTGGGTTATCTTAACCCAGCTTTGAACAACTCAGCCCTGCCTTTTATCATTAATTAGTTATGTGTTAACATTGCCTAGTGAACTCAAAAATTCCATGTGAACAGAAATGATTTTGGTACATTGTTTCAGTCGTTGTTGCTGACCAGCAATGAGCTGATGTCTGGACAAATGGAAAAGAACAGAGTTTGTGAAGTACTTTTTGCTGCAGCTTGGATCTCAGGAGAATTTTCAGAGTTAGTGAAACTGTAGCTGGAATAATATATGTTACAATAGGCCACTTCAGGGTTCCAAAAACCCTCACTTTTAAAATGAGGCTAGGTGCACAACCTTTCTTGTGAAAATGAGTTTTATTTGAATGAAAATGAAAAAGGATTTCCATATCAAAGGCTGAACACCTACCCTTGTTTTGAAACAGAGGCCGGGGGGAACTCGGAAATGGCCTAATCTAGCTTCATGTAAAAAAAAATAATTTAAAAAGCCCCTTTAGGGCAAAGTGTCTTAACTCATTTTGTTGCAGATTGTAGCTTTTTGAAACACTTTTTTTAGTCCAGTTATAAGCTCCCCCTCTTATAAGCCCTTTTGAAACCCCTTACAAAGTTGTATAAGCGCAGGGCATATAAGTGCAGTTTACAGAAGCCCTCCTGCCGTTAGTCAAGGTGGCTTCTCATCAAGTGCAATTACTTTTACCACTTCTTTTGCTAGGTTTAGTACTTGGCATACAACCTGCATATTTTGCTGTGATAAACAATCTGTATTAACCCTTTAAGCCCCAATATACATGTACAAATTCTCCAAACTGATCTCTATACATTTCCTTAAAGAATGAGTTGAGTGAATTTGATAAAAGATCAAAGCATTTTTTCTAAGGTGATCAGTTTATTGCTTCTCATAACCTAATATCTTGACATTGTATGGATATTGTTAGGAGAAAATTGATGTTGGTCACTATTGGGACTTAAAGTGTTAAGCTTCTTTCACAGTGATAATAAAAGATGGTTATGTTGTTGTTTACCAGGCATCTACCAGATATCAATGTCACATTAGAGGCTATGCTGCAGCCTAAAGCCACCTCTCTTCCAGGGCACATCCAAGCAGTGTATGTCCAGAACATTGCCAAGTTATATGCTAAACTACTGGCAAATCAGGAGGAGGTAAGTTCATGCAATCAAACCCCCATGTGTGACCAACTCTAGTAAGCAACCAGTTCCCATGAGCGGAACACCAAAATTCTCCCAGTCAAAGCCCCTCCCAAAAATGATGACCTCCTGTAATCTGCCAAAACCATTTTTTAACATCTTGTAAGCACTCAAATAATGTATGGTCACATCTCTATGTTTGCTGTATGTACTCTGGTACTTGGAATAGAAAATGAATTTTTAGCTACTACATGGAAATATAGACATTGTAACTTAGAAATTGCATGCAATAAATTATCTACCACAAAGTAGAGGCATCTGGGCTTCTTCTCAGTAGCGAACCCATGTGGTCCAATTCCCATAAGCGACCACCTCCCGTAAGTGACTACTCAGCATTTTGGGTAGTCATTTACGGGAAGTCCAACTGTAGTTTTCATAATTTGTCCCCAAACCCTTTTTTGTGTATTTTATAAATCCCTATGAGGATATAAGGATAACATTCTCTTTCTATTCAAGCTTTGAAGAGATCATTTGAGACAGATTTGTTTTCCTTTTGAATGGTGAAATAATATTTGTGCTTGCATGCATTGCAAGTTATGAAGGTAGTGCTTTCATCAAAATGTTTAATAAATTGAGTTCGCTGACTATGCCACTTGTGATGGATGACAGATTTGCTACTTGATCCTCTGTTGGAAATGACGAGAATAGCAATCAGGAAGACATCAATATCTTTGTACATGCTTTATTTTTGTTTATTGAGACTCTCAATTTTTTAGACTACTTGCTATAGCCTCACTGATCATCAAAACTTGTTAACACTGTACTTGTAGTCAAAAGACAACATAAAGCAAAATAACCTATATTCTACCTTCTGTTTTGTTAAGAAGGATGAAGATGATGACACAAAATCAGTTAGTGAGATGCTTGTAGAGAAATTACCCATATTTGTACAGAGTGCCGACCTCGAGGTGCAGGAGAGGGTGAGTGACAGCTGTCAGTCATATCCATTAACCCATGCTATGAAAATGGATTACAATTTTGTTGTTTGCAAATGTCCACTAATGCCAATTTCAGAAGCAACCATCAAAATCCACATCACGACAAGCAACAGAACACGAAGGTAATGAACTGACCTCGAGAGAATGGCTGTAAAAAGGCCCATGAGCCCCTTTGATGCAGTTAGGATGTCCCTGAATATCACTAATGAGTGAGACAGCTGGCCAGCTGAGTTTATCTTAGCCTAAATCATATTTAGCCACATATAAAATATAACATCAAAGGCGGTGTCCCTGATTAGTTCACCACTTGTGGTCTGCTAGGTGTTTTCTGACAGGTTAATAAGGTTATATATTGATTGATTGAGTTTATTGATTGATGCATTGGTATCTGTTGCTTTAATATTAATAATCATTTCTGTTGTTTAATTTTTAGGCTAGCTGTATCTTGCAGCTCATTAAGTATGTTCTCAAGTTGCAAGGAAAAGGTAATCAGTTACCTAAATTTATAATTATTCCAATGCAGAATAAGTTATACGTGACATTTTGGCAACAAAATTAATACCATGTACCAAGGTAGAAAATGCCTAAGATACTGGGATTTCCAAAACTCTGGCTGTGCCTGGTCAGTAACGAGAATTGTTCATGATTGTGTTCATGATTATTGTTGTGCTCAAAAGGAAGTCTTGCTTTTAAAGAAGAGTATCCTCTGGGTACATTCATTTCCTTCTCTCCTAAAAACCCCACATTTTTAAATCCTATGTTATCTTTACAGTATGTTAGCGCCTGTTTACATGGAGGTGGGGGACCCCAGGTAGGTGAGGTAACCCGCTCTGGTGGATTAACCCGCCTGTCCTTATAATCTCTCATTTTAATTTGATCATGTTTTCATGATAGGTGAGGTAACCTGCCATGGGTTACCTCACCTACGTAGGGTCCCCCACCTCCATGTAAACCTGCCCTTAGATGAAGAACCGCACTGTGGATGTGCTTTTCAACCAGCTTTTGAATAAATTATTCTTTGTAATAATTTCTATTATTAATATTATAATATTAATGGATAACTGTGTGTTATTTAGGTGTTGATTGCTCTGAGGAGGTGTCATCACTGTCTCGTGGTGAACTAAATCCAGTTGCTTCAAAAGCACAGAAGAAAGTGCAGGTTCCAGAAGGGTATGGTTGTTTTACCTTGTACAGCATTTATTTCATTTGTCTTTGTCATGGCATCATCTTTTCGTGTGGATCTCAAAAGTTAGGAGTACTGAGTAGTCCTGAGTTATAAGATGGGTCATGCTTTTGAAAAGTAGCCAACGTCCTTGCTTCCTCCCAGCTGCACTCGTCATAGTTACCAGCAACCTCCTATTTGTTGAAAGTTTAAGAATGTTTATGTTCAGTGTATACTTTCAATTTTTCTATCCACAAATGTTGGTCGAAGTTAGTACTTTTGTTTCACCTGTACATAACACATGTTCCATTCACACCAACCAAACATGTTCAATTAAACCAGGTTTTAAAATTAACGTAAAACACCCATGGAAAACTGGAATGGGTTTTCACACAGGATTCAAATGAAATTCAACATGTTTTGTAATTTGCACTAAATTTGCGGTCAACTTAAGTCAGTAAGCAGCTTTTACAAAGGAAACAGTGTTAAACCGTGTTTAACTTAACAGCTTTAAGCTTTGGTGTAAAAGGGGTTTTAGTCCCAGCAACAAACAAATAGCGGACACCTTTTGTGGTCTCTTGGGCATCTGCTTTAAGAGAAGTTCAACTTTCTAATGTTCCTTTGATTATTTTTTAGACTTGATTTAGACAAGTGGATTAATGAACCACCATCAGAAAGCTCAGAGGATGAACAGGACATAGAAACAATATTCGACCCTCATGGCGAACACAAGTATGGCACTAAAAATTGTAACAATTTTTTTTTCTTTAGCATATTATTGAAGGGTTGGCTGGAATAAGAATGTAGCTCTTGATGACATGCCAAATTCTCCTTTTATTTAACAAGCAGATAGAGGGCGCTTTGTAAGGAGAATTAAGCAGTTATCAGAGGTCACTTTAAGCTCTTTTCCATGTACCCCATTTATTATGGCCAACCCTTTTTTTCTACTCTGGACTTAATGTTAGAAAACATAGGTGTTTGCTTTGGATTTATGACTTGCGCACTTAATGCATGGTCGATAAATCCAAGCCACATTGTAGGTCTGTTACTTACAGTACCAACTTTGAACTTGTCTATTATGTGGAAGAAGTAGATATCTGTATTTAAATATCTTTTTCATCTTGCATTCTTTGTAGGAGACCCCACTCTCATAAAGTAAACATTCTCAAAAATTGTGAGGCTGACATAATTTACATTGGTTTTAAAAATCTCTCTCAAACTCAAGTACATGTAAAGATTCAAAAGTCCAATATAAAAAAGGCTTCAGTGGGACCACACCATTTTTGAAATTACCTCACTCAAGGGTAAATTAAGAAAGAGCGTTGAATGGGGGTCGAAGCCTTTGTCCCCTCTGAGTTATTATGCATGCTCTTATTTGTCCTTAAGAACTTCAGAAAGGTAGTAACATGACTTATTTATCTTCAGAGAATTGAAACAGAAGCATGAATCAGAAGATGAGGAAGAAATGAAAAAGGTTGTCATTGTGTTTATGCCATTAAACCTTTTTCTTTCTGTTTGCCCAAACACTTCTTGCTTTGGCCATAAATCCTGCACACAAACTCTGTATATTACGGAAAAATCTCCAAACACATTTTTTATGGGATACTGTATTTACTCGAATAAGGGCCGCGGCGCTTGTTGAATTTTTTCATGCCTAAAATGCGACGTTTAGTTGAAGGCGGCGTATATTTGAGGTAGGAGGCAACAAAGAATTGTTTTAACTGTGGTATTACTATTATTTATTTTGGGCGGCACTTCTAATACTTTTTTGTCCGAAGTGAGGCGCTTATTCGAGGGCAACGGTTACTCAAGCCAATACGGTACAGAATAGAGAGCTTTAGATTTGAGACCGAGTACGAGAATTAACTTAAAGTTTTCGCGCGTGTTCTCACAAAAAGACACCCCGGAAAGCCTCATTTTACTTTTTTTTCACCTAAAAAGTTAGTTGGGTTATTTATACTGAAGGAGTTTAAGCCCTCTCCCGATAGCAAAATGATAAAACTTCTCACATTTGATAATTTGTTCCCGCCACTACGACATTCTCGCTAAAACTCCTAGTAGAGTGACGACGGCTATCACCTTTTCCCGCCAAAATGACGCTGGTTCACGCGTGAGGAATACTCAGTATTACAGGGCTCGAAATTAACGCTCGCAAACTCGCAAAATGCGAGTGATTTTGACAATCTGCGAGTAAGAAAAATATCCACTAGCAAACGATTGCGAGTTAGAATTATCCATGTCCCCCAAACAAAGGGAAATAAATTGCTTGTGGTCTCACCAGTTTGCTAGTTGAAAAAAATCTTACTAGCAAAACTTTGCAAGTGCACTAAAAAGATAACTTCGAGCCCTGAGTATTAGGAAAATCGCATACTCGTTGTCGTCATCGTCTTAGAATCTAAAGCTCTCTTATGCGCCTGTACTGATGTAGTTATTGAACGTTTTTTACTTTCCATGTGTATCGCAGAGACGTGAACAAAGAAAACAAGATCAGCTCAGTAATCCACATTATCTAAAGGTGACAGCAAAAGAAGACCTCAAGGTAATTCTCATGAATAGCTTGTCTCTCCTGGCGCCTATCATTGTATTGCCACAACAATTTTATAATGGTGTTGGAAGAAAATTTCCTACTTGACTCAAGTTCTCATGGCTTTTTGAAAGAATGTGTTAATGTTGGTCTTAAAATTGAGATGATGAATGTGTCACATTTCAGGCAAAGAAGAGAGAGATGCTGGTAGATGATATTCCAGTGGCAAACTTGGACTTACCAGTATCCCTCAAGGTGTCAGGAGGTACTTTTGTTACACTGTATTACTAGTAATGTTAAGCGTTGAAGAGATACCCCTTTCTCTCTTAGTTCATCTCCTTCTACCCCATTTTCCTTTCCCTTCTTTTCAATCTCCCATTCCTTTCTCTTCCATTTCTCACCCTTTCCTCTTCTAGTTTCTACCCCCTTCATTTACATTTTCCGCCCCTTTTTTCTTCCAGTTCTCAATTCTGTCTCTTCCATTTCCCACCTCCACTTCCTTTCCTACTCCTTTTTCTTCCATTTGCTGCCCCCTTCTCATCTCTTCTTTACCAGTTTCCATCACTTTTTATTTACCGTAAAATTCCAAAAATAAGCCCCTCCAAATATAAGCCCCCCAAACTCGTTACGCAAAAAACCCTCCGTTAAATCGCCCCTCCAAATAATTGCCCTCAAATACAAAGTAAAACAAAGCAAAAACGGTAAATTTCCTTCCAACTATCAGGCTAGCCCAATCGATTTTGAAACCCAAATTTCTCTCCATAGATAAACCCTTCAAAAAGGGCCTTTGAAAAATATAAGCCCTGGGGCTTATTTTCGGAATTTTTCCGTATCTCTTTGTTCTCATTCCACAATCTTCTTTGGTCAGTCATCTTTTACTCCAATTTGGTTCTCATCTTTTGTTAAGAGCCCCTCGTTCCATTGTACGTTTTACCTTCTCATTGTGACATAAGACGTTATGCATTATCTTCATTTGATCTCCAGGACTATCTCTTGACAAGAAATATGCCTCAAGAAAAACAAAGAAGAGAAGAAAGAAAGGTAGAATATTTACTGGCTCTCAAGCATTAGGATTTCCTCTTACAGCTTAACAACCATTAAGTGTGTATTTTCAGTTGACCCAATGTTACTAGTAAGTACACAAGGTCAAGCTCCTTTCATGTGAGTGCCCTGTTCGTCATCCGTGTAATGGGGTTTATTTATGTTTGGCTAACGATGGTCGCTTAGATATTGATTGTGATTCTTTGACTGTCTACTGCTGGTCTTATCAGGCGGTTGTGTCATTTCCCTGTACTGGGATATCAGTAGCATCCTGCTCGCTAGTGATCACTGCATTACAAGTTACCTCACCCATCGTTGGTGGGTACTGCACCAATTGCTATTGTAGTGACCACTGTGCCACTAATAGTCCCACACATCAAATCAACACCATCAACTATACAGGCCAACAGTACATGGTTGCGACTTGGTAATCAACAACAAAATGACTGTCTTGAGACAAGCGATAAACAAGCCCTACCATACACATACCACAGTAAATAATATCTTTCTTTACATTCATGATTTTTTTACATCAGGTCGAAAAGGGAGCAGAGCTGATGAAGAAGAACCAGATCTTGGAATTTCATATGAGGTTCTTCCTGCTGGTGCCGGAGAGATGCCAGAGGTTGGAACTTTATGATGTTTTATAAACCCAAATTGACATTAACACTGCCCTGAATTGCCCGCTGGGGTAGTTTTCTGGGGAGGGGAGGCACTCCCTTATTCGGCCCCAAGGGGTGTGTACCGCTGAACGTGGTATGGGTATAAATAAAAAAATAAATAAATGATAATTTGGAGGTAGCACATCCACAAAGTTGTTCTTCGTCTACCTGATTCCTGGTCGAATTGGAAGTTGGAAATTTTGGTTTTTGAGGAGAAGGAAAAACCGGAGTACCCGGAGAAAAACCTCTCGGAGCAAAGGAGAGAACCAACATCAAACTCCCGCGCCATCCCTTGCTTCCCATAAATAAGTGGAATTTTGAACTAAAAATCACACTCCCTTTAAAGTTTTGTGTTTGTTTTGTTTTCTTTTTCTCTTTCTTTTTGTCAGGGAGCTGCGGAATCTGATCACGATGATAAAGAAAATGAAGATTCATTCGACGCTGCAGCTGATCCTCATAAGCTGTTAAATGTTGACCTTAGCAAGTATGTCTGGCACGGGCTTAGCTAGTTTGATTATACTGTTGATCCCTTGACTTGATTCTTATCACTGACCAAGGTACAGCTCTCTTAAACTTAACATTGTGAAGTTTCATTAACAGAGTCAAAATTTAGAACCATCTCGTCCAGGACAGCAAACAGTACCGTAGAAAAGTACTTCTCAGTCTGAGCTTTTTAAATTTTTAATTTACATAATTCTTCAGATCATAGTCAGTCTCATCCAATAATTGCTAGTTATTGCGGGCGACTAGGGTAGTCCGCAATCCTATTCACCAGGCCCGGGTTGCTCGAAGCATGGTTAGTGCTAACCAGCGTTAAATACCATGGAAACCTATACATTTTGATACCTCTTAACCAACGGTTAGCGCTAACCAGGCTTCGAGCAACCGGCCCCAGGTTGCTGTTGCGCGCATGACCGGCACTTATGTAACCAGCATGTACTTGGACTTCCACTAAGAACGAATGGAATGCATAGAACGCAATCTGGTCTTGCGCGTTTGAACCTTCTCATCACTCGTAATCTTATCACGCGCATTTTGAGCTTATATCACGTGAAACGTATGCAAAGCACTGTACTGGAGCAAAAGCATTTTGTCGCACCGATCTAGCCCGCACTCCCCGGATTATTACTGGTGTTGTACAGATATAAGTTAGAAGGGTAGAAGTAATATAGGATCGTTTATTTACTGTTTTTGTGTTGTGACAGACCACTAGAAGCACATGAAGCTCTCCCCGTTCGTCAACATCGCACTGTTACTGAAAAACAACCTACTGATAACATTGAAAATGAAGAGGTTAGTGATATTGTCATACTTCTAACCTGATTTACTCCTTTTACTGAAGATTGTTGAAGTTCAAAGTTCAGAATACTTAAAAATTAGTATTACCGGGTGAAAGTACTGCTAAAGAGGTGTCATTTGAATGGTCACACCATAGGATTTCATCCACAGACTCAAAAGTTAGAACTACATACTAAATAAATAGTACCATTTGAAAGTACTACTGGAGACGTTTCGTTTGAATGTGTGCAGCATAGGCTCAAAAGTTAGAACTACATACTAAATTAAACAAAAAGTAACATGTGAAAGAACAGCTGAATTTCTTTCACGCATTTCATTGGCCTCACTATAAGGTTTTATTTCATATAATTTTACACGTATCCCCTGTCGGTTTGTTCATTCTCGAAAGTTATGACTAATTTATGGGGGTTGTTATGTATTTCCAGGAACCCAAATCCAAGAAACATGGCAAAGATAAAAAGCACAGGCATAGAAAAGACAGTGAGGGAAAAAAGGTGAGCAAACTTTTTGCTTTCTTTTCACAGTCGATCTAAAGTGGCAGCCCTGCTTCGTACCTAGACGCCTATACGCGTTGGAAAACATGGGAAGGTCACAGATTAACACAAAGGACTATAGGAAGGGTCAGGCCCAAAAAAATTAGGCGTCGAGTCCATTTTTCGCTTCTCCCAAGGTGCTTTGTGCGCCTCGAAGATTTGATCTCCAAGCTTGTCGTCGATTCTCCAAAGTCTTCACAATGTGCCTGGGTATAGAAGTCCTCATTACATAGGTATTGAGGACATCTTGGCCAAAACGCCTTGTTGTAGTCCTTTTAGAGATGTTCAAATGAGTTGAGAAATTTTTCAGTGCCTTTCTTTTTTTAGAATTTTTGTCGCAATGTTCAGTGCAATTTGTAGCCAAAAAAACAGAAAGGTATTGCTTGAAACTTACACAACGTAGCGGTGATATTTTGGGAAACTACAGCAAATGTTGCTCTTCAATCACACAGAAATCGCTGACAGCACAGTCTCATTGTCACCACTTGTAACAATGTATTTGACTGAATTAATAGAATTAAGTCCATTTTCACACGGGTACATCAGCACAATGTTTCATTGCTGTAAAGATGACTTAAGCTCAACAATCACAGACCAGAATGTCTTTTACAGCCCTTAGCCTCTTGACTTCCTCTGGCACGGTTACCCAGAACTATCTTCCAGGCCGCGGTTGTTAAAACGTTCGGCAGCGCCATCCAACGGTTAAATCACTGTCCAAAGATAAGTATTAGGAAAACCAGTTGCGTTATTCAATGAATAGCCATTTATCCAGTGGATAACGTTATCTACCTTTTGAACAACTGGGGCCAGTTACATTGACATGGGAACATTCATTTTCTTAACTGTGTCCCTTTCAGGGTAAACACAAGCATAGAAAAGATAAGGATGAAAAGGACAAGAAGACTAAACATAAACACCACCATCATAAAGAAGAAGGTATTTGTGTTAAGAGAACGTAGTTATGGTACAGCTAAAATTATACTCTCTCAACGATGAAAACACAACGATACCGGCCACTAACTTGCGTCCCAACTGCCAGAAAAACCTCACTGCTACGGTAGTAGTAGTGGTGAACTTTATTAGCGTGTCAAGAATCTCTAGCGCATAGCACTAATTGGTGACGGAAATAAAAGATACAAATCAAATGTTAAAATAGCGTGAAAATAATGTTAAAATAGTAATGCAAATAGTAAAAGCTAGGAAAGTTGAAAATCTAAGACCCATTAACACGTAAAAATGTATGTATATGATAAGAGGATTAAAAATTTTGCTTACTACCACCATAGGGTCTCAAAGTTAATTATTACAAAGCATGCAATTTCTACAGCCATCCTCAATCAAGGCAGTCAGGTCTGTTCTCCTAATTTAATTCCTTCTTAAGTTTCGACCAGAGGAAAGGGACATAGTATCTTAATGAATGCTTTCCATATTGATTTTAACCGGTCATTTAAAAGCGAATGATGTACAAACTGATATTCTCACTGCACCTTATTGTGTGTTGTGTACATTTTTGTTCCTAGGTATTCTTAGGTATCATTTGAATGGTCATACCATACGATTTTATCCACAGGCTCAAAAGTTAGAACTACATTCTAAACAAATAGCAGCAGGTGAAAGTGTTGCCAAGGATTCATTTAAATGGTCACACTATAGGATTTCATCCACAGACTCATATGTTAGAGTGGCAAATCTCATCACTCTCAGTCTAGGGGTGAAATGGTTAAGGTTTTGAGCGAACGTTTTTTTTTTTTGCAATTACATCGCAGAGCCTGCTGCTCCTGAAGAAAATCTTATGTTTAACGGTGAAGTTGAGCATCCCGAGTCACCAACAGATGAGGTGGAGAAAGGAGATGAAGGAACAACTCCCTCAAAAGCAGCGACAAAATTACAAGATTCTAAACCAGTAATAGAAACACCAAGCGATCCTCAGGTATGTGGCATGATCTGAGTCCTCACATTTTGTACTGACAGTTCAACCTTTATTAAGGGGCTAGTAATCAAAGTCTCTAAGTAATTGTAGAAAAGATTTGTAAATTAAACCTCTATTAAACTGCCAACTCTATCAAGGGGCCGTGGCCACCTTATGGCCATTTCCCTATTGTTGTCACCTCTTTTAAGCGGCCATCAAGCGCTTGATACTCTTAGTGTAGCTTTATTTTAAGAATGTGATGATCAGAAGAAAAGCACAATCCGAGATAGAAGGTGACGACCGATTTTGGACCAGTAGTGCTGCTCCCGTCGCGTTTTTGTATCAAAATGAAGTGATGTTTCTGCTAAAGATTATGCTAATTTATGAAGAAGTTCCATTTGTGTGGCCACTGGTTGGTAACCTAAGGGTCCCTGCTCAATGGAGGGTCAACTGTATTTTAAAAGCGACCATAATCAGACAACGGTGCGCGGTTACAAATGGCGCGAAGTGCAAAACAGGCATGATTAAACTGTGAATGGTGGGTAGTTCTCAGTAGCATACTTTTATTAGGCACATTACAATGAGATCTCATCCATGATGGAGTACTATTTCAGAACCTTTATTAATCTTTGATACTGGGAAAGAAAACGTTTGGCGAATGACACTGCTTTAGAACATCAGAATCTACATGTGTCACATTGTGCTTTAATCTTTTTTTTTTTTTAATTTTAGGATGACATGGATTTCTGGCTTTCTCCAACTCCAGAAAAGAAATCTCAGTCGAAGGTACGTTGAGAAGCATTTTTGGCCGTTTTTTCTTAAAAATTGATTAAATTTCTATACGTTTGAAAACTGTGCTACTTGCCAAATAATTGACGGGCTGATTGAATGATGAAGTGAGTTACCTGCTGACTGACTAACTGACTGATTGATTGACTGATATAATGATAGATTGACTGGCTGTTTGACTGACCACGGACTTGCTGATTGACCAACTGACTGACTAATTGATGGATTGATTGACTGATATACTGACTGTCTGACTAACTAATTGACTGGTTGGCTTATTGACTGACTGGCTTACTCAACGTCGTGTTGGCTAACTAACCAGCTAGCTGCTGGCTGGCTGGCTGACTGACAGGTGGACACAGACAGAATGATTAGCTGGCTAACAAATGCACTGAATGACCGATTGGTAAGCTCAGTGACTGGGGACTGAATGACACGCTAGATGGCTGACTGCTTTTCCGGTTTAATAGCGGACTGTCTGACTGACTGACTGACCGACTGACTGTTTGATTGACTAATTAACTGACTGGCCAACTGGCTGGTTGGGTGGCTAACTGGTTTTTTTTATAAGGACTTACTGTTGGAATTACTCACTGATCATCTTTTAGCTGTATGAAGTGATCTGTAAGCTGACAAACAGACAAGGATTGAATAACTGACGGAATAATGAATAATCGATTGGTTGATTGATTACCAAGTTGACTGACTAATTCATTTTCTCTCTGAATGAAATAACCAGCTTGTTGAAACACCCACTTCATCTTCGCCAGAAAAATTGCCAAAACAAGAAACACATGCTAAACAATCAGAGGTAAATTTTTACAAGCAATAAATGGTACTTAAGATGGTAAAATGTCAGTTTGCCAATGAATATGAGAGTGATGCACAGTCATTTCTTTCCAAGACGGACACCATACATAAAGCTGAAAAACCTATTCGGAATGAATACAAGTCTGTTTTACTTCTGCAGAACACTAAAAACGGGAACAATGATGTAATAGAAAAGTGGAATAATTTTCTCATTGAGCAATCAAACGGTTATTAGAAGCAAATTTACTGTCATGTAGAGCACCTACTTTACCGTTGGTAGGTATTTTTCACTACATAAACCACTACTTAAGCGACCGTTTATCGGTTTCCAAAAAGTCCGGTGTCCGTCTTACAGAGGCGTTTGTCTTATAGAGAGTATAGTTATCATTAAATGACTTAAAAATGGCAGGGACCAACACTTGGTCTCCTTCTGATAGAGGTGTCCGTTAAGAGAGAATTGGCTGTAATGTTTATCATGTTTCATAAGCATAGAAATTGTAGAAGTACTGTGGAACCCCTGGTGGAACCCTGCGCTAACGACACCCGTATATAACGGACAGTTTCGTTTGACGCGACAAAAAAAAGCTCCTATATTTTCCCTAAAATTGATCTGCCTAATACGGACACCCGGTTAATACGGACAATATGGCATGTCTCGTCGGAGCCGTGTTAACCGGATTCCACTGTAACAGAGTTTCCAGTGGCCCTTAGTCACTTAGTGTGTAATTTTAATCTTCTTCTAGAAAACTGAATCTAAAGAATCTAAACGCAAACACCGCAAAGATAAATCAGATAAAAAAGAAAAACATGAAAAGGAAAGAAAAAAGGAAAAAAGAAAGAGACGAAGCAGTGAGAAGTCAGACACAGCAGAGGTGCCTGTAGCTGAACCGGAAAAACAGGATGAACCGTCTATCATGGAGCTGAATGAGGAGAAAAAACAGGTTAGACAAGTTTTTTTTCCTTCTTTCTTTCTATTTTTTTTTGTAATGGAGCTCTGTGTCGTGAAATTTATCAAAATTGAAAAAGTGGTGACTTCCACTAAACTGAGTGAAACATAAAAAATAGCAGCTCAAAACATGAGAAGAAGGTATAAATAACATAGCAACTGCAACGGAGGCATGGATGGACAAACTTGAAGATTGAAACGGATTGAAATTGTGGTTTTCGAAACTTGTGAGCCTAAGTTTTGCAAAGTTCATTTATGTTGTTTGTAACGTTTGAAATAATGCTTTGGAGACGTATTTGTTTGATGCGAAGCTTTAATTTTGTCATTCACACGTTATTTATCAAATTTCCAAAGCGAATAAGGACGTGTAATTTTATTAAAAACAAAAATGAACAAGACAGCCTCTTTAAGCTAAACCACACCAAATGAGTGTCTTATGAAAAACAAATAGGTTGACCTCACTGCTATGAACTTTTTAGAACTATGTTACGAAAGTTGGTAAGAAACTGTGCAACCCAATTAGTCGTGTGCATGTCAAAGTGTTTTTTGAGATACGCGTTAAAAAAGGAGAAAAAACAGACGTTTCGGGGTTGTTTCGTCTTCTTCATCAGTGGTTTAAAAGCGCATTGTAGAGTTGTTTTGACCGAAGACGATATAGTAGCTTGGATGTAGATAATAAGTTTTCCTTGTTACGCCCCCGGTACATTTTCAAACTCTGTAGTTATTTCAGCGGGATCCTGTTTCCTGTTTTATGCCAGACACTCATTCATTTCCTTTCTTTTTCAGCCTATCATTACAACTTATAAAGTTCTCGCAGAAAACAGTGCTCTCAGACTGGTTAGTGTAATAAATTATATTAACGAGAGGGCAACGTGGCCCAGCGGTTAGAACAAGGCGGCGAGTTCAAGTCCCGCCATGACCGGGGCTAGCTGGATTTATTCTCGATAGACCCGAGTTCAAATCCTTGGTCACGCTTGTTAGTACCAAACTGGTTCAAGGCGAACCAGTTGGGATTCTTATTTTCATTGCAATGGTCACACATACACCAACCCTGTTCCAGACTCCGAGATAGGCGGGTCCGCGAAACTGAGAAAGCGAACAAAACGGGAGGAAGGAACAGGCTATGGTAACACCGTAGGATTTTGTCCAGAAGTTGGGACAACCATGTTTCCGTAACTAATTTAAATACGGTTTAATGATCCCAGATGTGGGGCGAAATTCTCGTTGTTTCCCTTTTACATAAATATATGATGATCGCGAAAGGGAACTGTCATATTAATCTTTCGTAAATTTATTTACTTATCGTTTTTCGTCCTTGCTTTAGATGTACGAGACAAGAGTGACTTCTCAAAATAGGAATCAAGTAGTAGTGTCAATTATTTTCAGGTATGCAACTCATGAATGGATTAACGTTATAGAATCGTACAATATTTTTTTATTTCAGTTGTCTGTTTGCTAATAGAATTTAAATTTGTTTCAGTATGGTCTCATCGCTATTCTCTGATTTCATTTCACAGTAATTTGACTGATCGTCATATCAAGTCCATGGAATTCAATGTGTTAGACTCCCTCAATACTAAACTAATACGGCCAGTAAGTAGAATTTGAATTGTTCTTAAATTAAAAGTTGAGTTTCTTTATACGCTTTAATACGTTTCGATCCAAAGTTATCTTTGTTTTTAGTTAAAGTGCAGTGATCTTGTTACCTCTGCGTCCTGCGTCCCTGACGCATAAAAAATCCCCAAAGACGCGCAAAAGTTCATTGCATGCAGTTGTGTTATAATGTCTCTGACAAAGTTCGAAAAAATGAGTCTTTCCTTTCATTCATTCCATCGATTTATTGATTCATTTGAAAAGTGTCGCCCAAGAAAAGTACTCGTTCATAATTTTAACAAAGATATGACAAGAATTTTTTTTGTGACTGTACGCCCCTTTGAATCGCATCCAGCACCGTCTGATTAACTTGTTTAGCTGTATGTTCTGGCTGGTTTATGATAAAGCCATTCATTTGTTTCTGTTGTCTTGTTCACAGATTGGTTCCTCATCACATGACAGTGTCCCAGTCCCCTTTCATCTTTTGCCAGGTGAGTGGTCACTGAGCCCGTTCCAACCTCGTTCCCAGGGTTCTTTCCTGAGTGAGTTCCTAATGAGTTCTGGGAACGAGGTTGAGCCCGTTCTAGAGATTGATCAGTACCCATTCCTAATTTTTTAAAGCAATAGTTGGTACAAGTATTAATGGAGCTCAGTCAAGGTTGTCTAGTTCATTTTGTTAATAATGTCGTCATTATTCACTATGGAACTTGATAACTTACTAGTGACTGACAAAATCACAGCTTTATGTCAAACAAAGATGGCTCCCAAGTATCATATCAAACGTTGCAAAGAACAAAAATGAACTTTGAAAAACTGTAAGGCCGACGAGTTTTCAAAAAGCGTACTTGCGATACGTTTGAATCTTCAAGTTTGTCCATCTGTTCTTGCCCTACTGTGTTAACCTTCGTTTCATGTTCTGAGCAGGTATTTTTATGTTTCACCCAGTTTGCGTGGCGATATCGAGTTGTAATTTTGATAGATTTCGTGACACAGCTCCTTTAAAATGTGCTTCATTATCTCCACTGAAAGCCGAATGATCAAGTACCTATTTCTTCTGTTTAACCGAAACACTATTAAAAACAGTTGGAATAAAATTCTGTTCTAATTGTCTTGCAGGGTGTTCAAATGAAGGGCAGTTCGCTTTCACTGTAGAAAGCATAGTCATGGCGCAGAAACTCAGGGGGACACTAACCTACGTCATAAAGGTACCTTTTTCCAATAGTTCCTTTTGTCCCCTCTCCCCTCCCCCATCTCCTTGGGGGACACTAACCTACGTCATAAGGGTACCTTTTACCAATAGTTCCTTCAGCCCCTTCCATGCCCCGGGGGGACACTACCTACTCAGGGGAACACTAACATACGTCATTAAGGTACCTTTTACCAGTAGTTCCTTTAGCCCCTTCCATCTCCCACCCTGTTATATTGATCATTTTGAGCTGGCACTTGAGACTGTGTAGGATTGCGTTTTGGGACTGTTGTGAGGGACGAACTCTGACCCAGTTTCTTGCGCAACTTTGTTGTAGCTGGTGAAAGAAGTGCTAGCCAAAGCAGACCCATAGTGCAGTTGGATGCACTCAGACCCAGTGTTAATGGAAACAGCTTAGTTATCTTAAAGTCGGATAACACGTTACGATTTGTCGACCCGATTTTATAAAGTAAGCATTCGGTGGACACAAAAGTCAACCCAGTTTTAGGCCTATTTTTCTTTTTGGTCTTTCCTTTTATTTAGAGTTCGTCCCGATAAATCGAAACGTGCAAAATTCGCCGCAGACAGATCGCATCAGCGAATCACATCATTTAAGCCCTTTATATTCGAACCTTCAGAACCAAAATGTGACGAGTGTGACGGGTAGTAGATAATTGGAGAAAAGAGAGGGGAATTTTATTATTGAGAAGAACTGGACAAGGGTTATTCCGCTGTATTTAATGTAGCTTGATTCGACTTCGCCAGTTGGAAGAGGGAATTTTAGTTTTGAATCAGACTGTATTTGGGAGACCTAAAACGATTCGAAATTTGTTCTTACAAACTTGTCTATCAGATTGTTTTACGAAAACCAAACTGCTGTCTTGTACCATAAAATTGTCCTCATAACTAGTCAAGTTAAGCTATTGATAACCCCAGAGAGGACCTTGTTCCCCCAATGCGATTTTGCTTTCTTTTGCAGGATGACGAAGGCTCCACAAGCGAAAAGATGGATTTTTCGTTGTTTTTACCCTGCTCTTCCTTCCTGATTTCCACGCCATTGTCAAGGTAAGCCCTGCTAAAAAAATGACATTGTAGAGTTTTAACAATCGTTTTTTCCTTTGCTCATCGCTTTGGTTTCATGATTGGTCGACTCGCATTGTATTCTATTGGTCATTTTGATGCTGAGTGGGAGACTGGGTTTGTGTTGTTTCGAACTGCATTATGGGGCTCGTTTGAGGGACATTTTGGCTCAATTAAGGTTTCTGGGTAACTGACCACCGACCCCTCCCCTAAGTCCCAATTTTGCCTTAAGTGAGTAGTAAGTGTTATTGTTGACTAAAGGGAGGGGTAGGTGGTCAGTTACCCAGAAACCTCCCAACTTGTCTTCTAAAACACTCCCATAATGCAATTCGACACTACACTGGGCCAGTCTCTAGTGCATATACAGATGTATTTATTTTCTATTTCCTTATTATAATTATGTTTTTCTTTTTTTTCGGTCTTCAGTACCGATTTCGCCAGTCTCTTAGGAAGTGGAACCTTAGCTAACAAAAGCTCTGTAAAGGTTTGTTATATTTCCTGTTTCTGTAAGCTGTTTCATGCATTCGGTATCTCTATAGTCGTACTTTAAATAAATCAGCCTATCCTGGTGGCAGTGCTCCCATTTTTTTTAATAATAGAGAGATTTAGAGTTACGTTTACCGTCAACGTGAATTTGTACCACGTGGCCAAGTTTTCCCTTAACTGGTACTTGGCTATTCATTACTTCTACCCCAAAATTAGTAGATTGACATTAGTTTTGACTATAACAGTTGTTTGGGCCTCTTTTTTAAGCAGAACGTTTTCTATTTGCAGCAATTCTGAACTTGAACCTAACCTTTGTCGTTTGCCGCAAACTTCACTCGAAATTTCTCAATTATTTCGCGTGGGGAAATAGCCTTCAAGTTAACAAGTAGTCTTGAACCGAGAGGACCCGCCCTTTAGGGGGCTAAGGGATTATGAAAGGTGCCACCTCTTTTTCAAATTAAAGAAAACGTTTTCGCCTCGCCCAAGTTGCTCCACAGCCACATGACGCTAACCACTCTTTTAACAAACGCTGCTGAATCAAAGCCAGCAGTTATCGCCACCTTACAAACGATTTATTGACGAACTCGTGAAAAGCTAACAATAATACATCTATAAACAGCGGGGGCAGCGTGACCGAATGTTTAGAGCGCGATTTGAGCACTGGGCTTGTAATTCTACATTTCTTCCATAAAACGCGTAAACAGGAAGCTAAAAGAAGTCTCACGATTTAGTCGTGCAAAACAACGGCAAGGAAATGTACGAAAAAGTCTGGTGCACCTGTAAAGTTGTTATTTTGCTAATTAGAAAAAAATAGTGTGCCGCACGTGCAAAGTTGGTTTTTTTTGCAAATTAGATCTTTTTTTGTTGTTTTTTACCGTTCTCGATTTTACATTTCTTTGAGGAATATACAAATATTAAAGAGAGCTTCGCTTTTAGTCCTGGCTAAATCTATATATTTATTTATTTCATTATCCTTGAAAAGCCCCACAGAAAGAGAGGATATTTAAAGTAAAAATTAATAAAATAATGAAAAAGTAAGCTTGTGGCGGAGTCAAACACAAAATTTAGTTTAAGCAACTAAGTTTACCACACTTACTGAGGTTCAAAAGCGGGCGCTTCAAGCGTCAGAGCAAATCGCTCTTTTTCCTCTTCATCCTCTTCGACTCTAAGTTTGGACGATTTTTTGCTTTATTTGCAGGTCACAGCTCCAGAGACGACAGAGTTTAGCTCAATAATTTCGAAGATTTGTATCCTGCTACATTTTGCAGGTAATGAACACAACTTGTTCTTGCCGGAAATGAACAGCGTCTGCTCAAAATAGTGCTAATATTTTAAGTATTTTTATGGTCATACTGAAGGAAGCCTACGAGCAGGCCTTCCTTTGAGGGAGAACACGAAAAGTCACTCGCAAGCGGCACATGATAGGAGGCTCACTCGCGCGTTCTCGCGGAATGTGGGACGCGAGTAAGAAAGTTGCGCGCGAGGAAGGGGAAGAATACGCGTTTCCTCCACCCTCGCGCGCAGCGATACTAATGGGAATTTTAATGTTCTGACCGTCTTTCTCTTTCATGGTTGGTTTAGATTCTGCTTTTTCTGTACTTGACCTGTTTCACTCTTCATTCGTTGAACTGTTCGTAACATTTGGCAATGTAACGCATATCTGTTTCGAAATTGCCTTGCAGTAAACATCTTAATTGCGCCTTTCTCTCTCCTGAAATGTGTAAAAAGTGGTTCTCTACTGACAAACTCTTGATCAGATTAACAGGAGACACGCTGTCTAACGGACATCCTGTTTATTGCTGGTTTTTTTTCTTCTTTCTTTGTAAGAAAAAAAATCTCCTGTACACTTTAATTATCTACTTCACACGAGACAGCTAGGCTCCTTTTGAGTGCCATACAGGGAGTGAAGTCAGATTTGATAAACTATCCTCCAAGTTTTACAGAACAAAAAATAAACCTGTTACTACACGCCAAGTTTTTGTCATATTTTAGTTCGCATTTTACTTTTCAGTCAATCAAAGACAGCAACTCCGGCACGTACAGCTATTTTCCACCTCTTATTGTTTAACAGTGCTTACAAAGGCTACCAAAACAATGCCCCAACTATTTGTTCACGCTGGCGAAAGCCCGAAGCTGTACACACAAAACAAATCCGGCTTTGTTTTAAGCTACAGTCTCCCAGTGTTAAATTTCCGTTGTTACAAAAAATCAGGGGAGGAAATTCTTTGTTTTTGATCGAATTTCATTAACGAACTTTTGACAGTTTCTCGGTCATGCGGATGAAAGGTTTACCAAACGACGTCGTTTTTCAGAGAAGAAAGGGATACGCACACTATAGTAGAACAGCTGACCAACATTTGTTTCCGCTAAGCCAAGAAATACCTTGAATATTATTTGAGTGACTAATGCCCTTGAATAGATTTTATACTACTTGTTGACTAGTCTGGTTCGGCTGGAATTGCTATTCAGCGTCTTTGGATTTAGTTAATTCAGTTGTTATGTATTGGAGTCACTAGACAAACGATCGCAGTATGAGACAGCAACGGTATCGTAGCAATATTGTAGCTCTGTGGAACGAAGTATTTTTATTACTTTTAGGCAGTTCTTAGTGTCAATCACAAAAAAGCTAATACACAGCTAGTGAAAGTTAACCAAAGACCATATCAATTAGCAACGATTTCCATTTAAAATTGATAATGTTTTATGGACAATGCCATGCACGACCTCATAATAAACATGATTCCCTATAGTATTCAAAAACACTTTTCTTTAATATGAGATAAACCCGAAAGAAATGGCCCAAAGCTTCAAGCGTAGCTGAATCAATGTGAATTAAATTGGTTGTATTTTAGTTTTGCCCGTCTTTTTCTTAAGCGTTTCATGAGTGGTTTACATTTTTAGTCTTTTCGAAAAGTGTTACATTATCAGGAGATTTCATATCTTGGGGTGACTCACAATTTTCCTTTGTAACCGACTATTGATATCAGTAGCAGAAGTTTGGTGGTGACCACTATTCATGGCATAAAAAGTCAAACATAGACCATACTCTCTGTTTTTAACTTGTAAGTTTGAAAATGAAAATCAAAGTCAATATTATGCGTGGAAAAGGAATATTTATCTAAGGAATGATGTCGAAGGACTTAACATAAAAGTGCTACTCTATGACAACGAAATTCCAGAAGAAAAATATTTTTTTGTAAAAAGAAAAGGCAAAGGTTTGCACGTGTATTCGATAGCCAAGAGTAGGGTGACTATGCTCTTGACTAAGACTGCGAAAATGTGTTTTCGACTAATAGCCGCAGGCGAATACGTTGAGAAAAGTCAAACTGCAACTCTTAAGACTGCGTCATTTTTTGTTATTTTTATCATTTTTTTCCGAGCTATGTTCGATATATTCTCAAAACCTAACCATACTACATTCTTCTTTCGATATTTTACCATCCATTTCTCTTTTTATGGTAAGAAGACTTTTATTTTCGGAAACGATACTTTATTAGAGATTTAGCGCATGTATCGTGTAAAATCTCAAAAACATGTACCATATAGCCTCTTTGTTCAGGCCTATATCAGGAAATTTTAAAGCCAACATACAAGTGTAAATAGTTTATCATCAATTTTACGTAGGGGCTGCCGGTGTCATTTATATCAATTAGCAACGATTCAATTTACATCGCAATAAAGTTGCTACTTTATTCTGACTGATGCTAAACGTTAAGCCTAGTTGGAATTCGCTATTCAAATTGGTGTTGAAAATTCAGTGGTGTGGCCAGTCAAAGAAAAGCTTTTGAGCAGAAGTTTTACATGGTATGAAGGGCGAGTTTTTTTCGTGGAAGTTATGATACAAAATGTTATATTTGTTACATCAATTCTCGCAGAAGAGATCAAAATGAGGGTATATTACAATAAAGCGTGCTAAGCTAAACACATCACGCAATTAAATATGTTGTCAATATCGGCGAGAAGGCGTTTAACTTATCCACGATTATTTTATACAATTCAAACCCAAAAAGTACACAGTGTAAAAATATTGTGTTAGGCTTTGCATTACATAACATAAACTTGGATACAATTCTGAAGTATTCCTTTTTGAAAGGTCTGCTCCAATGATCAAGTAATTATGTAGATGATTCTACAAAGAGTCTTCGCATGTTATTTTCTGCCCAATTTTCATTGTTCTTTGACCTGGCCGCTAAAGGTTGAAGGTTTCCAATAGGACGTGACTACACGTTGAAAAGCTTCCAGTATAAATGGTTATGTTCTTTGATTACCGCTTTGCCCCAACAGGCATTAATTATATTGGACGAGGTTCAATCGTGACTTCTTAAAATAGACATTCTTTACGCAGTATTGTTTATGTGTGTTTACTAGTCACTGTACTGAAATGTTTGTTGGCCTGTGTGTTGATTAATATACCGGGCAAAGATACGGGAAAGAAAATTCTGATTTCGCTCCTGAAAGCTCTTATATCGTGCTATTTTAGGGGCTGTGGTGATCTCTTCAAGAACCAAAAATGGAAATAAAATACTCGAAAATCAAAACTCACTTATTAAATGATGGCAGCTGGTCATTTTTTCTAATGATGTCCGGTTACTGCTGTGATTGAGTTATTCCAAATTTTAAAACTTGGAAATACTTTTGTGTGATTTGAGACGTAGTAACAATTTCATAAAAAAAGTTTCGCTACTCATTTGTTTTTTCGAAAAATGGTAACCCTGCAATTTTATCCCAACTCAATCAACAACACCGCCGGAAAATCCTTGTAGCTTTCATTATTGGGATTGCCATTATATGATAAAAATTTCATAGAGGTTGTGTTGAATTTGTAAGCATTTTTTATGTACGAAGACCGATCTTCAGTAAATTAAGCACCACTTTCTGAGATAGGGCCCACTCAGTTTGTAGTTTACTCTGTCCAAAGATTATTTATATTTTCTTTGGCGGAATTTTGCGGGTGCGCCTGCGCTAGCGGTCATTAAATCTCCTGCGGCTTTTATTTTCATTCGCGCGCTCGACACGACGATCCCTAAAGAGAAAGTAGAAAGTCCGTGAACAGGGCATTTGCACGATGGTGTGTCTAATATCACTAGTTCTCTTTTCGGTTGGGAGGGGAGGGAGGGGGTACTGGGGTCATTAGGATTCGTTCCGTTTGTAATGCACAAGTTTAGAGAAGACAGGGAAGGTGTGGCGAGGCGCTTCGGGGGAAGACAGACTAATGGTAAATTATGTTAGGGAGCTTAAGCTACCACCACAGCGATGTATAGCAACAAAGGATTACTTGTTAAATGAATTCACGATCTTGCAAACTTCATCTCGATGCTCCTAACTCGCTTCCTCTGTTTAATGTGGGAGAAATTTACTGCGCTTGCAGAGTTGTCCTGCTTATTAAACCTGATCTCCATATATTTCTTAAGGAATTCGTGAAGAGAGTTTGACAAGAGATCAGAGTATTTCCCCACCCCATTATTTCTTCAATTCTCGTAACCATATCTCTTTTTATTGTTAATCGACAATGTTGCGAGAAAATTGATGTAGATTACTCTTAGGACTTAGAGGGTTATACTCCCTAATAAAACTCGTCTGCGGCTCTCGCTGGCTTAAAATATTCAAATGTATGTAGCTTTCAAAATTTTTGGCAGTCTTCAGATGTGTTGTACTTCTTATTCCAGAATACTGCCAATAGGAAAGAACCCTAACTGTCAGGTCAATTCGACTCGATTGTTCCTCATGAATCGTGCTTTTGCACTTTTCTTTCAGTCGTAGAACAAGTGGATTCAAGTGCATCATTATATGCCAGTTCAATCCAAAACCATCATCTGTGTTTATTAGTCAAGCAATTACCGGTGAGTAACGAGCCTGAAAATCGTAGAAACGGGTTGCCGGATGCAGGGCACCGAGCTCAGGATAAATCTAGGACAAACTTCTTCTGTACGTCAGGCTATAAGACGTTCACCCAGGATTTGTCCCTCCGATTCTGACAGTCATTTTCTTTGGCTGAGGCGGACTTACCTTGGCAAAACGGACTGTCTGCCCCAAACTGAGTTGGCTGAAATGTAGCTTAAGAAATAAGGTTTATCTTTGTACTTCTCGCCGATGAATGTTAGTAAACAAGCAGTGTTTTCTTTTTTTAATGCTTTGTACTTTTTTCTTTTTTCACTTTTGTTTCTTTTTTTGTTTTTGTTTTTGTGTAGCGAAATGTCGGCTGAGTAAGGGAATGGCAGGGTGTGTTATAATCTTTTAAAGTGACAAAAAATATTGACGATGGTGTTTTCCTTTACATAGGATAACTCGGTGTCTGTTGACGGCAAAAGTACTGACGCTTCTATGGTTTCCAATGTACTGGACGAAATTAAATTACTCCTTCAAACGCCATGAAAAAAGAAATAATCAAGAGTGGCAGATAACAAGTCGATAAAGAAGAGGGATGTTCCTGGCGCGAAAGGAATTCTCATCAACGGGGTTCTTCGCAACAAAAACAGCCGAGAATCGCCCATGAATCAACTTCACTGCCAGCGAAAGATTAATTGAAAAGGATTTTAATAGAGATAAGAAATACGGGGCAAACTTGTCTGATTCTATACTGAATTATTGAGGGCCCTGTTCTCAGATCGCTGGATCTGGGTGTTGTGTTGCAAATTGCTCTTCAGTAAGTCGTAGAGTTAAATAGAAAGGAAAGCAGTGTGTCTCGTAAGCCTTTCAAACAATTGCATTATCTGGGGAGAAGAGGAAAGAGATATAGACACTTTCACTGCCCCGAAAATCAACTTTTTATGAATAAAAGCCAAGAAATACACCCAACGTAGTCCCAGGGTCTCTCTTCTTGTCTTTCCGAGAGAGAAGAGAGGCCTTGGGAGCAAGCGTATAATTATAATGCTCTCCAATTTTAATTTTGCAAATGTCCTAAGATATTGTCACAGGAAAGGAGACTTAGTAGCGTCCATGTGGGTAATTTCATCTTAGTGCATATTCTAATAACTTAACGGCGAAAAAATGATAAACAAAGATGGTTTTACTCGGTCGCTGCCTTTGGTTGAGTAGACCAGCTGACGAGTTTTGTTTAAGGTACAGATTTAACTGTCAAAATATATTTGCCTTGTGCAGAAGAGTAAACGTAATTTTAGTAAAGAATCATGCTGTAGCATTCTGCGTCACGGTGTTGTCCACCACTGTAGGCTATACCGGATATCTTTTTCGCCGCACGATTTCTGTAACGGATGGAAGCTGCACTTCTCCGATGTTGAGAGTGGAGCGTCACACATCAGATGGGTGCTGTGCCACACTTTGGTGTATTGTGAACTAGTATTCGGACCGTAGCGGAAGTGAATAAGCAGGATCCACTGACACGGAAGTAAAAATTCAAGAATGAGGACTGGATTTAAGTTCACCAAACGGCCCTCTCGACCAAACTCTGCGGCACGATGTTCGTTTTCCACGCACGGAATCCCATGTAGAGTGGGGTGTGGTTCATTCTTCTAGGTAGAAATTGTTGGGTTCTTCTCTATATTCATCTAAACAAAACGGCAACATAATTCGAACTTGTGAACATCTTTTGCAAGAACTTCTTAATGTAAAGCCCGCGCAGAATACTTAAAATAATCTTTAAAAAAGGCCAACGGCAATATAAAAAAATACTGCGAATTTTAATTTTACCTCACATTAGGCTGAACTTTAATTGAGTAGTGCCAGCTATGCTTATAGACTTTTTTTTTTTCGGCATTATGCAAAAATGAAATTTAGCATTGTTTTTGCGAATTCTAATGTTGGTCATAACTGTAAATTAAAAGATGATGGTGTTTCCATATCAGTGTTCTCCACTCATCCCTAGTTTACGTAATACGATAAGTGTGCAAAGATTGGCCTACCTTAAACTGCCGCTCATAAGCTTCCCCACACATACTTCCCGCCACCCCTTAGAGTAATAGGCCAAGCGCCCTCGGATATAAGCCCCCCTCCCCCCACCCCCTCAAATGCATTGAAATGAATTCGGATTATCATGACGTTTTGAAGCTTAATAACAAAACCAAAACGTATTTTGATCAGTATCGTTATGGGTTGTTTAGAAGCGCTTTTTCTATTTCAGTTATAAGCCTTCCTTGGCTATTAGCCCCTCCTTTTAAATCCCTTACGAAGATATATAATTCCAGGGCTTACAGGCGGCAGTTTGCGATATTATTAATCGAGCTACCTCGAAATATCAAAACGGCTTGTTTACTAATCAAGCATTTGCACTCAGTTAATAAAGTCAATTTTGATTTAAAAATTGCCGAACTAAAGAAAATAAAATCAATTTTAAGTCTTGTCAACTACTAATAAAAAAGAGTTTTTCTGGTTTGAGTTTCGTTGCTTAGACAACTGAGCAAGCTCCGTCATTTTTGCCTGCATCACACTTGAATGCATTAAATATTACAGCGGCCTGGTTGCTCAGAATTTGTAAAGCTTGTCCTCAGTTCTGGTAGAATTAAACCGGCGAAAGTAGGGAAACGGTAATTGCTTAGTGCATGTCGACCATAAATACTTAACAAGCAAAGAAGAAATGATCCATACGTTTTTGTGACATTGACCAAAGACAAATAATGAGCAAATCCTCGATTCTTTCGGATCCTCCTGCAGTCTTTTCCCTATTTTGAAAGAAGAACGGCAAGCTCGCATACATCAGGATTTTTCCTTAAGTAACGATTGTTAACGAGAAAGAGCCTGCGACTCCAACTAAATGCATGCTAATTATTGTCGAGAAACAAACTGACCGGCCAAGTTTGCCGCCTAAAGACTTAAACCTATAAGACCTGTACACTTGACGCTAGACTGTTTACAGTCCCCTAATTTTTCGTGAGATCGTTTAGATATACCGCGTCTTACCGTCACGGCTACATCTTGATTTTCAAATGTACCGTCGGGGATTATAGCTCTGGTGGGGGTCGCCCCCGCCCGCTAAGTAGTTTTGACACTCATCTAAGATGGCAGCGCTCGATCTCGATCTTACGGAAAAATAGGGGACTGTGAACAGTCTAACTTGAGGCCTGCCAACTTGCTCTTTGGATGGGCGCTAACAGTGAGAAAATAAATGGTGTAAGGGAGATTCTAGCTCTTATTCCATTCTCCCTAGCCAACATGGATGCCTCTGACATGCCCTGAAGTTTTGTTGAGTAATTGTGCACAAAGGCCAACTTATCTGAGGCAAACTATTAGAAATTTACTTATGAAAAATCCTAAGCTGACTGAAAGATAACGCTATATAGCTAATTTGCGGTCCTTTATTGGTGTGGGGGGAGGGGTGGTGGCGGAAGCTTACATCCTTTTAGCGTTGTGCGCACAGCGGCCACTGACGCGCTAGCTTTCCTAAGTCATCTGTGCTTCAACGTGCCGAGTGAAAACATGAAAGGCTTAGCACGCGGCGCTATCTGAAAAATACATCTGCGATCCAGGCTACATGGAAATTAAAGATCGGATCACCGCATGTCTTTCAAATCAGGGGCAATGGCTGAATAGTGGTAATTTTCATTGAAATAAAAGATGTGTGGCCGAAAGGAAACTCTATTAGCCTATGGCTTTCTGCCATTGGCTTGTTTTGAGTTTGACGTACGAAAGGCTGGACAGTTTTGTTGCATGGTTCGTTCAAACTGGAGTGATTTCAAAAGTGAACAATCTTTTCTAAGTCGCTAAAATACCACCTTTGTTTCCAGACTTGTGAATAATCCGCTTGACGTCATAACTCTCCATACAATTTTTCTAGACGAAGCGGATATTATCTTTTTTGGATATGAAAGCAAAAAAGAACATCACATTACATGCACTCGGGGCAAAAGTTTAAAATAAAACCAAATGTCGCCCCAAATTGTATGGATTTACGTGCAGGATGTGTGATAACGTGCCGGGAAAACGACGGTTTGCCGTCATTCTCGATTCAGTGCAAACCCCTGTAAATAGCGAGAAGACCGAGAGTAAGATGTAGCTCAAATCTTGCTTTTAACAGATTTTTGTTTTGCGAGAAAAATCCAGAGACGTTTAAGCTTTACTTCCTACATCTGTTTGCCCTCAAGATAAGGCAAAAATGCATTGAACACAAAACTGCGTACAAATATACCTCAGGCCGAGCAGATGTTTAAAAACCACGTGATTTAAAAAGAACTTATTCATTTCAATCAATATTCCACTTGACCAAAATTTCACTCCTAAAGCGCTTAACCAAGTTCATAAATACTTAATGTACTTGTCCATTGTTCTGCAATAGGCATGACCACACGAAAGCAATCCTAGATGTCTTGAGGTCAAGAAATAAGCCTTACAAATAACCTTTTGAATGAAATCAAAGCATATAAACATGGCGGTACAGTGTATTGATATGTTTTTTGTTGACCCGGCCAAAGTGAAATTAAAACCATAGGCTTTGCTTCTTGTATTTCCTGGCATGAAAACTGTTTACCAAGGATCGAATACGAAACTGAAGAAAACTAAAAGCCTGTTTTTATTACATTGAAAGGAAAGATATTTCCCCCAGTATAGAGGTTTTCGTGAGGGCATTACAACCTTCCGTGCAGAATCGATCAAAACAAACGCTTTGTTTGACAGATCGGGAACAATTTTTTGCTTTAAGATGTCCGGGTGTTAATCGCTTTGTTTAATTTAAGAAACAATTCTCTTATTTTTTTTCCCGCTCTAGAGACGAGTTGATTTCTATTCAGTTTTTTTTATTAAATCGCATTTTTGGTCTAACTATCCTTTGAAAAAAAAAGCGTGCTTACGATAGTATTCGACGTTATCAAGGAATTCAAACACTGTTTGAAGAGCGTGTTAAGAGAAAAAGCAATTAATTAAAAGTCACGTTTTTAAAAATACCAACTGTATCTTTAAGAATAGCCAGGCAAACAAATCAGTTTTTGATTTCAAGTACAATTGGCCAGTACAGATCTTTTCACTTCTACTATGTGTTTGCTACAATGTGTGTGCCGTTTTAGAGGCACGCTTTTTTGATAAACCATGCATTCAGTTACTTAAGTAAATTTTGGTCCCTCGAAAACACTGACTTGCAACTTTAAATAAGAATAAAAAACAAAGAGACTTCTTGGTCTGTTTTTTGTCTCATCTTATTGGATAGAAAGTCTCTTAAATTTCAGGAATGGAAGAACTTATTGTTCCTTTCGCTGAAGGTGTTACAACTAACCTAACCATGTCACATGACTCAATCCTAACCTAAACATTTTCACTTAATGAGGTTCGGCATTTGCACGTAACTTTTGGTGAGCAGTGAATCCCTTTCAGGTATCATGAATGCCATACGTTCAACATCCCACATAAATAACCAGGTAGGAAGTTTTTATTTTTTAGTTTGGTAGTGAATATCAGCCTCTATGTTTCTTGATCACGAACCGTTCAGCTGACCGGCGTTCTAAACAATCGAGTGAGGGCACCGAAATCCAATATTCCGAGCTATGATCAGCTATTCCATCGTATGCTAAAACTAAAAAAATAAAATAAAAAATTCTCGTCTACTCAGTATAAGCTGAGAAAATTGAAAAAATTTAACGTTTTATTCAGATAAAAAAGCGCATCTTGTTACACCAACAAAAGGAACTGTCTTTATTCAAATCATGTTGCAATGTGGTGGATAGTCACACTTATGAATAACGGCTATAATTTATCATTGAATTAGAACCACCTAATCCTCTTTTCTGGCTAAGCAATACTGGAAGCCGCAGCCCAAAATCCTTACTTTACTACGGTTGAAAATTAAGAGGTTTTGTCCATAACGCTTCGAAAATGACAGCTTACCGGTGACAATTTGACACAAAAGTCAGAGCAAATCGACTGACTGTTCCTGTCGTTTCAACAGCCACTAATAAAGTCTAACTTTACAGAAGTAACAGTGTAATCGTCAACTTATAATTCAGTTTGGCTTTCATTAAATTCATGACCATTCAATCAATACTTGAAACATAAAAAGCTCTGTAACGACCGCTTTATAAATGCAGCCACTGTAATAGAGTGCTTGCAGTTAATTACACTCATCTCTTGGTACACTGACATTTTATAGTACAGAACTCAGTGAGAACTCTTAAAACGAACGGTCAAACATTTGTTGTTTAATCAAAAACAAAACTTGTATGAATTCAGTGATTTCTAATAAACTCCATTTATTCATACAACCCTCGTTCCACAACGCAATGTCACGATCAGTGTTGTTCAGCATGGTTGTCGTACATAAAAACTAAGTAAAAAAACATGATGAAACACACCTCGAAGAACCCTCCCTGTTTGTATAAAAGAACAACGTTTACATATGTTAATTTATGACCATTTAGCTGAAAGAGAATGAACTCACTGTTTTCCTTAATATATTCGTCTCTTTACTGCGCTATAAAATTCCGGCAATATTGTTAAGACTCACTGTTAACCGAATCGGAACTCCTGAGTCTGGTAATTCATACCATCTATTTGCTAATTCAAGTATCAATATCATAAACAACAAGAATGAACCAACATTAGACCTGTTAAGATTTTGAAGACTTTGATCTACCAGCATTGCTTGTAGTCTGCAAAGTTTGAACTGAACCCATTGGTCAGCACATGTTTCGTAACAACGCCCCCGTGCGCGGTTGCATACGGTCACCAGACTTAACGAATCATGATGTTTCGCACGAAAGCTACAATTGTAGCTTCAAAACGTGACTTGAGGTCGTAGGAAAAAGCAAAATGCGGTTAAACAAATTGAGGCTATTAGTTATATTAACGCTGCTGCAATCTTTTTGGGGCTCACGTACAACTTGACATTTTCAGTTGTTGGATCAGCCCAACCTTAAACTGTCCTTTCTGCCAGGAGAGCACGTAACTTTCATGATTAAAATGAAATTGTTAAAGTACAGGAGAATTTTATATCCTTCTGTCCGTAAAGTCACTTTAAAAACATTCTAACAGTTTTTAGACTACTTTATCATATCGTGCTTTTAAAAATATTGGTCTGCCTCAAGTCGTTTCCCTTAATTATGTGGACTCATTTAATTTCATTTAATGTTTATTTTTATGTATCTAGTATGTTTACTCCACAAAAACTAATTTTGAGTTACGATTGTTTAGGTTAGCTTTTGTAAATTTTGAATTCTTCACTAAGTAACGAATGTGTTTTTTACTTCGACGAATCTGCGCGGCACTGCTGCCGATTAACGTTTCCAAAATATAATCCAACTGTCCGGCTTTCAGTCCTCTAGTTTTGTCATGCATTTGTTTTCGACCTGGACAGGAACTGTTCTTCGCATATTACAGCAAAGGAAACTATTGTATTTCTCATACAAGTAGATACTGCCTAATACAACCAAAGTTTGCCAATCTTTTTATCTCTCCGGAAAAACTTTTTCTATTCACTTGTCAAAATTTCCCGGCACTGAACGGAGCCTGTGTTGTAACCTGCCCAATGAATGTGACAAAATATCAAAGAAATGTAAATAAATAAAGTTCGCTTCACTCTGCACGAATTGAAATCTTCGAACCCAATTTAAAGAGCAGTGTTATAATCAGTTTCTTGAAGTGTCTGAAGCGTATGCGAAATCATATCCACACTATTTTGCAATTTTCCTGCCGCGAAATTCAGCGATTTCCGCTGCGATTTTCGCTATACTCACGTGAAGAACCTTCTCTTGAATCTGACTGGAGGAAAAATAGCGAGAGCTCGAAATTTAGAAGTGCTGTCATCAAAATAAACAAGTTGAAGACGACGACTGAGATGGTAGACTTGAGGACTTTCCGGTGTTGCTCTACTTAAGTTTGAGATTTCAAGTTTTCCTGGCTTCAATAAGGGCCACTCCTTTACGTAGCAGTTAATTTATCTTCCGAAAATTTCCAACTGCTGATTTTTTTCAGTAAATTATTTATGAGACGTGACTATGCCCACTTAAAATCAACTGACGTAAATCGTCATGTTTCATGACTCTCCAGCATGCATGCAAAAGCTAAGCTCTAAGACGGTATCTGAGAGGACAAACAAGTCACAAAAAACTTGAGTAAATCCAACGCTAACTTCAGCTTAAAAAAACACTACGGAGAGCGTTAGCGTTCAGCAACTTACCAAAACTTGTTCTGTTTTTTTAGGGTTAAAGAATGAGCTAAAAGACAAAAGGCTTTCTTAAGTGATCCAGTGCACGGCAATTCTTAATCCTAAAATAGCTTGTTACAAAATGAGCGAGAAGAACGCGTTTCCTTACTTGGTTTTGTTGCCCACCAAATTGCTGATAAACAAAGACTGCGAGACACCGCCTCATCCGGATCTTGTTGTTATGAAATTAGAAAATCGTAAAGGTAGAAATTTTTTTTAAAAAATTATAGAAAAAAACGCATACTTTAGAGGACCTCGAGACTGATTTGTATCGTTTTATTTTTTTTTCAGACGCTTACCCTTGGCTTTCATTTTCAAAAACCACCAGTGCTGCATTTAATGAGACTTCATAAATCATCTTATTACTCTCTTTAACCTATGCACAATGAAAAAAGGACCGGAGCACGTTCTTGAAAATTTGTATTTCAAAATTAGGATCAACCTCACTTACAGTGTTAATCCTTAGCTTTAATGACGAAATATTTTGCTTTGTGTCGTCTTTACAGTGAGAGTTTCACTAAACAGTTTCAAACTGTTTAAAACTGAAAAAATGTAATAAACCACGGGGGATCTAGGGTATTGAAGACTTAAACGTATATTATTTGTTTGTTTTGTTTTAGTATTTTGTCATTTATAGTCAGCAAAAATTTAAGTCGCATTATCTGACTCTAGAGGAGCGTAGTCTAAAGCTCGTAAAAAAAAATAGAAAGAGAAATTCTAAAACTTTAAAGTCTTTTCATTGGATTTTAATCTCCATTGTTTTTATCTCTGCGGCTCTGGCGAACATTCATTATTTTTCGTTGCGAAAACTAGCGAAATGACGATCGGTGTTGCTTTACATGTGTAATTCTGTTCCATCTTTCCCGGGATCTTACTGTGAAATATTATACATTGAGCAGAGCCTAAAATCGAAACAGAGATATCATGAAACTTCTTTGAACCAATCTGATCAGGTAAGCTCGGTGAAATAAGATCATATAGAAATTGCAAAAATAAGTCACGTATAGAGCTGAGGAAAAAACGGAAGGATATTTGTGCAGCTCGCTCAAGGATAGTTCATTTTGATGAAATAAATTAAAAACCCTAAAAATATTCAAACCTGGCTATGTGAAAGCTAGATATGGGTCTTCGTGCTACTGGCAGAGGGGTCAAGTTCGACCGATTTACGCCCAAGTTCGTTCTCCACCTTTCCGGTGACTTTTTTGGGGCATAGTTTTAGAAAAGTTCATGTCCTATACCCCTTGGCAGAACAAAACTTGCTAGGCTTGCTGGACATTTTAAAACAGACATCAATGACACTGCTTTGGATAGCTGAGCGTTCTGACTTTGATCAGTCCACGAAAAGATTCGGTGCCACAGTGATGTTTCAAAGTGAGACGAAATCGACTCTTGAACTTTCAACTCAAATCCACGCAAAGTAGCCACTTTCGTAAAATTGTGGTTTTCATGGACAGAGCTTTAACGGAATAACTTTGTCCTCATCAACAAGACAGATCTCTCTTCCTTTAGTGTTGTTTACTTGAAACATCCACATAATCAGAGCGGAAACTCATTGTCAGATAGATCACTTTACTTAGCACAATGGTCGATGCACAACAAAGGCGTTTTGTTTTTTCAACTTGGCTAAGAGCTTAGCGTAATACTCTCACAATCTCGACTTCTTTATTAAGTGATTCAGCTCGCCGAAAGGCTTGTGAATTGTCTCAACTAAAATTTTACGCTGATACGTAGAGAACTCGTTTAGTTTTCGGTGAGGCAAGATCTAGATTGGCTTGAAATTTTATTCACCAGACACAACTGAAAACAACTTAAGAGATTTCTGGGTCTTTGTCTAAACTTGTTTTAATTAAGATTCAATCTTGTAATATCTCGTCTCTGATTTGTTGGATAACAAAAGAAATGAAGTGAATAAAACGGATCTATCATTTACAAGAGCTTACGGCGGAAAAGACAAGCTGCTTTTTCCTAAAGGGTCCTTTATGGGTGGATTGAGGGGTGTGTCCAAGCGAAAATAACAAATAATCATGTGACGCGGCTAACATTTTCCACCCAGCTTGATATTTTGACCCGCAAAACGTATTGTTTTGGAGAATTAACAAAAACTACCTCGTTAACTTTATAATAATTCAAAAAACAAACTGTCTGGGCAAATTGGCCACGGTAGAAATGCAAATTAAATTTTTTTACTCGTGTATGCGGTTCTTTTAACGGTGGTCAACCGTTTCCTGTCAAAAGAAATTAGTTACGACCTATTTTTATCGGTTTTATGGCTCGTATCCAGTATTGACAGTACTGATCGATCGTCTACAATTATCAACACGTTTTGACTAATTCTGGGCTATCGCATATTTCTGCTGACATGGCAGGTGTCTTGGAGAACCAAACAAAGCGAAACTAGTAGTCTGTAGTTGTCGTTGCAAGTAGGGTATGAAACATTTTGATTTAGGTCAGCAAGATAAAGCTTAAATGCAGAAAACGTCCAATATCTCAAAAAACAACACGGTACGTACTGTAGTTTACCGGATAAGTCCAATAACCATTGTAAGATATTGAGCTAGCTTCGGCTTCCAATCCTTAGCAGTAGTTAGCAATATTTTTTAATACCGGGACTCATAAAATTCGAGGAGAAATGATTTTAAAGTATGAAACTCTGGCTTAAAATCACTGATAATTAACAATGATGTTTTATCACTGAAAATCGAAAATGTGCTAGCTTTGATCAGAGACATTACCCCCTTCCTTTTTTCGCCGCGGATTTTTTGTTGGTTTTTTGACAGAAGGTTTATCCATTTATAAACAACTGCGAGCTCTATTAAACTCGGTGCTTAGACCTTGGGATTTCAGTGAGAAAACTAGTGGAAATTTGTAGTTAAAATAATAGACATGATATCTTAATAGAAAATATAGCGTACATTAAAATCTTCCCTGACCGCTCTTTTGAATATTTTTTGTGGAGAGAACAAAATCACCGGTAGCTAAAAGCAGTCACTTCTTTGATAATAATTCTCATAAAATTAACTCCGGGCTTCCAGCAGATATAAAGTAAATATGGACCCTGAAAATTAAACGGGTCACGTCGCGGGTCTTAGCAAGCACGTATACATCCGATATGGGCAAAATTGAATACGTGAGTTTCAACATGAAAACAAATTTGTACTCTATGAACTAACGACAAGCTTGGCTTTGAAATGAGCTCTAGTGATTATAGGACAAGCACATTCTTTTCTTGGTTTCTGATTTTTGTCAACAAGGCGGAAAAAGACAATAAAAGCCGATCGAAAGTGTGCTAATTACGCGAAGTGATATCTCGACTGAAGTACGGGAACAAGGTGGCATTGTAGTTTGATCAGCCTATCACATGCGAGGTGAACTACTTGATTAATTTTCGCACGTTTTGTGTTTTCATGTGTTTTGTTTCTCGCAAATCACGAGTTGTTTTTTGTTTCGCTTGAGCAGAATTACAAAGAGCCTGTTCTGAGGTTTTTCTCATTGTCTCGATTCATCATGAATATTCGAAGCTATTCTTCCATTGTTATACTCACTCAAAGGCCTCGCCTGCAACCGTCATCTGGAACTTACCCCATATGTCAACAACATCAAAAACGCATTGTGAAACAACCAATGAGATGGTGCCATCGGAATCAGAACGTGCGAGGCGTGATATAGCACTGATTGGCTTTTTCATCTGTGTCGTGACGTCATAGCACTTGTCAAGCAATAAAACCTGGCGAACAAACAGTTATTCGTGCTTTCTTGTGTACAAGGTTAGTGGAAAGGTTTTTGAAAGTAGGAAACGCTGTGAACGAGCTGATTGCAGGCGTAATGTGCAAAGGAAACACAGCATTTTCAAGCTCTAGCATGGTAGGTTTTCATTTTTGCTCTGCTTTTCGAAGTTAAAATCATTTCGCTTCGGACAGCGCAATGTCAATTTCATCGTGTTGTTTATAAGCTTGCTTATTTCAAACTGGTGTTCGACTTTTAACCGGTTTGAATCCTTGCCAACAGCGACGAAGAATTTCTGTTTCTGTTTGGTTTCCGGTAGATTATTCGCGATTTGCCAGCTAATGTTTGATGTGGAAATTTTTAGAAGACCAATTTATTCAAAGAACTACAGCGGTATAGCGAAGTCAAATCACTTCGAAATCGCTTTGTTTATTAGCACTTTCAATTCACCAAAAAAGTTCATTCGTTTGCATTTTGTTCGCTAGCTATGCTGACGAGGCTGCTTTGAGGAGTTGAGACGTATTCGTGTTTATGTGGAAAATGTTTATCCAGTTCGATTGTGCAATTTTAAGGATTCGTAAACGTGAGCTGAATTCCGTGTGAAATTAGGCACGCTCGTCAGTCGATTTGATCGTGATGGATATGTGACATGAGAGCTATTTTATTACTTATCCCGCTGAGAGATCTGTAGTTTTTTAAAAAAAGTTCCTTAAAATATGAACGTGTCAAATTTTTTTCATACGCGAGTCCACGTAGTCGATCGTGGATGTAGTTCGCGATTTACTCAAACGTCTTTACTGACAGAACAGTACGCGGTTCACTCAAAGCTGCGAGCTCTATGTTGCAACAAACTTGGAAAGTAGGTTTAAAATTCTTCTCCTTTTTTTTGTCACAATTCGGTGTGTTGCAAAACGTCTTTCCTTAACTAGGATACGATAAACTATTTCTACCGCGAACGTGACCGATATCCTGGTAAATACTAAATTATTTACACCAGTTATGTGATATTTTTGCAAGTTTGAGCTTAGCTTATAAACAAAGTACAGTTCTAAATGACAGGGATTTTAGTTCGCTTTTTTTCAGAATGACAGACCTTTGGCTCGCGGATTTGTGTTTGATCGGCTGTGCTTAGCATCATTTTTTAACACGCTAAAAACCCGTGATGTTCATTTCATGATGCAATTTTACAGTGCGCTTGCACTTGTGAGCATATAAATGTCATTTAATTGAATGATGCTTATTCAACAAGTCGTTTTTTTCTATTTCAGAGCTGGCATTCACCTCAAATGACCAGATCTCCACAGAGCATGAAGATCGTATTGTTCGCCGATTTTGCATCGAGTAGCCATGGTCTTCACCAGGCGCAGTATATGCTTAAACAGCTTTGCAATGAGGGTCACCAGATAACTCTATTCGGTAAGTTGAATTTCTGATCAAGTTTTTGATTTTCGCTTTCTCTTCAACGCTTCAGCGCAAAAGGGAAAAGTCCCAGCAGTGAACAATAGTATTGTTGAACTTTGGCTGTTATCCAGCCCTTCATAGCAAACAATTTTCGTTGGTAATTAATTTCTATTTTGATCTTGTAGTTTTGCTTTTTCTTCGATGTGCCTTAGGATGCTCTCTTTAAAACAGTTTATTGAAATTGTCTTAAGGGGTATTTTTTGTAATCGCCTGAAATAGCACTGAATTCGTCATCTGTTCGAACTTGTTTTTATTACACAAAGGGAAGGGATTTGCAATTCAAATAGTACAGCGGCGCGTTTCAATTAAACTCCTTTCGTTTTCCCGAAAGACCTATCAACTTTTTTTTTTCATTTCATCGTGCGTTTTATTTCACCACTGAAATGTTGCAATTTTTGTAACTTTTCCAATTGATGTGGTGCCCTGAAGCAGAGTGATTCATTTTTACTGCAGGCGATTGATTAGCTGTTCCAATGATTCCGTCCATTCTCTTGGGACAGACTTAATTTCCACTTGTTTTTCAACCTTGCGGGTTTTGTTAGAAAAAAATCCTTCTGATCAGCCAGGTATTGCTTAAGAACCGGAAATGTAAGTGGGCTTTCTCAGTAAATTTACTGGGTATTGGACTTCCGGTGACAATACCACGTGGGCTTGATGTTGTGAGTGTAATGTTGACTATGTTGGCCATTTTTCAAACCATCCTCTGATTTTTTTTTGCAGAATGTGCCAATGTTAGTGTACCGTTATTGATGTATGAAGACACACAAGCTTGCCTCTGCCAAGTTTTTGAAGAACCTTTGAAGCTTTTGGAACGAAAAGTGAATGAGGCTGATGCATTTTTACTTGTAACTGACAAGACTGGATTTGAGATCCCTCCCTCGCTTGCCACAGTCAAACACCATTTTACAGGCAACAACTTCACCTGGAGACCTTATGGCGTGCAATGTGTCCTTCTTGGTGGTTCTGTACACAGTCGAAAAGTCGCCATGAGACTTCGCGTGTTTTTAGAAGGTTCTGACTACCCCTACATGGCAGGTGTCCTTCCTCAACGGTGCTCCTGGACAGAAATGTATGCAGTAGACCCAAGTCTTGAAACACCTGGTCCTTGTGTACTATGAAAAAGACAACACAACACGGTTGTGAACATTTGTTTTGGACTTCATAGACTATGTTGACTGTTGCATAAGCCTAAGCTTAAGCTTGCTGAAGCAAACTTTCAGAAGTTTTGTAGTGTCGTGAGCTATAAGGTTAGGTGCCTTCCTCGTTCGTGTTATAAATAATTTTTGTCTCTCGCGTTGTTTCTGTTATCCACAAACATTCATAAAATGAACCATAAAAAAAATGTCAAAATGTAAAAAAAGGAATAGAATTTTCAAAGTTTGGGCCTTGTACATAATATTTGTCTAAATTATGCCATATTGGCGTGTATATTAAGAGAGTTTTATTAAAGAATGTAAATAAAAGAAAGGTAGATTTTACATCAGAGCAATGTCTTGCTTAATGACTGAGCACAGGAGCCCTGCTGAGCAGAGATGGGTGGATTCTAGGGTGTGTGGGTGGGTGAAGTGAGTACGAGTGGGCAGTAGGAACAGGAGTGACGATAGACAACTTGAAGGAAAACTAAAATAGCAGAACCTTTGAACTTGTTATTGCTAGAAGAGCTGTGATGCTCAATTATATTTCAAATTCATTCATTGCTTTCTGCTTCCTAGAATCTGCTTTGTCCTACTACAGTCAGGTATTTACCCTTTTGTTTTTGAAAGGGACTTGTAGCAAAACGAAATACTTTTAAGATTCTTTGATCTGGAGTTCTACATGGCAAAGTTAGACTTTGTAGAGATATCCAAACTGATAAGTGTTTTATTCATGGCAATGATCAAAGTGAAATTTCTTAGAAAGAGTTTTCTTACTCCCTTTGGGAGATTTAAAACATACATCTTTTCTACGTTTTTTGTTTTCGATTTCCCCAGTCGTGTGACATACCTAAGAGCTGAAATGGTGTATATAAGTTATTGAAGTATAAGTCATTTTGTTCGCACAAGGAAGAACGGCTGTACGCGCGAGATAGAAGGACACGCGCGCGTTCTCGCGGGCACTTCCGCCTTCTTATTCCCACTACCCAAGAAGTACGGAATTCCTACAACATTTCTGTCCACCCTATCTATTTGACATTTCGTGTTATTGGTCTAAGAGATGTGCAAGATATTAGCATGAAATAGAAAGACAACAAACTTTGAGGCCTTTCTACGCCCATGCATGTGACATTTGAGGCGTGTGTTTCCAACTCGATTTCCCAATAAGGAAATTGGGCACAACTTCCGTTTTCAAACGGATGAGTGATAAAACACCTCCGTCAGAGATAAGGCATCGCGCGCAAGGAGTTTCAGCATTCACAGATTTTAACGTGAGCTTCATTTTATGGGAAACGATAACTGCTTTTGCCTGCCAGAGCGTATAGCAGGATAATAAAAGATCAAAAAAGAACATGCTGATTTTTTTCTGGAAATAATCACAGTTTTCACGCCTCTTCTTGGCGGCTAGACGCTTTGCTATTTGTGGCGTAGTTCCTGGTCTGTTTTGTAATGAACTATTTTTATAAGCGTAGCTGCACGTTGCCTTTTGTTTTCTGTGGGGTTCAAGACTGTTAGACAATGCAGTCTAGAAATAGTACTATAAAAAAGCTAGATTCATTACGCTAACTTGAGGTTGTTTTTATCGGCGTTCAAGCGAAAGAGCGTTAGCTCTTGCCCTGTCAAAAAGATTGACTTCGTAAATACCAGGATTCAGCGATTTCCTATTTCGAAACCGGCCAATTTTCATTGACATTTATTCTACAATTTGTTTAAAAACACCTGCTCCACGTTAAACTTCCAAGAAAGACTGACCACCGTGAGAGAAAAATATTCTATTTCCTAGAGATGGTTTTGTTTCCCAATACTTGGAGTACTTAGACTAGGTGCCGCGAGAAAGATCGGAAGCGGAAAGACTGCACAAATGTGCCGGAGTTTTTTTGGCATGGGCTTTGTTCATTGTCCATCCCACCGGAAAAACAAACTGAGTTGGTGAAGAAATCTAGCTTTTAATATAAAATGACGCCAGCCAAATCCTCCTGTTTTATCCGAGACAAAAATACAGACATTGATAACAAAACAGCAAGGAGAAAAGCGACTTGAGGTTTCCCGATATTTCTTTATGAGTACCAAAAGTTTTGTTTTTTACTCGGGTTTATTTTGTATAGCCTCGGAAACAGCCGTCTCTACTAGCCTCTCTCCCAGCCACTTTTACCTGCGTTGGAGTCAGCTGTGCAGGCGGCCCACGCATTGTATACAGAATGCCCAGAGTGTCTGCGACAGAGCGGCTAAGCTCAAAGGAGGGTGGCTTGTGATCTTCAATTTATAAGCAATGGCTGCCTAATTCATCTGAAACTTCTCTTAATTTTGGAAGCTTTTCAGCAGGAATTCAGCGAGAATAAAGCTCAAGTAAACAAACATTCCTATGAAACGTTTACTATTAGCAAAATAAGGTTTTGTTATTTTTAAAGAAATATCAGCCAGGCTTCCTTTGAAGGAAGTTTATTTTACTTCCACAAACGATGAAATGTGAAACAGCTCTAGGTAAGCTAAGCGACAAACTGCAAGTTGATTGAAATGTTGGCTAAAGACAGTATTAGAAATGATTGACAAACTTGTGTTTTGCAAATGACTCGACTGGAATTTTTAGAGGCGATGATTGAAGCGTTTTCTGGCAAAATTGCGCGAACGGCTCTGTTGTCCCGACCAGGGCGCCTCCTGGTTACAAAACCATGTTCGAAAGAATTTTTAAATATTTTCAGGTTCGGTGCTTTCTAATATATAATCTAACAATCTTCACACGAAGAGCTTTCAAGTTTCCACAGATTTTTCAAGGCAAAGTGGGGAGCCTGAGCTGTGCGCTTAATCGTTGAACTGACAGGCATAGAGAAAAGGGCTAAGCAAGACACACCACCTTACGCACCCCCACCCCACCTTTCTCTCACGCCACGCGTGTCTCACACGTAGTATCATGTGCGCTCTTTGCGAGAACTTTGCGAGCAACTTGATAAGCAAAGACAATCACCTGATCCATGCTAAGTAAATTGCCAAATGTTTTACAGAGTATTGTTACATTTCAGCTGTCTCATGACGTTACTTGAAATTAAAATTGCAAAACAGCGCATTCTATCTTAAAGAGGAATACTGATGCACGTTTTAACGATCAGATGAATTCGTTCCACGTTTACATAATTCTCTTTATTTTGCGTTACCTTAGTCTCTATATCGCATGCACAGGTGCTAGTCAACAACAACAACATGTCATGTGAGCACCACACCCCCATCATACCTTGATCACACCACCTCATATGCCCCCAAAAACGCCTTCAGGCCGCCTACTTTTACGTCTCCTGGACCGCTTCTGACACTTGCCTGGCAACCTTAGAGAGAGCTCTTAATCTCTGCACCCACTTAACAACGTCATTCGTTTCTTAAGTTAAGTTAAGTAATTCTACACTGTACATTCATATAGAATTCCTCTCTGGGGTCACTTGTATTTTGTAATACGTCTAGAAGACCTATTGTTGCAGTCTGTGGAATCAATGATTTCACAATTCGAGAATTTCGTTCCGCTAGATATAAAACCGAGCTTTTACGTGCCTTAAAGACTGCGGACGCTTTACAGTTACTCGATATTGGCCATTGTTTTTTTAAAGTGACATAAAAGGTTTTATAAGGTCACGATAAAGTAAACTTTGGAAAAACGTGAAAAAGGTTTTAACTCACTTAAACTTTACCACTGACGAAACAAATTTGGTCGCGATAAAATAAACTTTGGAAAAACGTGAAAAAGGATTTAACACACTTAAACTTTAGCACGAAGATTCAAGTGTGAGAAGCTGACTTAACAATAAAAGGTACAAAGGTAGCTGACAAAGGGACTTAGGAGTTTTGCCTTTGTCACAGAAGATAGTATGAGGAGAGTGTGATTGCAAACTCCACATGCACGTTTTCAGAACTATGAACATGATTGTTTGTAAATATAAAGAGTTCGGCCAGGCTAGGGACGGATAGCCTGTGTGGCCGGTGTTGAAAGGGGAAGGGGAAGGTGGAATTTGGGCGCGCGAGTGTGGGGATGCAGGCTAAGGGAAGGAGGAGTAAAACCCGGCCACGGGCATAGGTTGAGGGTGGGGGGGGGTGGGGGGTGGAGGTAGAGTGTATTGTGGGGGACTCGAAAGTAAAGAAAATAAGCTTGAAACACAGGAGGTATGTCAGAAAATTTATTTATACTCTGTTCTAGCGACTGGGTTTACGGATCAACTACTCTAGTAGAGGTAGCGAATTACGGCCGGTCCGAAAACGTTTTTTCCCTGGAGGGTACTCCTTGGAGTTCTTAGTGAGGGTGTGCTGCCCCTTTCTCCAAATCCTGACCGCTATATCAGACCTAAAATGTCATTTTGCACACCCGCTTTCATACCTGGCCTTTAAGAAATTATGTCTTCGTTACTTAGATTAAAACAGCAACAAAAAAAGTTCTTAAAATTCGTTTTGAATTCGCGTATCCGCCTCTTTCGCTCCTACTCAGTTTGGAGTTAAAACCATAAATACGGTCGACTCTCTCTTAACGGACACCTTATATGACGGACACCTAGAGTTGGTCCCTGCCTTTCTTTACTCCCTTTATTTGACTCTCTATAAGATGGACACCTCTCTAAGACGGACACTTAGTGCCGGTCCCGAAGGTGTCCGTCTTACAGAGAGTTGACTGTAGGTTCATACACTCCCGTAGTTCCCTCGAAAGTCTAGACCAATTAAACTGGGCAAAGTCTATACCCGACCAAAACGGCGCAAAAACCCTACCCCTTGGGGAGGCACATACCTTTATGGCTTATATAAGGGAGTACCCCCCCCCCCGGGGAGAGGGGGTCCTCGTTCATAATTCCTTCGATTCTTGAATGTCAAACAAGGGTATAGATACTTCCTGGGGTTTACATTTCGCCTTTACTCTAGAAGAAGTTTTACAATTTGTTCATTTCTAAACCACAATTAAGTTTAATATCGCTCGACGATTTTTAAATTTGTTTAAGAAATTATCCTCTTTAGCAGAACTTTTATGGTTTTCAGAACTTTTATATAGTGCTGCTGTATTTATTGCTTAAGATTAAATTTACAAAGAGTTACTGGAAATTTTCGCGACTGAATTCCTTACAATGGCCACTTGAAAGTTCTGAATAAGTGTCAATTTCGCTAGGGGCTTCAGTTCAATCTTCTTTGCGATTGAATTATTTTCAGGGCGTTCTTTTCACTCGCAAGTTACGCGACGTCGATGAATTAAGCTCCGACAAGAAGGGAAGCAGGAGAAAAAAACGTTTATAGAGTTGTATATATGTTCTTCCGGCCTGACCAGAAAAGACACAAGCCACTTTTCATAAGCTTGTGGACAGGCTCTCTGTTCATTCTAATGAGTATATTCTAATAGAAAAAAAACGTGAATTTTCAAAATTTGTTTCTGATATGCAAGGTCAAATAGGCAGTAGCCAGAGTTACACAATAGAGAAATTGTTGCCAAACGTGAAAGATAATGACGAAATCGTGGAACGGAAAATTTCGAAATCGAAAGGTACAAAAGCATTGATCTGCAATAGCACGTTCACTCTGCTGGTCACGAATTCAAGTTTTGAACCCCGCTGTTCGGACACCTCATTATTACGGACAGTTTGCCTTTTAAAATTTGTCCTTGAGGATCGAACTGAAAGCTTTGAATTTTCTTTGAATTGAACCCGCTAATACGGACACTTTCTATGGCCCCGGGCCCCCATGAGCTATTGTTTAAGCATCAAGGAACTGCATATTTTGTTACCCATTTTTAGCTCGAGAGGATTAGTTTCAATTTTCCGTTTCAACGATTAGACACCGTCAAAGAGCCAGTAAAATTTTGAAACTGTTTTTCAGTACCACAGTTTTACGACTGGATCCAGTTCACTAATGTTAAAATTTTTGTTGTTTTTAAAAGGCACGTGATTTTTACCAATTCAGCAAGACAGTCGGTTTCTCAGTTAGGAGTACTCAATCAAGACTCAAGGAAACTCGAAACTGTAAATTTATGGCATGTGAAATCGCGATCATGAGCATCTATAACATTTTTTCTATTCAGACTCTGGACTACTTCAATTTTCTCTTAAAGGGGCCACGAGGTTAAGCGACCGAATTGAAAATTCTTAAAGACCATGCATTTAATGATTCTCATGTGATACAATACGCAAACATATTTCCGCAAAATAATTTTACGAAAGTGATGATCGCATCGACAGTTTATTTTTAATTTTTCACGTGATGTATGCTGAATCGTGAATTTCAAGATCTGACATTCATGTGCGAAAGCACACTGAGAAGTTTTGCCACCTATGATCGTCAGTCACAGAACGATAGGAATCTCACGCGATAGGGTAAAAACACTCCGGTGATCATCAAATGAAGATCATGGGCTTCATGTAGTGATACAAGCGATCATACAAAGCCAGCAGTCCTGGAGCAAGCTTCGGAAAATCACGAGCGGGCGAGCGATTCGCGGTTCGCGTTTCGCGGTTCGCTCGCGCGTAACCAATCAAGCTTTCATACCGGACCAGCAAACACTTTAAGAGCTTTCAACTACATACAAAAACAGATTTTATTAAGTAATCCCATTAAGGATTTTTCATTTCTTATAAACTGAACAATCACATGAAATGCAAAAAAAGTGAAGTTTGCAATCTAATGACGGTCAATGAAATGAAATGATCACTAGAAATCCGCAATTGATGAATGCTAAAAATCTGAAATTGATAAATACTAAAACTTGTTTGAGGAGCTGCGCTGCGCTCCGCGCTGTTATTTTTTAGTGAGAGAAGATCTCGCGCATGGTCAATACACGCAATTACCAGAAGATCGTGCTCATAACCCTGCAGTTACCACCCGCCCCCCCCGGGGGAGATACTCTCTTTTGATAAGCCATGTAGGTATGTGCCGCCCTATAGGGTAGGGTTTTTGCGCCATTTTGGTATGGAATCGGGTATGGTTTTTGAGGGAACTACGGGTCTGTATGATGTATTTGTCGTTTCAGTTCTAAATGAATGAGAAAGAAAGAGAACTGTGCGAATTCGAAATGGATTTTAACAGCCTGCGTTGCAAGTGGTTCCGTTTGGTTTCGGAGTAAAGAAAGACCGAGGAACGGGATTTTCGGTTTTGGCCGCGAGAGAAGTGAAATTAGAGCGAAAAAATGAAAGAGGGCCGAGGGGACAGGGAAGGAAGGAAACCTTCCTTTCTTCCCCACCCCTTTCCCGCTCATTACTTACGCCATTTTTCGCGCGTTCCTCTTTCCTCGTTCTTTGCTCCTAAACCGCACGGAAACGCTTGCTACGCAGGCTAGGGTTTCAAGAAATATTTTTGTTGCTGTTCTCATCTAAGAAATGATGACACTAGGCTCCTGCTACTCTTCACATACCTTTAAGCCTGAAAAATGAACACCTTTCGAGCGGAGCATCTCCTTATGTTCCACCATAGGGGTAACCAGGAACCGTTGACTGAGGGCACACCCTTCCCAACCCCTTTAATCAACCCAAAATGTAGCCTGGGTCCCTCCGGTCATAGCTAGCGGCATTTATCACGCACAGCTCCTTCATTCCACGGGTATTGTCCGGTTTAGCTGTAAAGCCGGGAGAAGATTGAGAACGAGTCAACGAGAAAAATCTGAACGAAAAGCGCTAACCCATTCTGATCTCGTCAGCCTCGTGGGCCACCCAAAATGACCAGGAACATATCGTACTGACGGCAGCGAGGGGTGGCGCAGTGGTGAGAGCACTCGCCTTCCTCCAATGTGACGCCTATTTCCCTTTCGCTAACGGTCGATACCACCATTGGTAATCAAGCCTGTAGCCATGATAGATGTGATATACCGTAAACTTCCGATTGTAAGCTTATACAACTTCGTAAGGGGTTAACGTTTTAGGAGGGCTTAGAAACCGGGGGCCTTATAATCGGGCCAAAAAGTGTTTCAAAGCAAGCTACATAGCACTGCTGATAAAAATACTTTTTAAAATTTGATCGCTTTTTTAACCGCTTAAACGTCGTAAAGAGCTAATCGAATTCATTTCAGTACGAGGTAAAGGGGGTTTGTATTTGTGGGGGAGGGGGGGGGGGTGATAACCGAATGTATTTTTGGTTTGCAGCCGAGATGGGCCTATAAATGGGGGAGGGGGGGGGGGAGGGTGTAATCGGAAGTTTACGGTACTCCCAGGATTATAAGTTGCAATAAGGTAAATAATACGTTTTAAAATAGTCTGAGGAAGAGCGACGTTGAAGCCCAAGTAACATGAATATGCGCCTGCCACGCAGGCTATACGTTGTAAAAGTTATGGAAAGGGCTAGGGTCACCTTTTATTGATGTACCAGTCAAGAAAGACATTCTGCTAGTGGTTTTTTTTTCGGAATTTTGGTGGGTCGGTGTGGTAGTGTAGTGGTAAGGGAGGGAGATTGGGATACGACAAGTCTGGATTAGACCCTGCGTTCCAAAACACACAAGTCAAGCAAACGCGTTTACCGAAAACTCTTATATTTAATCAAAGTACATTAACTCTGGGAGTTAACCCCTGTTACAATACATTATAAAAATACGTTATTTTACAGGTCGAACTTTGAACCCAGACTAGAGTACAATACCAACCTAGTTAAAATGAAGACAACCCAAAGCGTGAACCAACAAAGCCTTAAATAAAGGTAAATTCGTCCGTTCAATAACTTACTCAGCTACGCAACATAAATGCGTTTTATATGAAATAAAACTCAATAAATACAAGCTAGATTATCGTTCACACTGAAGCTTTCGAATCCAGGTGAGCCGACAGTGAACTACTTCTGTTGTTTTACTATACACAAGCAAATTCCATAATTCCCACGATACCTAAACATGTTAAATAGGACATAAAGAGACTATGTCACGCGACTTACGATCTTTTCAGAAAGCTAAAACGTGTTTTCCCATCAATTGAATTCCAAAAAATGGTTTAGTGCTGCTATTCCTGCAAAATACACCGACAACTTATCATAATTAGTGCTCCCTCATTAAACCTGTTTGATAACTTCTTCATAACTTTACAGGAGAATTTTGTGTATGGTTAAAGGCACTAATGACTTCAGCACAGAATGGAGCTAAAACCGCGATATCCTTGTCACACAGCCCCCTTTGCCCTTAATTACACGTTAAAACTGGATAAATATATTATTTCCCTCATAAAACTAAGCCACAACGTAAAGCCATTTATTATACACAGCCAAAATCTTACCAATTCTAAACTTTGAAACCTAAAAAATTACCAAACAAGGCCCACATCTGTTTGCAAGTTGTACGCACTAAATTCCTGAAAACTGGTAAAATTACTGAAAGCCTAATAACTGTCTGCTTCAACGTTGAAACGCTCTAATTATCCTAAATAAGTTCCCCATATGACTCCCTTTTGATTTAGACTGGGAAAATAGAGTCAGCTTATTAAAACGTTTCGACACATGGTCTTATACTTCCACAATAACAGTGAAGAGCACATTTTAGCAAGAAACAATGTGATTTAAAGTTAAAACGATGCCAACGAAAAAAAAAAAAACTACAAATAAAATAACGCCTTGTCTTGTACAACAGAACAATAGTAAGATCATCAATAAAGCATCCTGTAAAAACTATGTTTGACAACTTTACCTCCTTCGGTCACCTTTTTTGGAAATACCGGCTTTTCAAGGAAAGATGAATATTTTCAGTAGAGTACAACTAAACCGACAGGTTTATATTGGTGACTAAAACTGCATATCTTATGCTTGACTCTACCCATCTTGTGCACAAAGGCAAGACATAAATAATGCTAATAAATGGATTTTTTCCTAAAGGAAGTCATGCCTCTTGTGGCATCAGTTGGAAGGTGGTACAAACAGCTACAAATCAGGGAAGCGATTGGGATCCTCCTGGAAGAAATAGAAAAACTGTAATTTAGTAATGTTTGTAACGTTCATCGTCGGTCGTCCTTCTCCTCCCCCCTCCCACAAACCTCTACTGCCTTTCGTCGTAGTTGTCGTCATTGTCGTCATCATCATCATCCCATCATGTTTATCACTACCAATACCACCACCACCATTAATCATCATACCATCATCATCTTTTCTTACTGTTGTCTTTTTTCGTTATTAGGTCCTATTATATTATTAGGGGTTCATTTGAAACACAAAAATCAAGGCCCACTTCCGCTCTCACACGACGACGGCAAAGAAATGTTCTCAAAACGTGACGCACGTACAGAGTTGTTGTTTCACTCAATTAAACTGCCGCCGTCGTTCCGCAATTCGCGCCAGCTAGGTTTCCATGATGTGAAAATAAACAGCCGCTTCCGATTACTTCCAGAAAATGCACTTAAGTTGGGGAAAACAACCAGCTTGGAATTGTTCCCAGACAATAATCCGTCACAGCTCTTTCCTATGTTAAGCCCATAACTAATATAGTAATCACATGCCTTCCGTAACTATTTTTTTTAAGTCTGGCAGCGCCTAGAAGGGCATTCTTGAGGTGTAATCTTTGTCCTTTGTCATAATAACGGATCGCGGAAGATTGGTTTTGTTAAGATCTTTATGAGACCAAAATTATTCGCAGGCTCACGGAAATAACAACAGCCAGCAACAAATTTCAAGCAATAATACAATAACCCAAGCACAAGAAAAGAAAGAAAAGAAAAGAAAGAAAAGAAAAGAAAAGAAAAGAAAAATCGGGAGTAAACAAACTGTGCCAAACGAGAGAAAATGGCCCTTTTCAGCTTCTCTTATGCAGTTGACTATAAATGGCAAGGAAAACAATCAATAGAAAAAATTAAGAAATCGTCTGGCAACGCCTAGATCGGCACATTAGAGGTATAACCTTTGTCCTTTGTCATAATAACGGAAGATTGGTTTTTTAAAGATCTTTGTGGTTTTAAAAAAGATTTGACCACTCGCGGAAATAACAGCAGGTAATAACACATTTCAAAAAACAATGCAATAACTCAAGCACAAAGAAAAATCGGAAGTAAACAAACTGTGCCAAACAAGTAAAATGGGGCCTTTTTACACCCTACTATACAATTGACTATAAATGGCAGTGAAAACAGTCAACTTGATCAAAACACTTAAGGTTTCGTTCTTAATTAAATTACGGAACTTGGCGGCGGAGCAAGGTACAAACAAACATGAACACTTTTGAAATCCGAGGGCTAAGTGGCGTAGCCAAGTTTTGCCTGAAAGAATGAAATGTTTTTCACTCCAAAGCACCGAAAACAGAACGAACTCTAGAGTATTGAAGAACAAACTAAGCTCTTGAGAAAAATAGCTAGAATTGCCTAGAAAGCCTTGAAAGCCAGCATTTGAACAGCATTTGATATGGACGATATGTTAGCACGCGGGATAGTACTGTTCAGCAGTAGCTTTTGTTTGAATGGTCGCCCTTCAGGATTTCATCCACAAACTCAAAAGTCGTAACCACATTGTACAGCGTAATAAACAGTACCACAGGAAATTACTGCTCAGCTATGAGCTTTTATCTGGATGTTGCAACACAGGATCAAAAGTCAGAACCACCTTGTTCAGCATAGTAAACAAAATTGTTTAGAGGATTTTAATAGACTGGTCAAATGCCAAGTTTCATTTCATTTTTTACGGACTTAAAAAAGGAAGTCAAAAGGGCAAAGAAAAACCGTAACATGATGACGATTTCTAAGATAAGTAAAATGATTATTGATCTAGTTTTTTCCTAAAAGGGAATCTAAACGACTGACCTTGTAATCTCGTGGTATAAAGAACATTGAAGAAGGAATGTTATCACATGATTTAAAGTCCTGGAATGTCACTCGAGCGGTTATGGTGGGAAAAACAGGGATCTCTGTTGGAAGAAAACACATTAGTCTCTGTCTGCAAGCAAAGTCTTTGGGACTGGGTTAGGGCGATCTCTCTAGACTATCACTCGTTAATGGAAAAGGCGAGGATGTGGACCATTACAAGGACAAAATTAAACGTAATTTTTTCGAGTAATCTCCAAACAATAGACTCTCCGGAAAGATTTATTGCACTTTTTTTCACCAGGAAAATTAGCAGGGTTGTTGCTATTGAAGGAGGTTAAGCCCCCTTCTCCTGATCGCATAATGATAAAACCTCTAAGATGTAATAACTCGTTTCCGCCTCTACATTCTCGTTATAATCCGTAGTAGAATGACGACGGCGACCACGTTTTCTCGCCAAAGTAACTAGGGACCTTACGATCCGACCACGCCGGCGTCCATGAAAACGTCGCTGAAAAATAGACTTCGCATCCTTTTAAACTTTTTCGCGATTATCCCAATTCGCAGAGAATTTTGGTTGGAGCTGAGGAGAGGGGGCCACGCCCGAGTTCAGACAGAGATGGTAGAATTTATCGCCTTGCCGTTCCCGTTCACAAATAAACTTAAAATTTGGTCATTTCACGTCGTAACTGTGCAGGGACAGCAAAGAAATGTACAAAAAAGCGTGATGCACGTGCAGAGTTGTTGTTTTACTCCTTAAACCTATTCCTTTTTTGGCGTTCTCCTTGCCGTTGTCGTCGTTGTTTCGTAAGGTCCCTACTCTCGTTCACGCGCGTATTACTTAATATTGAGACAATCTCGTCCTCGAAGTCGTCCTCGTCTTAGTATCTCAGGGTGTCTATTAGAGCGGTTTTCATTTGAGTGTCGAAAGTAATTGGTTTTGCACTTTCTACACGATGCGATTGGCTTAAACGATTCGCGCCACCTTTTCATCCAATCAGAAGTAAAACCAAAGCCAATTGTGACGCGCTCGCATGCATTTTCCCGCGCTTTGCGTCAGCCACATGTAATTACTTCGAGTTTTGATTGGTTCAATGTATTGTCTGTGTCCTATGTGATTGGCCAGAGTAATTACTTTGGTTTTGGTTTTACGACACTCAAACGAAAACCACTCTATAAGTTTGATATACTACGATAATATCCCCGATCAGCTTGAAGCATTGTGACACTTTTAGAAGGAAAACTTTCCACAGCTTTCACGGTTAACACTGTAGCAAAGCAACCGAACATCTTACCCGTGGGGGAGGGGAAGGGAAGGGTGAGGGGTGGGGGTGGGGTGAGTTGTGCAGAGAGACAGGAGATATTTATGGTAACAACAATTACACAAACCTATTCTGACAGGGAAACCAGCGGGCAGTTTCATGGCTACAAACTCTTTTAACTTGTTAAAATGCTTGAATGGAGCAACAACCTCTAACACTTTGAGGATTCTGGAGAGAAGGAAAATAATAACGATCACGAACTGACATTCTACCTACGGTTGAATAGTCTGCGTGGAAGGCGTTCCAAAGAGAGGGAGAAGGGAATTTGGGGGCGAGACCGCGTGCGAGGGAGAAGGAATCCCTTTCAAACGCCTACCACGCACGTGCCACGCAGCTCCCGTATTAAGGCAAACTCCCAAGATGCGAAGATATAGTGGTCGCTTAAGGGAGGTGGTCGCTTACGAGAAGCGACCAGAGGTCATGAGACATTTCCTTTCTGGAAGAGAACTTGTTGCATGCAATTTCTAAGTTACGATATGTGTAGTTCCATGTTGTCGCTGAAAGTTATTCGAATACTGTGAGTGGCGTAGTACATACAGCGAACGAAGAGATCACACCATGCGTCAAGTGCTTGCTTACAAGAGGCTAAAAACAATGGAAAAATTATAAAACCATCCGCACAAAAGTGGTCACGGCGCAGTCGCTTACGAGAGGATCTAATCATTGGGCTTTGACTAGGAATAGGTGGTCGCTTATGGGAGCTGGTCGCTTACGAGAGGTGGTCGCATATTAAGGTTGGACTGTTCTTAGCATACAATTAGGTAGTGACGCTTTTCTAAAACTGTGGACGCGCCGGTTTTTTCCATGACAGGGCTGACCATGGAACGTTAATTTACACATGATACAACGCAAAAAATTACACAAATAAATAAATGCAAGAACTTACAAGTCAACGGAAAGCGGAAATTCCTCACTCTGTGAAACAAAGATAACATCAGTTAACTAAAAGCACAGTGATACCAATAACGAATCTGGCATATGATCACAGGATGATAAAAAGAAAAAAATCAATCTAGATTACCATTGCGACATGGCACTTTACACTTTTCTTGTCTTCTTTGAGTTTCATCGGCCGACCAATATGCGGTAGCCTGTGAATGAAGTAAAGTACATTAAGAATTAATGGACAAGTTCAGCATATATAACAAGTGTAAATAGGAAGGGGTGGGGTTGTCAAGAAAAGTACCATGGCTTGTTAAGGAATGCTTAGAATTTTGCTTGAAGACATTGAGGTATTGATCCCTCACAACAGAAGTGCATTGGAACTTCTGCTGGCAAACAAACAGGTTTTGAGAGCACTTTTTCGTCCTTAAGTAACGAAACCTCCATTTCAGCATGTCCCTGCGATCCACACTGAGGTGTAGAAGCTGTTCACAGGACAAAAGTCCTGGCTGGGATTTACAGAACAGTGCCCTTCCAATTACAGTGCGACTACTATAACCAAGGCCATCTAGACAAAGTTGACCAATTGGATGACAGGAAAATAACCACACATTCCAAGAAAGTTAGTTGTCAATGATAATTACCACGGAACGAAATCAATCAATTACAACCTACAGACGTGACCCTTTAAACCGGCTGAAGAAAGCCTATGTTTCCTGAGAGGTCCGTTAGAGTGCTAACGCAGGGGAAAAATGTAAACGTTATAGTCACATTTTTGACTTGAGGTTGAATGTTTATTGCAAAGTGCGGAAATGGTAGCGGCGAAATTGCTGCTAGATGACAAAATACCAGCTTGTGTCAAACAAATATGTCTCCTGGGTATTACATGTAAAGTTTCGAAGAGAAAAACATTGTCTGGTGAAACATTCTGCTTTCTTGAAAAACGTTTGCTATCAATATTTAAATTTTGTGCTTCGAGTAACTTATTATTTCTTTTACGAGCTGCTGATTGGCCCACAACCAACTTTTTTTGGAATGTACTGTTATTTTCTTGTAACCTGATTGGTCAACTTTGTCTAAGTGGCCTAGGTTATTGTGGTCGCACTGTAAGTCAGCCCACGCTTACACCTGCTGTGCAAGACTTGCCCCACAGCCTCCGCGCTCCCATGATTGTGACTTGTTTACTGTCATTTATCCATAATATACTGAGGTCCCATCAATAAAATTTTAAGGCAGACAAATATGCCGGGAGTTTTATCAAAGGTACTCCTAGACCTTTTCTTTCTTCAAAGTTCCCCAATTTGCCTGTCCCCCCCCACCCCTTGTCCATTTATACCTGGTACACAGGCTACGATAAGGGTAAACTGTTCACAGTCCCCTATTTTTCCGTAAGATCGTTGAGATCGAGCGCTATGCGTTATGGGCAGCCATCTTGCATGAGTGTCAAAACTACTAATCCAAGATGGCTGCCTTTAACGCAAAGCGCTCGACGATTTTACGGAAAAATAGAGGACTGTGATGAAGCAAACGATAAGGAAGGCCCCGTAAGGGTGAATTCCAACACGCTACAGGGACTTGAAACAGCGATATAAAACAGATGAAATGGCGATACCCGACGCAAAGTTGGATTGAAAATGCAACAGCAATGACAACTCCAAAACTTATACGACAGAGAAATACCGACATACATACAGAGCTGAACAAACATACGAGTCCCCAACCACGATCCTTAAAAGTTGTGTAAAGGGCTAGGTAGTTCTACAAAGTTTGCACCATTACCTTTCAGAGTCATATAGCAGATATTCATCCCAGGTCAGATCCGTTTTGGGCGGTGGAAGAAGTGAATTTCGCCGTGTAGTCTGAAATAGAAACACGAGAAAATGGAGTTCTGGTTCTGACAGGTAGCACATCCACGTAGTGGTTCTTCGTCGATCTCATTCCTGGTCGAACTGGAATTTGGGAATGCTGGATTTTTGAAAAGAGGGGAAAACCAGAGTAACCGTAGAAAAACGTCTCGGACCAAAGGAGAGAACCACCAACAAACTCAACCCACATATGGCGTTCGACGCCAGGATTTCAACCCTTGTGACAAATTGGTGGCAGGCGAGTTCTCCACCAGTGTGCCACCTTTCCTCTCATTTTCTAGTGAACAGTCTAAGCCAAGTTGTAAGTCACCCTTAAATAGAGGGATTTTCGTATGACCTTGAAATGAAAACGAGCAAACAAACCAGAAACAACAAACGAACGGAAAGAGAGCAATTTGATTGGTTTATCGAACGGATACAAAGGCGCGTGGCTTTGGTTGGTTAAGCGAAAGCTCAGGTGAAAAAACTTCATGCCCGAGAACTTTCTAAAAATCAATCGATACTTCGTTTTGACGTCATACTGCAACACGATTGGCCAATCGAACAATGCCTTCTCCATATTAGGGTTTTCTTTGGCGGGAAAACGAAGAGTCCATGTTTTGATATTTTCATCCATTGGCTGATAAAACAAATAACGAACACTCACTGAAACCATTTTTCAAGGACATATGAAAATCGCTATATTTTTAAGTTACTGTATTCAGTTCTCCAACCTCCGGCAAGCTGTCCATAATGTTCCCATTTCCCTTGCTGAGGGTGTCAATCAGCGCCTGTCGAAGGAAAGTAAATCTTAGATGAACAAGAATTTTCCTTATGACCACCGACTCTGTTCAGTTCCATAAGGGTAAATTTCCACGGTCGTGTAATTTTTACATGCGTAAATAAAACAGACGGCAGTGCGTTAACGTTGAGCGAGGTTCCACTTCAACTTTTATGCGCGACCTTCTATACATTGCCCCTTTTTTATTTACGCGCCTAACGCGTATATAAAAACGCGACAGTGGACATCCATCTTATTAAAGAGACAATTGTGCTGATTTAGCAACAGAACGGGAACGTCATTTGACGACCGGAAAGCGCGCGGAAAGGACTACTCGATTTCCGGTGCACAATTTGTCGCTCAGCCATTGACTATTTTCCAATTGCCCATAATACACTCTGTTTGCCCCCCAAATTTTGCATAACTTATTGTCTTAAAATGCTCTTGGGAAAATGCAATACTCCCAGGAGCATTTAAAAACAATGGTTTATGCAGAATTTGGGGGGCAAACAGAGTGTATTATGGGCAATTGGAAAATAGAGAATTGGTCAAGCCAGCTGTTTGATTTGCGCGCTGTCGTCAACGGACGTTCCCGTTCTGTTGCTAAATCAGTCTAATGTTAAACCAGAAACCCATAAGGGGTTGAACAAGTAGGGGGACCGCTCCACACGAGATTACAAGGAGAAATTTGGTTTTAATCACCATTGGGGGTTAAAAGTGTCAAGTCTAAGGAAAAAAACTGAACAAAAACAAAACAAAACAACAAACCTTATTCTTGACTACATCCTCCTCTGTGAGGTGCTCACGTCTATAATTTCACAGAGAGTACAGGTCATAAACATGCAGATAACTAAGCACAGTAAAATATCAAAATTGTAGTAAAATTGTAAAATACTGTATAAAACAGAGAGTGAAAAATTACCGTTTTCTTGAAATAAGCATCATTCCATTGATGGAGTACACTTCAGAAAGGTAAGGGCCAATCATTTCCTAAATCAAGCCAAAAATAAGCAAATGAAACAAATTCCTTGCAAACATTAGCTTTTGTCAGTGTCAGCATTGAAATGGCCTTTTTTTTAATCAAAGGCGCGTAACTAGGCTCCGGGCTTTTACCGCACAAACTGTGCATGGTTCAGGTGTTTACACGAGTCCGCGCAAAAGTGGAACCGTACTGGTAAAACATTTTCGCTTACTAAACTTGCACACTTTGCCGTCCAAAAACGTGCACGATTACTACGCGGGTCCTGTGTAAATGAAAGGCGAATCCGTGCACATGATGCTAATTGTTTTGCATGTGGTTTTAAGTTTTGGGTCTGTGGATGAAATCCTATGGTGTGACCATTCAAATGAAACCTCTTCAGCAGTACTTTCACATAGTACTATTTATTTAGTATGTAGTTCTAACTTTTGAGTCTGTGGATGAAATCCTATGGTCTGACCATTCAAACGAAACGTCTTCAGTAGTACTTTCACATAGTACTATTTATTTAGTATGTAGTTCTAACGTTTGAGTCTGTGGATGAAATCCTATGGTGTGACCATTCAAACGAAACGTCTTCAGTAGTAATTCACATGGTGCTGTTTACTTAATGTACAGTTCTAACTTTTCAGCCGGTGGAAGAAATCCTATGGTGTGACCACTCAAACAAAAACTCTCCAGCACTTCTTTCATATGGCGCTATTCATTTTGAATCTCACTTTTGAGTCTGTGGATGAAATTCTGTGGTGTGACCATCCAAATGAAACCCCTTAAGAACATCAACATGGTGCCATAAATTTTCAGTAATTTTGGAGGGAAATTAAGAGATTTTTGGGTCATTCATACAATTAAAATTTCCAAGAGAGTTACTCACTGTTCTATCAGTATGCCATATCCAGCCAGCTTGTGATCTACTAAAAGTAATTGGTTTGGTCGACATCATCGCTGCAACAATGTCACTGCAAAAGATGATAGTCAAACAGTCAAGACCCCTCCAGAACAACTAACTTGGAGAGGGAGATAACAAGACTCTCTGGTTGTTACAGGGTTAGGGTGTAACACGGTGGGGTACAAAACATTCCAAAAATGTTCATTATATGTAGCCTGCAGAACAGGACCTTTTCTTTCATTTTCCAGGTGAACAAAAGATAAAGTGGGTGTAGAGAAGGGATGGCCTGAAAAAATAATGGTTGTCTACACATCATTGTTTGTCTGATTCTGCCTCCAGACACACAACCAAATGACCAACCATTCTGCACCTTATCCTGTCACACATGTCTTGTGCTCCTCGTTTGCTGGTTGAGGGCTGGGTATGAGTCCTCATATCATGGGATAAACAAGATACAGCCGTTTAAAACTTGAAAACTTACTAAGAGATGTATACTGTCTAGATGTCTATGCATTTCTTAGTAAAGTTTGGAGTTTTGGAATGGCTGTATTTTGTTCAATGTAGGCCTGACAAACACCAAAGGGATTCTGTAAATCTTGGTTTCCTCTTTCTGACTTTTGGGTCTCATGTCATTTATGTATCCCATAATAATGTACTTGTACCCAGCCCCACTTGGTTTGAAATTAGGCAATTATTGGAACAATCCTCGAATCACGTCTTAATATACCTGCTCATTAGCAAGTCAACCTCCTCCTCAATTTCTGCTTCAGTGTCCTGACATTGAAAGAAACCAATAAACAGTGAATAATAATTATACTCATATCGAGAACTTACACCAATGATGTTCCTACCACAGATCAGTAATATTAGTGGCATGGCAGATGCACTAGAAGAATGTTGGCAAGTCATCATGCTCGTTACTGGGAAATAGTTTTCTTAGGTCAAAAGACAAAATAGCGAGGAAATTATAATATCTTAAGACATTTTTAAGCCAGTCCAAAAATTATGATAGCCATAGAGTGGGCAAGTGCTCACAAACCAAGTTTAAGATAACCAATAATAATACAGTGGCTATTGTAAGTTTTAATTTTTGACATGCTTTGCGAAAAATGCATACATACATCACTTGATGGTAGTTGTTTTTACTATGTATGTGCACATGTATCTTACAAAAACATGGAGGATTCAATGCATCACTATTTTCCTCTTCTAATTTAACTCACCTCTGTCCTAAGTCTTTGAAAAACCTTTTTTTCATTGTCTAATACAGCAAAAGATTGTTTCCCTGTTAAAGAACAAACAAGATCATCCAAAGGGTAAGATGTTTGATTTTTACTGATAAATTTGAATTCGAGAATTCAACGTGTTCATTCTAAGCATCATTTTTAAAGCAAAACCATTAAGATCAATTATTGGTCTGCACTTACAGTCTAAAAAAGAAAATATTCTCAGATTTTCTGTCAATGAATCAAATTATTGATGTTTAAATTGTGGCTGATCAAGGCATTATTGCTCTACAGTAACTTAAACGGTCTGTGTTGTAAGTATTGTAACATAAAAAAGATACATGATTTTCAAATTGTGCTTGTTATAGTTCTTAACGTTCTACTGGTATTTGTACATGTACCTTTAGCATCACCATTGAAGGTAAAAGTTAAATCCCCTCGCTGCCACTTCATATCTGTAAAATCCACTAGTGTGCTGTCCATTCTGTTGAGAGGACATAACAAATAAGTGACACCAATATTAAACAAGAAAGCTTCCCCTTGCATTAACACACGTTACAATAATTATTATTTTAAAGGGAGGAAGTGATTGAGCTCATATATGGCCACACTAGAGGATTTGCCCCTGTCCAGCTACGCACATGAGCTACAGAGTATAACATGCATGTGCTGTTACTGTAACTGGTATTAGGAATTTTAAGTCAAGATACCACAATAGCCATGGTCGTGAAAACATCCTGCAAAAAGTGAATTGGCGTTCCTTCCATGGATCTCTATTGCAATCATCCCAAATCACTTATTTTGTCAAATGCAAGCGAACTCGTCTGGAGTTGAATTTGTAAGAACCATATCCAAGTTAAGAAAGAAAAGAAAAGCTTGCATTTTGCTTGTTCATGTCTTTCTTACAGTGTAAAACTAGGTATTTTCATGTCGTGGTCGCGCATTAGGGGGCAACAAAATATTCAAAAAAAAGTTTGCTGCAACATGCAGAGTTGTTGTTTGACCTATTCAACTTGCTGCTATTTTGACATTCCTGTTGCCGTTGTCATCATGGCATCCCTCATATCTTTGAACGACAAATGCGTAAGGATTTCATCCAGAGATTCAAAAGTTAGAGCCCATATGCAGACAACATTAAACAACACCACAGGGAAGTATTGCTCAGTAGGTTTTTATACACTTGAATGGCCACCCTTTAGGATTTCATTCAGAGACTGAAAATTTAGAACCACCTTGGATGACATAATAAACAGTACTGTACCACAAGAATGTACCGCTCATTAGCTTCTATCTATAGCCACACTGTCATAGGGTTTCATTCATACAAAAGTTAAGCCACCTTGAGCACCATAGCTTAAAATTGAACGGTTACACTTAAAGTTTATCTACACACTCAACAGTCACATCAGAGAACCATGTTTCACCTTATGGAGCAACCTTTCTTGTAAACTTTACAAACATCTGAAGGCAATATTCTAGACAAGAGTGGCACTGTGAAAAATAGAATGATAAAATTTGTCAGTTTTCTGGAATGTAACCTATTTGTAGCAAATATTTTTTGCAATTGACAAACACATGGTACAACATGAAATTTGCTTACAAATCCTTCAATATTGTATATCAAACATATTAAATAATCTACTGTACCCCAGCTTTGAAAATCCCAGTGGATCTCGACATAAAAATCACCAAGCTGGAAGAGAAATAACAATATTCAAAGGCAGTGTTAATAACTTTGATACAGTAATATTACCAGCGTGCAAATTACATTTGTAGTATAACATTGTGGTCTTAATTTGCTATAACTGAGAAAAGTAAACAAGCTTCTAACAAAACTAGACAGTGGTAATGAAGTACTTTACTCAGCATATCAAGTCTTCATTTGCTAAAAAGATTTTACAAGTATATACACAGTGTATGTGGGATAGTTTTTACCTTGTGCATGCACCAAGAAGGTGTTATCGAAAATTATGTACATATGTGTAGGTAGGTTTTAGTGAAACTTCTATGAAGTGGACATCATATCAAGCCAGACACCCAACATTATATTACGTGGATATGTGAGCAGTTGTACATGTATCACACCCTAGACTGGTCTTTCCATATTTTCTTTGAAACACAACCAGTATAAAAAATTGTACTAATAGTAAATATTCTGTTATATGTATTTATTTATTTTATGGCACTAATGCTAGTGGGGCCAAGCAAATACCTGAAACAAAATAATAATAATTCAAATAATTGAACTTAACAGGGTTAAGAATTCCATCTGGCAAACCAGTTGGCTATTTAAAAGCATGGTCAAGGATTTGAACTTGGGACTGCCGTTAACAAATCCAGCTAGCGGTCAGAGTGGGACTTAACCTTGTGGCCTGTGAAATGCAAGTCCAGCACTCTAACCACTTGGCCACACCACCTCCTCCAGGGGACATACACTGTAGATCTATTACGCTGACACCACCTGATACTCCTGAGAGTGCTGCTTTATACAGGTTTCATTGTAGTCAACACAGCACCCTTAGAAATTCATTTTCATGTACCTCATGTAAAGCAGCAGTAAGCTGAGGTCTCCTTTCTTCTAATGCATCTCTTGACTGTTGTTTGAGTTTCTTTAGTAATGCAGTGACTAAAGACAAAAAAATAATAAGAAAGATACAGTGTTATTTATGCAGCCAGTACATCACATTGGAAGATCCAGACCTCAAGGCAGGACTGGAGAAGGCCTGCTCACGATCACTGGCCCAAACAAGAAAAAAAAAACAATCAAACTTGTACACTACTAATAGTGGGGCAGATATGTGCAGATTTGGGGCCGGATTGCTCACTTTTTGTTAAAAGCACCAAATTTTCAGGAATGACAGAACTAATTATGACTATTAATATGTGATATGGTGCCATCGCAAATTTTTCCTGTTTAACTGGTTTTTGGAGTGAAAATTAAACTGGCCGCCATTTTGACCGGAAGTAAATATCATCTAACCGAAAGTACACAAAATTAAGCACTTTTTTACACCAAAATAACAATGAAATTGTTTATTATATAAATTAATCGTGGCTATTAATATGTGATATGGTGCCATCGCAAATTTTTCCTGTTAAACCCGTTTTTGGAGTATTACTAAAATGGCCGCCATTTTGACCGGAAGTAAACATCACCTAACCGAAAGTACACAAAATTTAGCATGTTAAGGTCAAAATGACGACAAAATTGTTTGTCCTATGTTTTGCAGGATTTTTATGTCATACAAAAAGGTCAAACGTGTTACTAATTAGCGGTTTAAATGAAAGAACCGGAGGTAAAAGCGGGATAAAATGGAAAATGCAACTCACTCAAAGCAATTCATTTTGGTAGTGAATTAAAAAAAATGTGAAACAATGATTCACATTTTTAAGCATAGGAAAGGCCAAACATACGAACAAATTAAACTAGCAAAAAACAAATTATTTCTTTTTACTTGTTTTAACCCTTTAAGTCCCAATAGTGACCAACATCAATTTTCTTCTGACTCACAATATCCCCTGATACAAGGTCAAGAGATTAGGTTTTAGAATTAACAAAATTATCACCTAAGAGAAAATACTTTGATCTTTTATCAAATTCTCTCAACTTATCCTTTTAAGGAAATGTATAGAGACCAGTTTGAAGAATTTGTAAGGGTTAAAAGAGTTGATCCACTATTAATTAGAATGCAGAATGCTTTACTGCTTTCAAAGTAATTTGAAGTATAATAGCTCCACCATTTTGTGTTATTGAGGAGTACAAAATTAATAACACTGTGCATGTACATATTGGATTGAAATTGCTTTCACGATAACTTCTTCTCATTTCAAAGTTTACCATTTTCAAGAACCTTCCGGGAAATTCGTTTGGAAAAATGGGTAAATGGGTCCCCTACTCTTTACAAACAGTGTATAGGTTCTTTAACTTACCACGGCATTTTATATGAACAAGGACCGTGAGACCGGGCCTACAGGTTTTTTTTTATTCCAAGAAGACTAGAAAGTGTAACCATTTACAGATGACATTGGAAAGCATTTAACTTCAGTTATTTAAAAATCCTGATCGACGATTGGTCCGGCCGGGGTTTGAAACCGCGGCTTCCCACTCAGTAGACCAGTGTTTATATCCACCTGGAGCTAACTGGGCGGCGGTTTAAGTAATAGTCCAGATATGAAGGAAAGGACCACAACGCAGTGAACACATCGGAATGCAAAAAGGTGCTAACTTTACTATTGTCTCTACTAAGGTTCTGATTGGTTTAAACATCAAATTTCACGAAATCTTCACAAAGCAGCATGTATATTAATCCCTTTTTTTCTATCCAACTTCCTTATAACACAATCTCGTCTGAGTCAAAGTAACACAGAAATCGTATGTGCGGATCATGTAAAATTTTGAACATTTCTTGGTCATTGTTTGCAACTCTTGTGATTGGTCGAAATGTTTTAACTCAAAAATACACCCTTTAAAAGTGGAGTTTAAACACATTTTCTTTCTTAAACAGCCTTTCTGTGGATTTATGCATTCTCTGCGTAAAAATGAAAACATTTCTATGTGAGGAAAGCGTACTGCGCCACAACAAAACAAATTGCCTCCTTCTTACCTGGATCATTACTTAATTCAGCTGTATTTCACTATCAAGTGAATCTGCGCCTCTCTTAACAGAAGTGAGAGTTCAATGTAACTCCCATGTCATTTAATTATCATGGACTGAGCAGCACTGATCATCATGTTAAAGTCCACATGCAAGAAAATAAGGAAAAACCGTTTTCTGAATGTGCATCACTTACGTTAATCCACAGAGCATGTAAAACGTATTCTCTTGGATATAGTATGTGACAAATATGTCGCGCCTAGAACAGCTTGAAGACTAAGATCTGGGGTAAACGTGTATCAGGAACTATACTAAGAAACTGGAAAAAGCTAGTTCTTTTGTAAAGATCGAAACAAGCAGGTGCATTTTAGATTCCTTGCATATTGAGCAACGCATGTTGTCTAGGGCCAGATGTCCAGTCTTTTCCCTGCATCGTTTGAAGTCAATTCGCTAGAAAGCTAGAAAGCAGATTCCCTTCTTTTAAGTCTCTATGTTCTTTGTGTCCAAGACATTTTCGTTGAGTCCACTCTCCATTCTAACTACCCATGAAGCTTCTCTACCATGAAGCCAAGTTACCTTCCCTATCATATATTTGGTACTAATGTACATCGACGCTACCTTGCAACCTACGAGATTGCTAACGTATTTACTAAAAAGGCTACACTTGCACTTTCTCCATTCCATGCATTCACAGGGTGTGACAAGGTGAATACTTCCGGTCACCTCCAGAAATAATCGGAGTTGCTTTCGCTTACACGTTCTTCTATGCGATAGAAAAAGTAGTTCTTTACTGTCAACTGACGAAGCCAAAGGTAGTTTCTTTGACCCGGCGGCCTGCATTACTTAAACATTTCAAGGGCACGGCGAACCATGCTGGCCTCATATGGAGCCAGCAGGCACTGGTTCCAAGCATCTGGGTTCCTAGTCTGCAAGATTGGGGCTGGATATCTCTAAGAGGCGAGTGGCGACTCTCCTGCACACCACTGTCAGTAATTACAAAGTTGAGGGTGGAACTAATCAAGTACATTCGCGTAAGAAGGGCTATGCCCAGAAGAGTAACAATCGTGAAAGGCAATCACAAACTCTTTTTTTCGATTACAAGCACTCGTCTGCATGAAGTATCAAGTCATCAGGTCACCGAGATATCATCTGTTCTTCTCCGATATTCTGTATCATAGCCAAAGTAGGCTCAAGTTTAGTACGTAATGGATTATATATGATGAAAATACTAAATTGAGTGTATACATTAGATTTAAAGAAAATATTAAAGTAAAGAAAATTAGCAGGCACAACAGAAGTTTAGGCTCATTCCTTAAAAGTTCTGACTCTGGTAGTTTTACTTCCGGTCTAGCTGGCGGCCACTCATATCATGTCTATTCTACTTTTTTAGACAATTTGCGTCAAAATAATATCTCTTTGAATAAAAGAAACAGCTGCTTTAGGCATTTGCTGAAATTTTCTTATCCAAGTTACTAAAATTCGGACGTTTAAAGAAAATGTTAATTTCACTTCCGGTTCAAAATGGCTGCCATTTTAAAACTCTTATTTTTCACACTTAATGGACTTTTTGGCGATGGCACCATATCCTATCTTTTTTAGGACCTTGAAAACTATCGTCATGCCAAATTTCATGCTTTTAACAGAAAGTGAACAATTGAAGCACATACCTGCTCTACTATAATGTTATTCACAGAGAGTGGTACTTTCTAATTCCAAAAACTTGATAAACAGACAGATAGTTATTTCAACACAGAGTTTCTTCAGATACAAAGATTTGGTATCCAAGGAAGCCGTGCATGCAATAACATATGAAAAAATGATAAAAATTGCATATCAAATTACAGAAAAACAAAACTAAAATGAATTAAAAAGTGCCCTGGAAACTGAAGTTGCAAGACTGAGAAAACCAGTGACCCGGTTAATGTCTCCAGCTAATAATATTAATGGACCAGGTTTTTGAGGAGAGGGAAAACCACAGTATCAAAGAGGAAAACTACTGGAAGCAGAAATAAACAACAAGCCAACCAACACAGGGTGTTGATGTCCAGACTGGAACACAAGCCACTTTTGTGGGAGGGGAGTATTGAAGTCACATCTCAAGTTTTAGTTGCCCTGGCTTGTTTTAAAATTTCACTGGCATCCAAGCAAGTGCCAATCTTCATCCCTGAAAGACTTCCACAGTGATAAGTGGTCATTAACCCTTTAAGTCCCAATAGTGACTAACGTCAATTTTCTCCCAACGATATCCATACAATGTCAAGAGATTAGGTTATGAGAATTAATAAAATGATCACCTAGGGAAAATGCCTTGATCTTTTATCAAATTCTCTCAACTCATTCATGAAGGAAATGTATGGAGATCAGTTTGGAGAATTTGTATGTGGATATTGGGGCTTAAAGGGTTAAAAGGTAAAAATAAGGTTAAAGGTTTCTTAATAGTGGAAAGTATACTTAGCTTATCCAGCTAGTTTACAGGGACTCCACTCAAATGATTAGAAATAAATAGTCCAAATAGAACATAACAAGAATAAAAACCCCAACTGGCAGAATGCAAACACTTGAGATTTACCTAGGATTTGAACTTGGGATGACCGAGAACTAATCCAGCAAGTGGCCAGAGCAAGACTCAAATCCCAGCCCACTAGACTGTGAGTCCAATGTGCTGACCACTTGGCCACGCTGCCTTTCATGGTCATTGGATGATTTGTACCAGTTCAGCACCCCTTGAATTTACCCCTCTTGAGTTTGTCCCATGACTTAAATTAACCTTCATAATGCTAACAAACCTAATAGTAAATGAAAGCTAAACATTTTTTCAGCACTTCAACCTAATCATTATTGTCAGTGCTTAACCCTAAACACTATAGTCAGTGCTTAATCCTACCACAGTCAAAATCAGTTTCAAACTGAAAAGAAGGTGAGACTGGCTGTTTCCCATTGGATTAGTGGACTAGAGTCTGTACCACTGAAGTCAAACAAAGAGTAACAACCTAACAGTAGTTAAACTTACTTATTTGCCTATCTCCATAGCTGATTGCTTCGGCAAGTGGACTCCATCCTAAGTTGTTTTTAACCTTCACTGGTGCATCATGTGCCAGCAATAAATACACACATTCTACAAAAACATGACAAGATGTAAGTGTTATGCAAAAACGTCCTACCTACACTGTAATATAAAGTGACTTTTGTTTTAACTGCTAGATTCTTCTAAAATGCCTCATAAATAAAAGTAATATTAGTTTTCTCTGAAACAAAATGAGAATGTAAGAGAGCATAATCTTATTATGATCCTCAAGGGCCTTCTTCCACACAGCATTTCAATGTGTGTATCACCTGTAATGTTAAATAGCAATAAGTTTCTTTTTTGAGACAAGGATAGCCTGCAAATGCAGCCGTTTCTCCTTGCTCCTCACAGCTAAGGAAGTTTCGCCTGAAGGAAGGTTTGCAACTCAGCAAAAGAAATTCCACACTGATGACGTAAAATATGTCTGGAATCTGGTCAGGAGCTCTGATTGGTTGACGTGGCAGTAATATTGTTTTAGCTATTGTTAACAAATGACAGGCAAAAGACAAAGGCCACGAAGGTCAAAGGTAAACACGATGAATCTACTCCAAAACAGTCAATATTCCTGGAATATATTCTTGTTTAGAAAAAGCATCTGAGTTTTGCTGGAGCTTGCTCGTAAAAGAACACAAAACTTTACCTTAATTGACCAGGAGAAACAAAAAATCAAACAAATTTACAACTGGAACCCCATGACTACCAAATTTATTATGTAAACATTGATTTATGTCATCAGTATGAAATTTCTGTTGCTGAGTCGCAGATGTTACTCCTGGCGAAATGTCCCTAGTGGCGAGGAGTAAGGAGAAACAGAACAAGGACAGCTATGTGGAAAGGTTGTGACGGATACTCCCCTTTAACCACTACATTCTAAAACTGATTTATTTTGAGGCATGTCTAATGGGTAATAAAGGACCAACTCCTATTTTATCCCCCAGCTGATTATTCCCCAAGGGGCTCCACTTTAAGCTTGTTTGACAGTATGTTTTGGCATGTTTTTCCCAGATGAATGTCATGTTTCTCATAATTAAATACAGATTGTTTTTGCATAAAATAAGCTTTTGTCTACCCATTAAAGGTAGAATACATCTTCAGGTTGAACCAGAAATTGCTTTTACATGGACAAGTTTCCTTTAAGAACCTACAGCTGCAACCTGAGAACAGAGTTTTACCTACAACATATCCACTAAACTAAAGAAGACAAAAATTTATTTCTATACCTTTATGTCCTAAAAGAACTGCTAGGTGGAGGGGTGTGTTCCCTAAAGGAAAAACAAAGAAATCAAGGTGCAAATAACTAAAATCAGAATAATTATTATTTTATTTACAATACAATCCTGAAAAAAACTACTTGAGCTGACACATAAGGAAAAGAACTCTGAAGGAAAATTTAAGAGGCACTTTGATCTGCTAACTTCACATAAAATAATATTATTATAGTTTGTATTGAAAAGACCTCTGTTTGCTTTCTTTATCAATTTTTTATCTATTTATCCCACTTCTTTTTATGAACAATAATTATTGGATCAGGTTTTTGTGATATCTGGAATAATCAAGGTCAAGGTAATTGTTATCATCCCAGCTGAAGGCTGAGGCTGATAACACTTTAATACCAAGACCTTGATTATTCCGGATATCGCAAAAACCAAATCTAATAATAATTGTTTTATTATACATTGTTTTGAAATAAATAATGACAACTACACGGTCGCAGGAACTGATTTGACATTGCTCTTGGAAATCATGCATTGTGCATAACTAGCAGATAGCTAGCAGATAACTAACTAAATTAATATGCAGGTTGTGCTGATTTTCCAAAATTAAAATGTTTTTTTTTTGGCAAACTGCCACAACTATTTCTTTCCTGCACTACGATGTGTCATTTTACATAGCTAAATTAATATAAAAGGTGACTCCCTGAAAAACTTATCAAAACTACTGAACCTGAAATATTTTTTAAACAACCAGTGACTGTCTCATGACATGTGGCAAAACCATGCTTGGACTGGCACATGAACATCTAGTGCTATTTAATATAGGGCACAGTTTTAAACATGTTTCCAGTAAACATCTGTTTTACATTTGAATAACAAGCCAAAACTATTACACGGATAATTTAACAGGTAACTTCTTTGTGTTGAACACAAAGCAAGGAGCGACGGTTGATGAAATAAGACTTAATTCCTTACACTTTTCACAAAGTTTTGCTTTTAAAATAAAATGAAGATCTTTAAACAGTCCTTGCATTAATAAATAATTCAACTTAACATTAAGCTCACTATGTAACAAAAATGTCTTGTGACATTTTAGAGCAAAAAGGCTTCCAAAAGAAACAAACGGTAGTGCATTCAGGTGAATCATCTTTAATAGCAAAGACAAGAAGATTTGAATAAAATCAAACAAGCCATTTTTTTTTATTATCATCGTCCATATATAAGAAAACAATGCTATGCAAAGAACTTGTCATCGACTGTATGACCCTTATAAGCACTTGGGCAGCGCTAAAATTAAAACCAAAACAATCAAAATTCCTTCTTTAAGAACCTTTAACGTAACAGAGTGTCAATAGCAATATGTCAGCCAAAATGATTATCTCAAAAAGAAAAGATTGTTGAAGAAAATTCCTAAAGTAAAAGAGAAACTTCAGTTAGAGCCGGCCGGTGTCGAGAAGCGGGCGGAAATGAAAACAAACTCTTGGGTGCCATTTAAACGCGATCGTAACAAACAGAATAGCCCTTACCATGGATATCTCTTTCTCCAATGTCACAAGTACGCAAACAACTTGAAACTTTTCGTAAATTCCCCTCAAAAACAGCTTTATGGAGAGGAAATCGATCACATAGGGAGTCCATCTTGCACTTTGATTGCGGTGCCGCGTTATGTGATGACGTCAAGTACATCCCATGCATCCTTAGGGGCTACGAAGACAAGATGGCGGACTTCATGCAGAACATGCAGCAGCAAAGAGCTCGTAAAAGATGGAACATTTTGGCGTCAGTTATTAAGAAAGAAACAGTCGAAACAGAGCAGAATAAAATATCAGTGAGAAGATTTTCGGGATTCAATTTGTTTGTTAAGAAATCCATTCAAAGTGAAGCTGGTTGTGAATGGGTGGACTATTATCTTCAGAATCAAGTTCTGGAAAATGTCAGTTTGTGCGAACAAAAACCTTTGTTTATAAAGCAGCGAGTTAGACAAGTTGTCCTTGAAGATTTAACCGGATTTGATAACACTGGCAACGTGTGCTTGTGGCCATCCGAAGAAGTTTTGGCGTATTACCTGTTAAAACACAAAGATCAACTCCACAAGAAAGCAGTGTGTGAACTTGGAGCAGGAATGACTGGTTTAGCCGGATTTTGTTTGGCTTCCTTCGCAAATCCTTCCAAAGTATTACTAACAGACGGGAACGAAGACTGCGTTGAGAATATGAAAGCTATTATTGAGCGTAATAAGTCCTGTTTTGATTTAACTGTGGTATCACCCCAAGTTTTGGTTTGGGACACAGAGGCCAACCTCTCTGATTTAAGATCACAATTTGATTTCATTATCAGTGGTGATTGCTTGTTCTTCACTAATTGTCACTCTGGTTTGCTTCATGTGATAGGAACTCTTCTTAAAGAGGATGGTTCTGCGATATTGATGGCGCCACGTAGAAAAGACACACTTGATTTATTTTGCAACAGGGCAAATGCTCAGTTTAATGTGGACAAGATTGAAAATTATGATCCTCTGGTTTGGACAAGACATCAGGTGGCAAAGAATGAAGACCCTCTGTATGATGAGGACATTCACTATCCAGTGTTATTGTTGCTTAGAAAGAAAACGGGAAAAAACATGTCTCAAGTGCTGTAGGTGTAAGGAGGAGAATAAATGGTGGAGAATATCCCGCTTTTTAATCACAGAAAAGGATTCTACTGTGTCAGTCTCACAATCCTGCAGTCGCGGGTGCTTGTCCTGTTCTCACCACTTGCTGGATTTGTTTCAAATCCTTGGCTACGCTGGTAATGTTATATTTGAAAAATAATATCAGTTGGTTCTAAATATTTGAGTGGAGTGCATGTAAACTAGCTGGATAAGCTAAGTACACATTCCACTATAAACACACCTTTTTTTTAAAGTCCAAAAGACAAGAGAAAAGAAACGTGGGTTATCTTTTGGAGTGCTAGTGTACTATAATTATAATGATGACAACCATCTGCTGTAATAGTTTTGTGTTTGACACTGGGAAAGGAGAGTGAGGACTCAATTAGAATGACAGAAGTATCGATTGAAATGGTATGAGTTTCGAAAGAACAAATTATTTTGGCACAGGCAATAATTTTAACAGGTGTGAATAAAGGTGATTCTTTCAAGAACATCGTCCTTGTAAAGATTTTGTTGTTCATTTTGTGATTTCCCAAACCTTTTCTCTTCATGACATATGTATATTGTTGGGAGAAAATTGATGTCATTCACTCTTGAGACTGAAAAGGCTTTTCACTGCCAAAGGTGGCCAAAGACAAAATTCGATAAAAAACCCCAAATTTCATAAACAAGTAGCACCATGTGAAAGTACAGATTGAGAGGTTTCATTTGAATGGTCACACCATAGGATTTTGTCCACAGACTCAAAAGTAAGAGTTCCTTACAAAACTCCATTATTCACGCTAGGGTTAAATACCCAAAATGGTATTGTGAGGTGTACCAATCCACGCCATTCACCCCCTACCCACCCCTGGAAGGGTTCAAGGAGCACTCATCTTGTTAAGGAGAACAATGTTCCAGAATAAAGTGAATCAAGTAATTATGCAAGTAAAGTAACAAAAACAACAACAAAAAAACATTTACCAGTAACAGCTGCAGTGACTTTTTCAAAAGTGTTTTAATTAAGCATAAACCATGTACAAGCAATATTTTGCTGATTTTATGTATTATTTGATATCTACAACTGTGAAGGTTTTAGAGATGTGGATTTTGTAACCCTATTCCATCACATTCAATGATACAGCCTTCCTTTTCTGAGAGTTGTTGAACCTGGATTTTTGCCTAAAGGAGAGAAAAAGAAGCTGAGAAATGTTCATTCAAGGAATTAAAGCTATTAAAATGTATTTATTTCAAAATAGAACACCACATATTTCCAACCACTGCAACTAGCAACTGACTATATGTATTACTTTGTCTATTTACTGCAACCTACTAATGTGAAACCCTGAATTCAAATTGTAAACTTATTTGGATGATAAAATTAAGTCAGAATGGGTCGGTTATTGAATGTGTTGCTTTTTACTGACGGTGGTTCACGTACAAAAGAAGCTGAAAATGTTGTTCCCCACACACATCTGGGTATACAAGTACTAATGTGAAAAGGGTGTAGACCATATGGAGCCTGAAGATTTATATCATTGTGAGCCCTCCCAACTTTCACTTCCCTAACGGCTTGCTTAAACCAGCAAAGAACAGGTGCTTTTGTATCGTACACTGGAAATGCCTCACAAGATATTAGTTTCTGAGGAGTCCCTGGTTTTCCTCAGGGGTATATAGTAGGGTGTACAAGTACACGAGCATGTGTGAAACTCATTGTGTGCACGCAGAAGTGAGACATGGGAAAGCTAGTGTGATTTTGCTTACATGCACATTATGCTTGAAGGCAGTGACTTAACCTGAAATTAGGCCAAATTTTTGCTAATCTGACACAATTTCACAATTGTGTTTTGCTTTGCCAAAAGATGCAAAAATAGAGGCTTATTTTAGGTCGGCCACGTCCCCCCTCACTTGTGCAATTAGCATCCTAACACTTCATTATCTGCAAAATAATGTGTGCTTACTAAAAAAATGCCAGTTATTTAGGTTACTGCCTGAGCAGCTTGCCCACTTGACTGACTTAAGAATTATGCTTTAAACCAAGCAAGAGTAAGATGGGCTGACCTTCATAATTTTTTCTGCCACATGAATTGCTGTTTGGGTGTGCATTGTCAGTGGCCCACATCTAAGAGAGGAATGCCCTTTGGCCAATGCCATAAAAATGATCAACTAAATTAAAAAAAAGTAAAAAAAAAAGAATGAAATGATAAATCTGTACATTCACACAAGTATGCACTCTCTCAAATATTAGAGACCTTTAGATTCTAGGACAAGAATGACTATGAGTACAAGATTTGACTTGAAGTTTGTTCATGCATTCTTAAATTATAGACACCCCGGAAAGCTTCATTGCTCTTCTTCTTCACCAAAAAATTAGCACATATCTTTGCTGAAGGAGCTTAAGCCATCTCCCGGCCACAAAATGATAAAACCTCTAACACTTTATAACTTGTTTCTGTTACCAAGACATTCTAGCTAAAACTCGTAGTAGAATGACAACGGCAATCATGTTTTCCCGCTAAAATGACACTGGTTCACGCGCAAGCCCTACTTAGTATTGAGAAAATCTCACACTTGTAGTCATACTCGTCTCGGAATCTAAAGGTCTCTACTAACCTTATTGTAAACAGAGGCTACAGTGAGAGAGTGTGATGTGTGAATGTGTGAGCTGCAAGCAGTCAGCTGAGCATATTGGCACCCACACAACTTACATACCTCTCGTGCTTTGTGACAGATTTCTGAGAAAAAGAGAGACTGCTCGCAGTACTAGTCTAGCCTCATTTTTACCCACGGCAAGCCTACCCAACCTCAAAGAGAGTTTAAGTTTCCTGGTATACTCACCTGATCCTGCAAATGTTCATCAACACAGCTGTTATGCTGAAGATTACTAGTCAGCTCATCAACAGCATTTCTTGCTACTTCTTCTGCTGGGACTCCTGCAACAGTAATATCGCAAGGGCTGATAAAAGATATGATACCCATGCAGGGGTAGGGAAGGGGTGAGGATCAGTCATGTGATTGTACAGCTGTGTCAGTAGGCTATTTCCAAGTTCCAAAAACTTTCACTTTCAAAACAAGGCTAACTAAAATACTTTTCTTGTGAAAATGAGTTTCATTTGCGTGAGAATAAAAATAATTTTTATATCAATAGCTTTGCATTTAGCTTTGTTTTGAAAAAGAGGCTTAGGCCAACTCAGAAATGACCTATTAACCCTTTAAGTCTCAATGGTGACCAACGTCAATATTCTCCTAACAATATCCATACATTGTTAAGAGATTAGGTTATGAGAATTAATAAAATGATCACCAATGAGAAAAAACCTTGATCTTTCATCAAATTCTCTCAATTCATTCTTTAAGGAAATGTATGGAGACCAGTTTGGAGAATTTGTATGTGGATATTGGGACTTAAAGGGTTAAGTCAACACATGTGCAAACAAAACCTTTGTAGAAGATAAAAAAATGGTAAAGGTGCACATGAGCCAAAGCCCCAAATGGCCGGAGTTTATCCCGGTTTTCTTAACATGAACCATGCCTAGGAGTATCGCTACTCTCCCCTGGACAGGATGCTAGTCCATCGCAGGATTACCCCCCAGCAGTATGTCACCAGTACCCATTTATTCACCTGGGTGAAGAGAGGCAAAGTGGAGTAAGTTTCCTTGTGTAAGGAAACAACGCAATGGGCGAGGCTTGAACCCTGGACCTCCAGATGAGGAGTTCATGGTGTTAACCGCTCAGCCACATGCCTCCACATTGCAGAAGATACACTGGTCAATTGGCTGAAGTATATATATTATATAAACCAATAAGAAACTGACGTTCACCTTTCTTTCCAATTGCTGATCCAGCTAGTCTACACCCAGTTGACGATTCAGCCATGACCCTGAAGAAACATCACAATAATATTGTATTATTACATATTCAATCAAGGAGGCATAATATTATGATTGATAAGCATTGGTGACATTAATCATCTAATTAACCAGGCATTTTTAAAATGGCTCATATATGGCTGCATTAGAAAAAAAGGAAGAAAAAAAATCCACTTAAATGACAATGGTACTTGTAATAAATGCATGAAGAGTCCTACAAACTATCAATAATTTTAAAAACAATTCTTTTTTGTCCTCTATTTTTCAATAATATATTGGTCTTTCAGGCTAGTAATTTCTCTTCACCCTTTAAGCCCCAATATCTACATACAAATTCTCCAAACTGATCTCTATACATTTCCGTTAAGAATTAGTTAAGAGAATTTGTTAAAAGATCAAAGTATTTTCTCTTAGGTGATTATTTTATTAATTCTCATAACCTAATCTCATGATAATGTATGGATATTGTTAGGACAAAATTGCTGCTGGTCACTATTGGGACTTAAAGGGTTAAATTTAAAATCTCTTGTATCAGTTCCCTAAAAGCATTCAAGGCAGAGAAAAGTTTCAAAGTTTGACAGTAAAAAAAAGCAACTGCTTAATATTATCATCTAAATTATTAAGATGAAGTCAAGGAGTCAACTGAATATTCAGCTAGCTACCAATGGCTGAAGGAAGAGTTACATTATTCCTGTTCCACTTTCATGTGCTTTTTCAGGAGGTTCTTGAACTGGTTCAATGTTAATATCACTGAGGTCAGGATATTTTTTCCTTAAAACCCTGTCTGCTTCTCTGGCCATGGTCTGGGCTATCTGTAGATCAATATTATTAGAAAATACCAGTCAACGTTAGGTTATAAGTAAGTTAAGGTTATTTTGGCATCAATAAAAAAAATGTATTTTGGCTTCAATAACTATTTTATTATAAAAAATGTATCATGTAGGCCCCCATCGCCAAACGACTTCCTTTCCTGTTCTAATCCCTTCAGCTCCCAATTCTTAACCCCTTTTTCTTCCAGTTCTCACTTTTCCCTTCCCATTTTCACAAACATCTTTCCCAGCACTTCTCTTCCCATTTTCTTCCAGCTCTCACTTCTTTTTCTTCCACTTTCCATCCTCTTTTTTCTCACCATCTATTTTCTCCTACTTTTACCCCTTTCTCTTCCAGTTCCCACCTTTTCTCTCCCAAGTCGCACACTTCTTTCCCAGTTCCCATCTCTGTTTCTCCCAGTCTTTCTTTCCCAAAGTTCTACCCTACCATATTTCACCCACTTCTCTCCTATTCCCATTGTATCTCCTCTAATTTCTAACTCCTTCTCCCATTTTCAATGAACTTGTCCCCCAGCTTCCACCCCTTTTGCACCCTCCCCTCTTCTAGCTTCTTTTTCCACCCCCATCCCACCTAGCAGTTCCCACTTTTCTGTTCCATTTTCCTTCCCTTATCTCCCAATTCCCACTTCCTTTTTTCTTCTGTTTCAGTCAGTTTCCACTTGCCAGTCCCTTCCCATTTAGTACCTGACCCCTTTGTATGTTTTTAATTCCATCAAAACCTGTTCCCAGCCCCTGACTCAATTCCTAATAACTCTCACTTCTCTTAAGTTGGGGTACACCTCTTTTTCATTTCCCATCTTCATATTGTAACAATCATGGTTCCCATCCCTTTTTATCTTTTACCTTGCATCCCAATTTAATTTCTCTATGGTCCTAGACTGATAAAAGATTGGAGTAATCTCTCCTTTTTTTCAGGGTTGGTAAAGCAAAATTTGAAATGCACCTTTACTCATGCATAGGTGGCAGTCTAGAAGTGCACTGATGGTTCACTGAGGACAACAAGTGACTATATGCACAGAGTCTACTCTGGTCCAAACTAACGTGCAAGAGGAGAACCTCTGATCCCTACACTATTGATGTCCAGTTCTTTCTGAAGGTTTCTCGTATAAGTCAGAAATGGGTTATTGTTAACTAACCTAAACAGATGAAACTGTAAACTCTGGAACAGAGAAAAATAACAGATTCCCATTTTTGGATATTTTAGGGTATTTAAAGAATACCCACAAAAATCCCAAATTTGGAAGAGTGAGACAAGTCCCAATCAGGGAACTTGGTCGGGAATTCCCTAGTTGGGACTTGTCTCACTTTGCCAAATTTGGGATTTTTATGGGTATTCTTTAAATACCCTAAAATATCCAAAAATGGGAATCTGTTATTTTTTCCTGTGCATGGTTAAGTCTGTCTGTGAAACGGCACCAAAATTCTTGTTCTCGCAGCTGGGCTCCCACCTGTGTGTACCAGGACATGCCAATCAAGTTAAAAGGAAATTCGAAATGCAATTCCAGTAATTCTTTGAATCCATCGGGACCCAGAACAAGAATATCGGCGCTGCTTTGCAGATGTTACTAACCAAGGTTAAATCACGTGTACGATGCGCGAGGCAATAACTAACCCTCAAAGGAAGCCTTCCTGCAACAAATGCTCGTCCAGTTATTCTTGTTAATGATCCTCTCTCCAGTAACTGTAAAGGTCTCAACTGTTTGACTGGCTTCACTGTCACATGAATCTCACCTCCTCCTTTTGGGTAATAACCTCTTGTAGAAGAGAAAAAAAACAATTAAAAATACAGCTTTAAGGAAAGTATTGCTGGAAACTGACTATTAATCAACATCATATTAATGAATGCCATGCCACTCACTTGAACAAAAAAAATCCAATCTATCTGTGACTACAATTCCTGACTTTACCAGGACTGTAAAAAGAATTAACTTTCACTAACTTTGAAGCTGGTTAATTTTGCAGGCTTTGAATATTATTGACGTCTCTTCATTTTTAGTTCCTCTACAAGCATTTTTTGCACAATCCAGAATTTACATCTATTTAGAATAAAGCAGAGAGCATCTAAAAGCTCAAAAGAGCTTCCTTGCATGATCTCAAATGTATGGTAAATAAAGGCTCTTCTTCTTCAATTGTCTTAAGGGTTCAATGAAACCAAATGTCCTCCTGAAAGAAAAATTAGCTGACTTTTCACTAACTTTGCTAAGAACTATTTTCTCCTCACTTTATGCCAAGAAAAGTTCCCTAATTCCTGACCCAGAAAAATTTTGTTTACCCTTGTTCATCATGACTTTAATAACCCTGGATATACACTTAGGCAGTTCAGTTCAGTTCAGTTGCTGTTAAATGTCACCGTTGAATGTCTCCCATTGGAGGTACAGTGTACACTTCCCTACTGACCTCTACTAGTCCAATTGTTGCGGGCAATTTAGTGCCAGCATTTTATGAAGCCATCCAAGTTATCCCTGGTTCATCTAATCCTTGGTCTTGCTCTTTAAGGCAGAGCCATTAGGAATTTAAGCCACAGTGACTTCTACAGCAAGTTAACTTACCTTCTGACAATGTCACAATCAAACTCTACACCTAACTTTTTGACAATAGGCCTTAAAACCTGTAAGAGATCAAAGTGAGGTAAAACTAAAAAAAAAGCTAATAAACATTGGCTGTGGCCACACTAGGGGACTTAAGTGAGCAAACAAAAAACTGTGCAACATTGAATGACTTTGTGAAAGTCTAAATTGAGTCCAGCCTCTGATAAAAATTAACCTGGTCAAACTCTTTTAACCATGAAGTTACGTTCTGAAGAATTTTTTACCAGGTTTTGCAAAAACTAGCCTGGTTATAAACTTACCAAGTGCGGTTGCAGCCATTAGCAATTAATTTTGTGACCTCAATAGTCACATTGTTCAACAGCACTATACCTTCTTGATCATTAAAACTCATCCCAGTTGCATTGATGTGGCACTGCAGGGGCTAAAACAAATTGACGTATCTAATATAAGTATTAAAACCTCATAAATAATGACTGACAACTTACATCTGTCATGAAATCAACAGGTGGAGCCATTTCTGCATTTGTTCCTCCTCTAAGAATCAGTTTTGATGCAGCAGGTGCATAGAGTAAACAGGGTAAAGCAAGCTGCATGAGCAGGCATACACTCCTGAAAACCAAATTTTATTTTATTTAATGTGAATTGATATGTTGTAGTAAAATGTATAATTAGCTTGAATGTTAGTTTCTTTTATTTCATTATCATGCATTGTTATTCATTCAAAATAATTTATTTCTTCTTTTCTGATAGGCTCAATTCCCATGGCTAATTCTTCATGACCAGCTCACGTCAACCAAATTTGGAAGATGTTTATGATAACCAGAAAATGATGTCAATAGTATAGAATAATCACAAGAAAAAGGGACAAAACTGAGAAATCCTGGGGATAAGATTGCATTGCTTTGGTTGTAGAGCAAGGCAAAAGTATGGAAGAACATTTCACACACTTCATGAAGAATTAAGAAATAGCCAAACTCCTGCCTAAAAACATAGCAAGAACAGCAAGAATACAATGCAATTGAGGTTTTCATATTTCGACCACAGAAACAACAGAAAATCAGAGAGTAATAACAAAACCAAAAGAAAATCAGTTAAAATTCCTTTACCCAGCTGTTTTGGTATCTGCAATAAATGTCCCTGAACCAATATTTGTGGGATGAAGAGTAACGGACATAGAACCAATTTTGTCTCCATCAAGTTTACCAGAAGTAATATCTCTAATCAGCTGCAATCCTAGAAATAATAAAACTTCATTTACTTTCATTTGTCAGTTCCCTTGATTATCTTTTCATGCCTACCTATCGAGCTACCTACCTACCATCCTAACCAATAACTAGTCAGCTGACTATCAGCTAGTGTATGAAGCTGTATTTTTGTCAAAAGATCACTTGTGGTGACCTTAATCCCGAGTGCAATGTTTAAAATTAGGCACTGCCAGGAAACATCACATGCAAAGTGGTCTGGTTTACAATCTCAATCAGTGCACGCTTGTAAGTTGTCCATACTTTCAGCCCTGGGTGAAGCTTAAATGCATGGGGTATCTCAGCCCATTTGACCAGTTATTTATTTGAAATACACATTAAGTTTCAGACCAGGCTGACACTCTTCATGTAAATTCTAACATTATTTTAAGAAGATTTATTCAGAAAGCTGAGCTGCAATCTCAGCCCAGCTGACTAGAGTGACATGATGTGATCGACCCTTTGTGAGCTTGGGTTTTTCCTTTGAAAAGAAATATTTTCGTCTCAAGCAACAGGTATTTTGGAAAATTTACATTATTTGACCATTTAGTTTTTACCCGTCATATGTTGAGCTCGCAGTCCTGGTGTTGATCTTCCACCTCTGATGTTTTCAACACAAACTGCAGAATTTAACAAGCAGGCAAAGCTCACTGCATTCCTGAGGATTTGACCACCCTAGAAAATAGTCAAGAAAGATTTAATAGCAGTGAAATATAACACAATGAAGGTAAACTCAAAATCTATGAGCTGACTGCATGAAGCACGTACTGACAAAAAAGTTATCTCAAGAAGGTATATATATCATTTTATGGGAACTGTCTTGGTGAATGGTACAAAACCCACAGGTAAGTTCTTCTCACCCCTTCCATTATGCTCCCATCGATAATAATAACATCACTTGAGCGATTTGCGCTCGATGCCATTTTGTATAATCACCAATAAAACTCTCTGTTTCGATTTTTCCAACTCAAAATACGAAAATCGCCAGGCAACTTTGCACGGAGGGAAACTGGGTTGGGACATAAGTAACCGCGTCTTTAGGCAAGGTAACCAAACCTTGTTTCTAAAAAATGAGGGGAAGTGATTTCCGGAAAAAAGAGAGAAAACATGGTGAACTTCATGCAGTAATTTTTGTCAGACATTGCGTTTAGTTCTTAGAAAAGCTTGCGATAAGCCTCAAACAGTACATCGTGTGATCAGAAGACCATGTCCTTGGCACTGGAGTCAAACTCGGGCTCTCTTTATGGTTGCAAGAACTCGTTGTTCATCCAAGCAGTTTTTTCGTCGCCCTTGGCTTCGATCCAAACCACAATGCATGATTTGACGAAACTTTTTTGTATATCCCGAAATCTTAATTCTTCTCGGCTTTCTTTGCAAACAACATCGTATTTCAGATGTCCGTTGATCTATAAAAGAATGTTAAAAATGCCCGCCGAAGACAGCAGTGGTGTGGAATTTCCGAATGCAATTCAGAAAAGAAGCCTTTGTCATTCTAAAATCACAGCAGATGAATTATTTGATTATGGGAGAAAACTTGTCACCGAATTAATTCATCAAAATACACCAGAGATTCTTCAAGAAAGCGAGCTGTTGCGAGTCGTTAAATCAGCGTTAGGTTTGTCATATTGTGATCAAAGATGTTCCAAGACTGACGACGAGGGTGCAACAAGCTTTTCTTGGAACGACAAGGATAGTATTGCAAATACCTTCTGGCATTTCGGAGAGGAAAAATGGAAGGAGGCAGCTGAAAAGATTTCAATGTATAAACCAGAGAAGGTGATCCATGATGCAGTTGAGGTAAGCTTGTCATAGGAGAAATAATAGTCTTTAAAATTTATTTTGACGTCTTTCTATAACACTATAAACTAAACACTTTGTTCTATTAGACCAACAGTAATGGCGGTGTTTAGATAATGGCTAAGTTGTAGTTAGCTCAGTCTACCGACAAAACAAAACATTTGCCGGTTTAGTCCCTCTTTATTTTAACAAACAAACCATTTAGCTGTTATAAATAATGACCAAATTTCACCTTTCAATTTAGCTAAAGTGTTTGTTAGAATACAGAGTGACTTATCGACTAATCTAATGGAGAGCTTGGGCAGTCATTGCCCGTGGGGGAGGGGGGCACTCCCTTACATAGCCTCCGATGTAGACGTTCCTTTGGCTCGTCAAAAAGTCCTTCCCTTTTGCGGGTAAGAAACGTGTGACAAAATTCGAAGAATGTCTGCATAGAGGGCTAGTACGTGCTACTTAACAGGGTATGTTTTGCGGTGTATGTTTCAGTATTTTAGTGTCTTGAACAGAGTGTCTTTCTTGTCCAGAAGCCCTTAATATTAAGCTGTACACTCAGTAATGCATGCATGCTCTACATGTTTGGCATCAACAATTTTAAATCTAATTCTATGATGTTTTTTATATGTATAAACACTTCTGTATTTAGAGCTGCAAGTAGATCAATAATTGGCCATCTGACAATATCCTACTGAATTTTTTTTATGTCAAATGAAACCCTTCTTGCAGTTGAACATGATTACAGTGTACCAGACAAATCAAATCCCAGAGACCCTCACTTAAAGCTGAAGATTTGCATAGTACTTAAAAATATTTAAAACGCAATGTAATGAATGCCAAATTATTTTTTCAGTCTGCTTGACAAAATGGTGATCTGGTCTTCTGCCGTTGCGTGTTACTAGCTTGTGATTGAAAGGATACAATGCATGTGAGGCAACTGCCTTTTATCACAAGTTTTTTTTTTCATGTGAGATTGTCAATAAATAAAAACAAAACTTGTTGCATTTGTATATGTCACAAGGTACACAAGCGTACGTTGTATACTTGTATGAGAGAACTGTGACTTTGAAAAACTTGATAATCAAGATGTTGACGTGCGACATCCATGCCATATTATAGTCACATAGTCTATACAGCCACCTTAGCTTGTTGTTTTGTCTCAGAGAAATACCCATATCTTTTCTTCTTCCTTCATAATTTTACAGTGTTCACCACTCAAACCATAGCCAAATCTGCATTCTGTAAAACAGACAAGTAGCAAACGAAGCTGTACATGTACACTGTAGATCTTGAGAAACAATAATGAGATTGATGTGTTAATAATACTGCCAATTTGACAAAAAATGGGCAAAATGAAAATGTGTCAAGTCCCAGTATGAAGGAAAAGTGATTTTTCATGTTGCCATCCTTTTTATGACTTCAAATCCAAAGAAAACTAATCTCTCTCACAGTGAATGATGCCAATTAAAAGTAACTGTTGCTCAGAGACATGACATTTCTATAGCAAAAGTGCCAATGCAAAGCTAGAGAAAGCTAATGAGCGTGCCCTTTCGTATTGTCTTTAATGAGCAACAAACGCCCTACTCTGAACTACTAAATACAATATGTTTACCGTCACTAGTGAATCAATGCCTCGCTAAAAAAGCTTATACATTTTTTAATTTCATTAACAATGAACATGCACCAAAGATCATCAAAGATCTGATCTAACATAGAAACAGTAAATATGACCTCAGGGGAAATGACATCTTAAAGCAGTCAATGGCCAACTCTTCAACTTACGGCCTTAAAATCGTGGCGGTTTACAGCACCAAAACTTTGGAATAATTCTTTACGCAACTCATATAGAACTATAGGATCTTTCAAGGCCTTTAAAAGTAGTATAAGAAAACTGGACTTGTCAGGTTTACTATCATTAACTACTACTACATGTACCACTACTACCAGTTTATCGCACTGAAAATAGATTTAGCTGTTATCTTATTAGTGAAATTTTCTATTCTTATGTAAATAGTTTTTACATTATTTTCATCTTTTTAATATTAGTCATTCTGTATATATTTTAGTTATAATTATCTATTCATTTTTAATTCTTATTTTTAATTTGTAATTATACCTGTAAACTAGCTGATGAGTTGCCTCACAAAAGCAAAGCACAATTTACACAATAAACTTGACTTGAGCTTTACATTTTTTTAAATGTACTGTGCCAAAAAATTGCAACAATAATGTTGCACCCTTTACTAAAAACTGTATTTCTTCCACATGAACTGTAACGAAGCAGTTTGTGGATCATTTAAAAATTTGCTGTTTGTTTTTAATCTTGGACATTGCCCACAAAAAATCACTCACTGCTGTCAAATAGTAATTTCCTTGTGCATGGACCTCATAGTGAGGTCAGGTTGTTATCAGATAGTTGAATTTGCATGGTTTCTGCTGCCTCAAATTTAGAAATTTCTGGGCCAGGTTTCTTGAAAAATGGTCAAGTTAACCCAGGATTAAACCAAGCAAGGTTTTCTTGTGTAAGATCATGTAACTCTTGCTTATAAAATGCTGTTGAGGCTTAAAATGTGACTCTAAGCTATGCATTGGAAGGTTACTATAAAAAAAGGAAAAAACTTTAATCCTGCATTAGTGCTAATCTGCAGCCCTTCAGAAACCAGGCCCTAGCTTGTCTGTAAACACTTTCTCTTTGGATGAAGACAAAAGATGTATTATTGGGAGTTGTTGTTGTTGCTGTTGTCTTCACTTACCTGTGGATTATAATCCTGTTAAATTCAAATCACCTGATTATGTTTTGAGCATTGATGCAAGATCACATGCTGTGTACGTGACTTGGTATTTTGATCCTCCAAAATTTCAAGTATGTCCAAACCCAGGTTTTTTTATTCATGGGCTACAGCTCATATAACAACAATATTGCAGTAAAATGGAGGAGCAGTAACAGGACTGTCATCCTCCTTGAATCTTTTTCAAAACTTAGAGTTGCTGGCCGATTTTACTACAGTAGGTAGCTGAAAAAGCTGTCTCGAGTACGTGTACATGTACATGTATACAGACATGAAAGATACGAGACCTTTATTTTATACTTAAAACTAGCAACAAAAACTTCCCAGTTTTCTGTTAATATACTGCTAGACACTATGTATACATCCTTTGCATGTGATTCAGTGTTTTATTGCCAAGATCATATATCTCATAAATAAAGCTTTCAAAATGAAATACTACCTGATTGTACTTGAAAATGTAATGCATTCTTTATGCATTCTATGATTTTATTTCTTTAAATTAATCATTTGGTAAATTACGGTTTTCCATTGCTTCTCTGTTTTGCAGATACAATTTTCCATATTTTTTTTCTCTTATTTAACCGAAAGATTATGTGGATTTTTGAAGCATGTAGTATATTATTTACAGATACACGATATACAGAAGTGTGACCATGATATTTGATGTGGGTCACTAAGTAGTCATTACCAACACCAGACATGTGTGAGGTGCATATTACATTACAAATATAATATTATGATGAGGCTTGCAATGAGCACATGCACATGATAATGATAAAAAATGACTGATTTAAATAAAATACATACTGTAGATGCTAGCATATCCCTTGAAACTGTTCTGAGTTGTTGATAAAGACATGGATAGATGGATCCAGCTAGCTTACTGCAAGAAATTTAGCATGTCTCAAAGAATTTCACTGTTTAACATTATTATTGCCATTGCTATTAACACTGGAAAGGTCTGTGAATTGAAAGTTATAATTATTTTAATGTCAAACTTTTTCATTATGGAGTCATAAAATTGGAGCGAGAGCTTTCCTAAGCTAAGAGTTTTTCTAACTTTCTAGTACTTAGTGTTAGTGTTGTAAACAGGTAAACATTTGACAAAATAAGCAAGTTGAGCCTCTACATGGACCAGTGATACTCAATTTGCTGTGTACGTGAAATCCTAAGTGTGAGGGCTAGGCAGTTGTTACATGTGAGCAATGTTTTTTAATAGCAAATTAATTAATACCACATTTGTACAAATAATGTTGTTGTCTTGTAACAGAATACTTTCACAACAAAAACTGCTCTTTTTGGGCCTGTTTATGATGAGGTGAGCCAGCCACGTTAGCCTCCCACTATAAGATTTTATTATTATAAATCTTATAAGACTAAATTTACTATAAGATTTTCTTATTTATAAATCTTATATAACTTAATTTAATGGCGAGAATTTTGAGTCTTTCCAAAATTCCTAGTCCTAACTTTGTTCACTGGTGGACGGCCAATTTTGAGCAAGTCCCCAGTACAGTTCTCAATGGCTGCTGTAGTTATATTATTATTAAATTTTGACCCTGCTGGCTGTAGAGCTTCCAGTAGCTCAGCGGTAGGAGCATCAGATCTATGAATCAGAGGACTTGTTAGTTCAAAATGCAAATCTCATATGGAGCTTGGAATTTTCTCGGAGCTTTCCAATGTTAGATTTCTCTATTTCTAAAAAATAAAAGACAAAATTAATTTTATCTGTGCCTTTCAGCTTGTACAAGAAAGATTTAAGGGCGTAGTGGCCAACAACACACTGGTTTCACACATATTGGGAGCTGGAGATTATCTTACAGCAACAAAACAGAGTATCAAAATGGAGGCTGAAATTCTTTCTCAACTGTTGTGTGACAGGAGAGATTATACCCTCGCTTGCATGACAGAGTTTTGGAAAGTTTACTGCGAGAATCACACAACATTGGAAACACTGTACAGCTTAATGAATGACTGTGTTTTAAGACACATCCACTGCGAGGGACTGGAGTTATTTTCTGAGTATATCTGGACTAGCAAGCCACAGTACTATGACCTGGATTTTTTGGATATGATGAATTATCCACAAATTGGTGATGAGGGCTTTCATTTCATAGAAGAGGAAAGAGTACCACGGAGGTCAATATTGTATATTGGCAGGAGATAAACTGAGAAAAACTGTCTATTATGTGAGTAGGATTTTCTTGCGGTACAGGGACAGAGTCAAGTTTCTACATCACAGACCTGACCATATTATACATAGAACTAGGGATTGTGTGAAGGTTGGTATCTGTGACACCAAGAAAACTGTTCCAATCAGGTGTCTGTTTTAGGAATAGTTTGACTATGTGATTTTATCGGTAAACACTAGTACTGACCAATGGTTCTAAGGGAGTACAGACCAGATCCAATGCCTCGCTTTGCCAAGTTTCACGTGATAGTAGGTCATTCATTTCATTTTTAGTGGTAGTTTGTATGAATATTGGCTACATACGTGTCACACGTCTGATAGCAACCTGAAGATTACAATTGCAGACTCCTCTGGTTACCAACAATTATTATTGTAAAATAATAACTGTCTGAAATTGCAGTAGGTCATTCAGTTTTATATTCCTAGTGGTAGTCCAAATTGATACTGGTTATGTACGCTTCACACATGTGGATTAGCAATTGCGGCCTCCTTTGGTTACCCACAGTTATTATTGTATTTAGTGATAACTGTCCGAAATACTGTAAAATTCTGAAAATAAGCCCCTCCATGTATAAGCCCCTCAAAATATAAGTCTCCAAACTTGTAATGCAAAAAAACTATCTGTTAAATTGCCTCTCCATATATAAGCCCCCCAGGGGCTTGTACGTGGAAATTGCCCTCAAATACAAAGTAAAACAAAGCAAAAATGGTAAATTTCCTTCCAACTGTAAGGCTAGCCCAAGTGATTTTGAAACACAAATTTCCCTCCATAGACAAGCCCCTTGGAAGATAAGCCCTTCCAAAAATAAGCCCCGCTAAAAGAGCCTTTGAAAAATATAAGCCCCGGGGTTTATTTTCGGAATGTTACGGTAGTTCTTTCTCATCTGCAGACATTTCAGATTCCCTTCATTTCACATTCATAAGCCAACCCTACTTGTACACTTACGGATTTTTAGTCTGGTGACTTTTTTTTTAGGAAGGACCCACCGTGAAGCTTGTAGCACTCCCTTGCGACAATTAACCCCAAAATATCTTAACCTCTGATGTGTTGTGGGAAATTATGCCATATGGAAGTGCTGTCAGTTGCAACTTGTTTATGTCTACATTTAATTTGTTTACATCTTTAAAGCATTTGGCCAATCCAGGCCTTAGGCAGTTAACCAAAGAAAGAACTTTAAAAAAAAATTGTGGTAAGGTTAGCAGAGAAATTAGAAACAACTAAGAGGTTCAGGGGAAAGATTCCCCCAAAAATCAAGAGGATACTAGAATTTATACATAGTTACTGCCCCTTTTTAATTTATTATTTTGGTGTTTGTTAAAATGTACATTATTGTAAATATATTACAAATTATACTTGTAAGATTGCTGTACAATACAATATATTCAGAGATATATGATACAGGATTAGAGAAATGTAAATTTTTTATATTATTATATGTTACTATATGTATTACACGTATTTGAGCATGATAAAATTTCTAGGGATTGCAAAGAAATCAGTTATCATAATGATAGTTTTCACAGAAGCTTCCTTTCAGGGGACACAAGAAATTAAATAATAATAATAATAACTTGCGAGGCAATTCCTAAGAATTCAACTCTAGGGCAATTAAATTATTGTTCTTACAATTAGGTGTGTTGAAATATTCATGATTTCTGTTAAATGAAAGAAGGTAAAACAGCTTTTAGATAACACGTTTGTTACCACTGCAGTCATGTTGCTTACTTACAGTCCTGGCCCCGGTTGTTCAAAAGTTGGATAGCGCTATCCCCTGGATAAATCACCTTTGGATAGTAATTTATCCACTGGATAGCGCGATCCACCTTTCTAACTACTGAGGCCTGATCACTGTGATAAGAGCACTCACAAGTTACTGCGGCAGGGCTGTCACTAATTATTGAAGTAGGCAACCAAGTGGGTAGCCTCCCGTGCAGCTCTTGGTCATGCGTTCTTCCCTCATGAATATTTATGAGGGAGGAATGGGTGATGAAGCCCTAAAAACATCTGCGTGGTAGGCCAGGAAGTTGGACAAGGTGTCATTTCCTTTTTGCAACGTATGGGTTGTTATCAAAAGTAACAGAGGCTCTCAGTTCTTGTAGCAGACAAAATTCCCTGCACAGGTCCTATTAATAGAGACCTGTAGATTCAAAGAAAAGGAGGACTATGTGCACAAGATTTAACTTTAAGTTTTTTTGTTGCATTATTCTCAGAACCTAAACACCTCGAAAAACCTTCAAAAAATTAAAGTTAGCATGATTATTTTTCTTGGTGGAGGTTAAGCCACCACCATGACATTCTTGCTAAAGCCCAAAGTTGAATGACGACAGCTATAAAAAATTTCCAACCAAAGTGACTCAGCTTCACGTGCATATGCTATTTAGTTTTGGGAAAATCTTGTTCTCATAGTCATCCTCATCTTTGAATCTAACAACCTCTAATGACAGTTATGACAACGACTGTAACTTATAACATAAAAGAATGTCTTTGGTAGCATTATGCTTACACATAGCAGTAGAATGTGTCTTCATTATAGCCATACATTTTTCATTTGGGAAAAGTTTAATTTCATGTTATACATGTGTTCATGTGCTGACCTTTCCAAGGTCTTATTAAATGACCAGTTTACCCATGAGTAACAATACTGTTGTGATCACATAGCTGGTTTCCATCCCACTGCAATTCCAGCCCCACTTCTTCCCAAATTCATGCTGCTAACCAGTTTCCAGCGATCTTCCTCTGGGAAATACTCCTCAAGAGTACTCAAAAACCCCTCGCCATCATACCCACCAACGACGTAAAGTTTATTAAGGAGCACAGTTGCACTTAAGGCACTCCTCCTGTGAATAAGAGGTGATGTAACTGTCCATGTATCAAGTGTTGGGTCGTAACGTTCCACACTGCTCAACTGTGCATCTCCATTGTACCCTCCAATGGCATAAACATACTCGTTAAGGGATGCTGCTCCTGCCCCACTACGACGTTCAACAAGTGGTGATACTAGTCTCCACAAATCAGTATCTATATCATAACATTCCACACTGTAAAGAAGTAAAAATTGAAACAAAGAATTCTCAGTCTCAGCATGCTGGTACAATAAATTATTATAAATCAATATGAAAGTTTTTTTTGCCCTAACGTTAGGCAACCTTAGAACCCAGTCAAAAACCTTGCAGTTTCCACTCTGAAATAAGCTTTAGTAACTATTGTTATTTTAAAACACATCTTAAATCTTCTGTGAAGGTTGATCTAAGGAAGTGGGTCGTTTCTTGTGGTGGAGCAACATATATGCTGTTTTTCTGACATTAACTACACCATGAACATTTCCAGTGGCAGTAAAAAATGGTTTAGTTTTGAAAAACACTGAAAGCTTGTGTATTTTATTGAAAAGTGCTGGAGGAATAAAAGTGTTACACGAAGGCCTATTTTTTAAAAACTAACTTTTGAGGTTCTTGTTCACATTTACAGGCTTGCATCTATATTTGTTTCCTTTGAATTTCACGACTAAATTATACAATTTATCTGAAACATTTTGCAATCAATGCCTCTTACTAGATGTAGACAGAGAGTTCATTCACAAACCTTCTAAGCCTGTTTCTTCCATCAAACCCTCCAATGGCATACAACTTTTTCCCAAGCACAGCAACAGCGACACCTAAGATAAGAATTTCACAATATTCAGACAGAAAAATCAAATACCTTTATTTACCACTCAGTGTGCTGTACTGCTCATATGTATAATCTGAAATAAGCTGCCTTGAGGCCGGACACTGATAGCAGATTGTTTTCGCCCACCTTATAATAGAGCCCATTAAATTAGAGGATTGCGAGTACTACATACATGTAGTATTCTCAAAAAATAGACACCCTGGAAAGGTTCATTGTACTATCTTTCAACAGAAACTTTCACAGCGGTTATTTTTATTGAAGTCCCGATGGCAAAATGATAAAACTTCTAATATAAATTGTTTCAGCCACTTCAACATTCTCGCTAAAACCTATAGTTGAATGGCAAAAGCCATCACATTTTCCCACTAAAATGACACTGGCTCACATGCACACACTACTTAATAGTAGATCCTTGTAGTTATCCTTGTCTTAGAATCTGAAGGTTTCTATTATGTGCTTCTAGAAAACATCAGTACCCAAGTGAAAGGTCACTGGGAATTCTAAAGGGAATGTGGTTTTAAGTGCCAAAATCGTAAATGCAAAGTACCAGTATGAGACAAACTGGGATTTCCAGAAGGGAGGGGGGCGGGGAGTTCAAACCATTATAATCTCAGTGGGCAGAGTGTGGATATTTTCTGGAGCAACACGTGAAAATTAACTTTTCACTCATATCATCAATACATCAGTGTGAAGAGAAATTTTTATGTTTGAGCAATACTTGACAGGTGCTTTGTCTATAGGCAATAATTTTGACCTAAGTAGACTGTAAGCACGACCTCCGTGGGTGGGGTTAGAGAAGAAAGAGGGTCTTTTCTCCTTACCCCTGCTTTCTAAGAGGTTGAAAAAAAAAGAAAAAACCAGCCCAAATTTCTGCCACAGTACAAAACACTTACTACAGCTGTGTCTTCACAGCTTCTAGATCTGACACTACAAAATCCATTTACCTATTCTAGGAAAGTTCAGGGGCATCAGCGTTGTCCATTTATCTTGCTTTGGATCGTAGCGCTCCACTGATACATGACATGAGTTTCCATTTCCACCTCCAATTGCATATATACAGCCCTCACAGACGGCCACGCCCAGTCTGTTGCGTGGGACACTGAGAGATTTAACAGTCCTCCATTCATCTCGCAGGGGGTCATAACGTTCAACACTCGCTGTGTCAATGTTTCCTGATGAGGTGTTGTTGCGGCCTCCAATTATGTACAACATATTATCTGTAAAGTCATTATGTGGAGCTAAGTTTGAGTAGAATTAGGTAATAGGTACAAAGCCAGGCAGACTGAATGGAATTTTCTCACTCAAATCTCAATTTTCTCGCTCAAATCTACATTATGTTTGCACAGTGAAGATGAGCCCCCAAAGGGAGGAAGACACTTTTGTACACTGGGGTCTAGTGAAGCTAAGGGGTGGGGAAGGGGGGGGTGGGTGGTCATGAGGGAGAAGAGCGGGTCACAATTTTTAGATACAGTTAACTCAATGTTTTGACAGGTCTGAGTCTTAGACAATGATGGGTGATGGTGGCAGATCAATCTGAACATGTGTATTTGTAGAAATATCTGGCCCATTTATGTAATTTCTATGGCAGTTATTATGGCTGTTGTTTAATGATGAATATTTCTTTTAGCCTTTTTTGTGCTTCAAAATAGAAGGACCATATTTTAATTTCAGTTTACTGTAATACAGAGTTTTCGAGTCTGTCTTCAGATTAACTGTCTGGTTACACAAAGGCGCAAGCATTTTCAAATTCGGAAATTTTTTTTTTTTTTTAACTGGGACTCGTTGGTTCTGGACTGGTAGTCATGATTTTTCACAAGATGAGTTCCGTTACTCATCATAACTATTTCTGACAAAATCACTGGTATGCAAAACGGTTACCTTTTCTAAAAAAATGGTGTATAAAAGTGTAAGAGGTTGGACCTCAAGGCAGACCCTCCTCCAGGATATTAGCCTTACCAATGTAAGCAGCTCCTAATCCACTCTTCGGAAGTGAGAGAGGAGAAAGTGTTGTCCATGTGAGAGAAAGGGGATCAAAACACTCTAGAACATCAAGAGATCTCCGCAGATATCCACCGGCAAAGAACATGACAGTTGGTCCTGGGGGACGTCTTTTATGGCTTGTACAAATTGAAGAAATCCTCTTTGAGTCCTGTTGAAAAAATATTGTCATTGGTCCTCTTTTTAAATATAAAGCAGTTTATTATTTATGCCAGTTTTCCTGAATTATCTGGAAGTCTCCTAGAGACCTGGCAAATATCAGAAACATTTTTTCATCTCAAAGTTCTTTATAATAAGGTTCTGCAAAAGATTATGCTATGATGATGCTCCCAGTGATTTTGTTACAAATCGTTATGGCGAGTCCTGGGAATCATCTTGTGAAAAAACATGAGTACCAGTCCAGAACCATTGAGACCTAGTTCAAAAAACAATGAGTCCCTGGGTCTTCTGTAACCTAGCCTGCAGTGCAGGCGTATTTTGGGTGGGCGAAAGCTTGTTAATTGGATCGATGAAGCCGCCATCTTTGATTTTATGACAGAGGAAGATTGGGGAGAGTAGAAATAGTAACCCTTAGCGTAGGTGTGAGGGCGAAAAAAGGAGATGGGGAGGGGGAGGGGAGAAAAAAATACTCTTCTTTTCTCCCCGCCCCCTCTCCCCTTCCCTTGACTCCCCCCATTTCCTCCTCTCTTCGGGAGTTTCAACATGGCGCTTTCACGATTAAAACCATTCACGGGTGCCCGATGAAATTGCCTGTACTGCAGGCTATCTGTAACCACACAGTAACTCTGAAGGGTAGACTCCAAAACTCTGTATTACAGTTCACTGCAATAAAAATACATGTTGTGGTTCAATTTTATCCTTGGTTCAAATTTTCTTTTCTTTTGATTCAAACTCATTATCATGTTATTATCATACATTACCATACCCAAAAACAAAAGAAAAGAAAATTTGAACCAAGGATAAAATTGAACCACAACATACACTCCTTCTATTGTAACGCACAACAAAGACTAAAAGAAATAAGCCTAGTTTAACAATAGCCACAAAAACAGCCACAGAAATCACACAAACAGGATATTCTACAAAAAATCATCTTCGAATTGATCAATCAATCTTTACGCTGTGCGGGACGCATGCCAAAAATTATTTTGCATCTTTGGGTATTTTTATGCGTCAGGGACGCAGGATGCAGAGGTAACAAAATCACTGTGCTCAGATCAATGTAAGACCATGGTTAAAATTATTTGTAGACCTGGTTAGAAGGGGGGGCAGGGGAAGGTTGGGTTAATAATGGGGGCTGGGAGGGCCGAAAAAAGAATTGGTCAAAAGTATTCTTGACTATTTAATAGCAGAACCCTGTGTCCCCTGGCGCCCAACTTTAACTCTCTTGGTTTTTTGATACAAATCACTTGCTGGGCACCCTAGATTTTGCAGATTCAGAGCACTGAGCTCCTTCCAATTTTCCTTAGACTGTTATATTATAACTGGACATTTGAGGTTTATGGCACAAACTTTGCATAAGCTTTTGATATAGCATACAGTCAGCTAACTTACCGAAAAGGCTTCAATCAGTGTGTCTTTGAACTCAGACCTTAGTCCTTCTTCACAACACTGGATCAATGACTTGAGATATGAACTGGACACGAATGGTACTCGTATGTAACTCAGAAGATGCTTTAGTTCTTTTGTTCTTTCTTTTAAATCATATGTCACCCACCTCAACAGAGCTGCCAAAACCTGAAAGTTGTAGACAATAATGTACAATATATGAAAATCAAAGCTGTAATGTTAAATCTCTTATAGTACTATGACTCAGAATAGGGAAGTGGAATGTGAGAAACATGCAGGTATGAAAGCAGTGACTAATAGAGAAGTGGGCAATGCCCAGGGATTTAAAGCTTCTTCTTTCCCTCTTACTGCAAATGTGCAATTTTAGCTGAATGGAATGATCTCTTGATAAATACCATCCAGTGGGGTAGAAATATTCCTAATCCCTTGATGCTCACAGAATTGGGAAAAGCTCTGGCCTGATGGGCCAGTCTTGGCATGAACACAGACTTCACCCTACCTTAAGACAAAATCAATGCAAAATCCTCCCCCCCCCCCCCCCCAACCATTTCAGGACAGAAATGAGGTCAAAACCCAAATCATGTTCCTGCATTCCAGTATAAGTCAGTTACTTAAGTACCGTCTCCTCCTAAAATTATGAGGAGGATGGTGGGAAGTCCCCCTATCCTTAGCCTGCATTGCAGACACATAATATCTTAACCCCAGCTAGTAATGTCTGTGGAGCAGCAGCTAGATTCTTGTTCTGGGCCGCCAACAGACTCAAGGAGTATGTGATATGGGAAGTGCATTTTGAATCTCCCTTCAACCTGATTGGCCATTCAAACAATAACTGCTTTACCTGGCCAACCATGGCGCATACTCAATTCGTGGTACACAATCAAGGGCTCAGAACAAGGATTTCGGCGCCAGCTCGCAGATGAACTAAACCAGTGGTTTAGTTTCATCTGTGGTGCAGAATATCAGTAACACCTCACCTCATCCTCTGACTTGACAAAAAGTTCATCACGACTAATTAAATCAATCAACCGCTCCTGGTTCAAGATCTCAAATTCCTCGCTCTCAGACACTTCTAGAAAGTGACGAAAAATAAACTTCTCCGCAGCTTTCGCCAGATCGGCACAACCATAAATCTCTGCATAATCTTTTATACCAATACAGTTAGAAGGATCTAGTTCCGCCTGCAAAAAGTCACAACACGCTTTCTTCACAGGCGAGATCTGCAAAATACAGGCCACGGGAAGCAAGTTTTGTACATTTTCTTCAGTTATTCTAATTTGAGCAGTGTATGCGAACTCGATTAGCAGTTCCACACTTCTTGGATCCATGGACTTCAACGTTATCCTGGTTTGACGGCTTTCAATAACGTCATTTGTAAACATTGCGTAAAAATAAGGACTAAACGATGCCAGAACAACTTTGTGCGCATTGATTTCTCGCTGTCCAACGCAAAGTACTACGTCACACAATTCTTTCCTTTTCCGCAGATCATTCATAATACTGAACGTTAATTTCATATGTTCCTCGAGGAAAATGTTTTCTTCCATAGGATCCATAATGAAACGAAATCTGGATCAAGTTTGCTGAAATTTTAGAGATCTAAAACCAAACAAACGTCGTGTAAATTTTGTGGGATTTTGAGTTACGTTCGCATCATGATTGGTAGCAGCCGCTGTTTGAAAGCGGGCGTCTTGTACCCGCTCATGCGTCGTAAAAAAAACGATCGGAAAAACTTGGAGAGTTGGGAGAGGTGTGGGCAGTGAATATTTCACTGCAAATTTCGATTCGTCATGAGGCGGAATTTTTCCGGCCCAGGTAGGTTTATTAGGCTCAAGTCTAATCAGTTATCTATATCACAAATTGATTTGATGCACTTTTTTTCAGGGGGGAGATATGACAATTTCGACGAGCCAGCTCCTCTGGATCTTAGCCGAGGTAGGCTTAAAGTTTCGGAACGTTCTTCCTGCACTTTTACATCATTTCATGCCTATGTTAAATGAACAATGTTTTGTAAGAACATAACACCAAGTCTTTCTCGAGGACATTTTTGCAAACGATTTGTAAAAATGACTAGTCGTATTACACATTGGTATGCATGTTCGAGAATGGTTGATCATTTACTCAAGCTGCAGGGCACTTATAATTGAAATATTATTCAGCTTAAGCGTATTATAGTTATTTTTATGATAATAATAGACGTCTCTTGAATAAGAATATTAAATAAGTTCGTGACTGTTCTATTTATAACAGTGTCAATGCAGCGAAAAATTCTTTGCTACCCGGTTTGTCGTCAGGCTTGTTGACATTACAAACTCCCGCCTCATGAAAAATTTTCGTAGTGGAAAAAAATCGCAGAATTTGTAATGACGGCTAATAATTTTTAAAAAGAGCAAAAGCGTTATCATTCAGCGTTTTCAGCTGCTTAGAGTGTCAGAAACTGAGAAAAACGTTTCTCAATGTTGTTGATTGACTGGCGGTTATATTATTGTGCACGTGTGATTCTAGTGTGAAAATCTTGTCACGTGGAAAATTTTTCATTGAAATATAAACAAATAAGAGGAAGCTGAGTATTCTATGTTTCGTGCTTTTGCTTGACTCCACCTAATTCCAAACTTCTGCAGGCAGGAGAACTATAATTTATTTATTCTTGTATTACTTTGATGTAATGATATTGTCACAGAATCAATTTCAGTTAATTCATTCAAGAGGTTAGCTTATATGCAAATAAATCATTAATTGTGAGCTAAAACCTAGTTTTTACCTTTTGGGGGCTATTTAAAAGGTTCAACATTTGCTTCGTTATGTCCCTTCTACATCTGTTGAACCTAAGTCCAACTTAACTAAAGAGAATCAGGTAGATGGGTCCTATTCACCAGTACTTTCACTTTGGGTGCCAATATGCTAGTTGTTGCTGTTACGGGTTAAAATTAAATTCAGCTTAAATTTTTTTAACCTGGGTTGATTCTCAATTTTCTTGTCTCCTAGCCCTAATTATTTATGAGTTAGGGCTAGGGGGCAAAGAAAATTGAGAATCAACCCAGGTTAAAAAATTTTAACCTGAATATAATTTTGACCTGGAACATTGCCACTGGCTGTCATTTTCAAGACTACATGCTCAATGCTGTATTCTTTTAGTTTCTGCTTGGACTGTCCATTCATGGTGTCCTCTGTGTTTCATTGTTAGACCTGGCTTGGTTTTGTGTAATACTCACTGCCATGCATAATTCTCTGTTTGTAGATCCTGTTGACAACATGAAAGATCTCTTGAATCAAATCACCAGCAAGGAAATGTCAACTGCCAAACAAATGGGATATGTCAACAATTTTACAAAGGTAATGTACAGTACATGTAAAAACCTGTCAATGTTTGCTAGTCTGCATTTATTATTACAAACTGGCAAACTTTTGAACAACAATCATCAGGATGCTTTCCTTTAGCACCTTTTTCTCTAGCCTGCATTGCAAATGTAATTTAACCTTGGTTAGTAACGGTTGGAAAGCAGTAGTGATATCCTTGTCCTGGGCCCCAATGGACTTAATAAATTACCGGAAGTTTGTTTCGAATTTCCTTTCATGGAAAGGCTTTCAACAGGCCAATCAAGGCATGTTCTTAAAATCCTTGTAAACAAGACAAGTGGGGGTGCTGTTTTGCAGACGGACTTAACCAGAGTTTGATACGTAAAGAAAAGTCTAATAATTTCATTTCTTAATTTAATCAACAGTTAATTCAAAGTGTTGGTGAGAATGCAAATTTGGGATACTCTCTGGAAGATATCATAAAATGGTATGTATCATGATCAGTTGACATACAGTATTTAGACAACTCCCACGAGCAAAGAAGAGACATGATATATGACAGCGCTGCTCAATCACTGACAACAGCTTGGATATTAATAAGTGGCTTCTTTTTCTTTTTGTAGCCTTATGCTGCCCCTTGTTTCAACTGCAAAAGAAGTCAGAGCTGCCGGGTTACGAGCCTTCCGTCATCTGTTTTCCGATAGCAAAACTCTCTCCAAAATGCTGGACTTCAGGATTGACATATTTGTTGTTAGGTAATAAACATATTTACTCAAAATCGTTGTTTTAGGTTGTATTGCAACTTGCATTAAATTGCAACTTCATCTTTTCTCTAGATCTCATCTAGCCTATAAGCAAGCTCTCCCAAAGGTACAGGGGTGGGTTAGGGAAAGGAGAGCTTCCCCCATCCCCTTCCCCTTGGGAGAGCTTGCTCACAGGCTAGAACTCTTCATCACCCATGTCTAGAAAATGACTAGTGCTGGGGTATAATATAACTGGTCTCATATGCATTATGAAGGGAGAAGGGAGGGGTGGGGGGGGGGGTAATCTTCTGCTTCTTGTGACACACGTCAAGGGGGTACCTACCTAGCCTCCCTGTACCCCTTGACCTATTTTACTTGTTGTGCTGCTGAAAATCATTACACTTTTTTGCCAGAAATATTTTCTGTCTTGAGGAGGTGATGACCACATTACTAAGAGTTTATAGTGCACATACAGAGTTTTTGTGACCTTATTTCTTGGCTTTTAATTTAGGTCAATGGATATGGTACATAGTGCGTTTGAGGTGGAGCGTGTTCAGGCCTTGAGGCTCATAAGAAAGGTCTGTAACCATTGCTTTTCTTGAGAATAATGAGTCATATTTTAAAATCCAATTTTTTTCTTTTTTCAAAATTTCCTTAGAAAATTTTACTTGAACTTTACCCTCTAACGGCATTTTCTTTTTAAAGAGTTTAGACACAGTCACGTGAGTGGCTGAAAAATAATGTTTTAAGACCAAGTAGTGTTCATTTGTAAGTACAGTCAACTCTCTCCGAGACGGACACCTTTGGGACTGGCACTAAGTGTCCGTCTTAGAGAGATGTCCATCTTATAAAGAGTCATATAACGGGAATAAACAAAGGCAGGGACCAACTCTAGGTGTCCGTTTTACAGAGGTGTCCGTCTTATAGAGGTGTCCGTTAAGAGAGAGTCGACTGTAATATCCTTATATTCACCACAGGATACCCAACGTAGACCCATATATTTTTTTTGTTTCGGCCTCTGTTTCTTCTTGATTATTCCGTGTTGGAGTCTGTTTTTGCACGATCATTTAATACAGATTTTGGGTTGTCTGTGCTTGAGTTTAAGCTACATGTACAATCACAGATGTTTTCAGAGTAGGAAAGTATAGTCAGCTCTCTCTAAACAGACACTGCTTTTAGACAGACACCTCGGTAAAATGGATACCAAGACTTGGTCCCTGCCTCTCTTTACACCCTTTGTTTGACTTTCCATAAGATACACATCACTCTTAGACAGACGCTTAGTACAAGGATGGCAGAGTTGGTTAGTGTGTGGCCTTCTGTGCACGAGGTCCCTTAGTTCAATCCCTGGTGACATCACATCCTTGTTTCAACTTCTCTCCTTTCTGTGTAGCTTTGACTAGCTGTAAATACCCTTAAAACAGAGCATTGATGGAGAGAGGGGGGTAAAATGTTTTCACTGTCGACCTCAAGTTTATCAGTTATTATTACTGCCACAAGTTACAGCACGTAAAATATGGTTGCTTTACCTTTATCTTTTAGCGCTGGTGCCAAAGGTTTCCATCTTTTAGAGAGAGTGGGCTGCAGACACATAATTATGGTAGATTTCTTTGTCAAAATTTAACTCTGTTTTCAATGTGTTTCTTGTAAATAGGTTATTGCTGTTAGTCCTGAATTGTTTCCAATGTCAATGGCTGCTGCTCTCGTTTCTGTCGGTAATGATGAAGGTGATGATGCAGATAGACTTCGAAGAGCTTGTGTTGCCACCCTCTGTGAACTTGGTATGATTAAGCTTGTTAGTTGCACTTTGAAAGAAAGGCTCAATATTATTGTATCCTTGGGTTAAATTTTTTTTCTTTGTTTTAAACTCATAATCAACATTTTCCTACCTTCAAGTAAACCTGAATTAAATGTAAATGTTTTGTTATTGTTGTCCAAATTTTTGGCTTGACATACTGAAGTTTGAAGCTGTGCTTGTCTGAGCAAAAATAGATTGTTTTGTACAGGCGCTTTAAATGCAGCCTTTTTAAACTTCTACCCTAGATGATACAGTTACAAAAACTTGTTCCACAACATTATTTACTCATGTTTTTACTATTGGTGTGACTGTAGAGATGACAGAAGGCACATGTAGTGTTGTACCATTGATCATAATTTTTAAGTGATGCGCGATAGTTGATTATGGAAAATATTCAATTAATTATCGTGGGGATAAACAAATTAAATAATATTACATGTACTTGTGTGTTGCATTCTTAATGGTCTCGTAATTAAAGAAGAAACGGGATTAATTTTGATCACCTGAAAGCACAGAAAAAATCCTGAGCTTAGCGGTCCACAGTCAGAAAACTCAAAAAGTTTGTATTAGATGTACTTTGACTTGCGTTGTGAAAAGGTGAAAAGTAAATAAAATTCTAAAGAAAATGTTCTGATTATAGTAATTGATGATCGATCAAGTGGATCGATCTGATTATTTCTGATGAGCTATTATGAAATCTCAGCTGAATCCCAACTTGAAGGGAAGGTCCAAAAATGTCATGTCTGTTTTGATCTGTAGCAAATACATGTGAAACTAATAATAATAATTATTTTATATGCTAATCATTGCATTCGTTTAATCTGATCATTTCTCTCTCTCTTTGTAGCCGTAAAGAACATTACGACAGCATCTTACTGTGGGGGGATCAATACCATTATAAGGAACATATTGGATACTCAGGTGCTGAAGTGTGTAATGTTTTACGTTGGTCATGGTGGATAAGAAATTTTTCAGCTCACAGTTTGTGATAACTATGCTGTATTCTTTTTCAACAGTTGCCACGATTTAATGAGTCTCTGATGGCAACGTTACTTTACCTGTTAAACAGCCCTGAGTCAAGGCAGTACATGCGATCAGATGTTGGATTAGAGGTATGTTTGTTT
>OZ038003.1:15341217-15356217 GCA_964035705.1 Porites rus | reverse complement strand
TAAATACGGCGTCTCTGTTTGAGGTCACAAGCGAGGAAAGAAGGTGAGAATATTTTTTCGTACACTAAGACCTCAGTCGACCCCTTTTTTGAGGAAAACAAGATCATTTCCCTGCTAGCAGAGGGCTCTCACAGCAAGAGAAGAAGGAAAGAAAAGAGAGAGACCTCTGCCGGCGTCCGACGCGTTCTTTCATGTCGCCGCCGACCACATTTGTGACCGAAACTTGCTGGCTTTCTAAACCGGTTTCCTTTAATGTGGAATGCGCGTTCCCTGTTGAGACTGCGCGCTGGAAATTTCTGAGCCCCCAGTTGTTATCGCGCAAACCGGTTCTGTAAGTTGCGTCCCACGTGACTGAAACGTTACTGGTTGTAAAGGAACTGCCACTGTATGCGTGATAGAAAAGGCATCGGAGGCTGGCGGAAGTCTCTCTTTTTCCTATCATTTTTCTCTTGCCATGGGAGACCTTCACGAGTAGGGAGCAAGATTATCTACAGGTTATGAAAAAAGGTGCTATTTTTTCGTGTTTTTCATGCGAGCGCTGCTAAGAATAGCGCCCGTTGTACAGGCTGCTTTGTGGGTAGAGGTTATTGAAGTTCATTTTATAGTGAAACCGTCCATCTTGCGTCACCACCCAGTTCATACCTTCATCTTGTAATTACTTTCGCATTTTTTTGTTGCAGGTGTAAAAATTCAGTCCTTTTCTTTTCTGAAACCTTCTTTAATGCAGCCGCCTCCTTTTAGGATCAGATTCTCGTTTGTTGCTTTTCTCTTGTTAGGTTTACTTCAATGCATTTAAATGCTGTGTAAAGGAGTTAACCTAACCACTAAGAGCGTCTTCAGTACTAGCGATCCGGGGTCAGTCGGCATGCGCATGCTCGGTAGCTCACTAAATCCTGCAAGTGATTCAGTGGCGTTCCTGCCACGAGGTTCCTATAATCCCCTTTTAACCCATTCAAACATAAAACAGTCACATCCACCAGTAACAATCACGGAACATTATGCTACTTGCAACGTGATCAAGTTTAACATCCACGTTGAAAAAGGGAAGGGATACGTGAAAAACAAAACAAAGCAAAAACGCTCAAAGAAAAGCAATGAGCAAAACGTAAAAACACAGTAAAAAGCAAAAGCCAAATTTGACCCGTAACTTCGTGTCTCCTTATTCACCTCAGCGTTTCCAAGAAACGTAATATTCAGGAGTAATGCCCATGGATAGGCTACCAAAAAATGACCAAAAGAAGTTTAGTTTTTATGGTAACGTGTTGTCAAATTGTATTGATGACATTATTTTTTTTATTAACCTTTTAGTCGTGCCAGTATAGCTGTAAACTGCTTGGACCGACTCCATCAGACCAAGAAACGAGGCCTTGTTCCATGCAGCCTATATCTTACCCTTATTACTTCCAAGGTGATGTTCCGCATTTGGCCTGCCTGCAAGTCTAGTAGGCTTAAAACCATTGGCAACTGTCAGCTGTTTGTAGTTCAATTGTCGGCCAACTGTTCACCAACTAAATAAACGCAAAGACGATCACTGACAACTTATGCAGTTGCGTAAGGAAAGCCTGAAAAAATGCAGGCTTGCCGGGATTCGAACTCAGACCTCTGCGATACCGGTGCAGCGTTCTAACCAATTGTGCTAGCGAGCAAACTGGTAGCTGGTCATTAAACTGTTGGCCGTTTGTCGGCCGACCTTCACCTAGATGTCGGCGGAGTAGATTGTTGGCCAGCAGTTGGTCGACAGTCGATGCGGGGGGTAATCGGAACTTCAACATACTGTACAAGCCTTTGACAAGCATCCTTAACACTTCTGTGTTCGTCTCCCCTTCCCTCTAACATATTTTCCTGAAGGTCTAAAAGCCCTGTCTAGTGTAAAAAGTCGGACCAAGTATGGTTTCTAGGAAACTGTCCACCTACCCCTCCCCTAATCCAACATTTTGTCCTAAGTGAGAAGTAAGTGATAATGTTGACTTAGGGGAGGGGTAGGTTTGCAGTTTCCCGGAAACGTAAATTGATCCAAAAAGTCTCTTTTCCATGTGTGCTAATCTGAGAAGCTGCCCGTTGCATTGGCGTGGAGCTGTTGTAGTTGAACATTTTTTGAAATGATTTTTGACTTCTTGCTTTAGGCTCACACGTTGGAACCAAAAGTCAAACCAGACAAACTTCACAGGGATCGACTTACAGCCTGCCTTAGTAAAGTGAGTAATTTTTGTGTCAAAAGCTGATGATGAAATTGCTTTTAGAGAAGCGACTGTAATCGGTAACGGTTTAACTTGTCGCAATGGCTAAGAATCAACAAGGGAGGCTCTTCGAAACCTAAGCAAATAATTTGTTGGGATCAAGAGCCGGTAAACATTTGTTAGTAAGTCACAGTAATTGAGAGATCTGGTTGACTACCTATCAGTTAGAAAGAGTCTCGAGGGTTTTACCCATTAACACGAACAAACTGTTGTGGTTTGGTCATAACGTAAGAGAAAAGTATAGCGTCGCTTCAGCACCCTTTGTAATTAATTATTTATTCGTATTCTTGCCTTAATAAGAACAACAGACTTGTAATGTTGATAAAAAATTGAGGTCTTCTTTTGTAATAAAGTAGGCAGTCTTAATACCAAGGAAATCATAAAAGTCTGTCGTGGTGTGTAAAAGGCTCGTAGCTGAACGACTTTGTTGTACCTGATGTTTTTCTCTAGGAGATTGATGATCCCATTTTTGCTACTCTGCGGGACACACAGGTAACTGAATAGGCCATTTCATTGGCCCTTTCCGAGTTCCAAAACCTCTCAATTTCAAAACGAGGCGAAGTGCAAAACCTTTGTTATGAAAATGAGTTTTATTTGCATGAGAATAAAAAAGGATTTTCATGTCAATGGCTTCGCACTTAGCCTCGCCTTGAAACAGAGGCTTGAGGCAACTCAAAAATGGCCTGTTAAAATGGTAAATTATTCATATGTTACACTTTGACAAATTAGTTGATACTTTTTTGACTAAAGCACATGTATGAGGCTTGAGGCAACTCAAAAATGGCCTGTTAAAATGGTAAATTATTCATATGTTACACTTTGACAAATTAGTTGATACTTTTTTGACTAAAGCACATGTATGATAATGATTAATACTTTCATCAAAACTAGTCCAAAGCAATTTTCAGTGGTACCGCCCTCTTTCATTTTATCGCTGCTTGTGTAACAGGCAACCCATCATTACCAGTGGATCGCTGGAAGGGGGCTCTGTCTCTTCTGGTACCTAAAAGATGCCCCCTATAAAGCTAAAAATTTAAATTATGGTTTCTAATTGTTTCTATTTGAGTAAGAAAGAAAAACAGTGGTAACATAATGAGATTGTTCTTGTTCGGGGCTTTTTGCTGGATGGTTACATACTAGGATTTCTATAAGCATTACAAAAACCTACCACTCATCAGTCATTCTTGATCGGTCGTCGTGGAGATAATTTGCGCCTAACCAATTGACGAACTCTGATTTTAGGGTGTGTGCGGGTAGAGGATTCGGTTGAAATTCTGGGTAGAAATTTGCGTTTCTTTTCCCGTGATCGGACAGAATTTCTTCCTTGCGACAAGTCGCACAAATTCTGTTGCGGAATAAAGCTTTACACGCAAAAATTCTCCGTGTCACACGAAGCGAAATGCCACTGCGACCTTCTCCGCATCGTCATGGTCTTGGGGTTAGTACATATAAAAAGGCCATTGTTTTCTCTGTTCTTTTCAAGGTGATGATGGAAAGAGATTTCAGGAACTGGGATTGGGATCTTATCGGGTCAACTCTTCAGGTAATATTTGTTTCATTTACACGTAAATTAATCTTGTTTTGAGAGTGAATTTATGAAGTTCCATAAATTCACTTTCATCTCCTAATCTCGTACGGATGAAGAGTGTTTTAACTCACGTGGCAAGCATCAATGGAAATTTATTGGAGCAAAAGAAGAAAAGAGTTCAAGCATAGAATTGGCCCTTTTATTGTCTTGAAATACCAATATGGCCGCCATGACGTCGTCGGAAAACGCTCTATATTACGAACTCTCAAAGTGACCAACTCCCAGTTAGCTTGTTAGTTCAATTGGTAGAGCGTTGCAGTGGTATCACAGAAGTGACAGGATCGAATCCCGGCCGTTCCAGCTTGAGCATCCGCGGGATTTGCCTTATCTGAAGGCCAGGATTCGAAATTTTAAAGCAAAATGGGGGCGAGATTCGGGATCGAAAGTATGCCGGGATGCGAGATGTAGAACATGACCATCGGGATTACGGGATTGAGCGAAAGTTTCGGTCGAAATGACGGGGTTGAGGAACCCTATCGGGGATCCTCCTCTCTTTGTGATGTAGAACATGACCATCGGGATTACGGGATTGAGCGAAAGTTTCGGTCGAAATGACGGGATTGAGGAACCCTATCGGGGATCCTCCTCTCTTTGTGAAAAGGGCTTAATGCAATTCAGAAGTGGGCTAGTGTGCCTTGTTTGACTGCGTTTTCCTTTGCTCAGCGCTTGCAACGTGCGTTCACTCTGAGGCCCAAAATGTTACAAACAACACCCCGTTAAAAAACCGCTCGGTATGTGATTACTGTTGTTCGTCCTTCTAAAAAGCCGAAGATTACCTTGACTTCACGGTGGCAGATCCAGGGAAGGGGCCTTTTTTAGACCAAACGGAAAAATCTTTTTTGGAGAGCGCCCCCGCTTCCTTATCTAAAGGTCTGTATGACCGCCCCCCCTCCCCCCTTATCTAAAGGTCTGTATGACCGCCCCCCCTTATCTAAAGGTGTGGATGACCGCCCCCCCCTTATCTAAAGGTCTGTATGAACCGCCCCCCCTTATCTAAAGGTGTGGATGACCGCCCCCCCCCCCTTATCTAAAGGTCTGTATGACCGCCCCCCCCCCCCCCCCTTATCTAAAGGTCTGTATGACCGCCCCCCCTTATCTAAAGGTGTGGATCCGGCACTGCTTCAGACTGAAGGCTAGCGGCGTTGGGTCCAAAGGTGGCTTGTGAGGCCAATCCAAACCCAGAAGACTCTCCCACACATGAGACATGAGTGTGTGAAAGCTGCAGTGCAGATGGAGGTTGGTCGGCTTTGCGCAAGGCGCGTTTCCTCTGCGCATTTGCGGTCCGTCGTGTTTCTGCCTCACGGGCCTCAGTGATGACTTTGCTACGCTAAGTTGGGTATGGTCCTGGGCAAGCGAGTCCCAAGTACTGGAGTTGATGTCCAGGTCTTTGAGGGGCTCTTTGAGGCAGTCTTTGAAACTTTTCTTCTGCTAGATGAGTGATGTACAACTTTTTGTATGAAGTCAACACTATTGATTTAAGAATGATTTGTTTTTGTTGTTGTTTTTTTTTTTATCAGTCTCCATCCATCACCATGAGAAAACTGGAAGAAACTTCCAACCAGAAGTAAGTTGTCTTTGGCAAATTATTGATTAAAAGCATTTTACTCCAAGGCCAAATTAGAGTTTTAGGTTTTGTAAAGTGATGAAAAATAAACAGTACCATGTGAGAGTACAGCTGAAGTGGTTTGATGTAAATGGCTACACCATACGATTTTATCCACAGACTTAAAAGTTGGCACTTCATGCTAAATAAAACTTACCAAGTGGAGGTACTGCTGAAGAGGTTTCATTTAAATGGTTTACACTATTAGTGGAAAAAAAAGGTGTAAAGATTGTTATTCATGCAATTGAAAGGGACTGGATTCCAAAAATGATGGTCCACGTTTATTATTTAAGACTGTACTCAAACATTGAAACCGTTTCTTGTTGTTGCTGCGGACAACAAGTAATGGACATAGATTGAAACTTTTAAAAATTGGGCCAACCGTTTCAAGTTTTAATGCCATGTCTGCAAAAAACAGCAAAAAATATTATGACCAGTACTCCCTAATAAAATTTGTTTGGTGTCTTCCTCATAACGGGACATGAACATTTTGGATGTGGCTGTAGTTAGTACTGAAGTAATGACTTCAACACATTATTGACCAAAACAGCAATATGATCCTCTTGACGTAACCCCTTTAAAGAACTTAAGTCAGTGTATGTAGTATGGTATCGATTCAACTCCCATGGTGTTCTAAGATTCTTTATCACGTTCCCTGGGATTTCCTGCTCATGGCAGACTAAAAACAGCTCTCTATTTTGATGATTTGCTTGCAGGTTCGTCCGTAACCTTCTGTACTTCTACAAGCCCAGCAGTCAGCGATTCTGCACTGTTCACATTTCAGACCCTCAAGCCAAAACATTCTCTGAAGTCGGATGCCTGCTTGTAGATTTCCTCATTGAAAATGAAGACGTAAGAGTCATTGTTAGGTTATGTTCAAGCTATACCAGATAACTTTTGCGCCGCCACGGAAATCATACCAGATACGGCTTCTGTTAACACACAAGAACTGTCGTGGCGGTGCGATGCCGCTTTTCGCCGATCTTGAAAGTGGAGCGTCATATTTCGGATAGGTTTGTGCCATACTCTGGCGCAGTGTGAACACCTATTCGGCCCGTTGAGGAAGTAAAAAAGTAGGAGCGAGGACTGGAACGCAATGAGACGAAAGTTAACATCCAGGAGTGAGAACTGGAATTTAGAGCATCAAACCCTCTCGGCTAACCGCGCCGGCACGTCGTTCGATGTGTGTGATCGACTTGCGCTGGTCCCGGTTCGTTGCTGTTCATACATACCGGCTAGCTTTTCGTGGCTCCTGTGAATATAAATTGCTTTTGGGCTTAACATGGCATAACCTTTTTCATGTAACTGTTGGCGAGGCTGTAGATATTTAGCAATTATTGAATGAGTCTGAGTAGGCCAAGAAAAAGATGTGAAGAATTATGCAGATCAGGGAGGATTTTATCAGCCGAGGAAGATAACATCCGCCGAGATCTTCATAATTCTTCACATCATACGAAAGCCGAATTCAATAACTGTTTTATTATTGATTCAAAATATTTCTAAGTTCTTAACATACTCATCTCCTGGCAGACTTTCTTCAAAGCACAAACCTTAAGCCTATTTCTCGGCATGGTTTCAGGATATAAACAGATGTTTTATGTTGCAGTTACTCCTCAAAAAAAAGATAACATCCATCGAGGAATATGTTTTGCGTATTCTTGCATTACGTCCATTCACTTGATGTCAGAAATTCAGCTATTTCGTCCTTGAATAGCTGTGAACGCCATTTTTTTTAGTTCACTATTGCCCAAGCAGCCTCGTTTCCAATCAAATATACCATCGAATCATTGCTCGCATCTTCCAAATATGGTCGAAGAATTAGCCGGGAAATAGGAGCCAAACAGAAACGGCGAAATTTCTTGAATGAATGATAAATTGCTTTATTTGTATTATACTGACAGCATATTTTTTTAAACAGCTTACAGAGGGACTAATGCTTCAAGAACTGGTGGTAGATATTGGTGAATGCCTGCAGGAGGTAAGCTATGTTCACAAAATTCGCCACTTTAGAAACGAGAAGGCAGCTGAGCCAAGTTAACTTTTGCAAAGACTTTTGGGACTGTTACAACGGACAGGGAAAAACATTTGGCCAATAGCTGACCGGTGCGTCACCAGTCACGATCCCAGAAACATAGCGGGACGCATTTCGGTTCCAGTTCCCTACTAGTTTCTAAGGTGGCGAACTGGAGCCGAAAGTGTAAAGCTCTTGCAAGCCGCTTAATTGATGATCTGCTAATGCTAAAATAAGCCTTTGAAGTCCTCTTTTAACATGGCGATAAATCATATATGATAAACTTTTTAATGCGTTAAACTTTGTTATATAAGCCAAGGAGATAACTGATGATGATTAAAAAAATAACGTTGTCTTCTAACGATGCCTGTGATAACTTGTACTAATTCTAACACAATTGATTATTTGTGCTTTTCATCTCTTACTGTAGGTTCTACTTCAACATTCTAAGGTAACAGTTCTTATTTTAATTGTCGGCTGCCTGAAAATTTACCAAGCAAAATGTATTTAAGCGCTGTTAGATTATTGACATTAGTTGAACGCTTTCTTTTTAATGTCATGCAATTTAATTCGCGGTCATAACTCAGCTTATAATAGTTACTGCCCTTTTAAATGCCATATTCCACGAACGGGCAAATATGGCGAATCCTGTGTTCTGATTGGCTATTCGAGCGGGCTTGATATGAACCTACCATTAAATTCTGAAAATTGCCGCCATCCCCCATCCCCGCCTAATTCCCAAATAAACTCCGTTTGGGCTTATATGTGGGAATTGCCCTCACATACAAAAAAATTATTCCCTTTCGGAATTATACCAGACAAACGGGACGTGCCTGATGTAGTTGGGAGGTACCCTGTATGGAACTATCACTTTAGGTCCCGTTCGCAACTTACCTTTGAGTCGTTTTTCAGTTTAAACTATTTAATATTTAGAGAGATCTAGACTAATTAAACTCATCGACAAGATGAGATTGTGAGTAGGTGCCTTAAAGGTGGAAGGGCCCATAGCACAAAAGGGGAGCATTGCCTTCCAGGTGTCCATGGCAACCAAGCGTGCGCCCATCAGCCGGCACCGTCCAACTGAAAGAGTTCAGTGGAATACTTACTACAACCCATACTTACCTATCCGGGGGTGGGATGAGTGGGTGCAAAACCAGCAGATATCACAAGCTGTGAATAGCAATGATACGCAAAGATCAGTAAAGCAAAGCAAAGCTGAGCTGAGATATGCAATCACATGTTAGCCCCTGCAGACCAAGCGGTCACCCCGCACAAGCCTGCCTGCCTGGGGCTCAACTGCTGACCCGCAAGCGTTGTCTTAAGATTAAACTTGCCTTAATGACAATTTAGCCACATTAAAATTGACAAGATAAATGAAATAAATATTTATAACCTGTCATCCCCAGGCTTTGTCTCCGAGCATCACAACCGGTGTCCTTAGTAACAACAATGTCCTGAGCACGCTTAGCAGAGATTACTTTCTGTTTCTTGGTAAAGTGGCGTGCACTAAAGGTGGCTCCAAACTGCTTGAGAGGACTGGAATATACCAATAGTGAGTGCGCCATTTAATTTCCTTTTTTTCGTTTACGGCTAGTTCATGTTGGTCAAGAAAAACTATGCACCTGTTTGGTATAAACTTTAACAGTTAATCCTTTTTTTTCTAGGAGATTAATTTTAGTTACTCGTTCAGGGGAAACAAGAAGTCAAGTCAACTTTGTTTAGGCAGGGTAGCCCTTTCAACCATAGGCTGGTATAAATAGGGGCCCTGCGTAAATTACAATCACACGATAAAAATCTTAAAAACTTAAAATTACTTTCAAATTATGTACAAGGATTTTAAAAAGTGAATAAAAGGGAAATTACATATCTTCATAAAAATCACAGTTTGTTTAAGTTTGACAACACATCGCGCGAGTGTATCTCGCGAGCGATAAATTCAAATTTAGTTGGGGCCACATGACCAATACAGATCGCTGGGAACGATTTAGCGATCAGAAAATTCAGCGATCACAGTAGGTGAATGGAAACAGCTCTGCAATCAAGCGATCAGTGTTGCCTACTGGATAGACTTCATTGACTCTTTATTTCTACTGTAACCTGGTGTCAGTAAGATCGCTACGATAGTTCAAATCGTTAAATTTGCTCGCAGTGATGTTATACAAAGAAAGCCTATCTTAGTACATCCACGCATTTCCGTTTCTCGGGAATAATTAATGCTTTGTTACTGTCTAACTTCATGTTTCCCGCCAAAACTTTTTGAGCGGGGCCGCTCTACTCCACAAGTCTTGGCGGGAAACAGTCATCTAACATTCCCTTTTCTTCAGAAAGATGATTTGTCAGTCAATGACACAGGCGGCTCTATTTTCTTGTTTCCTAGTTTGCTTGAACTTTGTTCCTTGCCGTCACGTGACAGCCTTCAGAAGCTGATCGTAGCCAGCCTGGATTACAGCCACAGTGGAATTCCCAGGATTATTTTATCAAAGATCCTGACGGCTTCCAGTCCGGTATTTACTATGTATTAATTTTGTTGTCCCAGCACTTTTTGCGTCCTCTTACCTTAAAACCACTACGTTTAGTCATCTGTCCTGTGTAATTACGGTTGAACCTTTCCACAACGGCCATCTTGGGGACAGAAGAAAGAGGCCATTGTAGAGAGGTTTTAAACAGGAGGCAATGTATGGACTGTCCACCGAAAAAAAGTGGCCTTTGTAGAGAGGTTGGCGTTAGTGGAGGTACAACTGTAATCATGGGTTGGGTAAATTATAACTGCTAACAGTGACGGTTTTGCCAAGTCACCCTTTAAGATTGGCAAAAAAAATTAATGCCACTTTCTCGACCAATCAGAAATTTGACTAAACTCACGCAAATCCCAAACTTGGTCCCAGGTGTGCTCCGACAAGCTCTTCCGTGCTTGGTCTGGTACCGAGGTCATCTAATTGCCGTAATCGCCTGCAAAACTGTAGCCTGCGTGGCAGGCATCGGTTTTGGGGTGGCGGGCAAAAAGAGAAGTATCGATGTCGCGCGCGCGTGAGTGGCGAAGCCAAGAAAGCGCGCGCGAACGAGCCTCCAAACCTCGAGAAAGATAAAAACGGTTTTTATGTTGCTCCTGCCACAATCTCCTGGCGGCTTCACCGCTCTTGCACTCCATCCGGCACTTAGCTTGCTTGCGCACCCAATCCAAACGAGCAGAGGGTCAAAAACGTGATAGTTTCAGTGAGCAAAACAACTACTCTGCGCGTGCTTCACGCTAATCTCTGCAGTCCTGCACAACTACGACCTGAAATGACCAAAGTTTTAGTTCATTTAAGAACATTAACGCCAAGGCGTGTAATTTTACCGTATCTCTCTATGCTCGAACGCCGTTCCCTGTCTTTAGCTCCAGCTTATTTTCCTGAATTTTTACAGACTTAACGAGTTGGAATAATCCAGGAAAGGTTTAAAAGGACGCGAAGTCAGTTTTCCACAGGCGTCGCCAGTAATAAGTTTGCACCACTAAGTTGATAGGTAGTCTGGGTAGACTGCAAAACAGTCCGTATTTTTGCCTATTCAAGTACGCGCGAACAGTCAAACAAAAGTTCTGAAGCGAGTCTCAAAACAGAGAGCGAGCCTGGGGAGAGACGCTAAAAATGCGCGCCGAGACTCGCGAGCTTCGCGCGCATGAGACTCTTAGGCTATTCTTACGCTACGCTAAAACCGATTTTGAGGAAAAAACCGACTGTTTTGCAGTCTAGTTGATAGGTAGAATAGTTCAAACAAAATATCTGTTTGTAATACTGTATTACTGCTATCATTATATGATTGCAGGCCACTCGACTGTATGCTACCAGTCATATGCGAGTTCTATTACGGGCGCGTGTCCCCTTCTTTCATAGCTGGGGCATTGAGCTACTTGTCACACAGGTAATACCGTTATGTGTCACGCTACTTTGTATTTTGTTTGTTTGTTCGTTTGTTCGACGGTAAAGTTGGTTTCCCTGTGATTACTCCGATCGCTGCAAATTAAGGAAATCCCAGACCACAGAATATTCCTAATTCTGATCGCGGAATCATAATATAGTTCAGTCTATGTGTAATCCAAGTGTCATATTGGATTTACAATTATGATCAAGCTGTTAAGGTCTAAGAAGTTTAAAGGTGGAAGGTGTGCAAATGACGGCTGTTTTCGAATTTACAGTTGATTGTTTAGTATCGATACGTGTCTGCAAGGTAACAAAAGCACTACTTTTTCATTTTTTACAGCTTTACGACACTGACAGTGACGTTGCCATGGAAGCCGCTGACGTGCTTGACGAGGCTTGTGAGGATGAAGTAAGCTGGACACAATTTATTACAATTTAATGGCAATTAATTAATTAATAATGGTCAATAATAAGGATAAAAAGGCCATAAGAACGATTTGTAGGAGAGCTGCAGCGACCGATATAAAACAAATCACCTTATTCACGATAGAAGCCTGGTGCTGAAAAGCATGATTTAAAATAATGATCACTGGTCCTTTCTCGTTTTGAACCAGGATAAAATATTAAGAATTCAACGCCAAGAAAGTTCGCCTATAGAGTGTTTTCACATGACGTCACGGCGGCCATATTGGTGTCCCAAAACAATGAAACGGCGGCCATGTTGGTGTCCCAAAGCAGTCCTGTGGGAGTTAAACTCTTTTCTTATGCAAACGCTTTCTTTTGTTCCAACAAATTTTTCATAGATGCTGGCCACGTGAGTGAAAACGCTCTCTCTATATCTGACAAATTGAGCGGGTCCAAGTGGACGCGATGAAGTTTGAAAGGATGCAGATTCATAACCTGAGATCAGGCTCAATTTTCGTTTCGCTTGGTAAATAACATTCCGGCGGGCAAGGCGAAACGAAAATTTTAGCGGTAGCCGTTAGAGAGAATGCATGTAGAACCGCTAAAATTGGGCCTGATCTCAGGTTAACAGATTCATTTTTAGAGACGTTAACAATGCCGTCGTCATGGTCATTGCTTAAGTTCCCTACTAGAGCGGTTTTCATTTGAGTGTCGAAAAGTAATTGGTTTTGCACTTTCTACACGATGCGATTGGCTTAAAAGATTCGCGCCACCTTTTCATCCAATCAGAAGTAAAACCAAAGCCAATTGTGACGCGCTCGCATGCATTTTCCCGCGCTTTGCGTCAGCCACATGTAATTACTTCGAGTTTTGATTGGTTCAATGTATTGTCTGTGTCCTACGTGATTGGCCAGAGTAATTACTTTGGTTTTGGTTTTACGACACTCAAACGAAAACCACTCTATCGTCTAAATACATTGATTTTGTTACCTCTGCGTCCTGCGTCCCTGCCGCATAAAAATTCCCAAGAGGCACAAAAGTTCATGGCATGCGTGTTGTAGGACGCAAAGCTCGATCGATCTGAAGTTGTCTTTTTAGAATATTCTGTTCGTGTGCAGTTCTTGTCGCTGTAGTTTAACGACGTATATTTCTTTTAGTCTTCGTTGTGCTTTACAAAAGTCTAAAAATTAGAATATCTCTTATCTGTCTGGTCACATAAAGGCCCAAGCATTTTCAGTTTAGGAATTACTGTTTTTTGAAATGGGGACTCATTGGTTCTGGTCTGGGACTCATGATTTGTTCACACGATGAGTCCCAGGACTCACCATAACTATTTGTAACAAAATCACTTAGAAAACGTAAAAGGTTTCCCTAATACATATCCAATTGAAAGTAATTTATCAGGTGGATAGCGCTCTATACCTTTTAAACTGCTGGTGTCAGATCTATTATGATGTCTTTTTAACAGGCAAATCTCCAGTACCTAGTAGAGCTGAGTCCTGTGCTACTTCATCTGGGCGATAAAGGTATTCGTCTTTTGACAAGGTGAGTTTTAAGAGATGTAACTGAAATTTGCCTTGTCATCATGCAGGGTATATTCAGACTTGGCCAATGAAGGTCACCCCCCACCCCCTCGCCTCTGAAATTGTAGAGAGCCCTTTTTCAAGAATGGGAGCCAAGGCATTTGACAATTTTTGAACCCTTTCGTTTGAAATTTTTTGGCCTACAATATTCTTTCACTGTTTTTATTGTGATCGTCTTCATTTCAACATCTGGTAACTGGTTAGTTTGCTTTCAAAATTGTCGTTTGAGTTACCGAACGTTAGCGATCTCGTTGTCTCAACTTGAAAGATGAGATCACATCTCATTCTTCACGCAACGCTCATCCCCATAAGGAGTGGCGTTGCGTGACGAAAGAGAAAACTTGCTTTGTAGGAGACTATGTCCAGATGGGATGTAGGGGCTCCTTTGATGCACCATAATTTGAGTGAAAGACGAAGAAACGTTCCCTGAATCTTAGTTTGCAACACAGCATCAATGGATGACAAGTTACACGGGCATTTCCTATCACTTGATTTCAGCGGCCTTTGTAACAGTTACATTTTTTTGCGTTTTAGGTTCCTCTCTGTAGAAAGTGGGCTGAAATATCTCAATTATCGAAACTATCTGATTCCCCTTATGGATCAATGGAGAATGGTACCAATTTTATATTTATTCTTTCCTGACTAGAAGGCGCGTATAGTAGGCCAAGGGGATTTTGGGCTTTTTTGTAGCCTTCTGGGCGACTGGCTCAGCCTTCTGGGAGACTCGCCCAGACAGGAAACTAGAACTTAAAATTGTTATTGTGTTCCTCTGGTCCTTAAGGTTGGATATTACGTGCCAGTGCTAACAATTTCCTAGCATTAAAATCGCGTCATTAGAAAGCGGATAAGTATATTCGTATTAATCACAAATCTTTAAAGTGCGGTCGAGATTTCAATTCGTGCGTGATATTACGTGGTTTTGAGGCAACGGAGAACGTGTGTGATACGTTATGATTTTGACCTGAAAACGAGGCAAGTAGCTTCCCTGGAAGCGAGGTAAAATTGTGCGCGCGAGAAATTGACTGCCTTTCTCGATTTTGTGCCACAAAATTAGGAACGCAAGGAGCGATATTTTAATTATAGGAGCGAAACAAGTCTTCATTCAAGTCATAAAATGACACGATTGACCCACGTGAAAAACGTTCAGTTTACTGGTTTGTTAGTCCTTCTGGTACTTGAAGTGAATTGACCTCAGTAGCGTACTCTTCACTTTATTCTGTAGCGACCGAATGATTGGACGCTGAATATTAGCGCGGACGGGGTGTAGTGCCCGGTACTCGTCCGTCGATTTGTCCATCACGTGACAAAAAATAGTCAGTAAGCCAAAAAATGGAGCAAGGGGGAGGAGAACAGAAAAACATGGAGGAAACGCTGTTTCTTTTCTCCCCTCGCTCCCACCCTTTGCTCTCGTCCCTTTTTTCACGACTAACTCTCGCGGAAACGCTGGCTACGCAGGCTTGTAAAAACGCGCGCAAAAAGTGGTTTGGGGTGAAATGTGACAAAGCTAACTTCACTTTTTTTCTTAATATTGTGTATGCAAACGTTTTGCGAGAAATTGTATATTTTCTTTTCTGTGAAATTGCCCACCTACCCCTCCCCTAAGCCAACATTAACACTTTTCATTTAGGAAAAACTTTTGGCTTAGGGGAGGGGTAGGTGGGCAGTTTCCGAGAA
>OZ038003.1:15281217-15336217 GCA_964035705.1 Porites rus | reverse complement strand
ACGGAATTCTCTAAAATTGCCACCAAAAGTCGTTCGAGTACCGTTCCCGAGTTGACTCACGTTCCACCAATGGAGAATTTAAACGATTTACAAGGTAGCTCCAAAAGCTTAGCCGAAGTGAAGATCTTAAGCGATAAGACGATTGTGTTCCGTTCGAGCAGCGACCCTAAAACAAGGGCCTTGAGTGTAGACAGCGCAAACACGAGTGGACTGAGACGAGACCGACTTTTAGCAAACAGCAGTCAGCTTAGCTTAGATGAGTCGGACGCCAGCGTCTCGCGAAGTCGAGGCAGTTCCTTTGAGAAAGCGGACTTTGCAAGGAAACTGGGTCTTAAATCCGGGGATTTGTCGCCCGCTAAGCGCACGCGCAGTACGAGCAGCGGAAACTCCTCAACTGATGGATATTCTTCGAAAAGGATTTTGAATAAAAACAAGCTGTGTAGCTCTATTGAAAACATCACGGTGGTCTCGGGCGATACACGCAGAAATTCATGCGCGAGCCCTGAACAGTCACTGTTCACAAGCTCAAGGGATGCTTTTGGTTATACGGCGTTAAGTACGCTACGGCGTCAAAGAAGCTTTAACCGTGAATTGGAAGCTAAAGTAAATGCTTTCGGTGCCGCAAGAACAGGGTAAGATATACTTCTTTATGCTCCGTGTAAAATTGTTTTTTAATTCTAATTTTGCCCTTTTCACCTCTTAAGTCAACATACGACTGATCCGAAACATGCAGCTCCCTTTTTTGGCCGAGAGGGAAGCTGGGTCGAGTTAACTTTTGCAAAGACTTCTTGGACTGTTACTTGGAACAGGAAAAAAAATGGCCAACAGCTGACATGCGCGTCTCCAGTAACAATCCCAGAGACAATTGAGGGGTACATTTCGGCTCCAGTACCCTTCTCGATTTTAAAGTGACGAATGAAGTTAACTTTTGACTCATATCGTTGTAAAAGGCTCTTGGTTCTTCTTACAGTGATAGAGTGAGTGTTTCACTCACTTTTTTAAAGTAACGACAGGGAGAGTATCCACCCACACAGACATTCATAGGCCTTGGGTGGGGGGCGAGGAACGCGTGACGAAGCCTAAAGGGCGTAATCCCCCCCCCCCCCCCCTTACCCGGTTCCCCTTATCATACTCATCACAGGAGATTTAGATGGCGATCTCTCGAACTCAGCGGTCAATCTTGATAATCATTCAGGGATGTTGGAGGACTTAAAAGTGTATCATGTGTTGTTTTCTGTCTTTTTTTCTTTCTTCCCTTAGCTATGCAATATCCCGCTCCATGTCTGCCGTGGAATTCTCTGCGTACAGTAACAAGCGTGACAGTTTGGCAAGCATTTCCAGCGCATTTGATTACCGGCAGTTTACACCTCCAAGCACGAATACCGTAAACGAATTCCTTGGTCTTAGTCTCCCTCTAGATCTCAGCAGGCTCTTCCAGGTACGTACGATAGGGTTTGGTGTTTACTTTTTTTCATAGACTATTTCAGCATAATTATTAACTCTGTCAAAAAGGCAAATTCTTGCTTCTTATTTCGTGACCGCTTTTATAGAGGATAAGCTAGACATATTTCTGACCAAACAGAAGCAAGTAATTCAAATTTCTCCGGAACTGGTTCGCAGGGCCTCCTCCGTTTGTTATAAACTTTCCCTGTAATGGCTTTGCCCGTAGATATCGTATCCCAAACAGCTTCGCCGGGGCAGATTTCCCTTTTGTGAATGGTCGTTGTCATTTTAAATAAAAGTGTAGGAATTTTGGCCTGTTATCAAAATTGTTCATAGTAAAGACATGAATTTGACAAACCAGAGTCGAACCAGTGCCTTTCGTGTGCCAATTTCTCTCCCTTGCCACTAAACTACCACACTGGCCCGCCAGTCCGTATCACCCTCAGGTTCTAATACTAGATGGTGGTGTTGAACATTGTTAGTTAATTTATTGATTTATCAACTGTTTAACAGACAGAAGCGTACGAGTTTCAAGGCTCTTGGCCCGACCATTTTGTTTCTACCCCCACCCTTATGCCACCAATCGTCGTACGCAGTAAGGAAGGAGAAAGCCATGATCAATCCCGCTGCCTTCACTGCATGCACTCGAGCAGGGTGGGGCCTGGGAGAGACAGGAGCAAGTCATCTGAACACGTGCTTGATGGAGAGTGGAACAGGTTAACGCCCGTACAGGAAGCAAAGGTACGATAATTCAGCGACCGAGGAGGGAGAGGGGCTGTTTTTTTTTTCCTTCAATCGCTGACAAAATTAGCTGACACACGTTGCCTTAAGGCTGGTTTTCACTAGCGACAGAGTCGTAAGCGGAGTCATAAGCGCGACGGAAATCAGATTCAGAAGAATCAGAACGTTTCTATTTTCTCCCGACTCCGCTTACGACTCCGTCGCTCACGTTCCGCTTATGATCCAGTGAAAACCAGGTTGTCGGAGTCGGAAGCAGAAGCGGAAGGATAAACCAATCACAATGCACGTTCCCACGCATTGCGATTGGTTTAGTTCTTCCGCTTCTGCTTGCGACTCCGACGACCCAGTTTTCACTTGATCGTAAACGACGGAGTCGTAAGCGGAATCGGGAGAATCAGAACGCTGTTTTCACAAGATCGTAAAGTTCTACGCTTCTGATTACGACTCCGACTTTGACCCCTTCGTTAGTGAAAACCAGCCTGTGACCAGACCCTTTGTGACGTTTTACCGACATCGAAAGGAGAAAATGAAGGTTTCTCTCCTCCACCTCCTAAAAGCGATGTTGTGCCTCTAAACGAGCTACCTTTAAGAAACAACAAACGCAAAGTACTCGTAGTCGTCCTCGTCTCAGAATCTAAAGCTGTTAGGGTGGATTTCCACCGTTCTCCCGGTTAGAGCAGGCTCATTCGCCACTTTAGAAACGAGTAGCAAGCTGGGCTGAGTTATTTTTCGCAATACCTTTTGAGACTGTTAGTAGAACAGGGAAAAAAATTGGCCAATAGCTGACCGGAGCGTCGCCATTAAATATCCCAGGAACAATTGCGGGATGTGTTTCGGCTCCAGTTTCCTACTTCTTTCTAAAATAAAAAAGGCGAATTTCCCTAAGAACGGCTGGTAATCGAGCCTAAGCTGTGGCGGGTCCAGGGGAATGGCCCGGGGGACCGGCCCCCTCATTTTTAGACCACAAAAAAAAATTGAGACCGCCCCCCACCCCCATGTCGGGGTCTGTATGACCACCCCCACCCCCTTATCTGAAGGTTTGGATCGGCCACTGCTAAGTACGGGTGTAAGTTAATATACGTTATTTTTTCTTTTGTTGAAGTTTGAAAATACCGATTCAGCAAGCGAGTCTTCGTACATAGCATCCACTGCGGATTCCACTTTGAGTGTAACCAATCACACTCATGTAAACAAGAGCAAACTAGATGAAAACACGCCTGAAGGAAAACGGATGATTCGCGATGAAATCCTGAGACTTGTAGCATCGCTCAGCAGTGTAGTGGGGTCCAGATCACACCAGGAGGAGCTGTCTAAGTAAGTGATGTCCTTGATTGCAAGGAGTCATAAAACCTTTTTATTCCCAGTAGTAGCTTTAGTCAAAATTCCGCAAAATTTCGCAGTCTCATTTTGTAAAATAGAGCGATTTTCGTATGACCTTGTAAAATGGTTTCGGTAAGTGTTCTTTGTTTTATCAGCCAATGGCTGAAAAGATCAAAACACGGCCTCTTCGTTTTCCCCCAAAAGAAAACCCCTAATATGGAGAAGGCATTGTTTGATTGGCCAATCGTATTGTAGTATGACGTCAAAGCAAAGCATCCGTTGATTTCTAGAAAGCTCTCGGCCATGAAGTTTTTTCACCCGAGAGTTCGCTTAACCAACCAAAAGCCACGCGCGTTTGTGTCCTTTCGATAAACCAATCATATCGCTCTATTTCCGTTCGTTTGATGTTTCTGTTTTGTTCGCGCGTTTTCGTTTCAAGGTCATACGAAAATCACTCTACTGGGAAAACAAATAGTACCACGTAAACGTGTTTCGTTTGAATGGTAACACCATGGCATTTCGTCCACATGCTCAAAAGGTAGAACCACCATAGGGACTGGTCAAAAAGTATAGGGGGGGGTGGGCGGGAGCAGAGAAGGGGTGGGTCATGAGGTTTTGAGCCTTGTGCAAGGAGGGGGTCGTGCAATTTTCAGCTACCCTTAGGGGTTGGGTCACTCTATTTTATTACATAGATAGGCACTAACTACTAACGAGACAGTTGACTACACTTGTTATATAAAACACAGCCAGCTGGAATTATTGCTAAAATACTCACAAACCTGTTGTGCGAGAAAATACAAAAGGGTGGCAAGCCGCACATCTATAAGGGCGTGGAACCCTCTGGTAACCTTTTTTGGGGGGGTCTAACGAGCATGTCCTTTAATGATTTTCCTTTTTTGTAAGGAAATGATTGGTGGTTCTTTAAAAATTTATTGAAGTTATAGTTGGTTTTGTATAAGATTCCATTTTTTCATTCAAGCTTCCTTTGTAGTAGACACTGAGGGCTGGTATAGTGTCACGAATGGCAATATTTCTTTTTCCTCCTTGTTTTTTTGTTTTAGGAGTTTAGACTCCCTTTTGTGAATTTTATTTCTGATAGTAGGTTTTCTATCAAAGATTGTGGGTAGCCTCCGTCCATCAAGCGTTTTTTTTTTTTAAATTTGTGTTATTTTCCTCAAAGGTTGTTTCTCAGGAGTTTTTTCGTAGGATTCTCAAGGCTTCTCCTTTGGCAAATCTTTTTTTAACATTTGGAGGGTGACACGAGGTGAAATGTGTGTGCAAGAAGGTTTCCGTTTGTTTAAAATGTGTCTTTGCATCAAGGATAGATTTTTCCTTCAATCTTGTGCCTTTGTATACAACCGTGTCTAAAAACGCAGTCTCAGTGTCAAATATTTCGACCGTGAATTTGGGTGATGTAAGTTTGCTTGTTCAATGAAGGCTTCGATGTCTGGTTTACTCATGTCCCATAAGGAAAAGATATTGTGTATGTAGCTTTTCCAAACTGTTGTTCTAAAGACAGTTTTGCTTAGAGTTGTTGTTTCAATATATGTCATGAAAATATTGGCAAAGGAATCAAAACTGCTGTCTTTGTGCCCATTGCAGTTCCATGGTTTTGTAGGTAGTGCTTTCCATTGAAGTGGAAGAACTTTTCTTTGAGGATTAATCTAAGCATTTCCAGCAAGAAATGTGTAGGAATGGGTTGTCTTTGTAGAAATTTTCATATGCTTTGTGACAGACAATTTGAATATACCCTCGTTTTGCTGTTTATTTGTGTCAAGACTCATAACGTCCATCGAAACAAGAAATGTTCGGTTTTTCACATTTGTCTTTTCCACTGGTTTGTGTGATTTTGATATTGGTTGTAGCAGTGTATCAACAAATTTTGTCAAGCACAGAACAAGGATTTATTGGATTAGAGGAAACCAAACATCTATGTTTTAACTAGGGGGTGGGTCATGCTATTTCCAACCTTGCTTTAGGGGTGGGTCAGTCATTTTTGTGCCGAAGGGAGGGAGTGGGTCATGTGTTTTTTATCAACCACATTTCCAAATGCTCCGGCCCACCCCCCCCCCCCCCCATACTTTTTGACCAGTCCCTTACAAGACGCCGTTATCCTTTCTGCGAGTGAAGGATAACAAGCCTTGCGGGAATAGGCAAACACAGCGTTGTCGCATCATTTGTTGGTTATGTTAAAACTATGTCAGGCTGTGAAATAATTCATTTTTGAACTGCGGTAGCAGATGAGAGGTTTCTTCTTTCCAATTGCTTAAATTGGAAAATTTACTGCGATGATCATTCTTCACTCTCACTATGTCAGGCTGTTGCAAGATTTTTGCAGCATTTGCTGGGAAAATTTTCAGGCAATGTTGACACCATGTTGAGGTCATACTCGGTCAAAAGGTCGCAACATTGAATTTCATTTCTGAGAGAATGTTTAAACAGTGTTGAGACTATATTGAGACCATATTAGGTCAAACGGTTGCAAAATTGAACCTTATAGTTATTTCTGGGAGAATGTTCAGACGTTGTTAAGACTAAGTTCAGATCAGGTTAGGTCAAACGGTCGCAAAATGAAACCACATTCCGTGAAGAGAATGTTCAGTCAGAGTTAGACTAAGTTGAGACCATGTAAGGTCAAACGGTCCCAACATTAAACCATATTTCTTGAGAGAATGTTCAGACAATGTTGAGACTATGCCAACACCATCACTGACAGGTCAAACGGTGGCTGCATTGTTCCAACATCTGCTTAGAGAATGTTCGGACAATGTTAGTGGACAATGTTGCGACCATGCCCGGTCAAACGGTCGCAACATTGTTTTCACCTTTGCTGAGCAAAAGTTCAGATAATGTTGAAGCCATCAGTAACAGGTCAAACAGTGACAACATTGATTCAGTATTTACCGAGAGAATGTTTAAACAAAGTTAAGTCTATGCGAAGTCAAACGGTCGTAACATTGTATCAGCTTTCACCTGAAATTTGCTAACAGAATGTAGCCTGAGAACAGGCTCTCCGTTTTGTGGGAAGGAGCAAACGGTAAGGAAAAATATGGAAGAGAAGAAATTGGCGGAATGGCCCCCGCCCGTTCCCCTCCCTAGAACCTCGCTCTGCTCGCTTCGTTCGCCTATGTTTTCCCTTTTTACCCCACCAAGGAGCTTGGTCCTAAATTAAAAGAATTTTGCGAGACGTGGAGTCTATGCCAAGGTCAACGAAGTGGTAGTAAGTCGCACTGTCTTGCCAGAAATTAATGGTTATTTTATATGTCATTTTTGGTGCACCGCTTTCGTTCCAGGTTAAAAGAGAGATTCCCGCATATGTTTCAAGACCTTTGCTTGTACTGTGAAGTATCAGACGTTCTTGGACTGTACAAGTTTAGACTGCACATCCGGAGATTTGTTCAAGGGCTTTTTGCAAATGTCATCTTTGATCCGGTAGGTGAAGGCGTCATTTGACATAGGTTGTGTGGTAGCTGGTGCCCCTACTCCCCCCCTCCCTCGTTCTCACCCATCTCCTCTGCCACTGAAAATTGTCACGGAGGGGTGCATTATTCTACACCACCTTCTATACCGTGCACCTTCCCCTCCTCCTCCGCCAGTTAGTTCTAATTCAAGTGAGCGTTTTCTGTACCACCCACTCCCCTTAGATAGTTCTAAATTCCATGCGATTACAATGTGTGAACTTTTTTTTTTTCACCCATATCTCTAGATGCGAAATTGACATGCCATGCACGAGAGCGCTATTTACCAAGCTTTTGACTATAAGAATAGAACTACCAATATGTGTTGTCTCTATTGAGTACGAAAAGTAGCCAAGGCATTTTTATTGTCGGTAACAAATAACAATCTTTGACAATCTGTCGAGGCCTTATTATTTAAGGAGAGGGAGGGGAGTATGACATTTGCAGAAAGAATCTTTATCATTTTTTGTATTTCAGATAATCGAGCAAGCAGACTTCGTGATAAACAGAGAACGAAAGAATTCCACCTCTGAATCATAACTACCCCCCTTTGCTTGTCGTTGGCTGAAAGTCAGGGGTCATGTGCTTGACAAGCGGCTGTCATGTGAAGCGGAAAGAAAAAACGCTGAATCTGTTATGAAGATCTCGTTTTGGCAGGAAGATTGTTCTGTTCGGGATTGACCTTAAATGGATTTCGTCAAGGAAAGTTGACAACGAAGATTTCATTGTCTCTGTGGAGTCCACAGGACTTCATAGTCAGAGGAAAATAAGGAGCTGATTGCATGAGCTGGCTTTGTTCGCTTTGCCAAGGCAGCCCGGCAGTCGGGACCCTTGGATTGTGATGCCGGGATCCCAGTTAACCGGGCTGGAAATTTGCTATGTAATCACGTTGGGGCTGGCGATCCAGACCAGCAACTGAACAGCGGGTAAACGTACTGTTCATGGGCACCGCTCCCAATCTTTCTGTACGAGCTGCCTCGATTAACGTAATACCCGTTGAAAGTTACCTCTGTAAAGCAAGTCAGCCCTGAAATCTTGAGCTATAATTAAAGTGAAGCCTGATCAGACCGTTTTCACCGAGAATAAAATCAATTTAATGGTGGTAATTAGAATTTCTCGAACTCCTGCGGTTGTAGTGAAAGTCGCAGCGCAAAAAATGAGCTTGCGCTCTTCTGTCTTGTACTGTATTTTTTTCTTTGCTCTTCACTTACAAAAATTTCGCTTTGCTTCATCTGAATCCAAGAACTGAAACCTAAAAACCACCTTAAGAGCCAGGTACTGGTATATAAACGCACAGACTCGATGTTGAGCCGTGTTCACACTAGTAATAGAACGACATAAGCACTAAGACCTAACAAGTCGTTATGTCGTATTGTCATATAGCTGGATTTTTTTTGCCAACAGCGCGCGCTCTCATTGGTTACCTCGAGGTCACATGACTTCTGACAGTGAAACTGTTTCCAGCCAAAATCTTTTAGCGGGCAGTATCACTAATTCGATGACGTCAGAGAGTAATGGCCAGAGGCTTTTCATGCGCCGTTTTTGGTGTCAAGCCTTTATAGCCGTGGCGTCGGTCCATGGCCAACGAAGCATCTCGCGGCAAACGTCGCACGCAGAAAAAGCCTCTGGTTTCCAAGGTACAAAATGGCCGATTCCAAGGATAAGTCTACTTGCAAAATGTCCTTCGAACGAAGAGGACTCCTCCCTTGGAGGTTACTAAATCGAGGAACGAGGAGTTGGAAATGAAAAAATGGGACCCTACAGTCTGGCCAGCCCTATAATACATACCCTTTCTCTGTTTTGATCGCATTTTCAATTTTTGGTTCCCTTTACTTGTCCCTCTTTCCACTTTCCCCCGAAGTAAAGAGACGTGCCCTCTTTGGTGCCAAGGCAACCAAACCCCTTGAAGAAATTGTTTGGTTTTGGAACTATCCTTCTGCTCTAAATAAGGTTGGCAAACCTTCATTCCAGAACTCGAAACATCATCTCAGACCAAAACTGTCGAATTTTAATCTAGTCTTGACACAAAAATGGACTATCGCACCTTATTCTCAGAAAGTCACTATTAATCATTCAGTGATTTTTGAGCTCAGAGGTCTTGAAATGTCCTGAATGGTTCACTGGAACATATCATACGCGAGAGTTCACAAGTCAAGAAATACTTACAACTACCCTGCAAACAGTGGTTTCCCAGTCCGGAAGCTACGTTACAAAGCGTTACTCTCCCTTCGTAGCGTAGCGTCTGAAATGGAGAAACCACTGCTCGCAGGGTAACAAACAACCTGTTCAGTTTGTATTTACCTCAATTTTAGATGGTATGTTTGTGAGGAAACCGGTCGATTCGATACAGAGTCGTTTCAATTCGCCCCCGAAGCACTGAAATTACACAAAAATGATTTTGATCTCTTCAAGTATACCGAGTTTACGCGTGGACAAGAAAGCATTTGAGGTGAGTATTCTTCGTTCTTTAAACCAAGCACGTGAAACTATTTACACCTCGACCAAGCGGTAAATATGTATCGAAACGACCTGTTACTATTTGTGAAATGATTGTTTTCAAGACAACAAAATATGCCAGGAAGAAAAACACTGTTTACTACAAATTTACTTCCGAATACAAAGTTAAGGTGTCAAAACATTCGCTTCCTTCCAGGTATTTAAAGGTTTTAAATAATTCTATCTACAAAATGGCCTCCCACCATTGTTAATTCAATAGGCGGTCAGAGATAACAGGTATAAAATGAAGTCAGATTGCATGCAGTTATTGATATTTCTTGTCATCTAAAACTTAAACGGCAGATTATACAAACACAAAAAGGAAAAGTTGTAAAAAAGCTTGAGTGTCGTGTTCTGATGTATGCTATCTAAGCGTTTCTAGTTTCCACTTCCTCACTTAAAGTTGTGTAATCCAAATCACCCTCATCGTTTGCTTGGAATTCCAGTGATAAACCAGTAAAGGACTTTTTGATGGTGTCTTTTGAAGATGCGTATATCATTTTGTCTCCAATCTTTGCATTTTCGTCACACCTGAAACAAAAGAGGGAGATAAGGTGAGCCAGCCGAGTTAACCAGTTGGCTCGGCTGCGCTTGCCGAGATCTTGGTTCCTCCAAGGAATATCTCAGCAAGTGCGCCAGCCGGTCTTCTCATGTAAACACAACACCGATTTTGTAAGGAAACAAGGAACGAGCCGAACCAGCCTGGTAAAGAAGGCCAGTCTTGCTAACCAAGCTGGCTCACCTCATGTGAACAGTCTCTAAGTAGAAATGAGAACCAGGCAATAAGGGTGTACTTTATCATACAAACTAAAACCTAAAGACCGTTTTTATTAGCCCGTTCAAGGCTCCGAGATAGTCGGGTCAGGGAAATGGAGAAAGCGCTAACACGAAAATATACTGACGGGAGGAGACTGGAGAGTGGAAGGGCGGCACCGCCTTCTTTTCCCAGATCGCGTGCTTATATTTTCGCTGCCTTTAATACACTTCCCTACTATCTGAGAGCCTGGAATAGGCTACTTTTTTAATAAATTATCTCTTGATGAGTGCACGTTGATTAATAATACGTCGATTCAGGGAGCAAGGGAGGCGCCGTGGAGAGAGCATTCACTTTCCACCAAAGTGGCCTGAGTTCGACGCCGTTTATAGCTAAACTGAAGGAGGAAATTTGCAACGACGCGTGCCGAGTTTATGAAACGAGTTTAAGGATCTGTAAAAAAAGCCGCGATAAAAGTAAGTTTCAAGCGCTTTTATCACCAGTAAGAAGTCCCCAATAGCATGATGTTGACTTCAACCAATTGGATTAAGGTATCATTAATTAAAATCAAATAATTATTTTTGCATCTCTCTGGTCGATGTGAATAACGAAAAAGATCATATACTCCACTCGCGCGCCTTTCGCGCTTCTCGAGCGGCCGGAATTCCCTTCCCATTTTCTTTCAAACGCCTGACACGTAGGCCACCGATTCTGTTTTACTTATAACCCCGTACGACTCAAATAAAGTCTTTGATTTTCACCAGGTTAATGAAATAAAATGTTCTTACAACTTTGACTCTTTCGAGCTGCATGCATTAAAATCCAGCTTAAAACACCTGTAAAATGTCTTGAAACTAAAGGAAAACTTTATGCCCGGTCACCAATTAATAAAAATACAGAGACAGTCTCACTCACCAAAAGATGAATGCCAGCTTATTAACTCGCCTGCCATCCTTCTTCATAAATCCAAAATCATACAAAATATATCGTGGCTCATTGCTGAGTTGTTCCTTCATTCTATTAAACTGTTCTTCATCTTCTTCTTTTGTTTCTGTTTTGCATGGATCACCACACACGTCAGCAACAATTTTCTTCTTTCCTTCAATTTTAAAGAATGCAAACTTGTGTTTGCTTCTCATCTTCATGTCATTAAACAGACCGTTGATTTTAGCATCGACTTGGACCCCTGACATAGACTGTATCAAGAGAACACAAAAATAAGATTAATAATCTAAAAAACCTTTTTCAGGTATCAGAACTGCTATAAAGGAGAACACAGATTCCAAAAAATGAGGCTTTTTTGTTCAATAGAGAGAAAATGAAGGCCAAAGTTGGTATGTAGGAGAGCTATTTTTGAAATATTGATTATTACATTATGAGTTCCAATTAAGCAAGGGGAAGTACAGCAAAATTTTGCTTACATTCTGCTTCCTCAAATAAAAAACAACTGCTTTGATTATTCCTAATCACTCTCATGGCTGAAAAGCCTGGCCGAGGGTGTGTTTAGTGTACAACGACCTCAATTTTTTACTAAAAATAACACTGCTATTCTGTCGGGCATTTTTAAAATAAAGAGGTAACAACGGCCACCTACAATTTTATCATAATACTGTCAGTAACTACTTACCATTGTGATTGTTGATAGTGACTTTAGTTTTCAAAGACCTTTAAAGCAAAATAGTTAAAAATTAGTTGCGGTCAACCAAATTAATCTGCATATAGATGTTTAAAATAAACTTTGTGGAGAAACGGTGTACATCGTTAGTACTTCATACTCAAAATCTTTAAAAAACTTAATCAACTGTAGCAACTTGATCAAGAACTTGAGCGTTCGTTCGGGATAAATGCATGGACTCCAAAAACTAACTTAAAACAAGTCTTAGTTTCACGCCTTACCGGTATCTTTCTTCTTGACAGCTAACTCTTCCAAATCTATAGCTTGATAACAACTTTGCTGCAGTTTCGTATATATATGTTCCCAATGTGATGTAACATTCTGTATTTATAATTATCCAGTTGCTCTAGACTGTGGGTTTTCTTCGACATCATTTACTTCAAAGCGAGCTCAGTACATCCTTTTAAGGAAAAGACAGTTTGAAAAATAATGGAAATTACGCAATGATATGAATTTGCATAAAACTGAATTATTAACAGTTGATCCGCGTTTGTTTTATAGCATAGACATGGAACTAAAGATGCACTAAACTCCTGTCTAGCAGAAATAATAATCAATATTCCTTTTTTACCGAAGACAACCCGAAAAACTAATGAAAGAAAATGTTGAAATATACAGGCTTATACTGACTAGCAACTCGTTCATATAATTATAAACGTTTGAAGTACAAGAGTAGATTGCCCGCATAAGGTGTATAATGTCCTTATATGGCGTATTTGACAAATTAGATTTTTTTTAAATAATAATGACATTAGATAACGTTTTCTTGGTAACGTCATAGTCTACAAAATCGACATGCACTTTTTCACAGTGTTAAATCTGAGAAATTTAATACCTATATACTGGATACAATTCACGATATTGCTATGTCATGTTAGCAGTCGGTTTGCCTGATTAAATGTGTCAGTAGCTGCTATCTAGTATTCGAGGTTAAAGTACAAGATCCAGCTACATTTGAAGAATCAAAGTAAGTGAACTGCATGTCCAAACATTTTCCACAGCCTCGCACAATTTATTCCCGTAATTATAATATTAGACTATAAACATTCTGAAAAATGTTATGATCGCTGATTGTTTTAATGAAGGGAGTTTTATAGAGCTTTGCCTAATTTTCTACTTAAATGTTTATCCTATGGCTTGTAAAAATGATGTCATAGTTCTGATGCAACGTAAGAACAAGCTTTTAATAGATCCAATCTTCGAGACAGAACGTCGACCTGCATTGCGTGGGTTATTGTATGCTCCCATGCAATGATAAATTGCGTCCCACTGTGTACATTTCCAAAGTAGGAAACAAACGATATTGGCACCCGTATGTCACGTCATGCAAAAGGGAAGCTTGTCGCTTTCCACTTGTATGCTGACAAAATAAAAGCGTACATTAAAAATCATACAAAGATAAGGAAACCCTGTCTTCCGTTAAGAGGGATTCTACCAAAAACGTTGCGATTTTCACTTACGTGGAATCCAATTTTTGCGTTGTGTTATCATCGGACTGTACTTTAAAAAAACCTTTATACACTTCATAAAGCACACTCTCTTGTTTCTGAAGTTTTGATTTTTAGTAATTTCATGGATTTTCCAAAGAACACTTTAAAAAGATGTATTGAATGTAGGTGAAGCTCGACTCTGTAGCCATAGCGTGACATTTTTGAAAGAAATTGCGTGATCGCGTGATCCTGCGCGGTAGTAACAGGAGCATGGGGCGAGGTAACTTTGATCGATGATGCCAGACGGTTTTAAATAGAAGTGGACTATCGGGACTTGCGCTTCTGTTCAAGAGAGGAATGGTGATTTTTATACCCTGTTCCCAAGCCAGAGAGGCTAAAGGGAACACATATGTGTTTACACTTTGTTTTCTTGGTATACTTCTGCTGATGTCTTCTTAGATACTTTTCAAACGTGACCTAGCTACGCTTAGACAGGAAACGTTGTAGATCTCCCTAATTTGGGCAGGAAGTCTTTACATCACTGAAAAATACACGTACACAAGAGAGGTCCAGCGAATAAATAAATAAGTAATAAATTAGTATGGAGAAATAATCATATCAATAAATTATATATCGGTTTATTCTCGCTTGCTGCTCACATACAGTGGAAGTTCTCCTTGTAACCACTCTCGTAAGCGACCAGCTCTGGCGATCCAGGCCAGCAACTGGACAGCGGGTAAACGTACTGCTCATGTGCACTGCTTTCAATCTTTCTGTATACATGGCGGCTTCGAGCTGCCTCGATTCATGTAGTACCTGGATTAAAGTTACCTCTGTAAAGCAAATCAGTCCTGAAATCTTGAGCTATAATGAAAATGAAGCCTGATCAGACCGTTTTCACCGAGAATAAAATCAATTTAATGGAGGTAATTAGAATTTTTTCGAACTCCTTCGGTTGTAGTGAAAGTCGCAGCTCAAAAGTGAGCTTGCGCTCTTCTGTCCTGTACTGTATTTCACACTCTTCTTTTTTCTCTTCACTAAAAAAAACTTTCACGCTGCTCGCTGAGCTTCATCTGAATCCACGAACTGAAACCTAAAAACCACCTTAAGAGCAAGGTACTGTTATGTAGACGCACAGACTCGATGTTGAAGGGTGTTCACTCTTGTAATAGAACGACATAAGCACTACGACCTAACAAGTCGTTATGTCGTATTGTGATATAGCTGGAATTTTTTTTTGCCAACAGCGCGCGCTCTCATTGGTTACCTCGAGGTCACATGACTTCCAAAAGTGAAACTGTTTCCCGCCAAAATCTTTTAGCGGGCAACATCGTAAAATCTATGACGTTAGAGAGTAATGGCCACCTTGGCTGCCACGGGCTTTTCATACGCGGTTTTTGGTGTCAAGCCTTTACAGCCGTGGCGTTGGCCCGTGACCGACGAAACATCTGGCTGCAAACGCAGCAAGCAGGAAAAACCTCTGATTCCCAAGGTACAAAATGGCCGATTCCAAGCAAAGATAAGGCCTCGTTCAGACGCCGAACTTTTCATGAGCTATCTAATACATTGAATTAAGTACATGAAAAGTTCGGCGTCTGAATCAATTAGGAACGCCTGTTTCAATTCAGAACGGCTCAGCCGTTCTTTTCGGTCAGTTTGACCGAAATGAGCATTTTTCGCCTTTGATTTAGTTCAGCTGCAAATAAGATCGGCGTCTGAATCAATCCAGCCGGTCTTAATAATTTGGGGCTCCTGGTCGGCCTTAATTCGAATTAGGTTCGGTTCATGGAAGGTTTGGTGTCTGAACCGGGCCTAAGTCTACTTGCAAAATGTCCTTCGAACGAAGAGGACTCCTCCCTTGGACGTTACTAAACCGAGGAACGGGGAGTTGGAAATGAAAAATGGGACCATACAGTGTAGCCAGCCCTATAATACATACCCTTTCTCTGTTTTCATCCCAGTTTCAATTTTCGGTTCCCCTTTCTTGTTCCTCTTTCCCCTTTCCCCGAAGTAAAGAGACATACCTCTTCGGTGCCAAAGCAGCCAAGCCCCTTGAAGAACTGTGAAATTGTTTGGTTTTGGAACTATCCTTCTGTTCTAAATAAGGTTAGCAAACCTTCATTCCAGACATAAAACATCATCTCAGACCAAAATTGTCGAATTTTGATTTTCTCCTGACACAAAAATGGTAGCAAAGGCCGTAAAAGAGTCCCTAGCTCGCTTTGGACTATCGCACCTTATTCTTAGAAAGTCACTATTAATCATTCAGTGATTTTTGAGCTCAGAGGTCTTGAAATGTCCTGAATGGTTCACTGGAACATATCATACGCGAGAGTTCACAAGTCAAGAAGTACTTACAACTACCCTGCAAACAGTGGTTTCCTAGTCCGGAAGCTACGTTACAAAGCGTTCCTTTCCCTTCTTAGCATAGCGTCCGAGCTGGAGAAACCACTGCTCACTGGGTAACAAACAACCTCTTCAGTTTGTATTTACCTCAATACAAATACAAACCGGTCGATTCGATACAGAGTCGTTTCAATTCGCCCCCGAAGCACTGAAATTACACAAAAAATTTGGTCTCTTTAAGTACACCGAGTTTGCGCGTGGACAAGAAAGCATTTGAGGTGAGTATTCTTCGTTCTTTAAGCCAAGCACGTGAAACTATTTACACCTCGACCAAACGGTAAATATGTATCGAAACGACCTGTCACTATTTGTAAAAGGATTGTTTTCAAGACAACAAAATATGCCAGGAAGAAAAACACTGTTTACTACAAATTTACTTCCGAATACAAAGTTAAGGTGTCAAAACATTCGCTTCCTTCCAGGTATTTAAAGGTTTTAAATAATTCTATCTACAAAATGGCCTCCCACCATTGTTAAATTCAATAGGCGGTCAGAGATAACAGGTATAAAATGAAGTCAGATTGCATGCAGTTATTGATATTTCTTGTCATCTAAAACTTAAACGGCAGATTATACAAAAACAAATAGGAAAAGTTGTAAAAAAGCTTGAGTGTCGTGTTCTGATGTATGCTATCTAAGCGTTTCTAGTTTCCACTTCCTCACTTAAAGTTGTGTAATCCAAATCACCCTCATCGTTTGCTTGGAATTCCAGTGATAAACCAGTGAAGGACTTTTTGATGGTGTCTTTTGAAGATGCGTATATCATTTTGTCTCCAATCTTTGCATTTTCGTCACACCTGAAACAAAAGAGGGAGATAAGATGAGCCAGCCCAGTTAACCGGTTGGCTCGGCCGCGCTTGCCGAGATCTTGGTTCCTCGAAGGAAGATCTCAGCAAGTGGGTCAGCCGGTCTTCTCTTGCCTTACACTTACGCATCATCCTTACTATCTGAGAGCCTGTAACCGGCCACTTTTTTTTATTTAATAATCTCTTAATGATTGCACTTTGATTAATAATACATCAATTCAGGGAGCAAGGAAGGCGCCGTGGAGAGAGCACTCATTTTCCACCAAAGTGGCCCGGGTTTGACGCCGTTTGTAGCTAAACTGAAGGAGGAAATTTACAACGACGCGTGCCGAGTTCATGAAACGAGTTTGAGGATCTGTAAAAAAAGCCGCGATAAAAGTAAGTTTCAAGCGGTTTTATGACCGGTAAGAAGTCCCCAATAGCGTGATGTTGACTTCAACCAATTCGATTAAGGTATCATTAATTAAGGTATCAAATAATTATTTTTACATCTCTCTGGTCGATGTGAAAAACGAAAAAGACCATACACTCCACTCGCGCGCCTTTCGCGCTTCTCGAGCGGCCGGAATACCCTTCCCACTTCCTTTCAAACGCCTGACACGCAGGCTACCGATTCTGTTGCACTTATAACTCCGCTTACGACTCAAATCAAGTCTTTGATTTATACTAGGTTAATGAAATAAAATACTCTTACAACTTTGACTCTGTCGAGCTACATGCATTAAAATCCAGCCTAAAATGTCTTGAAACTAAAGGAAAATTTTATGCCCTGTCACCAAATAATAAAAAATACAAAGACAGCCTTACTCACCAAAAGATGAATGCCAACTTATTAACTTTCCTGCCATCCTTCTTCGTAAATCCAAAATCATACAAAATATATCGTGGCTCATTGCTGAGTTGCTCCTTCATTCGATTAAACTGTGCTTCATCTTCTTCTTTTGTTTCTGTTTTGCATGGATCACCACACACGTCAGCAACAATTTTCTTCTTTCCTTCAATTTTAAAGAATGCAAACTTGTGTTTGCTTCTCATCTTCATGTCATTAAACAAACCGTTGATTTTAGCATCGACTTGGACCCCTGACATAGACTGTATCAAGAGAACATAAAAATAAAATTAATAAACTAAAAAAAACCTTATTAAGGTATCAGAACTGCTATATAGAGGAAAACACAAATTCCAAAAATGAAGCATATTTGTTCAATAGAAGAGGAGAAAACGAAGGCCAAAGTTGGTATCTAGTAGAGCTATTTTTGAAATATTTATTATTACATTATGAGTTTCAAGTAAGCAAGGGTAAGTACAGCAAAATTTGCTTTCATTCTGCTTCCTCAAATAAAAAACAATTGCTTTGATCATTCCTAATCACTTCCATGGCTGATAAAAGCCTGGCCGAGGGTGTGTTTAGTGTACGACGACCTCAATTTTTGACTAAAATAACACTGCTATTCTGTTGGGCATATTAAAAATTAAGAGTTAACAACGGCCACCTACAATTTTATTATAATACTGTAACTACTTACCATTGTGATATGTTGATTGTGACTTTAGTTTTCAAAAGACCTTGAAAGCAAAATAGTTGAAAATTAGTTGGGGTCAACCAAATTAATCTGCATATAGATGTTTAAAATAAACTTTGTGGAGAAACCGTGTACATCGATAACACTACATAGTGAAAAATCTTTAAATACTTAATCAATTGTAGCAACTTGATCAAGAACTTCAGCGTTTGTTCGGGATAAATGTATGGACTCCAAGAACTAACTTAAAACAAGTCTTAGTTTCGCGCCTTACCGGTAACTTTCTTCTTGACAGCTAACTCTTCCAACTCTATGGCTTGATAACAACTTTGGTGCAGTTTCGTATATATATGTTCCCAGTGTGATGTAACATTCTTTATTTATAATTATCCAGTTACTCTAGACCGTGGGTTTTCTTCGACATCATTTACTTCAAAGCGAGCTCAGTACATCCTTTTAAGGAAAAGCCGCGGCAGTTTGAAACATAATGGCAATTGCGCAATGATGAATTTGCATAAAACTGAATTATTAACAGTTGATTTGCGTTTGTTTTATATCGATTTTATAGGCTAAATATGGAAGAAAACATACACAAAACTCCTATCTAGCAGAAATAATAATCAATATACATTGTTTTACTGATGACAACCCGAAAAACTAATGAACGAAAATGTTACAATTTATAGGCTCATACTGACCTGCAACTTCATATATAATTTAATCATATTAAAAGGTTTAAACGACACTAGTAGATTGCGCGCATAAGGTGCATTAATTATGTCCTTATATGGCGTATTTTACAACTTAGTTTTTTTAGATATAATTATGACATGAGATAACGTTATCTCAGTAACGTCATAGTCCATAAAATCGACATGCACTTTTTGTTAAATCTGAGAAACTTAATACCTATGTACTACTGGATATAATTCACCATATTGCTATGTCATGTTAGCAGTCGGTTTGCCTGATTAAATGTGTCAGTAGTTGCTAACTAGTATTCGAGTGTTAAAGTACAAGATCCAGCTACATTGAAAGAATCAAAGTAAGTGAACCGTCCAAACAGTTTCCACAGCCTGGCACGGTTTTATTCCTGTAATTATTTTATTGGGCTATAAACATTCTGAAAAATGTTATGATCGCCGATTGTTTTAGTATAAAAGTGAGTTTTAAAGAGCTTTGCCTAATTTTCTACTTAAGTGTTTATCCTATGGCTTGTAAAAATGATGTCATAGTTCTTATGCAACGTAAGAGCAGCGTTAATAGATCCAATCTTCGAGACAAAACGTCGACCTGCATTGCGTGGGTTATTGTATGCTTACGTCCCACTGTGTACATTACCAAAGTAGGAAACAAACGATATTGGCACCCGTATGTCACGTCATGCAAAAGGGAAGCTTGTCGCTTTCCACATGTATGCTGACAAAATAAAAACATACATTAAAAATCATACAAAGATAAGGAAACCCTGTCTTCTGTTACGAGGGATTCTACGAAAAACGTTGCGATTTTCACTTACGTGGAATCCAATTTTTGCGTGGTGTCATCATCGTACTGTAGTCTGTGAAGAAAAAAACCTTTATACACTTCATAAAGCACACTCTCTTGTTTCTGAAGTTTTGATTTTTAGTAATTTCATGGATTTTCCGAAGAACACTTTAAAAAAATGTATTTAATGTAGGTGAAGCTCGACTCTGTAGCTATAGCGTGACATCTTTGAAAGAAATTGCGTGATCGCGTGATCCTGCGCTGAGCACGGGGCGAGGTAACTTTGATCGATGACGCGAGACGGTTTTAAAATAGAAGTGGACTATCGGGGCTTACGCTTCTGTTCAAGAGAGAAATGGTGATTTTTATACCCTGTTCGCAAATCAGAGAGGCTAAAGGGAACAAATATGTGTTTACACTGTGTTTTCTTGGTATACTTCTGCTGATGTCTTCTTAGATACTTTTCAAACGTGACCTAGCTACGCTTAGACAGGATTGGGCAGGAAGTCTTTACATCACTGAAAAATACACGTACACAAGAGAGGTCCAAGCGAAAAAATAAATAAGTAATAAATTAGTATGAATAAATAATCAATCGGTTTCTTCTCCCTTGCTGCTCAGCAACGAGGTCAAGGCTCACATCCGCAATAGAAGTTCTCCTTGCAACCACTCTCGTAAGCGACCAGCTCTAGTTACGACCACCTTTTTGAAACCCCGCTTGACCTGTGACTTTTCCTTTGTTTTTAAGCTCTCATAAGCGACCACTCAGAGTCCTATTCGTATATTTCAACACTTTGGTGAAACTGCACACTTCGCTAATGGTTCGTTGATAAAGATCTTGGGAGTTATTTTGGTCTAAAAAATTGGACGTTAAGTTTAGCCGTGTCTATATCAGATGTAAAGACACTCATTAAACATTAATTTCCTTTGCTTTTTTTCTTTATGACTTATCAACGAACTCTCGTAAGCGACCAGCTCTACTAATGACCACTTTTTCGAATTTCTGAGGTGGACGCTTACGAGAGCGTCAACTGTATGAAGATTTCAGACCTATTAATGGCGCTCGCTAGCTGTTCAACTTTTCCCAAGACCTTCTGTATAATTTCAATCGATTAATTTCAGTATTTTCATGGCTTAATCGGGCTTACTTCATTAGCTCGCTTTATTCTACCGCGTGACATGACGTCGGCTTTCCTCGATTGCCTCATTGTTGGTAGCATTTTTTAAAGGGGCCATGTCATGCTATTTATACTACCGTAAATCGTCTATTAATCGCCCCCCTTTCAAATAAGCCCCATCCCTCTAATCAGTCTAACCCCCCTCCTTCTCAGGGGAAGAAAGTTAATAAGCCTTCTTTCTCTATTAAGCCCTCCCCCCTCTCCCCTCCCCTAATTATTCTTCACTAAAAAATGAGAGACTGTATTATCAATCACGACTGTAAAACTTCGTGTGGACTGATCTGGGATTTGATTTTTTTCCTCGGCTGCATAACCTCCAACCTTCTTGTTCTTGAGCTTCCCCACTTTCATGCACTTTGTTTTCTAGTTTTTTTATGGAGCACTGATACCGTCGTCTTTCCTAAATTAAATAAGCCCCCCCCTCTCAAATAAGCCCCCCGTCTCAAATGGGCTTGAAATAATTAAGCCCCCCCCCCCGCCCCCGGGGGACTTAATAAAGGACTTACGGTATATTTTCACAAAGCTAAAACGTGTCTTTGCATCGATCAATTAAATTCCGAAAATAGTGGCTCAGTTTTGTTTTTAAGACTATGTTTTGTCTGTCTCTACGGACGAATGGGCAAAGATGGATAATATATAGATTTAGCCAGGGCTAAAAGCGAAGCTCTTGTTAATAAAACTTGTAAACAAAAAAAATTAAATCGTCTAATGCTAAACGGAGAGGCCAATGGAAATGGCATCAATAGATCTAATTAGCAAAAAAACAAATTGCACGTGCAGCACACTTTTTTTCTAATTAGCAAAACAACAAAATTTGCACGTGCAACACGCTTTTCGTCCTTTTTTGCCGTTGTTTTGCACAACTACAACGCTGTTTTGTAGGACTAAACGTCAAACTTCCTAGTTGCACATTATTTTTATGGAGGAATTCTTACCCAATTGTCTCCTGTGTTGATGTTCGCTTTTATTTTTCACTGCCGCTCAGTTTCACCTTGCTGGCCACTAGCATTTCTCATTGTCTCACAGCCGCTTTGAATGTTCATGTTTTTCTTCCTACAAAATTCTTCTCTTTTGTTCTCAGAAACTAGCTCTAGCTCAGTTTCTCTGTTATCCACGTGAGTGTAAACATCAAAAATAACGTTGAAAAAGACACGACTTTGTTGTTGTTTTTTCTTTCTAAAAGTCCGGGCGGCCATGCGATTTCTTTCTAAATAAAACCTTGAGTTGCATTTGGGTTGCCATACCTGTTAATTGAATTATTTTACATTGGTATGTCTGTGGTGCGGACGGACGGTCGGGCGGGCGGGCGGTCGGTGTACGGTCACGTGATTACCAAATTTTCTCGGATGGGTAGTTTACCACATTTTTTTACCCATGGTGCTCCGCTGCGCGCTTCGCGCGCGAGAGCTCCGCTATGAATTGACGCTTGAAACAATTGGGCCAATATCCTCAAGTTTTAAAGCTATGCCTGCATCGGAGCCCGCTAAAATCACCAAAAATGTTATTATGGTTAATGGTGCTCCCTGATAAAATTTGTTTTATATCTTCTTCATAACCCTAATGGAGTTTTTTTGTGTTGGGGTTTAGGCAGTTTAGCTCAGAATTAACGCAAAACTGCAAAATATCCTCGTGACGGCTCCTTAAGGGTAGACACTTCAAGATTAAATTCATGAACTTGCCTTCTTAACAGCATCGTTTTCTTTTTTCAGCTGATTAGTTGTCATCGCTATCAAATGTACGAGTTTCTCGTTTACAAACTCGTATAAAATTTTAAACGTACGGCGGAACAGTTCTGGAAAATAAACCAGCGAGCCGTAGCGGAAGTTGATTGAGTATCCAGAAACGTGACTTGTCAATCAGCTCAATGTTTTCTTTTGCCTCCATGTGGTCTGTTCTAGGCGTTCAGAAGGTACGATTAGGGCAAAACGAGGAACTATGGGAAAGAAAAGGAAAGAGTTTTGACTCTGTCTTTAGCCATACCTCTATCTGAACGCCTTAGGTAGCTAACGTTCATTTTGTTCAGTTTAAGCTCAAAACTCAGAATCATATGTACATAGCCTGCGGGAAATCCATTAGGGGGGACGTGACCACGCATTGGTTATCAAATGATCACTGAATTCTTAATACAGTCTGGTCAAAACCCCATCCATCACAAGAGAGAACACAATAGAAGTAAATAAAATTTATTTCTCTGGTCCGGCTTACGATGTATCCAAAAATTTTGGGATCAAGTAAAACAGATGTAAAATTAAGTACTTAAAATTTAGTTTTTTTTAGTAAACGCCTAAAATAACCGACTCTTGGCGGTAGCGGACAAGTTGATTGGGTAAAAAACAAACAATGGTTATTTTTGAAAATACTCCCAGAAACGTGACTTGTAAATCAGCTCATTCCTTTCTTCTGCGTCCATGTGGCTTGTTCCAGGCGCTCAGAAGTAGATATGGACGGTAAAAATAGGAACAAACGTGGAAAATATGGAAGAAAATGGAGAGCCGCTGCTCTCTATATGAACGCCTTAGTTAGCTGACATTCATTCTGCAATTAAGCTGAAAGCTTAGAATCGTATTTGTAAAGTTGACGATAAGGTGCTTAGCCTGCGGGCAACCTATTTGGTGAGAGGGGGCGTGACATGGCATTGATTATTAAATAATCACTAATTTAAAACTGTTTCCAGAATCCGCGAAGGCACAGTTGAACTGAGCTGTAAGATTGGGGTAACCAAGGAACAAGGGCCGGAGTCAAAACTTTCTCCGCGATGTCTGGGACTATAGCTACTACCTGTGCTTTTGAAATGGAAAAACTTTACATCGGCTCTGGTAAGAAAACAAAGGAGAGACGATCAGGTAGGAATGTCATGTTTCTGATCTTATTCTTTTCATAGGCTTTGTTTGCGAGTGTGAGAAAAGTTTTATGACTACCTTTACAGCTTACCACAAAAACTTCTGGCCTCGAATAGGATTTGAAAGACAGAGTCATAAGTAGTTATAATCACCTTGTACGGAATAGTAAACAGAACAAGAAAAAAATACTGCCGATTGGTTATATTTCATTATAATGGTTACACATTTCACGAAACTTTATCCGCAAACTACAGACTCAAAATCGATTTTGCAAGTAGCGAAGCACCGGCGTGATTTTTTAATGCGGAATGTAAATTAAAGTGTACCCAAGGATGATTTATGTTCAGATGTTGATATTATACCCATCATTTGCTCATCCCGGCGGCCTTCTTAAGAAAAATCATGATCAGGTCATGCGTTCGAACATATTTGCAAATTTTGTGCAAATTATGCTGTGTGTCATGTTTTTAACATGCTTGAGAGCATGCGATGCAGGCCCCGGTTGTTACTGCAAAGCGCGAAAACAGACGAAGTCGAGCGTGAAGCTCGAGAGACGAGTGCGAATCGCGAGATGACGGAAAGGGTCAAGTTTAAGGCAAACGGCAAACGCAAACGTGAATTTCTACCACGTGACCAATTTTCTCTTAACTTGTGCTTTACTGCTCATTACTTCTACCCCCAAATAAGTAGCTTCACGTTAGTTTTGTCTGTAACAATTGTTTTGGACTGTTTTTAGCTGTACTTTTTTTGTTTTGAGAAATTCTCAACTTGAATCTGACGTTTGCCGTAAACGTCACTCTAAATCTGTGAAATCTCTCTCTTACTCTCGCGAATAAATGACGTATGTTATGTGTGCTACAATTTTTCGTAATAAGACTTTAACGGTGTTTTGGCAATGTTTGGTAACGGTGTTTTGGTCGCACTTTCTGGAAAGAGATTTGGTAGAAAACGTCTGCGCGTAGATTATCGCCAAAAAAACTGGAAGTTCTTTCATCCACGTTTGACTGTATCCACACGAACTCCACCATTCTCATCTTGGTTATAATTTCTTAATGGTTCACGCTTTTTATGTGACGACGTTCTTTCTTTCTTATTTTTTTTACAATCTAATTTATACAAATATAGATCGTAAATCAAACGTCGCTCTCAGAGAACCCTGGTAAAGAGGTGGTTGACATCTCTCTCTTCCCATTGTGATGTCATATTTGTAAGGGTTCGCGCGCCTGGGTTTGTTAAGACTGCTACCAATGTTAAACATCTTAATATTTCGCTCTGCTTTACCTCATGAGAAGAGAAGATAAACCAAGCGCAATGAAGGTACTTGTAAAAAGTGTATTGCAAAGTGTCCCTTGTGGCCACTGCCGCTGACAAGTAACCAGACAGCGGAGAGAAGCAACAACCAAATTCAGTGCGTCTGTTTTCGTAGGCTGCCTTGGACATAGATCTCAGTAAGGACACTTAGAATGAAAAAACGCGGAGGATAAGGTTTATACTTCTTGGTTTATTCTTTATCTTTCTTCTTTAGTCAAGATGCCTATCATAATGGCAGGAGAAAACCAAGAAGTTCCTTTATCCGACATATATATGGCCAAAATGAGAATAGAAAAGGATTTTAAGGCTACACCTTGTACGGCAAGTATTTTTACTTTTTACCATTATTCTTCCTTGTTTTTACTTAGCTTTGTACAGCCACGTCCTGTAAGGGCGTATCAATGGGAGTTGTCAAGATCCCCCGGGTTACCATAAAATCACCTCATTAATTAAGGTCGAATATCTGTATAAGAACCTTCTCTGTAGTTACTTCGCCATAAAAACTGTAACTGTCTGCTTTATTTCCAACAGAAAACCTCCTTTGGTAATGATTTTGGACTTGAAGTTGCCCTAAAAGAGGAAAACCTCTCACCAACTGGAAGGTATTTTGCTCGGTTCCTGACTTCACTTCATGCTGTAACTAATCTGCACCGAGGCATCGTCTCACCGTTTATCACATCTTCTCTCTCTTTCTATTCTCAGTTACTACGACAGGGCAGTGCTAAATTCTCTCTTGGTTTTACCAGAGGTAGGATGCCTATATCCTTTCTCATACTATAAATTTACGATTTTTTGAGTTCATTCAGCTGGACAGGTATATTTTGCTTGTTGAATTTTCCTTTCATGGATAGCGCAACAAGTTTTAAAGAGAGTGGGCTTCAATCCTCTTCTCCCCTACCCTTCCCTCCCCTCCCCTCCCCTCCCCTCCCCTCTCCTCCCCTCCCCTCTCCTCTAAAAAACGTTAACTTTGTTTGGTAGAAAGAAAATTAAAAGCAATTCTTGTAGAAAGGAAGGCTGCTTAAGCCCCCCACCCTCCCCCCACACTTCGGTCTCCCCCTCCCTGTGCATAACAGTTCCGCCTTTTTTCTTCAGATGTAGTAATGCAAGAAACGAGGGTGTCTTTTAATTTTATCACTCCCGTGGTCATTTTTGTGTCTCGCCCGTTTTGCTCGACGGACTAAGAAGAAAGAGAGATTGCTTGTAGTCTACAGAAAGTTGAATGTTTTTACTAGTGATTTGAAACTATGAGGAATTACTTTTTGTGAGAATAAACTGTATATAAAGAATACCGATTGTAATGAAAGGTACATTTTCGGCTGATAGGATCAACAAAGACGAGGTGTTATTACTGCTACAGAATGCAGACCCTTTATCCGAGCGCTGTTCCATTATGGACCAAAGCTCGGGGTACCTGTGACCATTGTGGTTCCAAACGGAAGTAAAATTCAAACTCAGATGTGCAGTCAGCCAGGAAGAGTTATCGTGAGTTGTGGCGCTGATATAAATGAGGTGAATAAATGTTTTTACTTGCCAATAAACTGACAAGAAATCAGCAATCTTTCCCTCTGTCCTCGATTCAGAGAGGTCGCTAAGCATTGAATTAAGAGAAGCGGTTTTATTGTTTTGTTTTGACAGCTCCTCTCGCACGAAAGAGACTCATCTGACTTATGCGACTGATGCGTAGGCTTTTATAGATTATGTTCGCAAAAGTAGCATAATTATGCTACGAGCAGTGCTCGTATATTTCTAAAATTATGCCAATAATTATGCTAGTTTTTGTAAATTATGCTCATTTTTTCCCCTCGTCTCCCAAACAAAAGGGAAGAAGGACCTCCTGACAGCAGGTTAAATCGGGCCAAACAAAAAGGTTGCACGATAAATAAATGACAATTTTAAGCTGCAAAACTAGCCAAAAGTGCAAATTATACTGGTAGTGCTTTTTTTTCGAAAAAAAGGGGACAATTATGCTTATGACGACGAGTTATGCCAAAAATTATGCTAGCATAATCTATCAAAGCCTACTGACTTATGCGAGGTGCTTCCCTACCTGATACCAAACCCATGGAAGACACCAGCGGCAGTCACTACCAGAGATTGTTACGTCCCCAATAGTGTTTTTCTTCTTTCAATGGAGACTTTACTCTAATATTTCTCTAACATTTCTCTAGTATCCATTTCTATTTTTCGTTTTTCCTCTGTGACCCAGACATAGTGGTTGCAAATAAAAGGAATCTATTGAAAATGTCAACATGTTCGGTATGGAATGAATTTTTTCTCTTAGTTCTGTTCTTATGTATGCCATTTTGAATTCCAAAATAGTGTCAGTTTTCAACCTGTATTGGTGAATGCGCGGGGATTTTTTAATCTGAGAATCATCTTCTATGGTCAACTCTCTTCAATTTTCTGTCTTTTTTCCATCTCAGGCAAAAAAGAACGCCAAAGAACTTGCCAAGGGAGTTAGACTGGAATATATAGACAGGTAATGATAAGCTTGTAATTTAGTGAAATTAATTTTCCGTGAAAGTGTTATCTGAACAAACCTTTGTTATTAAAATACTCTTATTGCTGCCTTTTTGAAAGAAGGAGAAATCTAACTTTCAGAAAGCTCAGAAAAAAAAAACGGAAAAAACGGGGCTCAAGGTGAGAATCGATTCGAAACTGAATTTGTTTTGTCAATCTCGAGAACTCATTTTCCTGAGAAAACCTTTAAAACCTCCGGAAAAACAAAAATCACACGATCCCTGGGATTGAAGAAAGTTCTTCCATCCCACTATACTATCAATTTCAAGCATGATAAGCGCGAATAATCCATTCTATTTGCAATGCTTCACTATAAATGTTTATCAGCAGGAGACAAAATTGGGTAATGGCTCCGGAGACCCCTTTATAACTTCAAATGAGAGCCACCGGCAAAGTCACCACCTCTCTCACATCTCCTTCCGCGCACAGCTCTCGCAGTCGGGCATGACTTCATGATATCCCCAATTGGAAAGCTTGTTTAAAGGCTGCTTTCTGAGCAAAAGACACCCAGTAACTCTTCATGAAAAAAAAAAACCAACGGCACTTAGCTAGCCTGGCCTTGGGCCCGGGGTGGAGGGGCTTTTGGACGTTGATTTTGACGGGCCACGGTTCAATCTGACATCACTGACGTGCTTTACACTGCACATGAGCCAAATTCTTAAACTCGTTTCTTGCTACGGTTCTTTTACAGAGACCACAGCTCCTCCATGTTAGCAGGCTTATGTACCATGGGTTTTGAGATTTTAGAACAATATGGATCCAACGTTCAAGCTATCCTTGTCCCTGGAAGTGAGAAAAACCTTCTGAAAGCGTTAAAATGTTCTATAAAAAGCATATCTCCCCATGTGCAAATCATAGTAAGTCTGACTCTGCTTTTTTTTTGTTTTCCTTGGGAGATTCTCAGGTAAAAATGACGGGGATGCACGTCGTCTTCCTTTGGGGTGTTAATCGCAGTTTTGGTCTCATTCAGGGTATTCAGGACCGTGTGTTAATAACCTGAACACGAACCATGCCTGAGCCCTGCAGAACACGTCAAATGAATCAAACAGAACAAAATAAATAAAGCAAGCAGAAAGACAGTTTACAGCAAGGATCTCAAAAGTGCGACCGCTTTTGATTTATTCACATTCTTTCGTGCAGATTTAATCCAATCAGAAGCCAGCTGGAAACTGTCCTCGACTTCCGATTGGTTAATGTCTGCATGAGAGAATGCGAGTTAATTAAAGGAGGTCACACTTTTGGGCTCCTTGCTGTAATATTTACAGAAAAGAGAGTACAGCATTTCTGTTTGCTTGTTTCACCTTTTATTGCTAGGCTTTCCGTAGTGTTCTGGGGTGTTGAAATCTTCCGAATTTTGATACATGTGCGTTAAGTCATATCCATAAAAATGATGATAATGATAATTCCCCAATTTAGAAAAGAGTGCCGGAAACTAGGCTGAGTTAACTTTCGCAAAGGCTTCTGGAACTGTTACTATTTCGGCACCAGTTCCCTTCTCGTTTCTATAGTGGCGAATGGTCAGCCTCGTTCCCAGTCGTCCTCGGCGATTTTGGATGTGACGTCACCTGTCAAGGTTGTCGGGAAAATTCGCCGAGGAAAATTCGCGCTCGGTTCCAAGCCTCCTCTGGTAACTCGGATAGCGCCAACTGCCCTGATTACGAGGCCGGTGAACGGATAATAAGAGCGAATGCCGCCATACTGTGTTGAAATGTGTTTGTGGTCAAGTAAAACCTGAACCACGCCTACATTGGTCTCCTTTAAAATTAGGACTCGAATCTATATGGGAGCCTCCCGGCCCCCGGTTGTTATAGTTAAAAACGCTGCGGCTCAACATCATCTCCCTCGTACATTCATAGATATTTTTATATTACCAGGGAGTCCACATGCAGGACAAGGAGCATACAGAGAGTACGGGTAAGATATGTATTGGTTCTTTTCATTTAGAGCGACCAAATTATATAAACCTTTAGAACAGTAGAAACTGCCACCAAATTCAACATTGAAACATAAAAATAAACGCTCAAGACATTAAAAGAAGGAATAAATAACTAGGCCAATTTATTTGTGTCATTTACAAGTAAATTTCTTTGCTAGCATGAAGTTCCATAGCGGATAAAGTACACGTATTGGCAAAATGAACAAGACAACCGTGACACAGTCCCTTTAACCACCCGTACGTTTTTCGCTATTTTCGCAAGACTCATAAAACACTTTTAGGTAGGCTGCCCAAGTTTTACGAAAGTAAATTTTTTTGCTGATTCCGCTCTTCACCGCATTTTCGAACCCGAAAATTTTAAGTTTCCTTTTTCTGCGAAAAATAGCTTAACCTGGGTAGTGAAATGCAAAAAATAAAACTTCAGAAAACCGTAGGGAATTTATTAGATAAGCTTCGAAAATTGTACATGAATGGAAACGGTCATCTAGAAATTTTTAGCCATTCTCAAGTAATAGAAAATTCCAGTCAATATTTGCTTCTCCTAACGGATGAATTTTTGGGGTTTTGCAAATTTCGTTGTTGTGCTCTATCCTGTACATATCTCACTCTTCCGTACATTTGCTTCTATTCTAAAAAACTTTATTTTATGGCCTTAGATTCCAATTTCCTGAATATGATAAACGAATCAGATAGCGTGCTCCAGGTTAGGTAAGTTCTAAAAGCATTTAGTACATGCAGAAACTCATAAGGGGTTGTTCAACTTATGAGTTTATGGTACATGACACTGCTTCTTCTTGTGCTAAAAATTAAACAAGGGTTGCTTGGCTTACCAGCCTTGAGGGCAGTAACACATGTTATTTCCTTAGGGCTTTGTTTGAGTTTTCTGAATTTCGGGTGGTCGACTCAAGGTGGATACTTCCACTGTGACGAAATTTTTACGTGCGTACGCGCGTAACTTATAAAATGTATGAAAGGTTACTCGTAAACGTGAACCTCGCTTAACTTTTCCTTTTTTTCCGTCCCATCATTCCCCCGTTCGCGCTCTGCTAAAAAGGTCTATTTAAGTTTTTTCTCGTTTTCTCTCTAGCAATGAGGATGTTTCAAAAGCCGTTGCACGAGTCGTGGAAGAGAAAGGTTTTCTCACACTGTTGAGTGAAGAAGGAGTGATGGCATTAGCCGCATTACTGTCTTCACCTCTCACTCAGTTACAAAGGTACGTACAAACCCACAGTCACCGTAATAATTACGTCTAATTTTACCATGTATATCCCGGGTGTCCAGATTGCGGAGACGGCTGAAACTGGCCAACTAATTTTTTTGTAACACGATAGCCTCGTCACCAAGACAAATCTCGCTATCTGAGCGAGCGGATGGAAGGCTAGGAATTGCTTACCGGGTGACGTCACGCCCTAACTCACCGGGGACGACTGTTCGTCTTTAATATCTCCCTAACCCCACCACTCACTGCTTTTTCCTGTCCACTTTTCTTTGTACTGTTCCTATTATCTGATCAACACTGAAGCCCCGTCCAGACGTATCCGTTGTTGTTTGAAAAAGCTAGGGTATTTTTTCTCTCCGTTTTGCGAAAAAATTCGAGTCCACGCGCTGCTTTTTGAATCGTTTTTACCAGAGGGCCAAATTGGAGAAAAAAAATCTCCGTTTTAAACAAAAACGGATACGTCTAGACGAGGCCTAAATTTCGTTGCTCAGTCAAGCAGGATGCAGAATGCTGGTAAAACTGTTTGTTCATGGGTGCCTCAAAAATTTTTAAGATCCTTGAAGCTGTTCTCCAATTTTAGCCTAACAAGGGATGCTGTCTGTGTGCTTAAAATAAATACGTGTGAATTTTTTCATTGAGAAAGTTGTTTTTTTTTAATTTTCCATAGGGTGGTGGTGGTGTGTTCAGAGTGCCTTGTACCCAGTCTTCTTCAAATAGAACAGGTCTTGAAGGCAGGCCTGGTTGCTTAACTGCTGTCCAGATGACAAATGACCAATATTAATGCACTGTAGGAAACTGGAGGATGGGGTGGGTGGAGGGGCGGGGGGTTATCAGTGCTACATGTACTAAAGTGTAGGGCCGGTTCTTGAGAGCCTTAAAATTTTAAATTTGCACTTCATTTTGTCTTGAACATTTTTTTGACAAATTTTGAGGGGTACAGTGTGCATCTACAAGATCTTGGCATACAGCAGAGGTATACCTGACACCCAAGTAGAAATTATGTGAGAAATAGCGAAAATAAAAATTTCTTACGTTTAGCTGGCTTAGTCTTGGGCGATTTTCCTGAAATCAAATTTGTATAAAATATAAAGCCACATTTGCACATGAACAATTTTGCACTCAGTGTAAGTAGACGTATAAACTTTGTTAAGTTATCAAGAAAAGTTAATATTTATTGAGGATAAGAGAAGTGACAAGCTGGAGTTACTGTGCAGATTTAGACTGGTAACAAACTTACTCATGAAGTGAGGAGCCATTAAGGAAAAAGAGGTTTTTTAAGGTTACATTAGTAATTTTCTAATTGGATTACATCCAAAAATGGACATTTCCTTGTGTAAAAAAATATAGTTTTAATGTAAAAATACCATTTATTATTCTTGACTATGCCCAAGACAAATTTTGATAATTTGTAACTTGTAAAAAATATCAATCTTAACTCAATATCTGTAAGTTAAAAAAGTGTACAAAATACACGTTATATTATTTGTGTCACTTGTTTCCACATGTTCATAATAAAGCTTATATCAAACAAAACTATTTTGATTTTTCATTTGTAAATTCTATGCAATTTTTTCATACAAAATGTATTTTGAATTGTATTAACCTTGGTTGTGATTATAAAATCTTTAGTTTTCTCAATAAGGACTATGTTTTTGTAAAGCTCAAACATTTGCTCACAGTTCCCATGCCTACCAAACCTTTTTGGACTGTTCTCTACTTGTTTAATATAAATAAAGACCTTTAGATTTGAGGACTTAAGGATGACTGCAATCAGGAAGAGATTAATATATTGACTTACGGTCTTTTTACAAATAATTCTAAAAAAACTAGACACCTTGGAAAGCTTCAAATTTTTTCTACCACAAAAGTTAACGAGGTTACTTTTATTACAGAAGATTAAGCCATCTCCTAATCGCAAAATGATAAAACCTCTAACATTTAATAACTTGTTTCCGTCACTACGACATTCTTCCTAAAACTCGTATTTATAGAATGATGATGGCTACCACGTTTTCCTGCCAAAATGATGCTGTTTCAAGCATGCACACTTTAAAAGTATTGAGAAAATCCAATTCTCATAGCTGTACTTGTCTTAGAATTTATATAAAGGTCTCTAATAAGCCAAAACCCAGAAAGTCCTCATTAAAGGTCCTTATAAATGCTGTAGACCTCATAATTATCTGCAATGGCCATGTTAATATGATTCTTAATAAATTCATAAAGGCTCATTGGGGATGTTCGCTGGTTCCAAAACTGAATTACCCGCCCAGCTCTGCTAACAAGATACTTGCCAAAGTTCCACGGAGGCGCTACTCTTGCACTGCTATAAAGATACCTGTACAAAGGATGGGCCTCTTCACCAATTACTTTAATCTTTGCCAAGACAGGAAAATTCACATTGTACTTGTTTTTAACAAATCGTGCAATGCCACTGTTTCTCAAAGGCTCCTGATTTCCAAACTGGTTACAAGGAAATGCCACAACACTGAAGTCTTGATCATAAAGTTTTGATTGGAGTTCCACAAGCTCCTTGTAATGCTGGTCTGTGTAGCCACACTCACTTGCAACATTCACAATCAACAGGACCTGATAGTACGAAATAAGGGACCGGTCATTATTTATGTGGGGGGGTGGGGGGGATTTTTTTTGGTTTAGCATGAAAACGTGACCCACCCCTTTAAGCCCATTAGTTAATTCTTGACCCACCCCCATATAACTCTATATAAGAGGTGACCCACCCCCAACCCCCTTCAATCTATACCTCTACAGTCAAACTACCTGAAGCGTGAACACCTAGACATCATTATTGATTTTTATTTTTTGGAAAAATAAGTGTTGCAATATTCAAATCAAAACAAGTTTAAAAAAATTTGCTTTTTTATTGAAGTCATTAAACAAAAAATTGTAATTCAATTAAAAAACGAATTTTTAAACTGTTTTTGATTTAAAAATTGGAAAAATTTGATTTCACTAAATTGAATAATGAATTCAATAATCCATTATTGAAACCAATAATGATTTCTAGCTGTTCACACTTCAGGTAGTAAAAGTTCCCAGACAGTTATATTAAGAAAAGGAAGCATGCAAGCCTTCTCAATAGGGCTTATGTTTATTTATTGATATTTGGTGCCCACATCTTTGATTCTTTGATTCTCCATACTTAGGTTGGATAGCTACATGTGACATCCAGTTGTGTTATATTTCATGTCCAGCATTGCATTAGAATTATTTAGATCTTCCACATGAATTGCAGTGAGTGTGATTCTTTACAAAACACACAATGACCCACTCCCAATCATCGTGAAATTCTCTTTTGGCCCACCCCTTTTCTCTAAAAAAAAAGGCCTGGCCCACCCCATGATTCCCCCCCCCCCCCCCCACATAAATAATGACTGGTCCCTAACAATAATGTAAACTTTGACGATGACAGGCAACAGTTTTTGGGACAATATTTTTTCAAATCTGGGGGAGGGGGGCAACCTTCTTGTTATTTATTGGAGTGGAAAATGCTCTCAGGGATCCCCCCCCCCCACCCCTCAGGACAAGTCCAGCCTCCTTTGGCCTAGGGGTGGGTATTGTTTGAGGTGGTCCTATGAGGACCCCGGGGGTAGGGAATAGACCGCTAAGTAAGGGGAAAAAATGCAAATCTTGGGGGCTTACCCGGGGAAAAAAATTGAACCATGCATTATTGATGATGAACACAATCAACCTTTGTTTACCGGATTTTTTTCATATTTTACCAAGATATAGCCATTATAAAAGTTTACTGTTTCAAACTGAAAACCTACCAGCGCGACGCCATCAGGATTTCATCAAAGTTAGCCGCTAGGAGGAAAAACCTATTATATGGTTTTGATTACAACGTGGCAGCATTGAAATGTGGGGCATTGGCCCTGTGAGCATACTCGCGGGCGGCTCGTCGTACATGTTTTAGAATGTGTAATGATATGCAATTCCATCCCTGTTCACAGTTCTATTATATGGTACATGTTAAGGTAAGAAAACTGCCTTTGGTTTCATTTTTTTGTTACATTGCCCTTTGTTTAAAAATATTTGTTGAAATGCACAATGAGCTTATTCATCTGTCACGCAACGCAATGAATGAAGTCACGAAAAGAGAGAAGAAGCAAACCTTTCCTTTGAAGACACTCATTGGAACGACATTTCCTTCTAGATCCTTGACAGTTATAGAGTGAAAATCGGTGCATTCAATTACACTTCCTCCCAAACAAAATAACAAAATCATTCCCAAATTCCACAGCGCCATTTTGGAGTGAACAATCTGAATGATTTGTGTGAAAGGAGACTGGTAACTAGTATGTCGTTGTCATGACAATGTCTGAGCTATCAGCTGTTTGCGAATGTCAAGGTGATAGCCAATCACAGCTCGTGTTATTGCTGTTGACCAATCAAAGGCAAGTACGGGGAAAACAGCGCGTCCTTTCAATCTGCACGATTTGCACGCGTCTGAGAAAAAGCGAGAATCGCACGAGATAGCTATTTATGAGGCAATTTTAATTCATGTTTTTGAGAGAAGATGTCACATTTCAGCTTTGAAACTGAAGTGAATAATCTCCTGAGACTCGATGCCCCTATGAGTCGAGGACCAGCACCCCGATGGCAGAAAAAATCGACTGAGCGTCGGCGTTCTAGTTCAGCTCCATCCACGCCGCTTCGCAACTCCTTCAGGCTAAATTCAAGCAAGACTCCGTCAAAGACGCCGAAATCATTGAAGAAGACGCCAGGAAAAGCCAAGACCCCATCTGAAGACAGATTCATTCCTAACCGAAGTGCTATGAACTTTGAAGCGAACTATTATAAAATGGTTTCAGCTGATCGCGAGAACGAAGAAAACGAGTGCGAAAGTCCTTCGAAAGTCGAGTTCAAGAAGAACATGGCTGAAAACCTGGGTGGAAACGAAGCGAATACCAGGATTCTTGCTTTCAAGAATAAAGCTCCAACACCAAGAGAAGGTACCTTTAAATGAGAATATTTAAAATTCAGTTTATAGTAAGCGATCGAGGGTTTATGCATATGCAAGCTCGTGGATCCTATTGTAAACTAACAAGACTTGCTTATTGTTCGGTTTAACAAGAATTTCACAACCATATCACCGATCCGATGAACTTTTAAATTTCAAAATTGTTCTAATGTATCAATTACTTGTCGATTAGACTATCACTAATCATAAAACGGGTCGATTTGTATTTTAGGCCATTTGAATGATCTTCGAGTCCTGTACAGCCAAAACAAGACTCCAGCAACATCGACGAAGAAAAATGCCAGACATATTCCACAGATCCCTGAAAGGATCCTAGATGCACCTGATCTCATTGACGATTATTGTAAGTTGAGTTCTGTCATCGTTCCTCCTCGCGAAACGTCCCCACCGGCGACGAGCGAGGAGAAACGGCTGTTTTCGCAGGCTACTTGTCTCTTTACTAGCATAGTTTTTTGTTCTGCTTTTTGTTAGCCCCAAAATGCATGCGCTGTCACAATTTTCGAAGTACACCCAACTTTATACTGCTGAAGAGAATTGTGATTGATTTACCCACAGAGACAACTCGCTTACATCAAACATTTGTATCGTTGCTGTCATTGCTTATTTTTATTTTTGTTCCTCTCCTTCTAAACTTGGTCAAAATAAAGATTAAGTGCTGTTCACTTTTTACTGATTGCTCAAATGTTCTAAAGTTTATTCAGGTTTATTGTGATTGAATAGATTAGATTACAATATGTGGCAAAAAAAGCAGAAATACGGTTGCTATGAGATATACATGTAAAAACAGCGTTATTTTATCATTTAAATGTGATTGCTTAATTTATGACTTGGGAGATTGTGTTACTTTATCATAAAGTTCTTGAGGAGGTATCTGTTTCTGTTGGGGCATGAACTTGCTGACTCATTTCGCTCATTTCAATACTTTCAGATTTAAACCTACTGGACTGGAGCTGTAACAATCACCTTGCGGTAGCACTGGGTGGCTTTGTGTATCTCTGGAACGCTGTGTCAGGTGACATAGTCCAGCTTTGTCAAACTGTGACACCTGAATGTTATATTGGCTCTGTAGCTTGGATCAAAGAAGGGAATTACATTGCCTTAGGAGACAGTGATGGGGTGGTCCAGGTTGGTGTCTTTATAATAATTATTTCTTAACATTTAAATCATGAATCAAGTTTGCCGCAGTCAGGGAAAAATCAAGGGAAAACAATACCAGACCATTTGGAAAAACAATAATTTTTTAAGGTCAGGGAATATCTTTGATAGTGTCAAAGTCAGTGAAAAGTCAGGGAATTCTATTTTCATTACACGCAAATCTGCTGAAAGGTTAAAGGATTTTAAAATGGAGACAGAAATATTGGTGGTCTGCAGAAAGAACTAAGTAAGTGTAACAAAGCATTTTTGTTTAATATTAGTCACCTAATCCAAAGTCTGTGAAAAATTGCCCAGAGGTTTGGGAAAGGTTAAGGAGTCTTTTAGTTTCTAACGAACGGCAACCTGTGTATGTGCCAAAATAATAATGAAATCCAGAAATTCCAAATTTTTATGCACAAAAATACTGGAAAGTAGTGCTAAGCAAAGGACATGCTTATGAGGTTAAAAATTTTAAAATGAAATGAAGAATGATCCTTGAAGTTGTGAATGCAGTTTATGCAATTGCACATTAAGAAGCCTGAAAAAATTCAGGACTTCAACAGGATTTGAACCCATGACCTCGCGATACTGGTGCGATGTTATAACCAACTAAGCTATGAAGCCACTGATGTTGGTCGAGCTGGTCAATTATGTGTTCATGTTCCCATGAAAGAGATGAGCCAGAGCTGCAAGAAGGGTGGGTGTACAAGTCGGGTGGTGGCGCAAAATTAGTACCCCCAGCACAAGAATTCCACCAGCTATGCTGGCTACTGGTATACTAAATCCTTGTTGAAATTGACAGCTGTGGGATGTGGAGGCGCAGAAAAAATTAAGAAGCATGACTGGTCATTCTGCCCGTGTTGGATGCCTCTCTTGGAATTCTTTCATACTCTCAAGGTATGATTGCTGGAATTTGTTAAATTTATTATTTTAGAGGTTTGAGAGGATTGTTGAATGTTGGAACATTCTATTGCAGTTTGACAAAAAAAATTTATGCTTTTTTACAAGTTGACATTATTTAGACACTTAGAAAAGAGAAATACCATTAAAATAGTGTTTTCATTTGATGTCACACAGATTGATCATTCCATGCATGGTCACTCTCACAGGTAGTGCAGTAAAATCACATCACAGACAGGTTTTTGGACTAATGATTTTCTTGAATCTCCCAATAATTTTAAAACAACTGAGGAAAAATAATATTCAAACTGAATTGTCAGTTACGTGTGAACATGGTATAAAGTATGGTTCCATGAGAACAAAATGTCTGCATTGCAGATATAATCTAACTCCATCTGGTAACAACAACAAAACACTAGTGCCTAGATCTCTGTTCTGGACCCTAACATATGCAACAAATTACTGGAAGTACATTTCAAATTTTCCTCTAATCTGACTGGAAATCAACAATGGTTTTTTTAACATGCCAGTCTTGGCCTGTACTAACCTTCTGGTACACAGGCAGGGACCCAGAACATAGGATTTCAGTGTTGTATTACAGATGGGCTTAACCAGGGAGAGGTTTTAAATTTCATCTGCAATGCAGACTAACTGCTCAGCTTGTTGAAAATTTGTCCAGTCCTTGTTAACGTAGCCTAAATCATTAGCAATGAAAGCCAACAAAATTTTCCTATCAATTTGTTTTTAGTGGCAGCAGAAGTGGAGCTATTCATCATCACGATGTTCGTGTAGCAAACCATCACGTCGCTACTCTTGCCAGACATTCCCAAGAAGTGTGTGGACTGAAGTGGTCTCCTGACGGGAAGTACCTTGCTAGTGGTGGTAATGACAACCTGCTACTGATCTGGGATGCCAGTGTGAACACAATCAGCAACAGTAATACACCTCTGTATACATTTAACCAACACCAGGCTGCTGTCAAGGTGGGTAACCTGTGCAAACCCTTTTCAAGTACAGTAAAGTTATTTTATTTTACAGAGATGACTTGACCTTCTGGAACTGCCACTCAGTAAGCACCTGTTTACCCTTAGCTTTAGGCCCCAAGAGTGACCAACATCAAGAGAAAAAGGTTATGAGAACTTAATAAATGAAATGATCGCCAATAAAAAAGGACAATGTTTTGATTTTTCATCAAATTCTCTCAACAATATCCGTAAGAAATTGTATGAAGATCACTCTGGAGAATTTTGTTGTGGATGTTGGTGACTGGTTAGCTCAATTGGTTGGGTACAGCATGCAAAGCAAGTAGCGTCCGATAGCCCGGGGCTAGCGAATTCTGTTCTTAACTTGCCCAAAGGACAAGTGAAGTATTTTGAGGAATTCAACTTACAGAAGAACTGTGAAATCATTTCTTTTTTAACTGAATTGGATTACGTAAACCAAATTAAAACAACGATTCAGGAAACACTCGATGAGTACAAAAATGACGAATCGGTAAATCCTTCACTTCTTTGGGAAATGATAAAGCTAAAAGTGCGCGAAAAATCGCTCCGCTACTCCAAGAGCAAAACAAAGCAAGCTAAACAACGCGAAACATTTCTGGAACAAACAATTGCCAGATTAGAAGCGGATCTCGATAATAAAAACTCCGATGAAATGCACTCCTTACACCTGGAGGAACAATTGAATGAAAGCAGGCTTGAGCTTGAAAAGATAATTGAAATCCGCACCAAAGGCGCAATTTTGAGATCTAAGTCTAAATGGTATAATGAAGGAGAGAAAAACACCAAGTATTTTCTTAATTTAGAAAAACGACACTACAAGCAAGGGACAATAAGTCAAATTAAAATAAACGATAGCGAATTTGTCACCTCGGATAAAAAAATATTAACTGAATGTGTGGCGTTCTATAAAAATCTCTACTCATCCAAAGGTAACACATACAACCAAGATGGTACAACTGTTTTCTTTGAGGGTGGTGATGAAAGAGCCATTGACGAACATGAATTAACTTCGTGCGAAGGAGTTTTAACTGAAAAAGAGTGCCTTGAGGCTTTAAGAGATATGGAATCAGAAAAGACCCCAGGGACCGACGGCCTACCAGCCGAATTTTACAAAGTGTTTTGGAAAGATGTATCCAGCACCTTAATTAGCGCACTGAACTACGCTTATGAAACTGGAAAACTCTCAATAACCCAGAGAAGAGGAATTATCAAACTTATCCCTAAGAAAGACGCAGAACCATTCTTTATTAAGAATTGGAGACCCCTAACCCTCCTGAACAGCGACTATAAAATAGCGGCAAAATCAATTGCTAATCGCTTGAAACCTCTCCTCCCTGATCTCATTAATTACGACCAGACTGGCTTTATAAGATAGAGGTCGTTTTATCGGAGAAAACATCCGCCTTATCAATAGCGTTATTTGCTACGCTAAAGAAAACAATATACCAGGATTACTTTTGTTTTTAGATTTTGAAAAAGCTTTTGACACGATAGAATGGCCTTTCATTAGGAAAACCTTTCAACATTTTGGTTTTGGTAGTAGCATCTTAAAATGGCTAAACCTTTTCTATTGCTGCCCAGAAAGCTGCGTTTTGAATAATGGTTGGGCGAGTGATTTTTTTGAAATCCAAAAAGGTGTAAGGCAAGGCTGTCCCCTCTCACCTTATCTGTTTGTTCTGGCAGTAGAAGTTTTAGCTAAGGCAATTCGTGAAAATAAAAGTATTAAAGGGATCTTTGTAAACGGTAAAGAAATAAAACTAAGTCAGTATGCAGACGATACAACTCTTATACTAGATGGAACAAAGGAATTGTTAATAGCCTCTCTCAAAACACTGGACGATTTTTATGAAGTCTCTGGCTTAAAACTTAATGACAAAAAAACAGAAGCCTTTTGGATTGGGGCAAATTGTAACAAAGATGAAATATCAATTGTCGGAAGAAACTTTAAATGGCCGAAGTGTAAAGTTAAAGCTTTAGGGGTCTGGTTTTCAAATGATCCGGAAGCAACTGCAACTTTAAATTATAATGAAAAACTAGATAAGGTCCGGAATGTTTTGAGCTGCTGGAAATACCGTAGACTTACCCTAGTTGGAAAGATAACGGTCCTAAAAAGTCTGGTTGCCTCTCAGCTCGTTTATGTGCTCTTTACATACAAATGTGAAAATTATCAAAGAAGTAAACAAGGCGGAAGTCAATTTTGATGAAAACATAACGTCCGAGAAACAATTTCTTGAACAAACTTTATGGTACAACTCACTCATTAGAATCGATAACTGCCCCGTCTTCTATCGTGAATGGTTTGATCGAGGCGTTACGAAAGTGAAACATTTGAAAGATGAACATAACAAATTTTTATCACTAGCTGAGCTGCAGCAAAAATACAGCCTCAAAGTTTGTCTTTTAAAGTATTTCGGACTAGTGTCTGCTCTAAAATCTCTTTGGACTACATGTAAAACAAACTGTATCAAAAACTGCAACAATTATGAAACCTTTGTAGTAAGATTAACAGAATGCCAAAGTGCGAGCAAACTTGTATACACCAAGTTGCTTTCTACAAAATGCAAGTTACCATCCCATAATCAACAGAAATGGCTAAAAGACTGCAACGAAAATGATGTGGAGGCGATTAATTGGCGGGAAGCCTACCAGTTGGCTGCTAAATATACTAAAAGTACAAGAATTATTGAATTCCAATATAAATTTTTACATAGACGAATATCAACGAACGACTTCTTAACAAAAATTGGCGTAAAAGACAACCCAAATTGTTCTTTTTGTAATAATGAACCGGAGAAACTTCTTCATCTTTTTTGGTCTTGTCCTAAAGTGGCCTTTTTCTGGCATAGTTTATCTCTTAAGCTGACTTTGCTCCACATTACACCGGAACATTACACATTAGATATATTTGTTGCACTTGGTCTAAAGCCGGATTCTTCAAAAAACTGCCAGCAAATTAATTTCCTTTTCCTTCTAGCCAGAAATTACATCTGGATTAGCAAAAGAAGGGAAACCTCGCCAAAGATAGCAGGCTTCCTGCAATACCTCAAATCATTCTACCACATAGAGACCACTGCAGGTCCCATTTTACCAAAAAAATGGGAAAATGTGAACTCCTTATTTCAGTAAGCCTTTGATTTTGTATACATTTGTATATCTCGATCCTCTGCTCATTTTCTCCAGCATTAACCTGGTGTATCTTTTGCTTCACAATCGCTGCCTCTTTAAGACACTTAAGATATAAGTGCGTTTACCGTGAATGTTTGGTTTTGTAAATGTTGGTTTTGAAGTACAATTACTAATTAGAACTGCTTGTAAATAGTGCATTGTAGTGCGAATAGTGTGTAGGTAGTGTTGTAAGTACTGAGTATTGTAAGTCTTTACATTGTAAACAGAGTAAGTACCTTAGTCTATTGTATTCTAAATATTGTATTGTAAGTAGTGTAAGTATCGTAGTGTTTGTAAGTATTTTTGATTGTTGATTGTCGATTGAATAAATGTTATTAAAGATAAAAAAAAAAATAATAAAAAAAAATCATTTCTGCTCATCAAAAAATTTTAGGGGCTAGTTGAAATGACGTTTGGGCCAGTAAATGCTAGCTTCAGCTTACCCAAATGGCGAGCTGTAAAAATGACTTTCTTTGCACCCCGTGGTACCAAACTTTAGAGCTGAGGGCCCAAGTTCCATTCTTGACAAGACAAACATTCATCCTTTCAAATTAATGTAGTGTCTTCCTTTTACACTAGGCTCTTGACTGGTGTCCATTCCAACGAAACGTACTAGCTAGTGGTGGTGGAACGGCTGATCGTCACATAAGGTTCTGGAATGTTGGTGCAGGGAATTGCCTTAACAGTATTGACACTCATTCACAGGTAAAGATACATACTACTAAACATTTGAGTTAAATTTGACGTTGATGGCTCAAAATTTTTCAGCTTTTACTACGTCTTATTAAGATATTTTCTTACACCTCAATTGAATAGCCTCTAAATCTCAAGGAGTACCAATCCAGTATACGAAAAACAATTTTTGTGTATGGCCTTTTATGGCTTTGATATACATATTATTTTTTGACTACCTGAGATATAGAAAAGCATTCATCTCATGCTAGCTGGTACCTCTCCTCGCCTCCACTTCTCATCATTGCTCATTTTGGGCTCATTAAACTAGCCTGCGAGCAAGCTCTTTGGGGCGCTCTGGCGGCAGGGTGGGAAAAGGAAGGAGAGCTTACAACTACATCTCTAGAATTTGCATTCCACCTTCAATTCCCCTGTGGCTCCCCCTCGACTGAGCTGTCAGATTTCTGCCAATCGGCGTGAAGCGGAAACAAGCGTGAACGTAAAAAAAAAAATTGAAAAACATGTGCCAAGGGTAATGACGTCAATACTAATGTCATCTCTGCCAATCAGCATTTCGCATTGACTTTTTTGGTGCAGATATTCAAATTCCAGAGATGTAGTTGCAAGCTTCCCTTCCTTTTCCCTCCCCGCCGCCACAGCCACAGAGAGCTTGCTCGCAGGCTATTATTAAACCTGAATAGTAAACTGTCAATTTCTACCAAGCAAACAGTTGGGGATTCCCCAGCATAATACAGTACATGTTCAACTGCACTTAACAATGAATTGCTTCCATTTTTATACTTTTTTTTCCTTTTATATTTATTTCTTTCTCATTTATCATGAGTATTCTTCTTTTGACACCCATAGGTGTGTTCCATTTTGTGGTCAAAAGAATATAAAGAACTAGTCTCAAGTCATGGTTACGCACAAAACCAACTGACAGTTTGGAAGTACCCATCAATGGTGAAAGTAACAGAGCTAACTGGACACTCATGCCGCGTCCTTCACATGGCCATGAGCCCAGATGGACAGACAGTTGTTTCAGCTGCGGCAGATGAGACACTCAGACTTTGGAAGTGTTTCGCTACAGATCCTGTTAAAAAGAAAACAAAGCCTAATCCAACAAGTAGCTCATTAGTACATCGAGGAATTCGCTGACAGACATATTAGAAAAGAAACAATGAACAATTGGACCGGAGTATAATTATTATGGAAAAGAAAATCTTATAATATTGTAAATAGGAAGCTGTTTAAGTTACTTCATTAATGTTAACTAGGTTTCAATTATTACACATTGTAAATATCTTAATGTAGCAGTTAAACCCAAAATTGGAACTTCACAAACTCACTAGGCTGGTATTTTTATTTTACAGATGTAATTTTACACTCATAAATATCTTACAAACTAAGACAAAAATAAGAATACAGGAAAGATGATATCAAATTAGAATAATCAGTGAAAAATAACATGTCTTGCAGGGTGCAAAGAAATTCAGTTTTACAGCCTGCCATTAGAGCAAGCTGTAGTTAGCATAAACTAGCCCACAAGTCATTTCAACCAGCCCCAAAACCCTTTTTGATTAGCAGGATTGATTACAAACCTTCTGTAATTTGAATTTCCCCAAAAAACAGCACTTGCCCGTCGGGCAAGTTAAGAACAAAAATCACTAGTCCGATAGCAAAATCCACTAGCCCCGGGCTATCAGACACAACTTTCTTTGCATGCTTCTTGGCAAATGTTTCCCTCCTTTCTGTTTTGAATTGACCAGCTAAATGTTTGTACACAGATAAGGTTGGTTTATTAAGGTGAAATTCTCAAATTTGAATGACTACAGGAAGAGAGTCAATGACTATTCATGACATCTCCAAGTAGTAGCTACCTAGACTTAATTAACATAGTGCAAAAGAACAATGAAAATAATGTTTTCTTTTTCTTACATTTGTCAGGTTTTAGCTTATATTCTTTGGCAAGCATAGGAAAAGATTATACCTGGTGTTTTTAGTTTGTCCAAAGGTCAAGACAAAGAGGTCTTGACATGTAAAAAAAAAATGAATGTCATGCAACCCTGACTTCCCAAACCTCCTGCTCGTAATTCAAACCTTTGTCTTTTCAAAGCTCTCAGTAACTCAAACCAATAAATTTTTCTCCAAGAGGTTTTCCAAAAGTCAGGATTTTACTTATACCTTGCTGCTATTGCACATTCTCTTATAAAACTTCATGCAAAAATCATGAAATTTTTGAGTCTGTGGTAAAAAAATTGTCATTTCTGACGATTGTGAACATCTGAAATATTTTAGGAGTGCAGTTTATTTTGTTACAACCTTTTACAGCAAAGATCAGGACACATAAGAAAGTAACAAAACCAATTACCATTGCACAGCTTCTGGTTTAGCTTTCCCATGTCTGATTGTCTCATTCATTAATTTAATATTTCTTGTGTTATAAGTTTGCGAGTGCCAGTAAAAAGTAACCATATCACATTTGTGGGTTTTACTGCAATTTTAAAATATTTGTAATAAATTAAGAATGTTATAAAATAATTTTGTACAGTATAGTTTTTGTTCACTAGTTCTTCCAACTAGGGAGACATTTGCAATCAATAAGATTTATGAGGAAGATTAGTGTTACTCCAATTAAACTTTATTCCATTGTAACTTGGTCGCAGACTTTTTTTGCTGAACTTTTCCAGCCAATATCCCATCTTCAAGATGCAGCAAGAGTTCTAGTTTTTAGAATCCCTTTGTAGCAAAGGCAATTCATGTGCATCCAATTTCACACGGAAATTCACTTATAATGACACACTTATAATTTCAGAAAGATGTCCAATTCTAGATTTATCAGCTACTAGGTTTTTAACTTCATTATAATTTTAAGAGTCAGATTCTCCAGAATAGTGTCAAGTTATAATTCAAAACAGAGTTCATGTGTCTTAAAGTAGTAAACCCAGTTGATGCTGAAAGCAACCGTTTACAACCTAAGACTGCTTTTAGCCCGGAGGGGGATTCCCTTCCAAACAGACAGGGATGATCATCAGAAATATACAATAGACCCTTCCACATTTCTTTTCAACTGTTGATAAAGACCAGCACATTTACCAAGTTTAGAGAGGATATGTCCAGGGCAAGTGAAGATTTTGCTCCCCAAACTCTAGTAATTTTACAAACGCTTATATCATGGGGACAAAAACTTTTCCTCTACCATGATACAAATGTCTGTATAGCCTGCTGGCTCTCAAGTCGCGAGAGAACCCATGAGCAAGTGGCAAAGCGGCGAAGGGCAGACGAGAAGAAAATTTACTGGAGATCGTTGCATTATTGGTGTTCTAGTGTAGAAGGATTATAAATTTCTTGAGTTGTTTAATTGGTGGCCAATGCAAGTAATTTTTAAGGCCCACTTTTTTGCCCCGCGACTTTTAACAATAATCAAATGCTGTACATCTCTTAAAAGAACATTATTTAATGATGATGATGACATCTCTGAACCTCTCTATCTAAGCCTGCCAACTACGTCACATAAAGCATTTTGAGAGAGTCTGTATATCTCTGTACCACTTAGTATAAATTGTGTTTGTCCAAATTATTTACAAGATTGCCACACTCCTGCACAGTATACAATGAAACTTATTATCTTCCATCCAATGATTTATCTCTTATAATAACTGACTCTTCAAACTTTATCATAAGAGTTGTTCCTTTGTGCCAATGAGCTGTGACCTTTGCAGGCTACAACCAAAAAGAAAAATAATTATTAATAATAAGGGAAATTGTTGTCCTTCAACACCATCCACTGTATCATAATCATTTATCACTTCAAACTTTGTTTCTTCAAAGGCTTCTTGGCATTAGGGGATTTCTCACTATTTAATGGAGATTTCATCATGATTTTCTATACTTTTGCAAGAAAACTAATATAGACATATTGCATCTCTGCATCAATAAATTTCAAACATTTCACTGCAACAAATTGACACCTATTTATTGCAACTTGATATAGTGCCTGAAGTCAAAGAACAAATTTGTTACTTAGCAAAAGACCCTAAAGTGATTCCAAAATTAGGCTTAGGCTGCAGAAGTAGCTGTTTCTCCTTACTCCAGGCTACTCAAGGAGTTCGGCTAGAGAGGACGTCTGAGCCTCAGCAACAAAATTCTATACCGATGACATAAAATCTGTCTGTAATTTGGTTGGGAGCTCTGATTGGTCAACTTAGTAGTCATTGTTTTAGTTGTTTTTTTTAAATAATGACAAACAAAGACATATGAATGCCAAATGATGTTGTTTTAAGTTCTTATAACAAGCCTCCTGTAAATATTTTCAATGAATAACAATGATAATAACTTATTTGGTGGATCCGATAAAACCTTAATGGTATCCAGCTGTCAAACAACTGGAACATGATATATGCAACTCACTCTAATACTTACAAAGTTACATCCATGTAACACGGCTTCCACAATTCCAGCAACAAATGAGGCACAGTTTAGACTTCCTGTTCAGGGACAAAATGACAAGTAAAATAAAAATTAGAATACCTGTCGCAAAGAAGAAATAATATCCTTTCATGATACATTTGAGGGGAAACAAATAATATTGGGACAAGCACTGTTTTTTTTTTTCATTAAAGCACTAAATTCAAAACAGTTTCATTAGCATTTTATTAATAATATTATTATTGTAAAATGATTCTTAAAGAAAAAAAGGAAGCTTTGCTCATGTGAGCTGATCAAAATCCACAACATGTGTCAAGGACTAATTCATAAAATACTACTTCAATCTCTAATAATAAATGTGTGCTGTGAAGTTTTCCTATTCCTCTCATTATTTGAATGTCTCAGCATGATTACTTATTTACCGATGTTTTATGTTATCTCAGTCTATTCATTGTATTGTAAGAGTCGCTATTGTTAAGGGCTTACTGGGAAAGTCAAATGAGCTTGAATATATTAATGTTGTGTTTATTGGCTAAGTAGGCACAGTATATGTAACACCATGAATGCAGTTAATTTGTTTGATGTATACAAACCTTTGTCTTTAGGAACTGAGATAAATTTGTTGACAAGTGGTTCTTTTTCAATAATATAATCTACAACATGTGTCAAGGACTAATTCATAAAATACTACTTCAATCTCTAATAATAATTTTTTTAAACAGTTGACTCGCAATAACTCGAACCTTCAAGTGAAATTGAAAACAGTTTGAGCTATTGGGAGTTCCAAGCAAATAACCAGAAGTAAGGAAATAGGATGGGGGAGGAATGCAAGTATCATGTACAAGGGCAGCAAGAGATAATATAAATTATTGATATTTTGAAAAAGAAATTAAGAAACACAGCTTGATTAATCGGTACAGCACCAAATATTGTATTTGAATTGGACTGACAAAAAAGTAAAGAAACAATACGGTTGTTTTGAGAGAAATTCAACATTTTAGACTGCAGTTCACTGCATTTTTTCAAATTAAAACATGGTTTGATTTATGAAGCTGGAGGATAAAATGTATTGTATAAAAAGGATCTGAAGGGAAACAAAAATATTATTTCAAGTTAGCAGGAGGTTTGAGTTATCAAGGGTTCGGGTTACTGAGGGTAAAATTACAATAAATGTAGGAAGGAAATCCAGGGGAAATTGATCTTGGTTCAAGTTAGCATGAAGTTCAAGTTGCAGGCGAGGGTTAAAAAAAAATACCAGTATGTAAAAGTAAAACAAAGGATCAGTCAACAATTATTAATCACATGTGGTAACCATTACGTGAACAAAATTAATTAACATTGGTTCTAAAATTAAAATTTACAAGTCCAGACAAATTTTGTGATGAATTTGTAGGTACTATAAAAGATTTGTAAACCCAGGAGAAGTCTATGTAGCCACTTTTTAACATTTTGCTATCTTTGCCAGGGCTTGCCGGGATGTACAGCACTACAAACATCAGTACTGTCGATTAATATAAAATTATCAGTCACTGATGTTCTCCACATGAGCTGGTGATAAAAGTTGGACAACAGAGTCTAAAGCCATTTCTCAGCTCATTCCTTATTAAGGAGCTTAAGCAACGACGACGGTGACGTCAACAAGAACGGCAAAAGAGCAACAGGTTTAACCCATTCGCCCCTAAACCGCCCGTAACCGCCCGTGCGGATCCAGATCCTTTCTACCCATTGTGACGTCATCAGTTTTAACGGTCAAGGATAACTTTCTTCGCTAACTTGTGCAGAGTGAAGAGATCTTTCAAACCATACTAGAATGAGCACAATTCAGTCAAGGACACCGGAGAAACAAGCAAAAAACCACGTGACATTGACCTGAAAATCTCCATGAAAATCTTGTTCCATTACCCACCTACCTTTCCTTTCACCTAATCCTAAGATCCTAAAAGCTTTCCTAAAAACTCTTCCCACCAAAATGAAGCCCACTAAATGCCCAGCAAGAGAAAAAAAAAATGAGGCAAGAAAAGCGAAAAAAGAAGGGAGGAGAGAAAGCGAAAAGTAAAAGTCAAGACTGCTGTGTCACTTTTAAACCCAAAAACTATCTCGAAATTTTGCTTTCTGCGCATGCCCGAACTTCGCAAGCTGATATTTTGCATCTGGATCAGAAGGCCGCGAAGTGTTCGACCTGTAAACCAGTTTGTGGTAAGTTTTAGCTCTTTGTAGCACGACAGTGACCAGAAAACCACTCGACTAGCTTCAAAACGCGTTTTTCGGCAAAATCTCCAGGAGCGAATGGGTTAAACTGTCAAAGCAAACTGAACAAGGTTTATGCTCCTAAAGAAACATAGGATACAAGTTTTGTCATCATCATTGGCTTGTTCCAGTTTATCAGCCTCTTTACCAAACAATGACTGCAAGGAAAAACAAAATTTTACAGTAAGTAAATAAACAAAGAAATAGAATAAGCCTGGAAAAAAGCTAGCATAGAGGGTGGAAGTGTCAGGACTTTTAAAGGGCAAAGAGGTACAATTTTGAGTTGTTTGATCTGAAGCAGGAATGACTTGACCATTAAATTAGCAGAGCTCTACAAGTTTGAAAATGAAGAAATGATCGTCGCAGTGAACGCAAGTTTATTGTTTGAAGCAAATAAATTTATTTATTTATTATAATAAAATTATTTATTGTAAATTAATGGGAAATTCACTTTAGCCTTGGGTAAATCTAATTATATATTATTTTACTGAAGTTACAGTAAGCACTGATATTCAACAAAAAAAGTTTCATGGTTACATGTATCTCTACAGAGATCAATATTGTACAGTAGAAGAAAAAATTCAGGAAAGTGAACAGGCTGTTTCTTCAAAGAATCTTACCTTCCAAAAAACTGACTTGATAAACAGGAGAATGTTTAGTACTCTGACTTCCCGCTTCATTCCTTTTTCTCGTAATACCAAGACATCAAGCACTCTGGAACCAACCTGCTGGCCTAGATCTGATAACCTGTTAACAACATAAGATTTCATGTCGGTCTTGCATACATACATACATACATACATACATACATACATACATACATAGGCCTATATTCTCTACTTATTCAATCAAACACCTCTATTTATCAAAGCTTGATCCCTATTCACCTCTAAGGATAATATGTTTAGAAGATTTTAATTGTACATGGATTAAATTTGTTTTCATTTTAAAGGTTGCTTACTCAGCATCCAAAAAAAGTAGTGACCGATAGCCTGGGGCCAGTGGATTTTGGGATTTTGCTATCGGGCTAGTGAATTCTGTTTTTAACTTACTTTCCTTTTTGAGGAATTCGAATAACAGAAGAACTGTGAAATCAATTCTGCTAGTCAAAACGTTTTTGGGGCTAGTTGAAATGACGTCTGGGCTAGTAAATGCTAGCTTCAGCTTGTCCGAATGGCAAGCTGTAAAAATGATTTTCTTTGCACCCTGCTACCTGTACTTTTATTTCTACTGCAAAAGCCTGTGTTCTAGTTTTCTATGGCTGTTTGTCACATTTTCATTGAACATGTTTGGTTGATGTGACTGGAGAATTGGTCTTGAGGATATGTTCATTAAAGCCTGCTATATCTGAAAACGTTTTTATGCCTCTTGTACATAAATTCCAACCCTGTCAACTAAAAAAAGGGAGGTCCCACAAGTGCCAAAGGTGCGAGCCTCTAGGAAGTCCAGGGGCATGCTTCCCGGGAAAATTTTAAGATATGTGCCTCTAAGATACCATTTCCTGCATTTTGAGATTACAGTCAATGGAAATACCAAGGCCACAATTATCGCAGGTTCATGGTCAGATGCCAAAACAGTAAAAATGGTTGAGAACCCACAGAAAAATGGCAAAGAAGTATGCTAAAAGCCTGGTTAAACAAAGAAACGGAAGAGTTTCAACAACCGGGAGAAATTTAGGTGAAAATAGAAGGCTGGAAATGTTCGCCAAAAACGGGAGGTTTTGGGCCAATATGGGAGGGTTGGAATCTCTGTTTGTATGATTTAAGTTTTTAATACCAAAAGCAAATCTCTGAAGGGCTTAATCACGGGTAAAACTCCCTTGTTTAGACAGAAATGCATAGGGGTGCAGTAGTTTGCTGTGTTCAGTCAAGAAAACACTATGGCACTAGCAAAGAGCAAATTTCAGCAAGGCGGTTAGCTGTGAAGCTTTATATCTCCTGGCTGTATTCCATACAAACTTATTCACTAAAGCACACTTTGTTAGACTGGAAATGGATGAACATTGGTTGGTCTTCACTGTAGACTCAAATTGCCGTGGTTTATCTGCTGGATAAACATCCTCTACCTTATTTGGATCTTAGAACATTTTTTCAAAAGTTTTTCGAAGTTTTCTCTTTTACACAAACAAAAAAATTTATAAAAATGCCGCCCATTTGATAAATTACAAAATAAGACCCCCCTACTTAGTGGTACCTCACCCACCTGACCTCCCCATGTCTCTGACTAGAACAAAACAAAGCATAACAAAGTCTCATTTCAATTTCAAGAGAATAAATGCTTTTGTAACTACTTTTACATTTGAAACTCACTTGGTTTGAAGCTCTGGGACCGTGTGAACTCTGTTCTGACAATACTGAATCATCTCAGAAAACAGCAAACCGAAAGTGCTTACATTGATCTAAAACAAAACCCATCGACACACTGTTTGAGCCACTAAGTCATTTCAAATGATCCATACCAGCTTTCAACTGAATCAATTACCTCATTTCTTCCTTTGCTAAGTGGTTTTTCGAGGATATTCGTCTGACGACTTCTCCGAACCGACTCCATTTTGGTTTAGACCTGGCTACTAAGCTGGAAGGCTTGGTCTCTAAGGTGATAAGATGGCGGATGAATTGACCAAGAGGAAACCTAGGAAAACAGTAGTTGATCGCTATTTTACCCGTATCTATAAAACAGGTTAGGCTACAGTACTCTTAAGAAAGAAATCCTTAACGTCTATATGTTATTTTGAAAAAGATTTGACGTTCTTTTGTTATGATTTAATGTGTTTTTTTTTCATGCAATTGTAGACATCAAGGGAAACCTTAGTGAAGATCAGTGTGTTTTACAGCATTCAAACAAGTAAGCATTATAAAAGCGATAGCTTTGTGGGTATTTTAAGTTCATGATTTTAAATTACCCCAGTATATGGGTTCTTATTGGTAGATTTTGAATTTTCTAGGTTGCCTGTTATGAGACCCTGCGAAAGGGGAGGTGGGGAAGGGTCCCATGTCGCTCTGTTAAACTCTGGCCAATATTCTGACTGAATGACTTAGAAACTCAGGAAGGGTAACCTTAGGGAGTAAAAATCCAAAAAATTTCACTGGGATACATGCCCCCAGAACCCGCTAGAAGCTTACGCCTTCGACGCTTGTTTAGGAAAATGGTCAGCATTTATCCTAGATCTGCGCCTGAGCTACAAACATGGTCAGGGACACAGCTCGCAAATAAGGATTTTTCAAAGCCTGGTTTGGGTGGAGGGGGGTGGGGGGGCGAGTGAGCTAGGGTACTTACCAGATTGTTATGACTGTTATTGACATGCATGCATTGTTTTACTACCTGTAAAACTGATATTTTTTCACATGAGCAGTTTACTTGAGTAGGGACAAACCTTACAAAACGGCTGCTACATAAATGAGTCATGTAAATATTATAACAAAGACCGAATATAAATGTTGGCTATATATTTACTAAATATGTTGTCAACACTGTATAGAAACCAAAAATACTTTGATACAGAAAAGTTTTAACAAAGTGCTTTCAGACGATGGATTTTGTCAAAAATTTGTATATGTAAGATGGCTTAGATGTTGTCATTCAAAGACGATGAATCTTAGGATTTTAGCATGGACTTTGGTTTTTCAATTTTTTAACATTTTCGCAAGAAAGGGAAGTGTATGCCTCTCACAATAGAGGATCATAGGGATCATGGGTACCCTAGGACCCCCTCTCCCTCTTCCTAGCTACCCCCCCTACCCCCTTACCCCCCCCCCCTGCTGGTACAAATTGTATACTCTAAGAAATGTAGGTTCATGTAGATCATTCTCTTTTCTGTCAGGATATGTGTGATTACCCTTGCTCCTAGTCATCCATTACTAAAATGTGAGCAGATTACTGATGTAAATTATCAAGTGAGTGCCAAGGTTAATCGCCTTGAAAACAAAGTTTCAGGCAAAGGCAAAAAAGGAGCGCAGCATTTACAGCCAGAATCAATAATCTGTGAAGTCACTTGTTCTACTGGAGCCAAATACACACTCTACAGGTAAAATTGAATTAAAATTTATTTCAAATTTGCCACTCTCTGACAGTACAATACAGACTAAGAGTTTTAAAGCAAAGAAAAGAAAGATATGGCAAAAAGTGGCGAGGAAACCTTGGTGAAACCACAGGGCTATCTGTTGAGGAAATAGTCAAATTTCTGACTAAAATTGCATCATCATTGCATCATCATGCATCACTTGCAGTCTACCAGACTGCAAGTGCTACAGCAGAGGCTACATTTTTGCTGTGTGAGCTGTTGGGTGAAAAGTAGCCTGTGCCAAGAACCATTCAATTTTCTATTGTGCATGCGTGAAATTTGTCACGCGATTCGCAAAAAAAATTTATTGTCAGGTCTGTTGTCAAATGGTGCGAGTTTTGCAGGAAAAAAAAAATTGTGACAACTCTGATCTGCTACGCAAGACTTATGCAAGACTCACGCAATGCTCTAAACCGGTCAAGAACAGGAAAAAAACTCAGGTCTTTAAAATTTATTCGTCCACATTTCTGGACAGATTTGAATGGTTGTCGGCAGAGGCTACTTTTCGCATGACAGCTCACACAGCAGAAATATAACCAGTCTACTTTCAGGGTACTTGCAGTCATTTTCCTTGCTCAAAAGCAATAGCACACAAAAGTAAAATATTAAGTATGATAAAATGTTAACGTAGTAACATTCTTATAAAAAAATGGATGATTCTATTTTCCCTTTACATTTGCTGCAGCTGTGTCAAAGGAAAGCTGGTTGAAGTAAACGAAGAGCTGGTCTCCAATCCAAACCTTATGCTGGAAAAGGTTTGCTATCTGTATTGTGTTATAATAGTAAAATGAATGATAGAAAATTCTAAGCCAAAAGTTGTTATTTAGATAATAAAAATATCAATGGCTCATGAATGATGGCTGTAATAGAAATTCTGCTAAAATATTCAGCGCTTCAATGGGATTCAAACCCATGACCCCTGCTTTAGCACAGCAGCACTCTACCAACTGAGCTATGAAGACCCAGACCAGTTTGTTAAGTTGATCTTAACCCATGAAAGAAATGAAACAAAGAATGAAGATGATGTGAACTGCAGAAGTACAAATCTAATACATTGTTTTTTGAATTTTATTTCTAACTTTAATTGCAATTCATTATAACTGCAATAAAATTTATTGTCATAACTTCATTTAAATAAATAATTTTGTTAACCTGGTTAGACTTTTAAAACCACCTCAGTAAGTAGTTCAGAGTTACCGTAATAATGACAAAATTGATTACAATTTTTTATTTTATTTATGCAGCCAGAAACAGAAGGATTCCTAGCTGTTGTTCTTCCAAAACTCACTGAAAATATCCTTGATGGACTGTTAACAAAAGAAGAATATGAGAAACTCCTAGAAGACAGAAAATCACTTAATGGTACATAAATAAAAAATATCGTTTTAGAGAAAGCCTACGGATCTTTTTTTGGTGTCTATTGTATCAAGTTTGGGTAGAGGTATTACACCAAGGCCTTCAGCGTTAGATCGCGTTTTTGCGTCATTGACACGGAATATTCTATTCTGACGCAAAATGGAATTATCGTGGAGTCATATTGAAGCAAAAAGGTTACCTTATGTATAATAAGGTATACTAAAAAGCATGAAGATGGGCTAAATGAGCTAATGGGCTAAATAATGGTGAGGCCGGACTAGTCAGGTCGATAAGTCAACCTCCAGAACTTCAAAAGGCAAAAGCCTCAAGCCCAACAAGTAACACAGTGATACAGCCGTGTTTGAGTGATGTCTGTTGGTTCAAAGTTTTCAGTATCATAGTTTGATCCAGACAAAGTATCAAAGTCGTTTAGTTATTTATTATAACTCAAAGTTGTTTTCTTTATAAAAGTTGCTCAGTGATTTTTG
>OZ038003.1:15231217-15278717 GCA_964035705.1 Porites rus | reverse complement strand
AACACCCGTGACAAATATCGCAAAAATAACAAATCTAACAAGAATCAAGACTTGGAAACAGAAGAAGCCAAGAAGGGCCCTGAAATGTCCGCAAATATCGCAAAAATCGCAAAAGTAACAAGGTTTTTTTTTTTTGCTAGCTAAAAACACCCGTGACAAATATCGCAAAAATAACAAATCTAACAAGAATCAAGACTTGGAAACAGAAGAAGCCAAGAAGGGCCCTGAAATGTCCGCAAATATCGCAAAAATCGCAAATGTAACAAGGATTTTTCATGTTAGCTAAAAACACCCATGAAAAATATCGCAAATGTCGCAAAAATACCAAATGTAACAAAATTCCAGACTTGCAAAGAAAAGAAGCCAAAAAAAAAAAACTTTGGGTATTGCACAGCGACATTCATGTATAATGCCTGTTTTCTTTCCCCCAATGTGCTCTTCTTGATATTTTGAACGATGGTTGCGGTGGGTTCTTGGGCATGAAAGTTCTGCTACCACCCCCTTTTATTGCTTAAAATTTGCCTTCTTCTGTGGGCGGCACTCCTTTTTATGCATTGTAGCTGTATGTTGATGGAAGAACGAAGCATACACAGATTGATATTACAGTATTTTGCTACTGTCAGTAATTTCGGGGCCCTTCTTGGCTTCTTCTTTTTCTAAGTCTAGAATCTTGTTAGATTTGTTATTTTTGCGATTTTTGCGATATTTGTCATGGGTGTTTGTAGCCAGCAAGAAAAATCCTTGTTATATTTGCGATTTTTGCGATATTTGCGGACATTTCGGAGCCCTTCTTGGCTTCTTCTTTTTCTAAGTCTAGAATCTTGTTAGATTTGTTATTTTTGCGATTTTTGCGATATTTGTCATGCGTGTTTGTAGCCAGCAAGAAAAATCCTTGTTATATTTGCGATTTTGCGATATTTGCGGACATTTTGGGGCCCCTCTTGGCTTCTTTGCTTTCTAAGTCTTGATTCTTTTTAGATTTGTTATTCTTGCGATTTTTGCGATTTTGTTAGTGATTTTCTGACATAACTTTTTCTCAATTATTTCTTCTGCGACAATTGCGAAAAACATTTGCTAGCAAATTTTTGCTAACAAGATCGATCCTGGACATACACCGGCTTAACGAAAGCAGAATGTTAAAAATACATGTACAGTATCTCAAATCAAGAATCTTGGATAAAGTGCATCTGAAAGTTTGTTCCATTCGATAAAAACCCGTTACTGAGGAGCTGGAAGTTGTTAGAGTTCAAATGGGGAAGAAAAAACTGCGTTTGGCGAACCAAACAAGAAAGTATCGACACCACCCAAGGTACTACTTTTTAAATTTATTTTTTAACAGTGTTTATGTTCATTAAAGAGCTTGCATTCATTATAAACTCGTCCTGTTGCTTCAGTGACCCAGGGGGAAGGTCGCCCTTAATGCGCCCTTCGCAACTGGTCGACAAAATGCTTTAAATGTCAAAAATTGTTAAATTGACACAAAATGTTCGTACAAAAAGTAATAGTAGTTAAAACAAACAACTGAAGAGCACTCACCTCTTCATAAAATACGCCATTTAACCGGCCAAGAAAGTAGTGAAAGTTTCCTCTTATGAACTTTACAGGCAAATTTATCATCAGTGAACTCAGAGGCCCATTTGAGGTACGTCATTATCTGAGTAAAACCTTGCAAATCTTTACAAAGAGTACAGGATCGGCCTCTGAATGGTTCCTTTCTCCTATCTATCTCTCACTTGTCGGTCTATTCCCCACCGCAGGGCACACAAAAAAGGCCTTAATTCCCACCCCGGGACTTTTCATCGAGCGCAAATATGCTGTTTCGTTCAATAATTTACGTAGAAAATATAGAGAACCTGACTTACATTGAATCAACAAATAAAACGGAAAAAACAAAACAACCGGCCATATTGTTTCACGCGGCCAGAAATACTTCGCACACACTGGCACACACACAAAAGAAAACAATGTAGTTTTAATTTGCCCACCCTTACTATACCCCCAGCCCTCGGGCCCGAAGCTCTGGACTTTTCCCGTGGAATGCCTCGGGGACGGATGGTAGCAGATAAAAAAGAACAAGCTTTTTAGGGTTTTGGTCATTTGGGTAAACCATTTGATAGCCAATTGTGTGTGTGGAACAATTATTTTGTAGCTAGGACTGCGTAGAGAGCAAAGTGTTCAATACGATATCGTCTCATCGAAGGTTAGAAAAACAGAAAAGACAAGAAAGGGACTGATGCCGGAGGGTACTACTCTAGGAGTCCGTTAAAGGTATCAAAGTTAGCTGAATAAATTGTCGACCAGAGAAATGGAACTTTTTCCCTTTTTAAATTTAAGTAGATCAAGAACCCACGCTCAAACGAAACATCTGGAGCGAGGATGAAAAGGAGATTTGACACGCCTTATGAGCGTGTGAGGCCCACACGCGTGCGAAAATCATACAAGGGCATAAAAAAGGACCGGCTGTTTTACAGTCTCGGAACTTCTGGTAAATGCTCATCGCATATTCCAGCTTCAAAGCGAGTAAATTTGAAAACATCAGGTTTGCGTTTCAATCTGAGAGGAAACATTTAGAAAATAATATATGCACTTTGCATGTTTATCCATTTTTGACCAAATAAATGTTGTGTTTTCAAATACACCGGTCCAGCCTGGACCTGCAAAAACAGAAAAACAAATTCATGCACAAGAAAAGAAGGAGAAAAAATTGGTACACAAGGAAGCATGGGAAAACGTTTATGCAAGTCTCACCTATTTCTGGGATTTGTATAACGGGAATGTTAGAAAGGAAATGCTCATATTTTTCAGAATCCCATTCGAATAAAAAGTGTTGAATAGACATAATTTCGTCCTCCCCGCCGATATAAAATAATATTGCTCACATTGCCGAATCTCCGTAAATCTGCAGTGAAAAGATTTCCAGGTTAAGCCCTGGATCAACTCAATTTGTTTTGGCAATGAGTCTAAGCAATGCCTGTTCTTTAAAGTGTCCAGGGACGCAAACTAACTTCTATTTTGATAAATCGCAAAAATTGCCAGCTTTTTCGTACGGTATCAGCCCTGTCTTTTATACACTTTTTCGGTAGACCAGTGTTCCTATGACAAAAGTTTAGCCATGTCTTCTTAGCGCTTTGTATCTCTATAGTTTTTGTTGTAGTGGTACTTGTCAATGCGCAGTTTAGTTTCACCGTCTTACCAGCCCTTTTTGTTTCGTGCATTTATTAGTTTTTAATTTTTTCCCACTCTTTTTTTCTTTCCAACCTTCATTTCGAAACGTCGAGGCAAAATTTCACCATTTATTTTTACCGTCATGTAGCCATTTTTCGATTGCAAATTTTAAGCATTGCCGGGTAATGTTCCCTTTTTTCTCCCGCTTTCCACTCTTTTAGAACTCCCATCACAAGCCCTTTCCTCTCCCATCTCCCAAACCCCTCCCAATGGTCCCACCCCTTATTCTCCCGAGCTCCAGCCCCCTGTCCACCTCAACTAAATTCTTTGTTCATTTTCGCCCCGCTTGTATCGTAAATCCCTTCTTATTCCGTTCTTGCTTAGAAGTTTTATTTTAAAGTCCTCTTAACGTTCCTCTGCGTTCGTTAAAAATCATTATTAAGCGACTGCGTAACTGGCTCTTGTCTAGGCAAAAATGCGCTTGACCGGAAAATCTTTATCGCGCTTAACCAGTTAGTTATTTCCACCTCTGTGTCAACAAAGATTTGAATCGAGAACAGAGAAAGCCAGTTGCTCCATTGTTAATGTTATTAAAGTAACAAAGGCTTGCCTAATTATAACTTGTGGGAAGTTACAGATTTTGAATGAATCTGGAACCAGTTTTAAATTAATAACCCATGGAGTTTAACTCCATATATTAAAATATAATACAACAACTGTTGCTAGAGGTACTAAGGTCGATGACTCTAAACTTATGAAGCTTGGGCTGTGATAAAAGGCTATGAATATACGTGTCCAGTTGTCGCGAAAAAAAAACCTTATGCAAATAAGAGCGGTTGAAAAAAAATGTAAGAAATTTCTCATACAGCCTCTACTCTCCCTCCGCCTCTCCAAATAAAAAGCTTATTTCCTAATAAAGTAGCCATAGCCTAAGATCGGTCTATAGTTTTTGTCCTGATTGCTTTTTTTTGTTTTTTCAATCAGTTAACAACGAAATCAAGAGACATACCTCACAGATGCCAAGATTGACACGCATTTGACACGGCACCTGATCTTTCAATCAGCTCGTTTAGGAAACTCATATTATTTACCTTTTCAATTCAATGTTTGTCTGATTCTTAGTCCGTTTTCTTTCCAGCAATTTCTATGTATAAAATACACCCCACGACTCAAAAAATTTATATCAAGTAAATTGAATTTCAGAAATATATATATTTTGACACAAGACTCCTTACTTTCCTCAGCATTGTTGACATTTATGGAAACGGCCGTTTGACCTGTCATATCGTTTCATTGCGATCACCCACATCTAAATTTCTAACTAGTCGATTCATACCAGAGTAATCAATCTTTCGATTTTACAAGTAAAAAATTTTTTTTCCTGATCACCACGAAAAAATGTGGGTCAAGACAATTTTTGGGAGTTTGTGTTACCCGCGGTTGCGTGACGGTTTTAACGTGCATTTTATGCAAAAACATCGAAAACGAACTGCGCGTTTACCTCTCTCGACGCGTTGCTTTTTAATTGCCCAAGCTGGATTTTTTATATGTTGTACTACAACAGTAGGGCTTTTCTGAGGTATAATAATTCTTCTAAAATTCCACGTACCAAGCCGTGATTTTTTCCTTCAAAATTTTGCAAAATTTCATTGTTTATGAAAGTGCTGAAGATAGGAATCTTCGGGCGTTTTTTAACCGAGTAAAAAATTCATTATCTTGCAATATTTTTACAAAATAGTATTGTAACTGGGACGCGTTACTTTCCTGCCAAAGATGAAGTTGTTTCCTTGAACCGTTTTTCTTCCCGATGGCTTTGAAAATGGTACAACTCAAAGGTTTTAGACCGGCGACTATATGGCGTGGGGCAGCATTTCACTTTTTGCCGGTTTTCTCGAAAAAAAAGATTCTTTGGAAACTTTGATTGTGATTTTCGAAAAAGTTTCACCAAAGGGTTTTTTCTAACTGAACATGAAGGATTTCGAAATTTCCGTTTTGACGGCAAATTTTCGATATTTACAGACAACCGCTCTTAAATTCACTGCTTTTTCATTATCATAAAAAAGCCATGGGAAAAAAACATGATTAGCCTCAATTTATTTCATGGCATTTTCATGGGTTTTTTTGTTTGTTCGTTTTTTTCATGGGCCCTGAAGCGTTGAATATTAATGGTTTTCATTCTTTTTTTTTTTGAGATTTTCATGCCATATTCTTGGTATTTTTTCGTGAAAAACCCATTAAAATCTCCTGACAAAGCTATGAAAAACGTAAATTTCACTGGATTTTCATGTGTTTTTATTTCATAGCGCAAGGAGTCATTAAAAATTCTATTCGCACGCAAATGAATTTCTGTTACTTAGCTTGACACAGCCATTTTAATTATTTTTTCTTGTTGACTCAGGCAGACCCTGGCTGATGGAACTAGAACTTCACAAGCGCCTAAAATGACTGCCGTCAGAAGGTAAATGAACTATCAGCACCTTTATAATTCTACCGGACCGTAATATTCTGGCTTTCTGTAACTTAAACCCAGGTATTGTCCCTGGTGACTCCCCATCTTAAATTTATACTTTCCTGTCTTACGATGACTTTCGGGCGTGCAAGCCTTAAACTCATTTTTTTAAAAGAACATACATAAAAAAGTACTCTTTGACTAGTATCTGAAAACATGGCCACCTTCCGTGCTATACCTCGAATGAATTAATACTTGACTTCAGTTTGCGCGCACTTTACATAATGTGTTTCGAACAAACTTACTAAACTTGATTAATTAATACCCTAATTTATTCAGTCCATTCTCCCACCGACTGTAATTGTAAAAATTAAGAAAAGGAAAAATGCGTGGAAACTTGTACCGTTTTTTCCTAGTAATAACCTTTCTGTATCAGCTTCCATACTTTCTTTTTCGCTTCTCATTCAACTTTAGTGCAACAACGCACTTTCCAAGCCGCATCGCGTCCGCACCTGTTCCAACATCTCATCACACATGGCAGTCATGGGCTGACAGGCATTATCGTTTCACCCACTTATTCCAGCACTGTAAAAAGCATGTGGGAGTTTCCTTCAGCAATTAAAACGTTTTGTGTCGTTCCGGTTTAATTTTTTGTGTTCCATGAGGCGTCCTCTGAAAGACAGTCGAAATCTGTTGAATGGCATCTTTCTTGCAATATCTTTTTTAGTCATCAATTTAGTTGTATTGTATTTGCTTGGCTTTTGACATTTTACCTGTCATTTTTCACAGCTCTACAATTAAGCAGCTGAGCCTCCGAACTGTCTTCTTTGTGTTACCCCTTTATTATCGTGATTGTTCAACCTTGGATGCAGAGAAATAATAATAATAATAAAAAAAGCAGTTGGATGAATCAAACTACCTGAAGCCCATGCCAGCAGGAAGGGAAAGGTGACACCCTGCTTAAAAGGAGCTTTTGATGTAAAATTTCACTATGGCCTCAAAATTCTGCATTGAAGAGCTAAGTGAACAGTTATCGCTTGTTGATTCACACAGGGGCTTTATTGAGGCTGTTTGTATTTTAAACTTAACGTTTGCTCTGATTGCAGCTCTGGAAAATCTACTAGTTTTTCACGCATTGTGGAAATCCTCTACGATACCTGCTACTGTAAAAAAGTTGTTCTTGAGTCTCGTTGTTTCCGATTTTGTAGCCGGGATTTTGGCCCAGCCGATGTATGGTGTCATCATCGCGGTCATGTTAAAAAAGACATCGAATGGAGACCAGAGTTTGCCTCCTTTTGTCCGACAATTTTAAACCTGTGTTATTTCTTGTTGGTTCTTCTGTGCAGCGCATCATTTTTGACTATAACAGCCATTGCAGTTGACAGGCTTCTTTCTATTTCGCTGCATCTACGATATCGCGAGCTTGTGACCCCAAAACGTGTCATTAGTGTATTGACGGCTTTATGGCTGACAAGTGGTGCGACTGGCTCGCTTTTTATTATACTCTCTGAACATAGCAACAAGGTAACTGCGATTGTTGAATCCATTGGGCTATGCCTGAACACTGTGGTGTTTTTTCGTATCTACAAAGCCGTTAGATATCATCAACATCAGATGAAATGCCATCTTCGGTTACAAAACTCTAATTTAATTGATATACTTCGGCAAAGAAAGTCAGCTTTAAACGCTTTGGTTGTGTATTTAGTATTCCTGGTTTGTTACCTTCCATATATATTCACTATCATTTTATTGCTAGTACTCGATAGTGAAGACACTTCCTTGCTGTTAGCTGAACGTGCATCGTTGACTCTTATTTTCCTGAATTCGTCAATAAACCCTCTTGTTTATTGCTGGCGATATCGTGAAATTCGAGATTCAGCGAAAAGCACTTTGAAGAAATTATTTTTGCATGAACAAGAATGGGACAGAAGGTTGTGTAAATGTCTGTGTCCGACCTGCTTTCAGCAAACTTCTGTGTGATGTCTCAGTTTATTGTGTGTACAGTAGTTTATCAGTTTAATTACTCATCGCTTATTACAAAATTACTCAGCGGACATGCGAACTTGTATTTGTAGGGAATCGGTGGTTATTAGATGGAGTTTGTGTCTTTCATTTTCACTTTTTTAAGAACTGTACATCTTTGAATTACAGTCGACTCCCGATAACTCGAACCTTCAAGGGAAATTTTTGCGATTTTTGCGATATTTGTCATGGGTGTTTTTAGCTAGCAAGAAAACTCCTTGTTATATTTGCGATTTTTGCGATATTTGCGGACATTTCGGGGCCCTTCTTGGCTTCTTTTTTTTCTAAGTCTTGATTCTTGTTAAATTTGTTATTTTTGCTATTTTTGCGATATTTGTCATGGGTGTTTTTAGCTAGCAAGAAAAATCCTTGTTATATTTGCGATTTTTACTATATTTGCGGACATTTCGGGGCCCTTCTTGGCTTCTTCTTTTTCTAAGTCTACAATCTTGTTAAATTTGTTATTTTTGCTATTTTTGCGATATTTGTCACGGGTGTTTGTAGCTAGCAAGAAAAATCCTTGTTATATTTGCGATTTTTGCGATATTTGCGGACATTTCGGGGCCCTTCTTGGCTTCTCCTTTTTCTAAGTCTAGAATCTTGTTAGATTTGTTATTTTTGCGATTTTTGCGATATTTGTCATGGGTGTTTTTAGCTAGCAAGAAAACTCCTTGTCATATTTGCGATTTTTGCGATATTTGCGGACATTTTGGGGCCCCTCTTGGCTTCTTTGCTTTCTAAGTCTTGATTCTTTTTAGATTTGTTATTCTTGCGATTTTTGCGATTTTTGTTAGTGATTTTCTGACATAACTTTTTCTCAATTATTTCTTCTGCGACAATTGCGAAAAACATTTGCTAGCAAATTTTTGCTAACAAGATCGATCCTGGACATATATCCCCTAACAGGCCATTTTACAGTTGGGGGCCTGGTGTTCTAGCCTTTGAGTGAACGTGAGGCTGAGGTTGACCTTGTTTTGGTGCAAACCTCCTTCCTTTTCTAATGGAAATTTTGCTTAAAAAATATTAATTAGCAAAACAGAAACACGATTTACATAATAAAGCGAGAAGGGTTGTATCAAAACAACTCCAGCCTCGTTGTTTCCAGCTGTACCTGTAAAATGAGCTATTCCTGTAGAAATGCAAGTACCCTTTTTGATTGCCTTCTTTTGTTCTCTCTTCTTTTAATGCATACAATATGTCAAGGTGAACAAACCGTAAAGAACAAACCGTCAAAGTAGGTCAAATTTTCTTTACAAATAAAGTAGTTTCTTCATCATGTAACAATGGAAAATGAATGCGCGCGTTGATAACAGCCAATCAGTTTCAGTTTCCAAACAATCGTCCGGGTGGAAAAGTATCTTTCTGCGCGCGCAATGAAAAAGGATTATGAGCAAATACAGAAAGTAACATGAAATAAAGTCAGGTGGTTGATTTCATTTTTAACGGGTCAGCAAACTTTAAATCAAGGGCCTTTTGTGATTCATGGAGAAAAACCCCAGTTTCTCTCGACAGGCGGTGAATATCTCTGCAAGATTAGAATCAATATCGATGACAAATTGACCAGTGATGCCATCACGATTCATCTATTTCTTCCCATCAACTTGTGTAAAGTTTCGACTTTTCAATTACACTTCTTTTAACGTTTTTTTTCTATTGCCTCGCTCTTGGTAAACGCCGTAAACTTCCTAGCAACAACCTGATCATTCTCAAGTTCTTTTAAAGGAAAGCATAATAAGCGCTCCCCTCGATTAAGCGCCTATCTTTTTAGGTGAAATTTGAAATAAGCGTCCGGGCACTTTTTCGAAGAAATACGCTATACGCCTGCACTGAGTGTAGGCCAGCAAAAAGCGTAGACGAATGACATTCAGGGTAAATTATAATTGCTACATTGAAAACTACAAACTCGGAAAATTTCAAAATTAAGATGCCTTATTTACTAGAATAAACACCCCGACAAAGCGCCGCCTTCGAATAAAGGCCGCATTTGGAACAAATGAGTTCATAAGCTATGCATCTGAAAAAGTGCCGCTGTCGGGTCCTGTTTTAAAGTTCTGTAAGTCTAGTGAAAACAATTATTTTTTTCGTCCGTCCTTCAAATCATAGCCGCCCTCCAGTAAGCGACACTATTGAGGCGTGAAAAACTTACTAGCGCCCGGGCGTCTATTCGTGTTCATTACGATACAGCAAAAGTTAAAAAGCAAAAGAAAGAAAGACTGAAATGACAGAATCTCTAAATATATGAATTTGAAGGTTCAATCATTAGTTTAACAGCGGCATCTACAACAATGAGATGCCAAGTCAAAATAAGACAAAAAAATTAGAGGTTTTTTTTTCTTCATTGACTCCGCTAATTCGCAAATCTAACTAAATCCAGGAAGAAAAGGAAGAAAAACATCAGAGCGAACAAGCGCTCACTATTTCCTGCCTTTTTTCCTTCTATTACAGTCCATGTATTTCAGCCTATTCTGTCAAACCAACCCCGCAATCCCCATTTATTAATGGACTGTTTTTTCAAGTTTGAGCTACGAAGTCGCTAAAAAGATAGAAAATCTATTTCTCTTTTTAGCAGCAAACACATGCACCCACCGGGGCCCTATTTTTTGGCATGGAGCGAGGAGGCCGCGCACTGTGGACGTTTTGCGACACTGGGAACTAACACTCATTCAAAGATGGCGCGCGGAAGGCATGGTTGTCTTTCTACCGTTTTTCATCTACTTTGCAAGGTTAGTAGCGATTATAGATAGATCAAACAGAAAGAACTATATTATATATCTTTTTAAACAGTCTTAGAAGTGCTTGCGGTAATGGTTTACTTTCACTTGGTAAGATCTTGACCCCCACCCTCGAAGCTCATGTGCTTATTAATGTAGCTTATCAGGCTTAAGCACAACTCTTTCAATAGTTCAATCTCCCACTTTAGGCAGTGTTCAATGCTTTGATTTTTAAAGGCAAATCGGTGCGTTTGCAACAGCGTATAAGGTTTTATTTGCAAAATGGCCTTTTTTGAAGTCTTATTAATTAAAAGTGCATGGGAGGAGCAAATTGTTTTTTTGGGTTATACTTGGCAAGTAATTCATGGTAGTCTTTCATGTTACGCGGGTATACATATATGGGTGTACAGGGTATACATGATCAGGGTATACTGCGGTATATACAGTCTATTACTATTACATGAAGGATATATCTATTTGGTGTAAGCGTAACTTGAAAGAATAACCCTTTTATTTGTATGCTTAGTAGCCAGGCCTTTGACTTTGGGAGTGGGATGCGGGGGTGGATGAAATTTTGAGGTTTTGGGAGATGAAGTTGATCATAAGAACTAGAAGGGAGATCTCCTTCATTTAGCTTCTCCTCTTTCTGAGGGTAGCCTTTTTTGGGGGTTGGGGGGAGGGGGGTTGGGGGTTAGGAGGGTTACATTTGAAGGGACAACTGGAATGGAAAAAAGCCCTTCAAGCAATTAAATTGTTGGAATTGAATTTAGGGCATAACACTAATTAGGCAAATATGAAGTTTATTCATTTCTAATTGTGGAAAGGTTAATTCAAAAATGGTAAAAAAAATAATGATAAATTCGAAATGAAAATCAAGATGACCCTGATTAAAATAATGGTATAGAGTATAGATACCAAGGTAAAACAGACATCTAGAGATGGTCCCTGAAGAAGCAAGATTGCTGACTGTTGATGAAGATGTTTTTTTTTTCATAGCAGATGTGTCCAGTAGATGTGTCAAGACTTCAACAACCAGGATTTTGAGCAAATTATCTTTGGGATTGTAAGTGCTGTATGTATTGCTATGTATTCAAGTTCCTGAGCGAACCAGATAAACTAAACTGCTAGTACAGCTTCTTCAAAGTGAGATTGAGCCATGGCTTCATCAGATTTTTTGGGGACGTACCTGGCCTAATTTAACACAAAACTCAAAACTTTTTCAAATTTGATGTATTGTAAAATGAAAGATACACTAGTGGTGGAAAAAAATATTTTTAAGTGACTTGACTTCTTCTTTATTTCTGTCAATATGTGGCCAGCTGTTTCTTGTTTACCACTGAGAATTAGACAGAGATTCAACAAAATTTTCAGGATCAAAGGGAGAATAAAAAACATTTTTTGTCAATTGCTCAATTTTTTATGTGTATAATTTGTCTATATTTAAATGAATGTTTCTTTTGATCTTTTCATGCAAGACAGCTAAAATCTTTAGGACAGTTTGAGGCCAAAGAGTACATTTTTTTCAGATTCAGATTCCAATTCAGTATGAAATTAATTCTTGACCGATGGCATCAAGTTTGTTTTTTTAACAAAACGTGACCCTCCATATAATTCCAGGGACAAAAATGGTAACATGTTCACAACATGCTTCCACTTAAAAACAAAAGAAATTAATTGACTTTAACACGCTTTATACAAAGCATGCTAGAGCACACTTAAATGAGCCTATGCTTTTGTCTCACAGAACACACTAAAAACAAAAAAGCATGCATCATAGAACAATAGAGCTTGAGTGGTAAATGGGACTTTAAAAATTCTTATTGCAAATTCATTGAAAAATTATTTTGTATTATTGACATTATGATAGCATTAAGCACTTTGGTTTTTGTCTTTCACGCTTAATTGTTTCAAATAATCACATGTGCACAGTTAAAATCAAATCTTAAAATAATTAGAGTTTTTTTCTGACAAATGCCAATTCATACATGAATTAGCTGCTTTGAACAATCTGTGCTACAATGTTAGCATAATAATACCAAGTTCTTCTTTTAGTCATTTATTATAGTTCTGCAATCTACATGATGTCATTTGAGTCGACTGATTTATTGACTGATCGACCTTTTCTTTGAATGAGTGGTCCTTAGTTGATTGACCAACTGACTAAATGAGTGACTAGCTTGGACTAATTTAATGACTGTCTTGCTGATTACATCACCAACTATCTGACTGTTTGATGGACTGTCTAACTGTCTTAATAGCCAACTTACCGCAGATTATATTACTTTCAATTAACTGACTAATTAACTGACTGATGGACTCACTGACTTATTTGGTGACTGACTGACTCATTGACTGACAAAATGGCTAACTTGTTGTTGACTGACAGACTAATTGACTGACTTACTAATTTACTTACTGAATGACTGACTTACAGTTGACTGACAAAGTGGAAAACTGATTGACTGATGAGCTGACTTGCTTTACTGACTGACTGGATGGATCTCTTGCTAATTAAGTGGCTGCCAATTTGACTAGCTTACTGATGGACTAGCTGATTGACTGACTGACTGGCTAACATGTTAACTGACTGACTTGCTGACTGACTGACTCATTGATTGACTTGTTGTAATGAGTAACTGACTGATTCATCAACCTATGGACTTAAGTTAGCTGACTGGCTGACTGACTGACCAATTGTAACATACTGACGAACTGAGTGGCTACCTGACTAACAGACTGACAAATCAACTAAGTAACAATTACTAACTGATTGAGTGAGAAACTGATGTACATGTACCAAGTAACTGACTGACTTACAAACTGAGTAACTGACCTTCTGACTGACTGACTGACTCTGGACTAACTGAGGAACTGCCGTAGTAACTGAGAAACTAGCTAACTGACTGTCTGACATACAAACTGAACAACTGACTGACTGAGAAACTGACTAATATTATTTACTTACTAACTAATCAGCTGACTAATTAATTGAGGAACTCAGTAACTGGCTTGCTGTCTAACTGACTGACTGACTGAGCAAATTAGTTACTGGCTAACCGTCTAACTTACTGAATGTCAGAGTAACTGAGTTACTGGCTGATTATTTAACTGATTAACTGACTGGCTGACGGAATGACTGACTGAATAACTGTCAGAGTGACTGACTGATTGAACACCTTACTAAGTGTCTGTTAACTTCAAGCAATAAACCAACTGGTCTGACTGAGATGAGAAAGCCACTGACTAGCTGACTGGCTACTCCTGCCTGACAGACTGACTAACTGACTGAGTGACTGACTTTGTAAGGATGGGTGAGGACTGTTATCAAAGCAGGAGTGCCGTTTGCTAGTACAGTCAAGGGGTGGGTGTTTTTTAATTATAATCATAATGTGCTAAATTAGTCCAACAATAATTGCTCACCGGTATTCATGAAAATGTGATACAGTCTCACCTTTTAAATATGGGCACTAAGGTGGCCATAGGAAGCGTCCATATCTTAACAGGTTGTCCATTGTCTGAGGAGGGTGAATTTAGAAAAAGTTTAAGGGCTTTCTTTCCCCAGGGATGAAAGCAAACTGTCTGTAATAATAGGCCTTCCAACTATGGGATCATCTGTAAATGAAGCAAGGTTTGAATGCAATGGGAAATTGGTCTGTTCTGATAATCACTGATGAACTTCACTGAATATTTTAAACTTTTGTTTCCAGATCAGATACCACAGAAAGACTGGACAAGGACTCACGAGCAAAGAGCCTCTGTTATCTTCAGTACTATATGTGCTCTATGTTTTGCTTTGTAATCCAGCTCTTGAGTGAACCAGATAAACAGGATTGTTGGCCAGGTGATTTTAAAGTTTGATGAAGCTAATCCAGGGAAAGCTGTAGTAAGATAGTTATATTGTACTTAATTATTTCATTTCACAGTTATTTCACCATCAAGTGTACCACTTTTAGGAGTAAAAGTTTATCAATCTTACTTTTTCCAATAAAACAACAACAACAATAAAAACTAAAATAAAATACAAAATAAAAGAGCAAAATTCCAAAATAAAATTAAATCGAGGACAGTTGTACAGCTTGGTCAACATTATTATGGTGAAAATAAAAATTTAACCCAGGATCATCCAATTGAGTGCAGTTCTGAACAGCTACAGCTTTTCGTGATTCAGTGACTGGCATTTCAAAAGTTTATAAAAGAAATCAAAAGGGTTGACCAAATATTTTATTAGTGACTTCTGAATAAATAATATTGGTACTTCAAGACCAAGCAAGTAAAATCATCATTTTTAAGGGATGCATTCAGCATTTCTGTTGAACTTTGTATGAATGAGACATTTTGCATTAAGTATTGCTTGCAAACACAAAATTTGTCTGCGGGCAATCATAATACAAAGACAGCTCAAACTCACTGAAATCTGTTTGGTTTCAAGAACAATGATAGCTGGATTGACTGCTAAAATTCTAGGAGACATGCACTTGTCGGTGAAGTACTCATTATCAGAAAACTAATGCAAAAACTGTGGACGGTTTAAGTTTTCTCCTGGATTAGCATTTATTGACTTTATTCAACTGTGTCACACATTTGAAACAATAGCCAAGTTCTGCTGTTATAATGATGATAATAATAATAATTATTATTATTAGTAATAATTAATAATTATTAATAATGTTGTTATTATAGTACCTGTTAGTGTAGATATGCAATCTATATTGTACCCTTAATTTCTTACCACATTGATCCATTCAACTGACTGTCTGACAGAATAACTGACTTCACTGCAGGCAATTATACAACTAAATAATAAAATTTAATGACTATCTCAGTGATTTAATAACCAGGGATCAGTGCTCAACTGGGACTTCTGGGTAAGAATGACTGGGGCGAGTAGGGGGGACTAGGATGACTAGGATGACATGGGTGAGTACAATGACTGGGATGACTGTGATTGCTAGGGTGACTAGGATGACTAGGATGACTGTGATTGCTAGAGTGGCTAGGAAGACTGAAATGACCTAGAGTGACTGAGATGACTCGGATGAATAGGGTGACTGGGATGACTAGTTTTACTGGGATTACTAGGATGACTAAGATGACTAGGGTGACTGGGATGACTGGGATCACTAAGATGACTGGGATGACTGGGACGACTAGGGTGACTGGGATCACTAGGGTGACTGGAATGACTAAGGTGACTGGGATGACTAGAATGACTGGGATAATTTGGGTTATTGGGATGATTAGGATGACTAGGGTGGCTAGATGACTGAGATCACTTGGGTGACTGGGATGACTAGGGTGACAAGGGTGACTGGGATGGCTAGGATGACTTGGATAACTAAGGTGACTAGGATGACTGAGATGACTTAGGTGCCTAGGATGACTGGTGTTGTGACTGGGATGACTAGGATGACTGGGATAGTCTGCATAACAGGCGCTTTTCGAGCCAAACAAGGCAACATGCCATTTTGCGTGAAGCCCAAGATGAGGGAGAAAAAAATTAAGTTCCTGTTACCAGTTGATTGCTCTCTGGCTTTTCCCACGTCCGCTACATGAACGTTGCATTCCAATTGCTTAATTGATGATGCGTTGTTATGGCGAGATTATGGCATGTTTGTCTAGAACAAAATAGCCGTCATGTGTTTAAGTTGTTTTGATGATGCTGTTCGAGAAGCCTTTCGTGTATTTCCAAATGTTCCAAAAATAAAAGAAAACCAAAAGAAATGTTTAAATTTATTGCTTAAGAGAAAAGATGTTCTTGGATTACTTTCCACTAGGTTTTTGGAAAAGCCTGATTTACTAACTTTTTGAAATTAAGTGTTGACAGGAGGATAAACACGACTCATAAGCTCATGACCTTGGAATTTGTTTGAACAACACGTTTTCCCTCTTTTCTTTTGCTCAACATTCGCCTCGCTTGGCTAACAAAATGTCTGTTATGAAGACTAGTGTGGGATGACAAAGGTGACTGGGATGACTGATCACTGATATTAGTAGGATGACTAGGATGACTAGGATGACTGGGAGGACTGGGATGACTAGGATGACTGGGATGACCAGGGTGACTGGGATGACTGGGATGACTAGGATAACTGGGGTGACTGGGATGACTAGGATGACTATGATGACTAGAATTAGGGTGATAAGAATGACTGGGATGACCAGGAGAACTAGGGTAATTAGGATGGGCAGGATGACTAGGGCGACTGGGGTGATTAGGATGACTTGGATGACTAGGGTGACTAGGATGACTGGCATGACTAGGATAACTGGGGTGACTGGGATGACTACAGTGACTGGGATGAATTGGGTGACAGGTATGACTAGGATGACTATGATGACTGGAATGACTATTTTGACAAGGGTGACTGGGATGCCTAGGATGACTGGGATGACTAGGGTGACTGGGACTTTTTAAAGTCATTTGCTTTGCTGATGGAAAAATTTCCAAAGTTGTTACTGACTGATTTGTTTCAAGACTGGTCAAACAAGGATTTGCCAAACTGAATAGCTGACCACCCCTTCATATTTATTCTGACGGAATTGAATCAGTGTAGAATGGTCTGACGTTTAACCTAACTGTTTCAAAAGACACACCTATGTTTGAACTGACTTGTATGACAGCTGGAGGGTCTGACCAGTGGCAGTATTTTGGATGTGTTTTCTAATGGTATAGTTGGTAGATTGCATATCTATGCTGACTCGTATATTCGTTTCTGCGAACTTTATGAGTGCATTTCAAATCTCTTCTTGCTTCAAGCAGCAAATTCCCAGTATGGAAATGCGTCTTAGGAATGACCGAATGCACTTCACATTGATGATGTGCAGTGTAGTGCTTCTTGCTGGTTGTTAATTATTTTATCGATTACAATAGTTATGCAACCAAAAGAATCATCAGCCGACCTTAGACATCGTTTGATGAGGGGGAGGGGGTGTGGGAGGAGAGAAGCATTTGTTCTTGTCGTGGCAAATTGGCAAATTAATCTGTTGTTTTGTCTTAGAGCTTGAATATCTGACAGGCATTTATCACTGTAGCCTGCGAGCAAGCTCTCCTATTTGGGCGAATGAAACGAGTCTCGCGAGAACAAGCGAGCGAGCGGCGAGGCCGCGAGGGGCACCCCGCTTGCGCGTTCTCGCGAGGCTCGCTTCGCTTGCCCAAATAGGAGTGCTTGCTCGCAGGTTATTCTATTCTTGAAGGTGATTTTTTAGTTAAATTGGATAAAAATGTCTAAATTGTTAAATTCAATTCTATTTTTATTCCACGTTCAGGGAAAATTTAGGCTGCACAGTTTTCATCACAAGAAAATAAGATTTGGCTTGGGAAAACTGGATTGTTCCTTTGATTTGTTTTAATTGATTGTGAATTTAGATTGCATGCCTAGTTTTCAAACGTCTGCGAAAAACAACAGCAAGTGCTTCGAGTATGAATCTTGTGGATCTCTTTCTGACATTCGTTGAATTAATTTTGCCAAGATAATTAGTCTAATGCTTGCAAAGTGGAATAAGAATTACACAACAACAACAACAGCAACAATGAAATGATTAGAATATCTCATCAAAATTTCTGCTACAGTGTTTTAAAGTACGTTTGACAAGCTCTGAGTAAAACTGGGCGTGGAAAACTAAGTGTGCTTTTGAGAAGGTAAAGTGGGGAGATTTTGAAAACTTGCACTCATCTTTTTTAATTCTAGAGTGATCAACATGTTATTTCTCTTTACGTCTTTGATTAAATTACCGAGCAGAAGGGTGTTGAAAGATGAGTGGGGCGGCTTTGTCTTGATCAACTGTCAAATTTTCAGAACTGATGGTAAAGAAAATCCGTAGCAGTTAGTAAAGAAAATAACATGTTAAAGCTTGGGACTGAAAGTTCACAGTAACCTAAAGGACTTCAGATAAGCAGTTTGTTTTGCAGTAACAGTGCAGTCCTTAAACACCTGTGCAAATTGAAATTCTTATTAACAGCAACTCGTATCAAACTTGGAGTCTTTTTTTTTTTCGGCCGTTATTTAGGCTCGTCACGCAAAGTCGTGAAGCCCAAAAAACGGCCGCGAAGAAGATCACACGCAAGCTTTACATCGGATTTAGCGCATAGTGATATTTTTTCTGTTGGGTTTTTTTTCTATGTGCATGTATTTTGTGGGATGCCGTTTAATGAAAAACAAACCGCTTACTGAAAAAGTCTGAAATTTGTTCCCTTATGTTTTCTCAACTTTTGGAGCACAAGCAATCACAAATGAAGACGGCAACAACAATGGCACCTAACAAAAGGCTTCACATGCATGCTCGCTTTCATTTTCTTGCACATTTATTCGCTTTTTTAAATTTATTTTGTATGCAAAAAAACAACAAAGTGATAATCAGAAGTTCAAGGTTTGAGAACACAAACATTTAGCCATGTACTATCAAATTCAAAACACGCGCGTACAAAGTTCAAATTAATAGGCAAATTTAAAATGCTGAGAAAATTAAAACAACAGAAGGCTTTCCCAGCTCGCTCGCTTTCATTTTTATGCACATTTATTCGCTTTTGTACGCAAAGCAACAAGAAAAGTAATAATAAAAAATTCAAGGATTTGAGACGGAACACAAACATTTAGCCATCAAATATCAGTTATTCAAAACGTGCGCGTACAAAGTTTAAGTTAAAAAGTATATCAGTTACAATGCTTAGAAAATTTAAACAATAAATGATGTTCGCATAACTGATAATTATTTTTTTAAGTGCCGATCTTGCTGACGTCGCTTTGTTGATTGCTTAAAGCTTTGTAATATGCGAAGCAGAACTTGGCTTATGATGAGGCTCGTACAAACAGTGAAACATTATTACCCGCAGTAACTTTGCACTGTGTTTTTTACTCCTATAAAGAGTTATAAAGCAAAATGACAACGCAGTATTGTTTTTTTTTTTTTGCTTAAGAACATTTCGGACAAGGTTTTTAGGGGTGGAAACACAGTGTAATTTTAAGGCTGGTTTTTACTAGCAGTGTACCACAGACTTAAGTTTAGCAAGGTCGTCAACAGTTGAAGTTTATTAGAAAACAAAACTGAAGGTGTCAGCACAAAGGTTATTCTTGTTTTCTCGTCGTAAAGGATTAACACAACACGAGATGAGTACAACAAAACAAACTTTGTTTTGGTTTATCTTGCTTGGCTAATGTTGTGTTAATTCTTATCCCGGAAGAAGAATTATAATAAGTGCGTGGATTTCCTAAAGTTGTGCTTATCCTTTAGTTGTTGATGTCTCTACTAAACTGACGCTTGTGTTCATGTCGTTAGTAAAAAACCAGTCTTTATTACGCGTGATGTTTTACTGTGTCTGAGCTTTAAGGGGTTTATCTGGTTCACTCAAGTAGTTGGATTACAAAGTAAACAGTACAGGTACTGAAGATAACAGTATTTTATTGAACGAATAAAGCATGTCTCTGTTGTCCATTTATTTACAATAAAAAAATACAAAAAAAAGGAATCTAGCCTCCCCCGTCCCTGCCGGACTGCTTCCACTCTGCTCTGAATCGGTGTTCATTCTTTTGACCTCATTTAATATTCCAACTTTAAAAACCTGGTCTGTTTTATCCGATCCCTTCATTCAATCTGGGGGTAGCTGGACACTTAGAAAATTTGGCCGTTCGTTCCCAAGTGGGGAGGGCAGCGTGAAGAAAAGTGAGAGTTTGCTCCTCATGCTCTCAGCGTCTCATTCAACTTTGTCACAATACCACACCAAATTTGGAATTAATGTTAGCCAAAACGATTTGTAGTGAAAATTATAATTTTGTTTTGAAAGTGTGTATCTACAAAGTCAATATATCGTGAGAAATATCCAGAGTCGTGGACAAGAAAAAAGAGGGCGCAAGACAGTGAAACTCAGTCTTCAGTGGGTCTCCGTCATCGATGCCCAGAAAATTGAACAAAGAATCCCGCTGGTCTGACCGGCCTTCATCCCACAAACGTCACCAAAGAGCACAAGTCAATAATAATCTCTCCTCTGCGAAGCTACTGATACCGGATTTCTATCGTCCTAGTAATTGTTTAGCGTTTAGTGAAAACTACGGGTATTGTTTACGCGTCGTTTATCATCGCTTTTATTCTAAGTCGAAATTATCTGAAAGTAATAAAGCGAAACATTAAGAAGCAAAATTTACGCAGTACTGCTATAGTGCCGCGTAAATTGTGCTCTAAATATTTCGTTTTATATCTTAAAATTGGCTGCCCTTATAATCTAATGTTGAATTCGTTTAAATCAGTGCCGCGTAGGTTCGCCGTCAAATTTCGCCAAACGAAAAGGATTAAACTGATCTTGAAGATGATTTAATATTTTGCTTGTTTTGCTTCCCGTAGAAATAATTCGATTAATTCTCTCATTGAAGTAAAGATTTATTTTTACCTAAAGAAATTTGTACGAAAGAAATGTGAAGCTAATAAAATTTTATGTTTCAGAAAAAAATTCTTTTATGTTTTTCTGCATAATAATTTTTAAAATTGTCCTATCTTTAAGACCCTGTTTACATGGAGTGGGGGACCCCGGTCTAGTGGGGTAAGATTCTTTTGTTTTGTGTCCCCCAGAGCGTGAAAACAAAAGAAACTTACCCCACCAGACCGGGGTCTCCCACTCCATGTAAACTGGCCCTAAGTCCCCACGAGATTTGAAGCTTTGGTCACGATGGTCACGCTAGCCGACTGTACCAGCATTGCGTGACGATTGTGACAATAGCCCAGATAACGTGGAAATACGGTCGTGACTGGAATGGATACTTTATAAATCGGGATTCAGATAAATTACTGGAACTAGCCAAACATAAAATTTTTAAAATAAAAAAATGATCTTAAGTATATGGTTCCAGACCTATATCAGAAACCCTGATTTGAAGCATCAATTGAAGTCACCACCGAGAAATTGCCTTACAGCGTGAAAAGTTAAGACTTAGCAAAAATGTTTATTCTAGCTGTTTACGTAAGGCTATCCGAAATTTAGGTCAAGTTAACCTGATTTTTCACACAGCTCAAGGAAATCTATTCTATGTCCTTCTTAAAAATAAGGATATAGAGTAGATTACCACAGCTGTCTGATTAATAGAGTGTTTCCTTACGTCGAAAATGGTTTAGTATCTAAAGCTGATGATATTAATAGTCTAACATTAACAGCCATGTTTGTTTGCCTGTTGTTTTCAGTTGACCAAAAAACAACAGGTAAAAAAAACAGATGTTGATGTAACCTAAACTTAGTTTTAATAAATTTGTTATAAACTGACGTAGGAAAAACATGAAAAGAAATAAATTTGGATCTATTTATGAGCGTTGTTTTGTTTTTATGGTTTTAGTTAAATTTTTAGCTAATATAAGCAGGTAGGAAAAGGATGGAAATGACATAAATTTGGGCCTATCTATAAGCGTTGTTTCGTTTTTACAGTTTTAGTTAAATTTCAGGTGGTCAAAAAATATCAGCACAAAATTTGGCAATTATGGAAATTATTTATATGCTATTTTTGTTTTTGTGCAATATTTTGGAAAGCTTTTTCTTGCTGGGACATCAAAAGCTTTAGGTTTAGAAGATAAATCCTTAACCAGTTGTCCCCCATTAGAAAGATTCTTATTGACTATTATCTCAATTTGATGTCATTTGTGAAAATCCACCCAAGCCAGACCAATGCCATTCAGTGCTCAGTTCTCTGCCCTCGAATCATCCGTCGACACACCTACTGCGTGAGCCGGGGAGCACGTTCTTGCACCCCCGTTTTTCATCCTCAACAGTGAAACATTCCCAGACATATTGTTTGCAGACAAGCAACTTTCTTGATCGAAACGGTTATCTATTAATTTTTTTGAAAAAGGTGTGCTATTATAACAAAATGAATGAAACTCTAAGAACATGGGAAGCAAACTCTCATCTTTCTTCAAGCTGTCCTCTCCACTTGGGAACAAACGGCCAAATCTTCCAAGTGTCCAGCTGCCCCCAGCATGAATGACAGGGTCAGATAAAGTTTCCCAGGATTTCTCAGTTGGAATATCTCAGAGGACATTAGAATTCACACCTTCTCAGAGGCAGAGCTTCCACAGCCCAGCAGGGACGAGGTTGGCTAGATTTAAACATGACCTTGCCCAAGTGATGGGCTCCTAATCTTGTGCGTGTGCCACCTGAGGTCTGAAATTAAACAAGAACTTAAAAAATAATAATAATGAAAAGCTAATGGCCTGAGAAAACAACCAACAATTCTTGACGACACCTCTGGTTTCCCCGTAAAATAACTCAAAACTGAAGAATAAGTGAAGAAATTCTATACTAATAATGTGTCACTAGCCAGATCTGGGTCGTGCTTCTGATTGGTCGTGCCACAAGGATGTCTCAACCAATCAGAAGCCATACCAAGACATGGCTAGTGACATGTCATCGGATATCATTTTGCGCGAAAACCAGTGAAAGCATCGGGAAAAGTCAGCTGTTTTCAAAGGCTAATAGCTAAACCAAGCCTAACAAAAAACTTAATAATATTAAGATAACTAATGCAAGCTCATTAGCATATTAAACAAAACTAGATATTTCTTGGTGCTACAAGTGCCCTCGTATAAATGTAAACATGTATTCACCTAATGCTTTGATTATGTGCAGAAAAATTGAAATTAAAAAAAATGCCAAGGAGTAAATTCCTTAAACTAACATGCCAGACCTTTTGAAAACCTATGAAAATTGAAGGACAAAAATACAGAGAGCAAATGCAAAACCAAAAAAAACCTAATATATTTAGATAGAATATAAATGCAATCAAAAGTCTGCCGTCTGCATCGTGCGAGACCCGTGTAAAAAAGTAAGTACTCAAAAGTTAATGAAAAAAGTTTTAGTTTTGAAATAATCAGTGATTTGGAAACAACATTCTACTTAGTGCGAGTTCCATAGAAAATGAAAATAAGCAGAAGCAGACTAAAGATTGCCTTAGACAAAATGTTCATGTAAAGAAATGAATAATCTATTTTGTGTTAAAAAATACTTAAGACCCTACTTTTCCTAAGATTTTCCCAGGCTCACTGTTTCTTAAGAATTCCCCGTTGCTATGGCGCTCTGAATGAAGAATGGACAAAATCCCTTGTGCACCAACCTCACCTTGAAGTCCCAGCAGAGACCAAAATCAATCATCAAAGTTATTAATAATCAAACAAAAATGAAACTCTACCTACTTGGTACATATATGCAATCTCCTTACTAGTGCCATGAGAGAGGTAAGAAAGAACAGTAAGGAGAATTTGCCAATTGTTATTGGGACTTCAAGGATCAAGGTCACTGTAGTTAATTGCTTTCATTTTCCTATCCATACTGTGCTTTGTAGGCATAGCCTCCAAATGTAGATGCAATTCCAGCTGTAGTTTCCTGGCCACTGATAGCCAGAGAGATGCCTTGGCTGACAAAGCTCAAGCTTATCTTTTCCCTCAATGGAAGATCATCATAAGTTCTCTAATGTTCAAGGTTTGTAGATTCTACCCACATAAATTATAGCTCATAGCTTCTCCGTATTGCCATTTTGTCCTGAAAAATTAACTACTACTTCTTGCAGCCTGTATAGTCCCTGACTAAAGTAATATGTTACTTAGGAGGTTTAGAGCTAATATCTTGCTAATGAGCTTGCTGTAGACTGTTTAATTCTAGCTTTAGATTAACACTAATACTGTATAAGCGGAATCCTGATTTTTTGAACCTCTTGATTTTCTAAATTAAAACCTATTTTCCTTCCCCCGAAGTCACTGTATTTTTATTATTTCGCCTTGGGCTTTTTCAACCAGACAATGCAAAGAAAGTTCAATGCACAAAACGAAGCTTAATATCTCTCTAATTCTTTGAACTCCTAGTTTTTGAAAACCAATCACCATTTTCACAGGAGGTTCAAAAAACATAGTTCCACTGTGTTAAGATGACACAGGACGCCCAACAACTCCTATAAAGAAGAAGAGTTCCAATAGAAGGTGGACCTGTGAAAGGAATTAAGTGTGTGGCAAACCTTAACAAATGGAATAAAATTAAAGCAACATTGAAAAATCCTGCCTGCGTGATTAACGTGTGCTGTGATAAGGTTGTAACGCTTCCTGTGCCTCTAAATATACAGGCAACATTGTGCTTTCCACTATTCTAAGAAAATGAAAGTCAGTGAATGGCTGATGTATTTTGACTAGTTAAGTCCCAGACAATTACACGGAAAACTAGGCCACTCCCACCTACACTGGCAGCACAATGTCATCAACTGTATATGCGGCAAAAGCTCTTAAGCCACACCCCACCCCTGTACATATATCATTGATCACAGCCTCAATTTCTTGAAGAATAGATTTATAACCTGATCCCTCACAGTATTTATTACATCCTCCACAACTTACCTTGAAAGACATTCCTTTTGTGGGAAGTTTCAGGAACTGATTTCCATCAAACCAATGCAAGAACATTTTGCCAGTTTGTGGAAGATTATTGATAAAAAAGACCACCTTTTCCTGAATTTTCCCCTTCCCTTTTGAGATAAGAAAATATCCTTTCTTTGCCCCCCCCCCCCCCAATCGTTAATCCCCCCCTCCTCCACCTCTAACTTCTCCAACCCTCCTTAAAAGGCAGATAGGGGCTTAATTGAGCTTTCACGGGTTTTAGGTATGTACAATGTAATGATCTATAAAATATGTAAGCTTATTAACCCACCCAACACTTATAACTTTACATTAAATACTATTATAATATCATGATCACTATTATTTTAGCAAGATTTCCTTTGAGCAGTGAACAACAAGGCCTGAGGATGTGTCACTGGGACCCTTTACCAGACCAAACTGGTCTCAAATTATTGTTTGAAACAATTTCCCTGTATCTAGTTAGCAGATAAAATACTGCCTTTCATCTTTGATAAAATTGCCAAATTCTGAGGAAGTGTCATTTATAATCACTGATTAATATAATTATTCTTGGCTAGAGAGTTTCATTGACCATTTTCTTGCAAGAATAAACCCATTTCCCTTTTCTTCCCAGAGGTAAATCTCCTTTGTAAAATTGAATGATGTGTGTACTACTCAAAGTAATCTTGTGTTTGAACTTGATTTGTAAGTAGTACAAATAAGCCTCTAGAATTTTTTCAAATTTTGTCTAAATATTATTTTTTTGGAACAAAATAAACCAATTGGAAAAAAAACTTGCTTAATTTAGGAAAACATTGCATAATTGATAAGTCCCTGTCCAGTTGCTAAATTGAACTGGATGGTGACTCATTTACTTAAAAAAATAAAGAAACTGTCTATAAAATTTTCTCGGTAACACTTATTTGTACAAATATGGTGGCACACACACTGTATAATATATCATTATTCTTGTAATATAAATACCTTAAGTATTCCCTTCAATAGTGAATGACAGAATTCCTTATTAAAATTTGCCCTCACAACATATTCAGCAATCTACTCAATAGCTGAAAAGTGCTGAAGATCCTACAGTGACCGAACTTTGATTGGATAAATAAAAGTAGGTTTTCTTTGAATTTGGAAAGCCGTAAACTACAGGTAGAATTCAAAGGAAAAATATTGCAAGTGAATCAATTCACTCCTGTAGGGAATACTATGGACCTGTTTTGACTAATGCATGAAGTCCTATTAATTTGTTGAAATTGTCAATATTCTTCTGTTTTTGTTTTTTGTTTTTTGGTGTTTTTCTTGCTACCAAACTAAATGAATTTGCCCAATTGTTGTTGAATGGGGGTTGTGGAACAACAGCTGGGTGAAAAACCTCCCTGTACATCCACTTGCTCCCAGGAGGAAAACCCCGGGCCAGCTGTACCCCGCATTCAATGACCTCCCGGGCTGGGTCAGAAATATTCTAAAACCAAGTACCTGTGTTGAGGCAGGGTGTAAGTAATAAATTATATGATTATATAAATACTAAACTAAGTATTAATAATGAGTTGACTTTGATGATACCATCACCTTGTGATACCAGCCTCTTCACTATAGGCTTTTAAACTCCTGTATTGAGCTATTGATGAATTATTGCTGACCAGTTTGCCAAATCCGCTGTTCTTTTCGACATGGGAAAAAATTAAGAACATTCATTTTAACTCAACAATGTTAACTTATTTGTGACTCATTGCTGAGTTTTGGCTTGTAGATATTCATAGGAACAGAATTAAGCAAGGGATGTACCAAAAGTTTAATGTCTAAGATTGAGTCACAAAATAATGTAAACGACTTTTTAGTGGGGGTGTAGCTACCCGAACACATGGTGCACATGTGCATCTCTAAAAAAAGACTACAAGACTGACTGCAATGACCAAGACGACCAATGAGGTAACTAGGGTGACTTGAATGACTGGGATAACTGGGATGACTAAGATGACTGGGGTAACTGAGAAGAATGAGCTGACTATAAAAAGATGACTGAGGTGACTGGAATGACTAGGGATACTGGGATGAGGGGGGGGGGTGGGGGTAACTGGGGTGGCTGGGATGATTAGGATGGCAAGAGTGAATGGGATGATTGTGATGACTAGGATAACTAGGATAGCTGGGATGACTGGGATGACTAGGAGGACTTAGATTACTGAGATGACTAGGATGACTAGGATGATTGGGATGACTTAGGTGACTAGGATAACTTTGACAACAGGGATAACTAGAAAAACTGTGATCACTAAGATGATTAGAATGACTGGGATGACGGGGATTGCTTGGATGATCTGGATGACTGGAATGACTAGGAGGACTTAGGGTAACACAGATGACTGGCTAACTAGGGTGACTGAGGAAACTGTGATGACAGGGACAACTAAAAAAACCGTGATGACAAGGATGAATGACATGACTAGGATGACTGGGATAACTATGATGACTGGGATGTCTGGGATGGCTAGGGTTACTGGGATAACTGAGATAACCAGGATGACTGGGATGACCAATGCTGCTGGGATGAATAGAATAACTGGGATGACAGGATGACTGGGATGAAAAGAAAACTAGGTAGAATAACTGTGATGGCTTGGGTAACTGGGTTGATTGGGATAGGTGAGATGACTAGGATCAATAGGATGACTAGTATTACTGGGATGACTTTGATAACTGGGATGACTATGTTGACTGGGATGACAAGGGTGACATGGATGATTAGGATGACTTAGGTGACTGGGATGACTGGGGTAACTGGGGTAACTGTGATGACAGGGACAACTTAAAAAACTGTGATGACTACGATGACGTGGATGACTGGGATGATTTATGCTGCTGAGATGACTAGAATAACTAGGATGACTGGGATGACACGGATGACTGGGATGACTTGGATGACTGGGATGACTTGGATGAATGGGATAACTGAGATAACCAGGATGACTGGGATGACTCATGCTGCTGAGATGACTGGGATGACAGGGGTGACTGGGATGAAAAGGATAGGTAGAGTAACTGAGATGATTAGGGTAGGGTGACTGGGATGATTGGGATAAGTGGGATGACTAGGATGGCTGGAATGACTTGCATCACTAGGATCAATAGAATGATCAGTATTACTGGGATGACTTTGATAATTGGAATGACTGTGTTGACAGGGGTTACTGGGATGACTGTGATGAAAAGAAAGAACTGGGGTGACAAGGATGACTACAGTGATGAGATAACTGAGATAACTTGAGCGTCTGGTATGACTGGGATTAATAGGATGACTGAGATAACTGGGGTGACTGAGGTGACTAGGGTGACTGGAATGAAAGGGATACCAGGATGACTCAAATGACTAGGGTTACCAGGATAACTGAGATAACCAGGATGACTGGGATGATTATGACTAGAATAACTAGGACAAAAGGATGACTGAGGTGACAGGGATAACTTGAACTCGAAAAGGAAGAGCTGGGGTGACAAGGATGACTAGGGTGATGAGATAACTGAGATAACTTGGGTGTCTGGTATGACTGGGATGAATAGGATGACTGGGATAACTGGGGTGACTGAGGTGACTAGGGTGACTGGAATGAAAGGGATACCAGGATGACTCAAACGACTAGGGTTACCGGGATAACTGAGATAACCAGGATGACTGGGATGATTATGACTAGAATAACTAGGACAAAAGGATGACTGAGGTGACAGGGATAACTCGGACGACAAGATGACAAGGGGGCAGGGTCCGTACCCTTTTTTGAATAAAACATTCAAGGACTTTCAAGGACACATTTGGGAATGACAAGGATGAGGCTGACAAGGATGAATGGGTCCAACTTTGCTTGTGGTGTGAGCGGAGGGATTGGGCCGATGCGAACTGGAAAATGCCCCAGAAATGCAAAAGTGTCCTAAGACTTTTGTCCATGATTGTAGGATGACAGGAATGACAGGTGAGACTAGGGTTGCAATCAAATGCGAAATCTGAAGATTAATGGATTTGACCTCTGAGAAATCCGTCCTCGTAGTGGATTTCAATTGAGAAATCCAAATCCGGATTTCATGGATTTCCTTTTTACCATTCAATTTGGAAATCCAAAATCCAATTTGCAAAACCATTTTCGTGAAAAGTGGTCTTCTTTTTGCTAATTATGCGAGCACATGCAAGACCACTGTTCTTAAGAACTGTTTTTCAATTTTTTTTTCAGATTCCCAAAAGTAAAGAAAGAAAGGGAATCTAAGAACAGTTATCTCTCAGCATTGAAATCCGTTTTCTGATTTTGTGTTTGATCGCAATCCGAAATCTGGATTTTAAAATCTACCGGTAAATCCAGATTTGCCAATCAAATGCACCCTTGACTGACTAGGATAACAAGGATGACAGGTGAGACTAGATTGACTAGGATGACTGGGATGACTGGGACAACTGGGGTGACTAGGGACACTAGGATGACAGGAGTGACTAGGGTGACTTGGATGACTAAAATGACAGGGATGACTGGGACTACTGGGTTGGCTTGGATAAATAGGATGAATAGGATGGCTGGAATAAGTTGGATGAGTAGTATAAGTGGGATGACCTGATCTTTGATGAAGAAGCCTGAAAAAGATTTGATACGATAAAGGAGGGAGATAGTGGGATTTGAAAAATTCCGTGGAAAAATTCTAAACAAAATGTAGTAGTCTTATACCAGTAAGGAAAGTTAAAAAAGGAAAAAACTTATACCTAAAATGCCTGAAATCACCAATGGGGGACCACCATCCCTCTGCTTCTTGAGATGTCATCCCTTTCATTGAAGAAATGCTTTTGATATCCAACTTGTGATAGGCAAAGAATCTTCAACAACATCACCAAATGGGAGGGTTCTGTTAAATGGCCAGAGATGCAAGAAATAATACAGGTAAAATTGAATTGACTTTCATGTAGAAGGAAGAATTACTCTCCCTACCTATTATATGGACGTCCATTTTTCTGCAAAAACCTTTCCTACCAGAATAAATAAATGAAGTCTTCGTCCTTTTCAAAATTCATTGAAGATTTTGACAAAAACATTTGCCTGCAATATTAACTTTCTATACTTACATAATTTTTAAATTTTGTGATCTTACAACGGCTTTATGTTGGTTTGTGAAGACTATCTCAAGAAACGTTAAATTTTAAGTAAATAAGCTAACCAATTACTAATAAATCGCTGTACAACAACAGCTGGGTGATTATAACCACCACAAATGTCTACTTCCTCATCAGAGAAAAACTCTGAGCCAGCTTAACCCCACACTCAGAGCGCTTTCCAAAAGTCAGAACTGGCCAGCCGGACCATGGTTGCACTGGTCATTTTGACAAAGAAATAAGGTTTTACCAAGAGTTTTTGCTCAAAAACCATCTCCTTCATGCTGCTATTCAGGATATGTCTGACTGAATAGTTAATAGTTTTGATTAACCCTTTCCCGTCCAAGGGTGACACATATGTAGTACCGCCCCTTCTGTCCAAGGCAAAATGACTCCAGTTCACACAAATAACATCACTGAATGTTTTAATCAATATCTTTGGAACTAGGCATTAACACAATATACATTAGAAACAAACTTTGTTCTTTATATAAAAAGCTCTCTTTTGATACAAATATCATCCTATTCTAGGCATGCACATTAAAAATGTGAAGCTGTAAAGTTGAGTCATAATGAAAACCTGAACAAAGCCATCCACAATGTCTTTTGAGTTCACCATGATTCAAAAACAAGATAAAATTATACTAGAAATTGAACCCTAAACCATTAAAATGGAAAATAGACAATGCTGAAGAACTTTCAAAGCAAATTTTGAAAGTGTCAATAAACTAGAGACCCGAGAGTAGATAAAAATCTCTAAGTCTTTGCGGCTTTGATTTTTGAATTTGGCGCCATTGTTCAAGCAAGATCCTCTGCGGTGTGGTTCTTGAAGCATGCCAAGCAAACGCGCTTGTTGCAAAGTTCGCATCCCATACGGCAAAATGTTAATTTCTTGTTCTTCAAACAACGTTTACAGCGGCCTTTGGAGAAGCTTATCGGCCAGTGTCCCCCTTCAAGGCGCCCAGAAGTAACCGATAACCTTCGAGCTGAAAAATTCCCCAGCAAAGCTTGAACCAATTCGAGTCGAAACGCCAATTGGGTTCTGGATCCATTTCGCCGGGAAACCTTCTCCAAAATGTAGGCATTTACTATCGAAACATCCACCAGAAACCATAAAAGACATCGCCACCATTTTTTGGACTTTCTGCCGGTCATGTAGTAGCCCCGAAGCTGATCACTCAGATCCACGCCGCCCATGTTGTTGTTGTAAGATTTCACAACCGGCGCACTCGGCACTTCAATCACCGTTCCATCTCGTTGCCTTCTACTGACCGTTTCATTGCCCACTGGATTTGACTGAGTGCTCAGGAAATAAACTGGTTTCTTGTCCTTCCAAACAGTAGCGACCAAATTTCCTTTACGAAGAAACAAGGACTCTCCTTGGCGAAGTTGTTTCACTCGTTGCGTTGAAGGCCCTAACTCCCGTGGGATTCCTTGGCGGTTCGAGCGAACAGTTCCACAAATGTAAATTTTGTCTTGCAACAAATCTTCGGCAAGGTTGACTGAATTAAAAAAATTGTCAACAAAAACATGGTGATTTTTGCCCACCAAAGTTCTGGTCAAATTGTGAACCACGCGGTATCCGAGGCCTTGTTCAGGATTTCCATCGCGTTGTTTTCCTGTGTAAACATTCAGGTCGCAAACGAAGCCATTCGACGAATCCGCACATTCCCACACTTTGATACCTCTTTTAACCGGTTTCAGCGGCATGTACTGTTTAAGCGAAAGTCTACCTTTAAAAGGTATCATTGCTTCATCGACAGCAACATTTTTCGTCGGCCGATATTCGCTTTTTATCGCATCCACAACCGAATCAAGAAGTGGGCGAACTTTGAATAACTTGTCGTGGTTCGCATGACCGCGTGGTAATTCTTTTCGTTTGTCATTCACATGAAGATATTGCGAGATTTTCGCATATCGGTTTCTTGGAAAGATCTTTTGCACTTCTGGAACTCCAAGTAGTGGATTTTTCGACCAGTACGAATAAACTTCTGGCAGTTGTTTAATGCCAAAGAGAATGTTCAGTGCAAAGTACGCGCAGATTTCTTCGGCGTCAGTTTCACGCCACGTACGATCAGGTTTTGTTTCCATCGATTGGCGGGCATAGCGATTCGTTTCTTCGGCAATTCGGTGGAAGTTTTCTTCTTTAAACATCAATTTAAAGCAATCATATGCAGAATATCCAGTAAGGTCGCTAACAGGACCAGTGTTCGCCTCGAATGGAGTCACAACAACTGGATCAGGATTCGAGTTCCACTCTTCATCTCCTTCTTCGCCGCTTTCTGAATTACTAACGCTAAAATCTGACAAGTCCTCTGTATTTACACTTGAAACTGTAATGTCAGATTCCAAGTCCGAAGTATTTCTTGGAGATTCGCGTTCTTGAACAAAGCCTATGAACTCTTCTTCTTCGCTTTCCGACTCGAAAAAGGACGCCATTGCTACATCGCGATGCTGAACTTTGGCTGTCAGTATCTTTAGAATTTTGTATGAACACCACCCCTGAAGGTTTGCGTAAACTTAGCCTTTATTGTATTACTATTGGTCAAAACACAATAGAGCCTCTCAAACAATGAAAAAATATGTTTTTGATTGGTTGGAATCATGAACTATGCAGAGTGCCATATGGCACTCTTGGGAATTTGGGGGGTGGTACAGACGAGTGCCATATGGCACTCTTGGTCGGGAAAGGGTTAAAAGTAAAATTCTTATTGGGATGACAATGGTCTGGTCAGTCAAGTCACCGAAGTCACCTTTGTCACCCTAGTCACCCTTGCCATCCTAGTCACCCTAGTCACCCTTGTCTCCTTAGTCACCCAGGTCACCCTAGTCACCCTAGTCATCCCGGTCTCCCAAGTAACCCTAGTCATCCTAGTCAGCCTAGTCATCCCAGTCACCCAGGTCACCCAAGTCACCTGAATCACCCTAGTCATCCAAGTCATCCAAGTGACTCCAGTCACTCTTGTCACCCTAGTCATCCTACGCTAGTCACCCTTGTTATCCTAGTCACCCAAGTCACCCTAGTCATCCTTGTCACCCTAGTCACCCAAATCACCCTAGTCACCCTAGTCACCGAAGTCACTCTAGTCACCCTAGTCATCCTAGTCACCCAAGTTATCCTAGTCACCCTAGTAACCCAAGTCACCATAGTCACCCAAGCCATCCTAGTCACCCCAGTCACCTTAGTCACCCTTGTCATCTTAGTCACCCTAGTCACCCTAGTCACCCTAGTCACCCAAGTCATCGAAGTCACCCTAGTCACCCTAGTCACCCTTGTCACCCTATCTCACCCTAGTCACCCAAGTCATCGAAGTCACCTTAGTCACCCTAGTCACCGAAGTCACTCTAGTCACCCTAGTCATCCTAGTCACCCAAGTCACTTTAGTCACCTTAGTCAACCTAAGTCTCCCTAGTCATCCTAGTCACCCTAGTCACCCTGTGTCTTTCGAACAAAGTTGAAACAATTCAAGTCATCCTAGTCATTGTAGTTTCCCCAGTAAGCTTAGTCCTCTCAAGCATATTTATGTGCTTTTCGTTATCATTATTGTACTTTTTTTTTACTGTACTATATATTTTAAAACAATGCAATTCTTCTACATGGGAATGGTGTTATGTCATGTTCTGTTATATTATTTCCGTACTGTCATTTTTGTATGTTACATACATGCATAGCATCTATACGAGGTGCTATGCCCGTGAAAGTGAAGGTTTATAGGTACAACCTCTTAAATGAAAATAATGATTACAAGATAATCGAAGGGGAACAATGTGAGTGGCAAACATAGAGATAAAACGTCAACAGAGAAGCACGGGCAAAATGAATAATGTCAACAAAAGACACATACGGAAGGATGAAGGGGGACAAGGGTGAGGCATCGGGAAAGGGGAGAGCTCATAAAATTAAAATAGAATTTACATCTGCATCACTAAAATGGAGGTTGGGTGCCTGGAGTATCCAGGAGGCTTTCACTAATGGCAGCCAGCCCCTAGATTGAAAATAATGCCCCCATGACTGGCACAACAGCGCAACCCAGCCATGAGCCCCCACACGAAAGGAAAGGAACAGGCACCCGTCACACTGAAAACATCAATGGAGAAAAACTAACAAAGCCTAGGGGGAGGTGGGGAGGGGATGGCTGACAGAACCTTGCAAGAAAGAAAACTGAACGTGCCCAAGAATCACATGATCAATGTGTATGCCAAAGACTGCTGACCTCAGGGACTTAAGGTGCTCTTAGTTGTTAACTCCTTTAAATTGCATAAAAAAATACATTAATAGTAATATAGTGGAAGTTCTCTTAATGAACACTGTCATAAGTGGGCAGTTCTACTTGCAGCCACCTTTACAAAACTGCATTTCAACTCCCACAAAAACTCTGTATTTATGATATTCCCATAAGTGGACAATCACTGACTGTGGGCAGCTGCAGACACTTTTAGGGCATACGAGTTAGATTTGTGCCTAGATCCATATTAATAGGATTAATATTCAACATTAAAGCAGAGACGTGTCGACTTCTCTGCTCTAATTTGTATTTTGTTAGTTAATGTGTCGACAAATCTCACTAACAGGTCCATATTAAAAGTTGAAACAGATGTGGAAGGGTGTATTGTTTATTATTTTTTATTATCATTTGTTAGGGGTAACAGGATGAAGACCATGCAAAATTGGAAAAAAAATAGACCACTCTGTGGCTTTCCATTTCTGCCAGCACTAGCTAGGGAATTGGGCACGTGACTTAAAAAAACGCCACAGTACCATTTTTGACTACCCAGCCATCCCTAGCTGACGTGACGTCTCTAAACCCAAGCAATTCTGACAGGACCTAATTTGAAACTCTTAACTAAACTACTACTATGTAGTTTCGATAGCTCTAAAATTTCCTTGTAAGCTTAAACCGTTACATCCTACCTGTATTTTAATGAAACCTCTCCACTCAGTGCAAGATCATTTTGACGTCATTGACTGGGATTTGGACACGGCCTTGAGCTTGCCTTGCGCCTTTTTGTTCAAAATAAAGTACTTTCTTTTTATCACAGTTGAATGTTCCACAAGTTAATAAACCACCGATCTGAAAGACCAAACTCCGTTCTTGCAGAATCATTGAAGTCATGGGCGCCATTATCAGGCGCCATCTTGGTTTCCAATGGTCCCAAGCTCCACGCGGTCAAAACTTGGGATGCCGGGGGGACGTTTGGGGACGTTGGGAGGACAGGGGTCTGCGTGGGTAGGGGTGAAGTGAGAAGTTTATTTGTTTAAAAAAATAAATAAATAAATGTACTTTATTTGTGTGCCAATGTTTTAAGCACGAAAGTACTAATTGGGGACACTATTTTTTACGTCTCCTACTGGAGACAGGGCCGCCATTTTAATTACGTGGTCATCCGAGCCACGCGAAGGTCTGGCCATATGCTGGACCAACATGGTCAAGGCAGTACCTTCATTTCTCAGTTATTTCAAGACCCTGAGTATTGGTTGGGCCCCGGGAATCGAACCCGCGACCTCCCGCTCTGCAGTCAAGCGCTTACCGGACTGAGCTAACCCTGCTGCGGTTATTTATTTATTTATTATTGACAGGAGCCTATCAAATGGAGCCTCCATCTCCCATACAAGCCCTTGGAGTCAACCCTTTCCCGAGTAGATTTATAATTAGAACGGTTCCCAGGGGAGACTTCGCGTGCCGACGGTGGGAAGAGCCAATCACAACGACTAAATGACACTGCTATTGTACTTCATGAAACAGCAGGAAATCCGGTGCTGACAGGCCAAACAAAATCATAAGCTAGTGAAACGTGACTTTAGCGTTTTCATCCCTCAGAGACTTTCTTTCTTTTCTTTCTAGGGGACAGATTATACTGTGGAGAGTTTTAAACTTTGACTATGTTAATCTTAATTTTGGTTGCTTGTCTCACATTAAGAGGCCATGAAACTGGTCTGTTACATGCGTAATAATTAACTACTTCCTGCAGTCTGTAGTTCTGACAGGATTCGTTTTCTTTAGCCAGTTTTTTTGAGCGTTAAGGTTCTTATTTCGGCTAAATGACTCAATAATAATGAAATTTCTAGTTTTTCAAGTTTTTTTCCGAAATGCGTTTGTCTGAATAAATACTGTGGTTGTCTTGTCCATCAGTTAGTGTGATGATTCCCTGCTATGTTTTGTAACGCCGAGCCCAGCCATTGTTTTCTCGCAAAAAAGTGACCTACAGATGCGAATTCGAAGGAAAGAATTGGCCTAAACTTCTACATTAATTGCTGCGGATTTTCCTGTTAGTAAGTCATAATTCTCTTGGCGTAGATACAATCCATTTTGTTTTTCTTGAGATAAGAGGGTCTTTGGACTGGAGCGCGATGTCAAAAATTCCACCGTTAGCAAATTACTTTTGAGTTAGCTTTACGGTCGAGCAACTGTTGTCTTCTGTTCAACTTTTCAAGTGCCAGTTTTATCAGGCAACTCTCATTGTGATACAAGTCAGTTGTAAAGGAAGACTGCAATTTTTATGAAGCATTCCTCCTTAGTTGCTACTCAGGTCATCGCTTTTGCACGCGGTGCTTAACTGGCGAAAACCACTCCACGGCGATGACAAAAATCAAATGATCCTGGCACTTTTTCGGCGCTGATCATCGAAAAGTGTCAAATCGTCCACAGAACGCTTAATCGTCGACTCTTTTCAAGGTGCATGCTTAAATGTGGGATGTATGACGGCAAAAAAAGAACAAAATAGAACCTTTCCGTGATCCTCAGTTCGCTGCCTTTGTCCCATCGCTTCATGCTCAGTCTCAGGCGGGTAATTCATTAACTTTTATTTCATCCCAGATCCCAGCGGCTGTAAAACTGTAAAAATGGACGTATAGTAAAAAAGGAAAACGGTCGAAGGACGGGCTTCTGAGTTCGACTTCATCCAACTTCATTTTTTTCACGGTGACATACGAGACTCACGGAAATACGACACTTTTCGCGGGAAACAAGCCGTTCTATTTATAAACCTACTCGGGAAAGGGTTGACTCAAGAAATTAATGGAGATGGAGGCTCCATTTGATGGGCTCCTGTTATTGATAAGCTTCGCCAAGAGGCCTGGATCACTCACAGAGCAAGCTCCAATGCGAGGTCCAGGAGTCGATTTACCCGATTTAAAAATTTTAAATTATTTTTTTCTTATCTCATGTGTCGAAAAACATGACTGGGATGTTGTTACACAGACATCCGGGAGCCAAGAATTTTGGTAGGATATATGGAGAACCAATGTATTTTTTTATAGGTTTCATGTTGGCCCGCATGTTCAGGAAACTGCGATGGATAACACAGGTTCGCAAAACCAACCTGAATAATTTCAAAAAGCGCATGCTAGTGTATAAGAGCCTTCATGGCCTGGCTCCAGCATATTTACTAAATGAATTTTAGCCACTTGGGCGATTTCCACTCATATAACACGCGCCATAGAGATTTGCATAATTATCAACCAAAATAGGAAAGATAAAACACTCAAAGTTTTTTTTCAGCAATGGTAAGTGGGCAAATTTTGAGTGTTATACAAAGGAAACTACCGTTTAATTCTACGTTGAACGAATTGCCAGTGGGGAATTTACCCACGGGAATGCCTTTAATTAGTGATTGGTGCAAGAAAAAAGTTTTGTTAGCCCTATAACAAATCCTTCACTGTCAGATTTACTAACTAAGCCTTTCCATCCAATATGGTCAAGGCTTGCCTCCTTCCTTTTTTTTTTTTTCGCGTTTTTTACGACCTCTACTTTGTCTTTGTCTCGGGTGAATGAAAAACACACATTTCTACCTGTTCAACGAAAAGTTTCTGGCGTGAATAAACTACAAACTGATCGTACGTCGACCGCTGTTTCTTCAGAAATACTTTCTGTTGGAACCAGGCCTTATTTCCGGAAGCCTTTTGTCGCTTTGAATGACAAAAAGGAAAGATTGGGATCGACTGGGTGCTCGCGCATTTTGTCCGTAAACCCTTCATAGCGAGCGCGAGCAAGTGTATGACACTGACGTCACAAACGTTCTGACATCATAAAGCTTTAACGTCCATAAAAAAAGAGCATACGAGGCAAAATGGGCTTCAAGAAAGCCCTCAAAACTCTTGAAATCCTTGAAAAACCAGAAGTTATTTTTAATAGGAGACTTAATTCCAATCCTTTCCATCCGTTCAAAAAGGTTGGAAAAAACAGTGAGTATTTTATCAAATATCATTTCAGAGCGTTAACCTGACGCGTAATTATATTCGCGATTTTGCGCGACAACTCCAGAAGTAATTTTTCTCTGTAGAGCGTGAGTCCCCTAAAAGCAACGAAAGTCATTAGTCTTTCTGGGATTACAGTACAGAAAAGACAAAACGAAAGAACAAAGAAGCAAACAAAGGAACAAACCAAATAAAAGATCAAGGACCGGGATGTTCAAAGCTGGCTTAAGATAACCGAAGGTTATAAGTGGGAAATTTGAGATAAAAAGGCTTTAGAAAAAAGCAAATTCTGTTAAATTCTTTTTGTCTATACAATTTGCGATGGAATGTTCTAAAAAGAATAGGGAAAATTATCCGAGAAAATGCTCTGGAACAAACGAAAAGGAAATTAAACTCGGAAGAGAATTTGACACGGGTTAGCGCCAAGCGGCCTTGGAACAACTTGGCCTACAGCGAGAGGAAAGATCAGGTGATCACAAAACAAATGGGTGACGAGAATTAGGGACCTGATTGCACAAGATGAATATGCATGGTTGATACCGTAAACAACCTCTCCCTACTACCTCTATAGGAAGTGTGGAGGGACAGCAAATGTGAATTCGAATTTTGATATTGGGTTTCAAGGGGTTAATTACAGCCTAACCATGATAAGCTTTTTGATTGCAGAGTTTGAGCTTACTTTTAGTCGTCGACGACTTTACATCGGGTTATTCATGACTGTGGTTTCCATAGCAACGCTGATCACGTGGGGACTTGCAGACCAGGCTAGCGTGAGTATTTGTGTGAACAATGGAAGTTAGTTCTCCAACGCCTTTCGGTTTTCAAAGACCCGTATGAAAACTAAGAGGGTCTTGGAACTAATCGTAGCGTGAAACAGAGTAGGACTAGAAACTTTCTTTTATCTTTTTTATTGTGATGCCTTAGTTTGATTAGGGCAATGGATTCCTTACATCTGGATTCGACTTTGCCCGTTTAGTCTAACTATGACAATAAAAGTTACTGATCGAACAAAAATTACCCCATAATTGTGCAGATACACTGCAAATAACATTTGTCGGAAAACTTAGAAATCGTTGTCTACCACTTTCACAGTACAAGGAGTAGCTAGCCTCTCCATGCTGAAGTTAATCTGAATAACCTCACGTACTACTGACTACATGTAATGCTGACCTGGATCTTCACTCCCTAGCAATATATGTTGTTCCCTACCTTGGTTGGTGCTGTGTCGGCCATTTTGGCTTGGGAAAACCGTGGCCATCGCACATGCGTACTAGACGGAGAGCAAATGGAGTACAAGTGTGTAATCAATGAACATTCTGTGGAGACTGGCAAGTTCCACAATGTTTATATTAGGCTAAAGGCTCAAAAACATGGTAAGTTATCACTGTGTTATCGCCCTGCGCGTCGTGCTGTTCCCCAATGTGCTCCTGATTTTAAGGATTTTCGTTGTAATAAAGTATTTTTTTCCTCTATTAATCATGTTAACAAAAGAAAGAATGATGCGATTGGTCAGTTTAGTGCCCAGTACGTGCCGGGTTTTGACGTGAGGTCAAGATGACTCAGGGTTTTGGCCAAGCCATATTTTCCCTTAAAAACGCAGGAAAAAATAGCTTTCAAAGAGGAAACAAAGTCGTCCAATATCCAGTCATCTTGACCCTTCAAATTTGGTTAATAAAAGATTTATTATGTTGTCAAAAGCATTCTTTTCCTTGCGGGAAATCTCGAGTGAGGAAGACAGGACCATCTTGCCTGTTTTTGTAGCCAATCAAAATACAACAGGATTTGCTTTATCGTGCCCTTCCAAAGTTGTTACTCCTGACTGTCAATAAAAATACGTGTCATATTGCTGGAAATCCTCCCGTCGTTCTCGAACCAGAAAGTGCACAGCTGAATTAAAATGACTTTCCAGCATGAGACTTCTGGATTGACAAAGCAGGCTTCATTTAGAGCTGATGCAAGTGCTATGCGTTGTCTGGCAAGTTGTTTCCTTTTTTAGAAACAGTTAAATCAGGATATCATTTAATTAGTTAGGAGGACTTTTTTGAATGCGTTCCTGTTTATTAAACCATCGTCTACTGATAGAGGCCTGATTCAATTATTTATCTACTTTCCTTTTGAAGGAGCGGGCGAGATGTATTATTATGTTGTCTTCAATGGATTTCACGTAACGGAACAAAAGATCACCTCTTATTCCAAAAATGATAAGGTATGTTTTTTTATACCTCAGACTTGCTTCAAAGTGCTTACAAAGTCCTCATATCAAGTAATTGACTGTAACCACAATTCATGAAAAATAAAATACGATTACAATTTTTCTATTCATTGACTAAAATTTGCAACTAGGGAGTGCATGTTTGCGTTAGTGATTCTAATAACGAAAAGCTTTATATATACTTGAAATTATATAAATAGACGCAAAATCCTAATATGCCGAAAGAACCTTAAGGGTACTCTTATAGTGTTGTTTAGACGAAAATACTGCTTTGTAGATGTCTTTTTCTGTTTATGTTTACTTTAAAAATGTATGTACTAAGAACTTCATAAAAGATTTCAGTCTCGGTGTCGCAAAGACTCTTGAAACCGATGTAGGCAAATCTTCACCCGGTAGTTACTTTTACAATTCGTTATTTTTGTTCTTCATCGTACAGAAGCTACGAGTTTTGGCCAAGAGACTGGCGGAAAATCTGAACTTAAACTACTTTGACGTGAAAGCAAACTCTAAAGATCGTATCCTTTTTCTTCGTATTATGCCTTTTGAAAACAGAAGAGCAGTACACGCCCCACGTGCATTCACGTGAGGGCAAACGAGACATGAGTGATGTGAGTAATTCCGTTAGAAGTTTTCTAATACTCCACTAGAAATAGTTGACTGATTATCAAAATATGTTATCCACCTCGGCCTTTCATTCTCGATCTGTTTAGTTTTTCATATCATTCTCAGCCTCTCACAATAATTGTTTATTAATTACTTTCGGTATATTATGAGTCATCTCTGCTCTCTTGGGCACTTGGTTTGGTTGTCTTGTTGTTCTTAACTAATGTAAGATGTCATTCGTCACCGTCCTGTGGTTGAAGTTCCAAGTGTCCACAATAGTAAAGTGAATGTTGCCCAACCTGTGTAGCATGGATAGACCCAAAGTTGAAGAAAAATGGTCGAAAAGAAATAAACGTTAATTAATATGCTCGCTCTTTGCTTGTCGATACCTTATCAATCCTTTTAAACCGAGAGTTTTGTTATAGAGGGGTCATCTTCCTCGCACTGAATAATCATCTTTGTCACGCGGTCTTCACATATGTTAGAAAGAATTTCTTTAAATCTTTAACTCCTGTCAATGGTTGAAAAGTGTTCCTATGACGTTGAACGAAGCTAAAATAAACTTTCTGTGATAGCCTGTACAAAGTTAGACCACTGAATCTCTTGTGCTACGCATAAAAAATGTTACAATTTATGGGCAACGAAAGCACTGTGCTGTGTTTGATATCGTCGATACTGGCGTCACGTGACAATGTGTCACGCCTTCAATTCATAATCAGAATCACTCTTTTGGCTCTTTTTTGCCCTCCATAAAGCCAATATCCAACCCCAGGAAACGACTACAACTCAGGTTAAAAAGCGTATGGTCTGCTTAATTTTTTGATTTGATATTGGAGATAGTTTTTAACCTTAGTTGGCTAAAATAAAAATAAAGAATGATAAATAAAAAAATAAATAAATAAACAGTTTAGTTAAAAATTGTGAATGCATTTTCGGAAGACAATTTTTTTATCTTTCATCCTGGTGTGATGTGCGTTTTAGTGAGCATGTACCCTTCTTGAACGTTAGTTGGATGGTTTGTAAATTAAAGCGACTGCTGAGTACCTGGGAATTGAAAGTATGTATCAGAGTGAGTATGCTGCAACTGTCTGCTCTCAAGGATAGGGAAAATCAGGTATTTTGGTCTAAGACAAGGGCAAGGATAGGCTTCTTCACCCCTCCCCCCTCCCCGCAAAGGAGTGATGCGTCACGAAACAATGCAAAGAACGGCGGCTTTATGCTGGACTACAGTTGAACCTCGCTTACTCGAGGTCGGATAACTCGAATTCCCCGAGCTAACTCGAACTAAGTCCAATTTCCCTTGGATTTCACCTTACTTTTCAGTCATTTTTATTCAGTTAACTCGACCTCGGATAATTCGAATTCCCCGCTAACTCGAACTAAATTTCCTTTCCCTTGATCAAAAATTCACTAAAATTTACCCCTACTACTCGAAGTTTGGTTCTTGTAACTCCACTCGGATGCCATTACATAGATTCCTCTTAATTGTTGTATAGAGCTACAAACACTAAAACTAACACTAGTCAGCGCTACAGCAATTTGATTTTAATTGGTACAACGAACAGATAACGTTTTATCACTAAAACTGGTTAATCTTTTTGCCGTTTCTGGTGAAATAAGTTAGATTTGCACTAAACAACAGTGTATATACTGAAGTGGTGAAACATCAGTAACTATCAATTTTAAGATGGCAAATTAAATTGAATTATCGACCCCGATAATTCGAACCCTCGCTAACTCGAACTGTTTTTCGATTCGTTTCCCTTCAGAGTTCGAGTTAGCGGGGTTCTACTGTAGTTGGTTAGTTGGTTTGGCCTGTGTTCTCACGAAGAGTGTGTATGTACCTGGTTCTAGGCTTCATGCCCAAGATTGCCCGTGTTGTGGCTGGCGAAACATAAGCTTCGAGACTAGGACAAGAAGAAAAATGTGGCTCATCCCTTTTGGACCTTATCGTTAAACTTTCCGGGATTACCACCCGGGGGTCTGTAGCCATCTTGGTGAGTAATTGCATCATAGCTCAAAATATACCTTCGAATTATGATTCCGACGTCAGACCGGACGTTTTTACCACTTTTTAGTTAGGCTACAACAGGAAACTGAACTGGTCATGCAGTTATCTCAAAATTGATCAAAACTAGAAAGTTCTCCATTCCCATCTCATCTCATCTTTGTATAATCTTTCGTAGTTGAAAGTCTACAATGGCGGTGTCCTGGGCGGTGTTAAGTTGATTAGTTTACGTGCTTACGCTAACTGTTTTACAGGAAATGAAGTATGAACTAAGAATAACCGGCAGGGCCAAGCATGAAAACAAGAGTGATAAAATATAGCAAAACGTGCCTGATTTTGATTAGCCTGCGAAAACATCTGTTTCTCCTCGCTCTTCGCCGCTGGGGACGTTTCGCGCGGAGGAACGTATGCGACTCAGTGGCAGAAATCCCATACTGATGACGCAAATAAATGTTTACACAACAAATCCGGTAGTCATGGGGTTCCAAATATAAATTTGTCCAATTTTACGTGTCTTCTGGTCGATTTTGGTAAAGTGTTGTGTTCATCTGCCAACGAGCCCAAGCGAAATTCAAACGCTTCTTCTAGAGAAGACTATATTCCACAAATATTGACTGTTTTGTTAGAGATTCTTTGTGTTTGCATTTGACCTTTGTGGCCTTTTGTCTCTTGTCTGTCATTCGTAAACAATAGCTAAAACAATGTAACTACTCCGTCGACCAATCAGCGCTTCTGACCGGATTCCGGACAGAGTTAACGTCATCAGTATGGAATTCTGTCGCTGAGTCGCAGACGTTCCTTCGCGCGAAACGTCCCCAGCGGCGAAGAGCGAAAAGAAACGGATGTTTTCGCAGGCTAGATTTTGATATCGTAGATTCCAGTGGAAATTTAGAATGAGGTTTAGTCCATTTAATCTGTCAAGAGTTCTTTGGATAGGAGCACACCATACCGACATGTACACGTTCTCTACGCCCTAGCTGGCAAAACATAAGCCTTCGAGACTAAGGCAAGAAGAAAAATGTGGCTTATCCCCCATCGTTAAACTTTCCGGGATTACCTCTCGGGGGTCTGTAGCCATCTTGGTCATAGGGTCCAGAGGAGTTTCGAGTGAATAAATAAATTACTGTCGCTTTGCACGATTAATTAGCCCAATGGGATCTTTATGAGTCTACTGTAAACGATTTTTTCGCTTCTTATCTGACCCAGATCGACTCTGTTGTTCGCCATTTTGAAAATCAATAACCGCAAGCCATATCCTCGCCGGTGCACGGCACGTCGCCCGAAGGGCGACCGAGGCACGAAGTGCAAGCCAATCTGGCGAGCCCTCAGTCTCTTGGTTTGCGGTCTATAGAATGTGTAACGAAACTGTAACGCGATCAAAATAACCCATTTTTTCAAAGGTTTTGGACGGGTTTTGATGTTCTAACGACTAACATATCTCCTCTGGACCCTGTGTCTTGGTGAGTAATTGCATCATAGCTCAAAATATACCTTCGAATTATGATTCCGACGTCAGACCGGACGTTTTTACCACTTTTTAGTTAGGCTACAACAGGAAACTGAATTGGTTATGCAGTTATCTTAAAATTGATCAAAACTAGAACGTTTGCCATTCCCATCTCATCTTATCTTTGTATAATCTTTCGCAGTTGAAAGTCTACAATGGCGGTGTTAACTTGATTAGTTTACGTGCTTACCCTAACTATTTTACAGGAAATGAAGTATGAACTAAGAATAACCAGCCGTGCCAAGCATGAAAAAAAAGTGATAAAATGTAGCAAAACGTGCCTGATTTTGATATCGTAGATTCCAGTGGAAATTTAGAATGAGGTTTAATCCATTTAATTCAAGAATTCTTTGGATAGGAGCACACAATACCAACATGTACACGTTCTCTACGCCCTAGCTGGCAAAACATAAGCGTTCGAGACTAGGGCAAGAAGAAAAATGTGGCCTATCCCCCATCGTTAAACTTTCCGGGATTACCTCCCGGGGCTCTGTAGCCATATTGGTGAGTAATTGCATCATAGCTCAAAATATACCTACGAATTATTATTCCGACGTCAAACTGGACGTTTTTACCACTTCTATATTTTAGGCTGCAAAATGAAACAGGTGGAATGGTACGTCATGTATGTGTTATCATAATTGATCAAAACTAGAAAGTTCCCCATTGCCATCTCATCATCAAGTGTTGTACAAACTTTCCCTCTTAAAAGTCAACAACTGGGTTTACGTGCCTGCGCTAACTGTTTAACGGGAACAGAAGTATGTACTAAGAACTTTAACCGACCGGGCCAAGCCTGCAAAAGTGATAAAATGTAGCAAAACGTGCCTGATTTTAAATTCGTGGATTCCAGTGGAAATTTAGAATGGGGTTTAATCCATTTAGTTCAAGAGTTCTTGGAATAAAAGATCACCATGCCAACAGGTACACGTTCTCTACGCCTAAGAAATATGTGGAAATAGTCGAATTTAAGATTTGGCATTAGCATGTAGGTTGTTGTAAATAACTGGCGATAAATTTACTGCAATGATGCAAGAAAATGACATTTACTTTGAGGTTGCCATTTTACTTACTTCATAGTAGACGTGAAGAGTTTCTCAAATGTCTGAAGAGATGATCGTGCTATGTTAGAGACAACTGAATATTTGAACTTCCGAACATACATATTTATTCCGCTTTTCCATCTTCACTTTTACCACCCTATTTCCTTGTGGTTACCATACTCTCAATTCCTGTATAAAGTTTTCCTATTTTGCATATCTTCCCTCTTTACCCAATTGTCCACTTAGCTATCCTCTTTTAACGTAGAAAAAATGTATTATTGGTTGGAATCTAGCAGGAAGAGGCCTTTTCCTTTAACCTTGAAAATTGAATTAGATCTTCGATTATGCGTGTCACAGTATTAACTCTCGCGCGTTCTCATCATGTCTCGAGTGCCCTGCTCGTCAATTATCGTGCGATCATTTAGAGCTCTTCAGTGGACGACAGCAGAGTCTTTTCAACCTCGCGCTCTCATTAACTCACACGCGTGTCCTCCTCAACTCTCGTCCAGTCACGTTGACCCGCGGGCTTTGAATTCAGCAACTGGCGCGCGCACATTAACTGATCGATCTTGTCGCGCGCATTCCTTCGTCTGGTGTGCTGCGGTCAACTCTCGTACAGTTCCAATTAAATTAGAAAGCAAACGCCTTGAGTACAACTTTGAAGGCATTTTAATAACACTAGTAATGTTATACATGTATTACAATTTGTTCCTTGTATGAATACTCTAGCTAGGCAGGTGGTTACCACCGCCACTTATAGATACTTTTATTTAACAACTTTTATAAGAGATCTTTAGACTCTAAGACAAGAACGACTACGAAGACGGGATTTTTATTGCACTATTAAAGTAGTACGTGCGGGTGAACCACAGCGTCATTTCGGCGGGAAAAGATGACAGCCGTCGTCATTCATTGTGTTAAGGGGTTCAGCAAGAATGTTGTAGAAGAGGAACAAGGTTGTCGAATGTTAAGACATTTTGTTATTTCGTGATCAGGAGAGAGCTCACCTTTCTTCAATAACAATAAGCTTGCTAAACTTTTCTTGGGAAAAAAATATATTAAAAAACAGTATTCCAGAGTGTCTATTTTCTTAGACTTTTCGCGAAAAAATTACTTCTAGTCGTAGACTTCCTCGTTCTCAAATCTATTCAAGGGTCTCAATTTGATCAAAAGCATGCGCCCTGTATATACTCTTAGTATTGATAGTATAATAGGGTACACTACATAGACAAATAAGGCTCTGAACCAAGTACGTGAAAGTAGTCTGAAGTGAGGCCAGTAAAGCTAAGGCGTGATAGACGGGACCAGTCTGAGATCCTGAAATTGTCAGTGTTCTTACAGTACGGTTCGAGGAAGTGCCGCGCAGTCAATCACGACGATTATCTGGCCGATTATCTTTCGGAAAGGCGAGTTTGAATGGCTTAACTGAATGATTCTGAGAACAGTTTGACGCACAGACACCTATCTTTGATAGTACCAATTGAGTTCATGTAATAACTAATAAGACCTATGATAAATAGTTACAGACGTTCATTGTAAATATTTTGTCTCTGTGTGGCAACTCACTAGTTTTTACAATTCTGTCGAACACAAAGTTGTCGTTAGAAGTCCATCAACGATTCTAGTGTCCGAATCAGTAATCATTGCGTTGTTCGTGACTAGCTTACATGGAAAGCAATCGGAATTTTCGTGTATCTTTTCCTCTATGAAGAGATCAAAGTGTGTCCCAAGTGTCAACTCACGACTGGTAAAATCAATCCGTCTTGTATAAAACAACTCCTTCTCAACTGCTCCCGATGTCAAAGAAAGTTGCCGTCGAACAAGTCTTTCTTGAAAGCGGAGACAGGAGTTGAGATTACTTGTCGCTGAACTGATTTCCGAGCTGTCAAAACTGCTTCTTCGTCCAGTTCTTCTGGAGATAAGAGCGTGAAACATAACAGTGTCATTTCTGATACACTCTTCTTTGCCATCCATGCTTTGTCGTCTTTCTTGTTTTCGCGAACTCGCAAACTTGTCTTTGCCTTTCAAGAAGAATTTCCATCTTTTCAACATACTCAGTTTGAATGGTAAGTCGGAACCCATTCGAGCTTCCTCCGCCTTTGGTGA
>OZ038003.1:15091217-15228717 GCA_964035705.1 Porites rus | reverse complement strand
GACAATGACAATAACAATAACATTTTATTACCATAACTCTTATTCACCACAACACTACCATGCATACTCAACCGTTTATTTTAGATGGATATCAACTCACATTCAACGACCACGCGAATAGACCATCCCGGTCATTTCTGAAATATCCCAGGTAGCCTAAACCGTTTTCAGTTTTCATTGACATTTGCAGATCACACTAGAGATATTAGTCCCAATGAGACAACAGTGAAACTTCCTGCTCATCACACAGAAGAGTTTGGACAGCATGCACAGTATCACAAACGCTTCCGAGATTTTGAGATCAGATGAACTAAAAGTTTCCTTTACGTGCGAGCTAAACTCTCTCCTCCGCAGAGACTCCCGCTGGGTGTCCGAATGAAAATAGTAATAATCGCAGCTCCCCGTCACTAATACTCCGGCGGGAGTACCCCTACAATGTCCTTCAGTAATGGACATTTTGCCGTCGCCGTTGCGATGTTCCAGACATACACGAACCAGAAATCGCACAAAGGATGGATGTGTCTAAGAACTTGCATCACGCAGCCTTTTTATAACGTTGTTGCTTTATCGACATCGCGTAATATCTCACATGTTTGGCCTCAAACATTCAATGGTTTATATTCTGGCTTGCGATAGCATGACCTGTTCCCGTCTCCGAGATGGTCGGGTCCGCGAAATAGGACAATTGGATAAACGACGTCATGTTGCAGACAAATCTAAAACGTGTGCGGTGACATCTCTGATATCACTCCACACGCATCTGAATGATCTAGAAGAGCCTTGATGGGTTGTTTCAAACAGGCAAAGACTGTTGATTGTAATTATCTTTAAATCTCTACAAAACCCATCAATACCGGGATTACGACTTCTGTCACTGTCGACATTGAAGTTGGGGGGGAAGAATTGGGAATAATGGGTAAAAGCGACGAAAAGGTGCAAATTTGAGAACTAGAGGTTACAAATTGTAATGTGAATGGACTTTTCGTTAGTTCCTTCGTTCGCTTGTTTGTTGGTTTCGAAGGGGTGGCTGAAAGACGGTCGTATGAAACTTTTGGAGAGGATCTGACTAATAATGGACGTTGAATTTTAAAACGTGCATGCAAAGACTTTGTGCAGGTCTCTTAAAAAGAAAAGCAGAAAAAGGTGAATTTGGGCCAATTACTTTTTGAGCCGTCGGTCCTCTTTTGGGGTCTAGTTTTACACTAACAACACTTTGATTTGACTTTTTGCGACTTGTTGCAGTGACAAAATTCTGTTGCGAAGACAAAGATTTTTACAAAAATTCTCCAGTACACACAAAGTGATTTGTCGTTGCGACATGGTATGTTCGATCAAGTTATGCTCGGGTAGAAGTGTAAAAATTCGATGATCACGAAATCACTTTTGAGGAAGATAATCGTACTAGATTCACCGAGAGACAGCATCAGTAGATCTAAAATTAAGCTTCTCTTTGACAGTAAGCCTGTTATTAAAATTGGTTTGTTGAATTTTTGTTTTAAAAGTGTATTTCGGTAAAACTTCCGTGTTCTTAAAGTGTATCTTTGAGGCACTTACATTGCGCTAACTTTGATTTATTTAGAACTAGAACTTTAATCCAATAATCGCGTCTCTCTTTACAACATTTTGTATTTATAGAAAGTAAAAAATAGACCATGGGTCAGTGCCATTTTAGCTCGAAAGTAATCACACCATTTAACTTTAGGCTTAGATCATACGTTTCAGTTTTCGTTTGAAAACGTTGTCTGTTTCGTTCATCATCATAAAAAAAGGAAAGGAAGTTTAAAAGAGAATAAAGTCGTGGTGCTAGTTCTTAGATACACCCATCTTTTGTGCAATTTCTGGTTCGTGTATTTCTGGAAGATCGGACAACGGCGAAATCTCCATTACTAAAATGGCAGAGCGGTGGCTAGAAGAAGGGGGGCGGGGGGTTGTGTTGTAGGGGTACTCCCGCCGGTTTGTTAATGATGGGGAACTGCGAATGAGGCTAAGTGTTGTTCTGTTTGTGTAAAACTAGACCCCAAAAGAAGGCCAACGGTACAAACAGAAATTGTCTCAAATTCGGCTTTTTCTGTTTTTCTCTCTGAATGAAAGAAACATGTAAAGAGAGTTTCACAAAGTCTTTGTATTCACATTTTTTTTAAAGTTCAACGTCCATTATTCGTCGCAAACTTGTGTCAAGGTCACTCTTTTTAAAGTGGTTAGCTCCTCCCCAAGAGTTTCATACGATCGTCTTTCAGGCACCCCTCCAAAACAAACAAACGAACGAACGAGCGAGCGAAAAAAAATCATTCACATTATTTCTAACCTCTAGCTCTCAAATTTGCACCTTTTTATCGCTTTTACGCATTATGTAGTACTTCCCCCAAACTTCAATGTCGAGAGTGACAGAAGTCGTAATCCCTTTATAGACGGGTTTTGAAGAGATTTGAAGATAATTACAATCAACAGTCTTTGCCTGTTTGAAAAAACCCATGCATCAAGGCTCTTCTAGATCATTCAGGCATGCAGTTAGTTGCTCAGTACTTTATACGTGTGGAGCGATATTAAGATGTCAACGCACACGTTTTAGATATGTCTGCAACATGACGTCATCATGCAATTGTCCTATTTCGCGGACCCGACTATTCGAAGACTGGAACAGGCTAGGCCATCGCAAACTAGAATAACAACCATTGAATCTTTGAGGCCAACAATGTAAGATATTACGGGATGTCGATGAAGCAACTGAATGTTACGAAAAGTCTGCGGTTTTCCGCTGGTGAATTATTTCTCCCATATGTGTAACAGTAACTCACGGGGTTCACGCCATATTTGTTTTTTCCAAGGACACAAATATGGCGGCTGGGTGTAAACATTAGTTTTCCCACAAATGTGACTTACGTTTTACGTTAACCTTTGCAAACGAGCCGGCCCATGCAAGGTAATCCAAGGTATATCAGTGCTCGTCTACTGAAAGATTCAGCCTCAGTAATCAGTGCCAGTCTTACTAGACTTACTAGATTATTTAATCTTTCCCTGGAAACTCGCACCTTTCCTTCTCTTTGGAAATTTGGAAAAGTGGCAGCGTTATTCAAGAAAGGTGATCGCTGTGATGCTAACAATTACAGACCCATTACTGTGCTGCCAACGGTCAGTAAAATTCTAGAAAATGCCGTGGACACCCAACTGTACGCTTATCTTAAGAACAATGGTATCCTTACATCTAAGCAATTTGGGTTCAGACCGAAGTTATCAACTGGAACAGCCTTAGCTCATTTCACAGACAATATCCTCCAGAATATGGACGCTGGTTCCTTTACAGGTGCTGTTTTTCTGGACCTGTCTAAGGCCTTCGATACAGTGGTTCATCCCCTGCTGCTGCAAAAATTGACGAACATCGGTCTTACCACCTCTACCACCCAGTGGTTTAGATCGTACCTCACAAACAGATCAAAAATTACATCAGTTGGAGATGCTCACTCGGCATCTACCGAAATGCCTATTGGAGTACCCCAAGGCAGTATATTGGGACCTTTATTGTTTTAAATTTACGTGAATGATCTTCCGGACTGTCATCTGGCAAGCGATATTATTCTTTATGCGGACGATACTGTACTCTATTACTCATCCAAAAGCGTCAGTGATCTTGAACATCACATCAATGCTGTCTTGGGGACAGTGTCTGAGTGGTTCTCTAGAAATCTCCTGACAGTAAATATATCCAAATTTAATTTTCTTGTCTTTGGAAGTCCTCAGAAACTGAATCGTATTCAAGGCATTTCCGTTAAAGTAGAGGGCACTACTATGGAAAGAACACAATCATTCAAATACCTAGGCGTAACGCTTCAACCGTCTATGTCCTGGGCTGATCATGTCGATGCTATCAGCTTGAAGATTAATCAGAGAATAGGCCTAATTAGGAGAATCAGGAATCTATTGCCGCTACAAGCTAGAGTTGCCTTGTACAATGCCCTAATCCTCCCTCTTTTTGATTACGGAGACGTTATATGGGGGAACAAGAACAATGACACCATCATGTCAGAATTACAGATTCTACAGAATAAGGCTGCTAAAGTTATGCTGGGGCAACCACCCCGAAGCTCGTCAACTGAAGCACTGATATAAAGAGTCTAGGTCTGAAGTCACTGTCCACAAGAAGGTTTTTTCATCGCTGCATTGCAATCAACAAGTGTCCTATTGGAGAAACCGATTTCAACTTTAATTTTACTAAAACTCAAACTATTCACTCATATAATACAAGACGTTCTAATGATATTTTCGCTCACCCCTACCCAGAACAAACTGGGGTAAACAAACTTTTATTTTTCACGCCGCGAAAGACTGGAACAGCCTTCCAAATGATTTAAAAGAGTGTAATATTTTATCTATTTTTAAATCCAAGTTAAAAACTTTTTTACAAGATCTCAGCTAATTTTAAACCTTGATATTTTTTGTATGATCGATTTTAAGATTTTAAATTTTAAATTTTGTTTTACTTGTAAACATATTTTTATTTTTTTCGTAATAATTAATTAATTAGTTAGACTAATGCATGAGGGCCCCACTGAAAACCGCCTTGGCGAGTTGGGCTCCCTCTATAAATATTATTATTATTATTATTATTATTATTATTACAGTCGTGGATTCTGGATTCCGCGCAATGTATTCACCCGGCCAGGTAATGACGGTCAGTGGGTCTTTCATGGAATCCGCCATGCAATGATTAGCCGGATTCCAAGTTTCATGAGCTGAATTCCGGATTCTAGGAAGCAAAAATTTCTCGGATTCCCGAATTAAAAGCAATTTTAACCTTAACACATCTTCTAGTTCTTCGACTTTTCTTAAAGCAAAATGTCGTCAGATCATTTTTTTTTATTTCACGCGCGACGACTTAATTACTGGGTCGCCAGTTTAGTCAAGTCTTTTCAAGTTTAATACCAAACGTAAACCTAAGAAATTTAGAAAGGCTTCTATTTTTCAATACTACAAACATATCAGCAAATGCATGGTTAATTACTAAACCGTTGTTCGCAAGATGGACGATAAAAAACCACTCTAATTTCCAATCACAGGTTACAGAGCTGGATTGGCGGATCTTACATGTCTAAGGGAGGGGTCCGCAGGGGCGAGAAGTACCATTTTCGAGGCCGGGTCCTGGTCTTAAGGTCTGGATGAGTGCCCCCCTCTCCTCATTTACTTGTTTCATTTGGCCATTGGGCAAAGCTTTATTCTAATTTCAGTTCCCTCTAATAAAAATCAATACCCAAAGCTCAAAACCAATTAAAGTATCTCCCGTTAGTTGTGACAGTCCAGCAAGGGCAAGCGGGCCGTACTAAAATTCGGAAGGACTCGAAACTAACGTGTGAGGCTCATATACTCACAAGGGACGTCCTTTAGCACATGATATTTAAAGCAATAAATAAGATTGAACTAAACAACAAAAGAGTCGGCAGAAAACGTTGTTAATTGAAATAGAGACTAATTTGATGACATGATATATTCGATCAGAAAGTTTGTTATGATCAACTTAGGCCTCGCTAGACGTGTAAAACTTAGATGATCATGAAATTATTTTTGAGGCCGATAATCGCATTAGATTCACCGGGAGACAGCTTCAGTAGATATAAAATTAAGCTTCTCTTTGATAGTAAGCCTGGTATTCGAATTGGTTTGTTGAATTTTTTTTTAAAAGTATATTTTGGTAAAACTTCAGTGTTCTTAAGTATATCTTTGAGGGACTTATAGTGCGTGCGCTAACCCTGATTTAATTATATTAGAACTAGAACTTTAATCCAATAATCGCGTCTTTATAACACTTTGTATTTATAGAAAGTAAAAAATAGACCATGGGTCAGTGCCATTTTAGCTCGAAAGTAATGACACCATTTAAATTTAGGCTTGGATCATACGTTTTAGTTTACCTTTGAAAACGTTGTCTGTTTCGTTCATCATTAAAAGAAAAAAGGGAAGGAAATGAAGGTTAAAAGATAATAAAGTCGTGATGCTAGTTTTCTGGTTCGTGTATGTCTGGAACATCGCAACGGCGAAATGTATATCACTGACATCCGGTGGCTAAGGGGGGGGGGGGGGGGAGTTGTAGGGGTACTCCCGCCGGTTTATTAGCGACGGGAAACTGCGAATGAGGCTAAGCGTTATTCTGTTAGCGTAAAACTAGACCCCAAAAGAGGGCTTATGGCACAAAAAGTAATTGCCCCAAATTTGCCTTTTTCTGCTTTTCTTTTTGGATACTGAAAGGAAACATTTAAAGAGAGTTCCACAAAGTCTTTGCATGCACGTTTCTTACTTCAACGTCCATTTTGCATTTTTCGTCGCAAACTTGTGTCAAGGTCATTCTTTTTAAAGTGGTTAGCTCCTCTCCAAGAGTTTCATGCAATCGTCTTTCAGCAATCCCTCCAAAACAAACAAACAAACAAACAAACGAACGAACGAACGAAAAAAAAATCATTCACATTATTTCTAACCTCTAGTTCTCAAATTTGCACCTTTTTGTCGCTTTTACACATTATTTAGTACTTTCCCCCAACTTAATTCAATGTCGACAGCGAAGGAAGTCGTAATTCCTTTATAGATGGGTTTTGATAAGATTTGAAGATAATTACAATCAACAGTCTTTGCTTATTTGAAACAACCCATCAAGACCCTTCAAGGCTCTTCTAGATTATTCAGGCATGCTGTTATAGTTACTCAGTACTTATCTACTTGCGTGTCGTGCGATATTAGGGATGTCAACGCACACACGTTTTAGATATATCTACAACATTTTACTAGCATAACTTTTGATAGGGTGTTTATGTTGTACTATCCATTTATAATAAGTCATTTTCAGTAATTATGCAGAAGACAATGGTCTTACAATTGTTGCTGTGCTGTTTGCGTGAGAAAGTGAGCAGTTTCGTGCCTTCAGTGCATGCTTGTGACTTACTCGAGAGCTGTATGAAAAGGTGCTAATTGCCGTCACTTTACAATGAGAAAGCTTTTTGTGACGAAAGACTCCTTTGGAACGAAAAAACACTTCACGGGAAAGCAGTCATAAGTTAAGTATCTTTCAGAAACAAAAAAATCATTTAAATTTTGTTGAGTGATGAACAACCACACATTACCCGGTACACCGGAAAAAAGATGCTCAGTAGCTTTTCTCAGTTTTTGACAGTGGCACTAAGGCAATTTCATGACTTCATTCACGGATCAGAAATAATGGACACCAGAATAAACAGCTCGACAGAAAAGTTATGCCTGCGTGATAAGAAGATCATTCCAATTCGGTAGGGATGTCCACAGAGTAAAAGTTGGAACCACCTTGTACCTTGAAAAACAACTATAAACAGTACCACAGGAGAGTACTGCTCAGAACCGTTCATAAATCGATTATTGCTTTAAAGAGCCAAGCCGGATATACCAGAATAAAATTTTTAATGGTCTCACCGAGTTTATTCAATTTGTTTACATAGCGATCTTGGAAATAATTATGCTATGATATTTTAAGCTCTCTATAAAAATACACGTTACACCTTGGATCTGTGTACATTCAGATTTTTATGTATTAAAGTTTTGCAATCAAGGACTTGATTTTCGATCTCCGCAGTCTGAAATTACTAAAACATGAGTGAACGTTTATCATTATGTACATGGCGTATAACCCGTGATGACTCGTCGTATAGCAAAGCTGATTTTGGCTTCACGTTCAAGTTAAATTGACAGAGTAAACCCCTGCAATTGTTTATTTTGCACTGTTTCGCTTACTCTCGAGTCTGCAGTCTCATTTCTCAAGTTCATCAAGGCATTCCATCAAAAACGACGAAATGTTTTTATTTTACAAGGTCTCGAGTCTTTGTAGTTCACCGAAAACTTTCAAAGTTCTGTGGAACAGAGAGTCGTTGTGAAGAGTCCATCGATTATTTCGGTGTTAACTTCAATCTCTGTTAACGATTTTGTGTGTCTCGGTCTAGGCCTAGTCGATGAGTCTTTAGGCAGTGGCGCTGGTGTTGCAGAGTGCCGTCTTTTTCTCAATAGTTTTCCAAGCATATTTTCCATGGGTTTTGTACCGGTATTAAACGAATCTGCCGTTGTCTTCTCATCTGAGGTATTTTCCTCTGTGCAAGATTTAACTGACTCCTTCAGCGTCAAAGAGTTCTTTTCAGAAAGTGACGTTGCAAAGATTCCCTCTGATATGCTTAGCATAGCTGACTGCACTTGTGTAGTGGACATAATAGATCCGTTTGACTTCATCTTTCGTAGCGAGTTGACACTAGTGAAGCAAAACTTGATTATTTCTTCTTGAGCTGCTTTGAATGGCCCTCGTCAAATGATTTGTGGTCTATCGACAGGGTTGAAAGGCCTACACGCTAATAGGGTAAGTTAAACTTGGCTTAGTATAAGTTGCTTGTAAGGCCCGGTATCAACTTGTTACAAATATTGTAAAATTGCGGGGTTCGTACTGCACCGCAGCAATGTATATTTCTAACTTCTGATAATCACATCGATTGTTAAATGATGTTTGTAAGCTTGAACGATCTTTTGTTCTCTTTTTAGTGCTAAACAATTATCGAAGCATCTGTCACGATCACTTAACTCAAAAATAGATCCTCATTAGCAAAACCTTTACGTTGCTTTGTGTCGGAAACGCTTTGTAGTTTCTGGAAGGCCACTTAGAAATAGAGCATGCAGACGCCTTGTTGTACTTGTTTACTTGTTTTCTCAAGATTATTTATCACGAAGAGGTCAATAGCATATAAAACTATCAAAGCAATCGTTCTGGGTCATAGGCTTACAGTCCTTTACTGTATATTGGAAAACATGTGTACTCTCTTCCTAAACAAACCAATGATGTTTTTAGTTTCTATTTCCGGTTATTTCTTATCTGATACATCGCTTTAGTACAAAAATGTTCAAACGTCATTCTGATAGTCATGCTATTTATGGTTGATTTTCTCCTGGCAATGAAAGAAACCTTTAAATATTAGTTAGATTAACACCACAAATCGATGAAATGACATCACGGTACAATTTCTTTACGGCTTATAGCTAGGAAATGAAGTGTAGTAAAATGGCATTCTTTAGTTTTATTGTTTAAAAATATTTATGTTCCATTGATTAACTAACCAAATATGCAGCCATTCTATCTTTTTGGCAGTTACATATTTATTCGCCTTTAACCGGTTTACGGTTAAATGATATGAGCTGCGTTCGCCGAATATAAAACGTATACCTAACATTTGGTTCCCAATTGAAATCCTTGAGTGTGACTTAAGAAGTGAAAGTTACTGTTAAATACTTTCTGGAAATAAAAGCTCCTGAAACCCCAAGTCACTCCAAGTGTGTTAATGGATATATTTTAAGTCATGCACCTCATGATCATTGGCTATTGAAAGCAAAGTCATGGCCGGTGTAATGCATAACGATCGGAGCGTTTCCGCTGGGTTTGTTCATAACGCCGGTCTAGTTCTTGGGTTCGTGCAAGTAAAATGCCTTAAGTTAAGTTTACTTGAAAACTCTTTCAACACTGCTTTAAGTTAAAAAAAAAAAGGCTCGAAGGAAACTTTTTGCGGGACAGCATCTGATTAGAAGGGAAACTGTCAAGGTTTTTTTTTTAAGGTTTTTGACATTTACCTTGTCGAAAAGTTATTTCGAGAGTGAGAGAAAACTATTTCCAAAACTGTTTGTCTAATTTTTTTTAAACAACATTGATTGACTGTAGAATATCCCTGATTGGCGGAAGTGTGTTCATGAAGTTATCTTAACACAATAGAAAGAAAAGTCGATTACAGTTTTAAGCTGTCACGTGATTAAGCACGTGCACAACGCACGTTTTTGCTAATTCGAAAATAGAATCAATGTAACTGCATTCCAAAATAAGCTCCAATTAGTGACAAAAGTAGTTGACATACTTGTCTGAAACGCTTGCTTTTATATATATGGAAAAAAAATTCCTATATCGTAAATTTTGTAAAATACAATATTGATTTTGGGGGAGGGGTTGGGGTACACAGAGGGAAGGGGTAGATATAGCCATTAGATGGGGGTGACTCACACTTTTGTTCCTCATCATAGATAGTAGCTGTAACAAGCTGTTCTATTAGTAGTAAGAAAAGCACCTGACGAGACCAAGACGTCAACTACTTTTGTCACTAATTGGAGCTTATTTTGGAATGCAGTTACATTGATTCTATTTTCCAATTAGCAAAAAGGTGCGTTGTGCACGTGCTTGAGCACGTGACAGCTTAGAACTGTAATTTGACCTTTCTTTCTATTGTGTTCCACCAATCAGGGATATTCTACAGTCAATTAATGTTGTTTAAAAATGTTAGACAAACAGTTTTGGAAATAGTGAACTCACACTCTCGAAATAACTTTTCGACAAGGTCAATGTCAAAAACCTTGAAAGGAAACCTTGACATTTTCCCCTCTAAACAGATGTTGTCACCTCAAAAGGTTTCCTTCTGGCCTTTTTTTTTAAACTTAAAGCAGTGTTGAAAGAGTTTTGACGAGACTAACAAGAAAACTCATGATAATTTGAGCAAAAGTTGGAAACCTTTTTTCATTGTTCTTCTCGGAAAAAAAAAAAAGGTATCGAAATACACGTTGTTCTAAATCAGCTTTAGATAATCCGCAAATTCGATTTTCCCAATGGGTTAGCTCATGGCTTTTGGTAAAAGATTGAAACTTTTTTCATTGCTTCTTTTTGAGCAAAATAGGTTTAGAAATAGACCTGTAGACAGTGCTTGACTATGGAGTCTAGATAGAAATGAAGCCTTCCTGGTTTGTAGAAATATCGGTTTAAGATAACCTGACAAATTCGATTTTTCTCAAATTGTTAGACCGTGGTTTTGTTGTTTCTTTTTGGAAAAAACAATTCTCGACCTAGGGTTTGGAGATGTTCTTCGTAACAAACCTTTACAGAATGTACAAAAAAAAAGTTGATTAATTGATACAGGCCTTAATCTTTGTCTTGTGCTAAAACGAAATTTGACTGTTGTTACTGGCTAAGCACTGATGATTACTGGTTTAAAATGAGAACATATTTTGTCCAATACAGCAATACTGAGAAAAATATGGGCCCTCGTGAGACATTTTACGGTAAATTACCTGCTCCAAATTATTTCTAGCACATAACTTGCATAAACACAACTGTATACAGTGGACACCCGCTCTACAGACACCCGTCTATCACGGACTTGATCTGACGTCCGAGCTAACTGTTTTAACAGAAACATGTTACAATATTAAATAACATAATAATAATGTTATTTAACAATTATTCCTCGAGCCTGAATGGTCTCTGAGTCAATAGCATTACGACTCAGAGTCCATGAGGGCGAGAGGAATAATTGGTTTACTAAAATCCAACTAGATGGTAAAAAATATGGAGACAAAAAGTTTTAGCTAGCAAAACGCGATTCAGCTGCCAGTTTTTTGGTTTTCAAAGCCGGCGCTTTTCGCTACTAGTGGGTTATAACATACAACCTAGTAGTGGCTCAATCAATCAGAATACAACATTGATAATAGACCACTACTTGGATTTTACTAAAATATATTATACGGCGGCAGTTGACTGTAGATCCCACTTACTCCGGCCTTTAGCATGGTTATCGTCCAGATGGTGTCGATAGTCCAAACAGTCCCGGAAAGATTGAGAAGAGAGATCATTGGATGATTCTACTTACTGCCGGGAGCCCATAAGCAGGAGCAAGCAACTCCTGTACTCGACCTATGTCACGGCCTTTTTACGGACCACTTTATTTTTGACACTTTTTTAGGGCACTTTTTCCCGCGAAAATAGAATCTCCATTATGTCTATGAGCGTATTTGAAGTATACGATATCAAAAAGGAAACCTAAACGTCATTAAAAGGCAATAAATATTATTTTTAGGTCTGTAGTTTTTACTGACTGGTTTGTGGAATTTAAAAGATAGTCAAAATTCACGCCAAAACCGTTCTAAAAATAAACTGGTCCGTGAAAACGCCGTGACGCGAGCGCATGGAAGTTGCTCGCTCCGAGTATCAGGAGCCCACTACTACATACCGGCCTATTATCATACCCTGACCAATTTTCAGTGTGAGACCGAGTGAGATCTGTGTACAAAATACAGTCAACTCTCGCCTTGCGGACACCCCGCGATGAAACGCACAGTTGCTAAGTCCTCAGCAAAAATGAATTACAGACGTTTGACTAAAATAAACTCCCGCTATTACGGACTCTCGCTAAAGAGGACACTGACTCAAGGTCCCTTCAGTGTCCGCTATAAAGGGGGTTGACTGTAATTGAAACCGGCAATCTTTATCGGCGCTTGTTCTAAACAAATGCAAGTCGGCGGTCGGGAGGTCCGTCAATGACAACGTGCCAAGAAGACTGCCGAGCGAGCATGGCGGATCTGTTGGGCGCACAACTGAGTGGCGAAGCGCCCCAATGTCTCATTTTCTTCTTTCACTGCCCTCCCCACACCTTGGCTAGTTTGCGCGCCCAACCAAAACTGCCATGCTACGTAGGCTAGAGGCCAAGACTCGAGACAATAAACTTTATGTAAACAATACGCCAGAACAATCACTCCATCTTTATAGCGTTACCGCAACTTCAAGCCAATGGCAAATCTTGAACACTACTCGATCAAAGTCTGTACGGCTTACTTGCCGCCTTGCCGAACGACAAAGAAAAGCTTACGATCCTATGGATTCTATTAACTCTAGTATGCATATAAATCAAGTTGTTTACCGCTGCTATAGCCGAATTGCTTTTATAGCTCCCTAGGCGATAACAAGGTGATATAACTCTTAAGATAAATCTTTAATTGGTCTGCTAATTGATTTTATGTAAGAGGTACATGGAATGATCAATGGCGTTTCGTTTTCGTGTTTTGCAAGATTTGTTGGTGTGTTGGCAAAAAGATAACATGAGAGGTTTGCACCTTCAATGCGCAAAATTACATCCATAATAATTAAGTAATCACCAACAACAGACAAAGCGTGATGTTGTTTTTGTTCGGGAAAGAGAAAGATGGCATTCAAATTTTTCAAATGTAGTGCCGACTCATTATTATGGTAAAGCTAATTGATTCACGCAATTTTTCAAAATCGATGATTTGTATGCAGAATAGCTTGCCATTTGTTTTCTGATAGGTGCGTCTTGTCCAGCAAACATCGCAAATGCACCCGGCAAATATAAAAAAAAAGACAACGCTTTGAAAACCTGTAAGATGACGAAGACGGGATTTAAGCACCGCTTTTCAGAGACAATTAACAGATTGGGACGCGGGATAAGCTGCGTGCAATCACGAGCTATGAGAGACTATGACAAAAATTGCGAAGCTCCAAGTTTCAAACCAAGTGAAATAGCAAGCTCAAAAGTTGTGAAAGGTAGTGATACAGACATAGCCGTTGACTGTTTAAGTGAGAAAGAGGAAAAGGAAATACTGAACTCTTTTCAGCCGCAACGTATTCGGCGAAGTATATCATTTACAGGGCTGAGTGTTCGAGAAGCTGAGAGATTAAGAAGCATCGCTGAGAGTCCAAGCTTCAACTTAGTTCAAAACAACTCGGTTGTGACCGACTTGAGGAGAGGCAGATGTTACTCTTTTGCAGGAGTTAAAAACAAGAAGCTCGTGGAAATCACACAAGGATTACACGAAACAGCTGTTGTGGACGGATTGTTGACCACGACGTTTTGTTCCACTGAACTTTAAAAACTGATTATTATGGTTTTGGCAGAGACTCCGCACAGGAAACCGTCAAGCGAGCTTGCTCTGTCAATAACCCAGGGATTCGCGGCAACATTGCTTTACGGTAACTGACTGCGACCACTGAGGACATCGATCCCGAGTCAGAGAACTGAAATAACGTCTTCAGCTGCAGTGCACGGTTTTTTGAGAGCAGCAATTTAGCCGGGCAATTTAGCCCCGAGTTTCCGATACGAACGCGCGAACGAGTTTATATCACTCCTGTGTTTAGGCTGAGACTTGGATGTGCATGTTGATGAATCTGAGGCACACAATAAATAACATACGAAATGCGTTCTGCTGCCTTCTGTGTCTGTGATATAGTCAATATAGTAGGATCATTTTTGTTTTTATCCTATCACCCGAGTTTTCAGAAACTGTACACCGTCACCTACGAGTATCTCGTGGGTATCCCATATGATGATGGGGTTGGTCGTTGGGAAATATAAAGCAGGAGAATTTCGCTTTGTTGGCTCGTTGACAAGACCTTCAGGGTGTATAACTGCGGGTAAAAACTATCAGCCTGTAAATCTTTTTGTTGTCCAGTTTATTCGAAACTTTAGGGTGATTTCAACTGTTGTGTTTGCTTTCCTAAAGAATGACTAATATATGCAAACGAACGGCTCTGTGCGGTGCTGTCCATTGACAATGTTAGGACGTCGGTTGAGATTTTTTTGCTGCCTGTGGTTAAAGCCGAAAACCATTGAGCAGCAGGTTTTGTGGTAAACTTTATTGAGCTGAACCGTGAGTGTTTCCCATGAGGTCTTTTAAATTTCATTTTGTTGGGAATAGCATTCAAATAAATCAATTGAGCATTCTTTCAAAACATAGAACCTTTTTTTTTGGAACGTATATGACTCAGTATTTTCAATCGGAGTTTACAGTTAACAGCTTTGGGTACAACTCCGTCTGAAGTATTTTTGAAGCACACACTTTCGAGAAACATCCGTTTCATTCAAACACACATGAATGCATTAAGTGATTATAGTTTACCCGTGAAACAATACGTAACAATTAGTGCCAAATAGCTAGAAATAAACAAAAGAAATCAATGAAATTAGAGCGTAATACTCCGTAGTAGTTTATCTATTTTACGAGTTAGGTAAAATCACCCAAATACCAGTTTTTTGTCTTATCAGGAAAACCGATAGACCACTTAATGATATCGCAATGTTTTAATAGTCTAGGATTACATAACCACCTACGACAGCCTCCTCCTCAGGCGCTTCGTTTTTCGCATGGCAGAGGTGAGCGCGAAACGAGTGACTGGTGATGAACAAGGGACCATGGGAAGGGTACAGACGGCAGGCGAAGCGCGTCTCGCCCGTTGTCTCCTTCCCGCCTTCCTTTGAGGGCACGTTTTAACGAGAGACGTCTGGGTACGAGGTAGCACCTACGACCAGGCGTCTTGAACATGAGCGAGACCAATACTAAAAAAAGTAAGTTTATATATTAGCTTACAGTCCCTCTGTCAACGCAAATGTCGAATACATTTACTATCCGAACATCTGTTTCATTAGGTGCCAGACGATACTGACTAAAACCCAAGAAAAATCTTGCATGGTAAAGACTTTTTATGTCCACGACAGCGACAAACTGAGTTCTTCGGTTCTAAGTCCTTTTTAGCTAAATATCTTAATAACAGTTTTATTTTAATTTTCTTATCTGACTTCTGTTATCAGTTAAATTACTGCAAGGCAATCCATAACCATACTACAATAAAGGCGAATCTAATGATGCTCTCTGAGCTCCAAAGTTTAGCGGTTGTATCCATGAATTCTTCTTTACAAGAACTCTGATAATATCAAGCAAGGAAGTATGGATTTTGATTGACAGGAAACCTGCTCGAGCTCGGTGTCTTGGTTTCACCAATTTTTGTAGTTAGTAAAGGTATAATTTAGGTAGATAAGCTAAGGTCCTTATTTACGTCGGCAACTCCTAACAGTACTCGTTAGACTGACCATGCTGACAATCCTATAAGGCCGACAGTTCGCTCATTTTGCCCCACCTCTCTCCACCATTATGCCGGGGCACTTAAAGCTACTTATAAAGCTACACAGACAAGACGAAACAAGGATTTGAGGTCACAACTAGGAATCGAACTAGAAACCTCCAACACGCATGAAGACCGCGAACTAATATTTGATTACTATGACAAATTCTACTAAACCTTGCTCCTCCAAAACAGTGTGTAGTGTGCTGTATATAATGTTGAAAAGTTGCTCCCTTCAAAATGTACGAAATGTTCTCAATTAGAATGCTTTCTCTAATGATGGATTATTTGTCATCCGGCGTCTCACACTGTAAATAATTTTTAAGGTGATTAATTATAACCATTGCATATATAGTCAAATCCCGCTTTATACGGACACCTTATTATTACGAACAGTTTGCTTTGTCCCTGGGGAAAGAAAGCCTTTACATTTTCTCTAAATTGAACCCGCTTAATACGGACACCTCGTTAATAAGGCCACTTTCTATGGCCCCCTAAGTGTCCGTAGTAAAGGGGTTTGATTGTATACGGATCAGTGGAGGATCCAGGGGAGGGGACCGGGGGGCTCGGCCCCCCCTTATTTTTAGACCAAACTGAGGCTCGAAGGGCCGAAAAAACTTTTTTTTATCTAAGGGTCTGGATGACCGCCCACCCCCCATCTCAAGGTCTGGATCTGGCACTGCGGTTCACCACAGACTTGGTGCATAACTTTATCGAAGTTCAAAATGTTAACGAGTTTCCCAGATATTACAGTATTTTACTATCAATAATGAGTTAACTGTTTCCAGTTTCTATGATTGAAAAGTACCTTTCACCTACGAATGGCCTTAAAGTTTCCCAGAAAAAGATTGCTGGAGGAACTTGCTAGAAAATACCTCAATAGCCCTTAAAATGCTTATAAACATTGGGGCATGACGGGGGGCGCCCAACGTCAAATTTTGGAAAATATCTTTTCGGAAGACGATTTGAGATCTAGAATTTTCGGAACATTTTTTGTAAAATTTCTTGCTTGCCTGCCTCTCCTAGGATTTTAGAACATCTAAAAAATGGTAGAATTCCCCTTTTTTAATGGATTTTTACCTTAAAAAAGTCACCTACAATTTTCGGGAGCCTTTTATCTGGCTGAAATTTTCGAAAAGGTAAGTTTTAATCCCTATAATTTTCGTATCACTAGACTTTCAGTTAGGAAATCCGAACAGATGAAAAATTTTTAAGGGATAAAAATATGCCTATATCTACCGTTTAAATACTAAAATACGTTCAAGTGGATAAGATACGTTTAAGTGGTTTTGAACTATATTCTCGTTGGGTGCCCCTGACATGACTATCCGCTACAACAAAGCAACACTAGAGCAAACTCTCCATGACGAGGTTGTTCAATGTGCTCTCAGTGGGTAAAATTTGTGCACTGATATCTCTATCAATAATGAGTTAACTGTTTCCAGTTTCTATGATTGAAAAGTACCTTTCACCTACGAATGGCCTTAAAGTTTCCCAGAAAAAGATTGCTGGAGGAACTTGCTAGAAAATACCTCAATAGCCCTTAAAATGCTTATAAACATTGGGGCATGACGGGGGGCGCCCAACGTCAAATTTTGGAAAATATCTTTTCGGAAGACGATTTGAGATCTAGAATTTTCGGAACATTTTTTGTAAAATTTCTTGCTTGCCTGCCTCTCCTAGGATTTTAGAACATCTAAAAAATGTAGAATTCCCCTTTTTTAATGGATTTTTACCTTAAAAAAGTCACCTACAATTTTCGGGAGCCTTTTATCTGGCTGAAATTTTCGAAAAGGTAAGTTTTAATCCCTATAATTTTCGTATCACTAGACTTTCAGTTAGGAAATCCGAACAGATGAAAAATTTTTAAGGGATAAAAATATGCCTATATCTACCGTTTAAATACTAAAATACGTTCAAGTGGATAAGATACGTTTAAGTGGTTTTGAACTATATTCTCGTTGGGTGCCCCTGACATGACTATCCGCTACAACAAAGCAACACTAGAGCAAACTCTCCATGACGAGGTTGTTCAATGTGCTCTCAGTGGGTAAAATTTGTGCACTGATATCTCTTAGGGTGCTAAAATTTAAATTGACTTACAAGGGCCTTTAAAGGATCGAGTCGGAAAATAGAATAACTCGAGCTCTTTTGGTACTTAAAAAAGAGGGGGAGGCTTTTTAACTTTCTTCCCCTAAAAAGGGTGGGGTGGGGGGCATATTATAGATAGAGGGGGCGCTAAATAGAGGATTTACTGTATTGTTAGTACAAAGGAGAATTTCCTTGTATGCTGTTGAATTGGTAACCTTCCTCGCAGATGTTGTGCCTTTCGTAAACGGTCGCTGCCATTTTTAAGACATTCAGAAAATGTTTGACCTATTATTGAGAGTGTTTCTATTAAAAAGAAAGAAAATCGCAACCTAGGGTCGAATCTGGACCTCGTATCCTAATCTCTCTCCTTTACCACTACACTGCCACACCAACCCACCATAATTCCGAAAAATTTAAGTACATATTTAACTAGCAAACTTTCTTAACTGTTACATCAATAACAGGTGACCCTAGCACTTCCATAACTTTTTTTCGACTTGGGCTTCAACATCGTTCTTTCTAAGACTATTCAAAAACGTATTATTTGCCTTATTGTAACTTAATCCAGGAAACATATTACATTAAGAGCCATAATGGCTCTTGATAACACCTATTATGACTAAAGGCTTTGTTACCAATGGTGGCATCGACCGTTTAAAATGGGAACGACCGTTTCGAAAGGGAAGTAGGTGTCGCAGATACTCTAAAGCGCTTGTAGACGATCCGTGGGCCGCGATAAAATTGATCTTATTTAAAAGTTTTCGCGCGAGATTGAGTAAGGGTTGTGTCGAAATGCACTATGGGACCGTTGGACCAAAGTTGCCTAGGTTCCCTTAAAGCCTGTGCATTGTTTCTTTTTTGTATCATAGGTCTCTGTGATTCTGTGCAAGGTCTAGTCTGCTACACAGTCGTCTTCTTGGGGAGGAGCGTTGCGTGACGAAACTAAAAGCGGCTGTGTAGCAGACTATGCAAGGTCGTGCTTTTGAGTGAAATCTTAAAGTGTGACAATCAACCAGAAACTATTGACCAGTGTTTTCCTCTGCTGATCTCTGCTCGGCTGTCAGTAGTATAGTACAATCGGAGTTGTAACATCAGTTTTTGACTCAAATCGTTGAAAGTTGAAACCCGGCCTGACCGCACTCATTAATATGAGCTACTGAGAAATTAATAATATCAATAAAGACTGCGTAGCATCTTATACGGATATGAAAATGGGAAGTAAAAATTGTCATTTAAGAGGTTGATGTTTTCCGTTAGGTTAAAGGAGAGTTACCTTACAGTGTTAATGCCATTAATTCGGTGAAATATAAGTTGCTGGATAGACGGAATCAACAACAGAAAACGTGGAATTTTTAATCATGAAGGCAGCGCAGCAGCTAGTGAGGCTGCAATATTATAAAGGAAATCATTTAGCGGGGTTTCTATTTATTCCTTGGTGCGACACAGACTTTAAATTGGTGTATGCTCAGACCGCGTGGTAATCATAACAACCGCTCATTTCAATTATATCGATAGCTTCTAGTGCCAACATTGACAACGGGGGATGTAACATGATGTAAACCGTGCTTACAAAGTGAATTCCACGCCTTTTTGACCTAGCGTTAAAGCTCTGTAGAACATAGCGTTGTTGTTAACAAACCGTCTTCAAGTTGTGTTTCTTGTTCACCTGATTTGCTCGACATCGGAATGGAACTAACCCTTCGTAATTTAACTCTTTCGTACTGGTTGTCCTCAAGAAACTGTTTGAGTTGCCACAAGTCACTCAGAGAACTGCTTCGTTTCCTGACTGGCTTTGGTTTGCCATCTTGTTTATCTGCAACACTTGACGAAATATCTGCCATGGAGTTTTGACGACTGTCTTGCCTTTGAGAACAGAGTTTCTGTTTGTTTTCCACAGCAGCAATGTTAGATCGATGCTTGGTACACTCTTTCAATCCTGTAGTTTCTTGGCCCGGATTCCCTTGCTCGAAATTCATGCCTACCGTACTTGCATCCCCTGTTTCTATCTTTGCACCTCTACAACTGAAATTCGGCGAGTGACTCGCAGATTTGAATTTTTCTCGCCATTCTCTGAGATCGAAAGCGGTCAACACTCACGCAGCACGCTTATAATTGATGGCCAACAAACCACGACGATTTAATTAATGAGATCTATTCTAAATGCGTTTCTCATAAATGGTAGCATTATTTAACCAGAGTTAATATCAAGTGCTCCTTTGTTAAAATACAATAGCTATGGTATTAATCTACATTTTGTTTTTGTCATATTGAGTTAAAAAATGAACCTGTGGCTCTTTCATTTTTGACAGCAGTTTGATGAAAAAAAACATTTTTCTTTGTTTATGAATTTCTTTATTAAGTTTAGCTTCTAGCTTGGGAAACCAGCATGTCGCACTGTGTTTTTGAAAGGGCTTTTAACAAAACAAATGAACAAAACAATAACAATGTCCCCAAGACAACAATATTATTAAACCGGGCAGCATCATGGGATATGATTTGAATCAAAGTCTTATTTTTTTAATATCAGTTTTTGAAGAGAGAACTGAACGGATTGCAAAAAGTAACGCTGACAGGTATGACTCAATTCGCAAAGTTCTGCTTCAGGTTTCTTAGATAATCAATTTTATTTTCAAACTTTCATCTGCAAACACCGAAGTAAACCAGTTGATCCAATAAACCTGGAGGCAACACAGCGGAGGCTGTCTTGGAATGAGGGAGGAACGGTTGATGTGCAGACGCGTCCTGGGGGTGGAGTTTGAAATAAAGTAAAATAGAAGAGAAAATAAAAAATAAAAATAAATTAACTACCGCTGGGAGGCCACAAAGCGCCAAGAAAAGGTGTTATAAGGGGCTCTTTTTTAAATGTCATCGTTATTGAGATTTCTTTTTGGAGACTGCAAAGTCAGGCTAGACAGTTCTAATCCAGAGCCAGCACAATGGAGTTTGATTGTCTTAGAACAGAAGAGGCCATGTCAAAGTCTCTGCAGGTGAGTTTGACTGAGAACGAAGAATCGTAATTGAGAATTGTTTTCATCGCTATTGAGATGTCATTTTGGAGACTGCAAAGTCAGACCAGTCAGTTCCTGAACCCTGCCAAAGCACAGTGAAGGTTGTCTTGACGTGAATAAGAGGCAATGTCAAAGTCTCTGCTGGTGAGTTTCAAAGGAAAAAAAACAGGACTGAGAAGGACGAATTGTCAGTGAGAATCGTTTTCCATCGTTTCGCCCCTTGTAAGGGAATCCAAGACATTCATAGATTCTGGATTCCACGCCGTGGATTCCGGATTACGAGTACCCCATTCCAGTATTTGTCAGTGGAACTTGGATTCTGGTTTCCTTCAGTAGTATTCCGGATTCCAAAGCCCAGTATTCCAGATTCCACATTCAAAATTTTCTGGGATTCCGGATTCTATGTTATTTTCAGGGCTGGGTCTTATTTTAAAGGAATCGCAATTTAAGCTATTTGCTATTTTCTTGTGGAAATGCAGTGTCTGAGACTAATATAAGAAACATCGACTGAGACAAAAAACAAAGTAGAATTTAATTATAATAATTTCAGGCTCTGGTACCTCCAAGTCATTAAACAACTTGATTAACTAAAACCAACGAAAATATTATAAGACCTGAAATTGGAGAAAATTGCATGTTTTAAACACCAGATGAATAGTAACGGTAGCATTGATCCAATTTTATTCAATTAATTGGAATTACGTTTTCCAAGTTAAATATATCATGCCTGGGCCAATATTTAATTTGCCTAAGGACATTACCCCTGCCGGTTTTTAAATTGCAATTTCATGTTTGACAGGTGAACAATTTTGTTGTATGTTAAAATTTTTCTTGTCAGTCGTTTTTTCTTGTTTGTTATGAGAAATACCATATGATAAAATCAAATTCAGCCTTTTTTTTTTTATCAAGTAACGAAACAAAAATCCTGTACCCTATCTAATTCTCTGATAGCTAACTTTATTGGCTTTAATTTTTGCCATCGGAATGTAACTTAAGTGATTCTACACACATTTTTGCCAAGCCGGAGAACTACGTACTCACCGCTTCGTTACATTACAGGAATGTTTTAGTGCTACGCAGTGCAGTACTCCCTTTTGACCCTTTCGCATGGTTGCCTTGCAATTTGTATGACGTCATGACCCAATGCACATGTATACGCGAGCCCTTTCACATACAATGTTTCATAACAATAATAATAATGATAATAATAATAATAATAATAATAATAAATAATAGTAACGATTTATTGAAGTATTTCTACATGGTAACATTATATCTGTCATACTAACTAAGAACTACCTACTTACATAATGTTACTGAAAAAGCAAACTATGTACATAATGGACTTAAAAACTGTTAAAACTGTAAATCTAAAATACATAAATACTGTGAATAACCATGACTGAGAAATCTTATCAAGAGAACTTCTGAGGCTCACTTAACCACAGCCTAGCCCCACTCTTTAAAATTGTGAAATTGTTAAGTCTGAACACCGACGTACGTCTGATTTACAGGTACGGCATTAAATGAAATCTCTAACGAGTCCTGGAAAGTTAACCCTTAACTAAATAAATTTCTATTACAGTTGCATTACTAGACCGCAGAGTACGTTGGGGATTGTGCATAGGCGGTTGCAAGCATTCGGGACAAGCTTCACTAAAAAGAGCCCAATATCCAAGCTTAAGAATGTTTTTATTGAGTATTTGTATTAAGGACGTCCCTTGACATGACACTGCCTTGTGCCAATCGACCAATATGCGGAGGGAGGCCGCGCACCAGATGATTAACTGTAAGAGTAAAGACGGTTAGTTAAGGTGATCACACTTGCCTCCCACTAGGGTGGCCTGCGTCAACGGCCTGGCATTAACGCTGTTTTTGGATTCAGCCTGTTGATGGTCTTCTTCCTTGGTCTGAAAGCTTTTCCTCCAAGTATTCCAATTTTCCTCTTTCTTGGAAAAAACCAACACGTCCCAATCCCATTATGTTGGTTTCAAAGAATTGATTTGACATAACTTCTTCGAAATCTATTAAATAAAAGTTCTTTAAGGAAAAGAGGCGGAGAAACTCAACAAGAACATTATATCTGGAACTAGGAAGATTGTCTTTGTTGGAGTAAAAGGTGCAACGTAATACATTAAAAATTTTACATCACATAATTATGTAATGACCTCAGCACCCCAGGGAATGAATTTCGAACCTTTAGTTTTCATTTCGGTGAATTGTATCCAGACTGAAAATACGGAGCCACTTGTATGGGTCAAAGTAAGTTTAGTTTGGCCAAGCTCTAGCTTGGACAACAAGGATTCTCCCTCTCCAGTCCTGGTCTAGCATTGCGGTTCTGAGTTCTCCGATAGTGGCGAACCCGGCGTCCCCAAGCAAAGTGTGTATGTACGTGGTGTTAGGTCTACTTCTCTTAGTTTGTCCATGTTGTGGCTGTATGCCACAACACAAGCTTCGATGCCTCCTCCTCTTTGTGTCTAACACAACCTACTCCGGCACAGAGGATTGGATGTCCACCATCTAATACAGACCTTCATTTGTAATGTGGTCCCTCCAAGAAACTTTAGCGCTGTGCGACGCATTCTAGTATGGGCACCATCACTTTGCCTTTCTGTACTTTTAGTTAGAGTCCATGTTTCGTTACCGTAAAGGAAAACACTTTCTACTGTTGCCAGGAGTAGTTCAACCATTAATTCCCTAGTACACAGGATATATTTACCAATTTTGCCCAACTTATCGTACGTCACCCAAGTTTGAGCTTTTCTAGTTTTCATGTCTTTGATGGAATCATCAATCCAAGAATCTGGATATTTAAAATCAGCCACTGTTCTTATTGCATTGAGTCGTTGCTTTTGGTTTTAATTACTGCTGGGTCTTGATTGTGGACGATTGCCTGAGTTTTAACTGCATTTAGATGTAGTCTTACATTTGCGACTGAATTCTCTACAATTAGTAGCAGAGTCAGTGCGCTTCATCAATGTGGCCGAGTATGAACGCTATGTCACCGGCAAAGTCTAGATCGCTAACTGTGATGGGTGGGTGTCGTTTGCTCTTTCTTGGTTCAACCGTAAAGCCGGCAGGATTGCCATGTGCTTTTAATGTTTGCCTCGATCATCGCATATTCAAGGAGAATGTGGGGCAAGAGTGTCGCCCTGCAATACCCACGCTGTGATTTCAAACCAGTCTGTTTCTCCATCTGGCGACAGGACACGTGCCTGAGTGTTCTCATGCATACATCTTTACGACTGCGTTCACAAGTTCTTCAGGTATACCATATAACTTGAGGATTCGCAGCATTTTTTCACGATGAAGGCTGTCGAAAGCCTTTGGAAAATTGAGAAAAAGAATTACTGCGGGTAGTTTGTTGGACTTGACTCCCTCAATAAGTCTTCGGCGAGCTCAGTAATATCTGGGAGGTGGTTGATCTAAGTGCCTGGTCTGAAGCCATTCTGGTTCGGGCGCAGATGTTGGTCTAAAACTGGTTGGATTTTATTCAGTATAAGATGGTTGGTAAGCTTATCTACGATAGGGATGATATTGCTCCTTGACCATTGGTTTGGTTTGTCTCCTCTGATGAGGAGGCTATTGGCAAAGTCCAGTATGATATCATCCAGATCAAATCGCTTAATGACTTCAGGCGCGATATTATCAGGTCCAGCTGCTTTCCTTCAACTATCTTAGATTTTGCTCTTTCTAATTCAGAAATGCTGAATGGGACAGTTGGGCGATGCAGGTCCTCGATTACAATTGTTGTTTCTTCGTTCTCCTTATTTAACTTTGATTCAGCACCAAGCAGTGTCTCGAAATGATAAAGCCCTCTTCTTTGCTTCGACCTTCCACGATTGCTTTTTTGCTGCTGTTTCCACCGCTGATCTTGTATGGGTCGGGTACTCTCTTAATGACAATCAACAATCAGAGGAGTTATATATAGCCTGAGTATCAGGCGTTTCTGGGGGAAAAGGGGAAAGATGGAAGCGAAAAAGGGAGGGAGCTGAAGGAGAGAAACGCCTGACACAGATGCTTTTACTGGAGCCTTCCACCCCCACACAGCATGATTCGATACCATCCAATCAAAATCACATCCGGTCATTGGGTTGTCAGCTTCACCTGTCAAAAAGCTCGCCTAAAATAAATCTTACCTTACGGTCTGGCCGAGTTCCGGTGCTTGTATTACTACGATTTCAGCTTTTTCTGAAACCTCCAATGAGGAGTTTTCGAATACTTGTAATGGAAAAACTACCGTTTTTGAGGAATTATAACATGTTTTAGGAATTGTGCTAATGTGAGATCACCAACGCTCTGTTTGTAAATAAAAGTGTGCCCGGAAAACTGTAAATTGCTTTTCTTTTCAGAGTGACAACAGCGGCGCTCATTAATAATCAAGTTCCTGAGAGCCTGGCAACTAAAAAGCTGATGTGGATCAGGCCGAAAATCGTCCGAGGGAAAATCTAAGGTCAAGCTAAAGCCTTGGTGCTGTCGGCTATACTCAATACATGGCTACCTCGCTCTAATTTTATTTACACTAACAATACCCTTTTAGCGGCAGGATGTTGTAAAGCAAAACTTAGATATCTGAAGTGCTGATATCGTCTTCTTTGTCCTGTTCTTGTGAAACCAATACTCGGACATAGTTTCGGCAGAAGCTGGTATATGAGGCTTTTCCATACTCCGAGAACATCTTTCCTTTGAACTACGAGGCTTTGAAAACATAATTCTTGCTCGGGTTTTATTTTCATTCCCAGAAAGAACTTGAGAGCGCCCTCTAGAGCCTCTTTGAATTCCTCTCTGCCTCTCTATCCATAAAATTACCACATGAAATTAAAACACTCTGCTCGTGTTTACTTGCGGTCGGTGTCGTCAGGGCGTATTGTGTGTTATCCAATCACTGCCACATCCAGATTCTCGATGTGTCACACGTTTTGCTGAATGGTTTTGTGTAAGGCCTTCCTTTCTCTTCTCCCCCCTCCCCCCTCCCCCATCTAAAATCTCCTCTCCCCTAGCCCCTTAGGAAGGCCTGATACTCAGGCTAAGTTATATAGTACTCTTCAATAGCCAATTATTCAGTTATTCTGGTGAGTATTACTTACCCCACCCATGATTGTTTGTCATTAGCCTACGACTTTCTAGCAGCTGACACCTCTCCTGATGGATTGAAGTTTTATTAGCCGATCTAATGTACGTCTTTTAACAGACATAGCTTAACGCTGAGCTCAGTGGCATCTTGGGCGTGTACATAGACTTGCCTTTTTGATCGTCGTTTGCACGCACCGCAACCGAACGTTAACCGAATGGAATGGTCAATATCGTCGATAATCTGATACCGATTCCCGACACCGAACGATGAAACGACGTTAAAGGTGCCACGGGGATATTGCTTTTTTAGGTCAATTCTTCGCTGAATTTACTTAGTGCCTTCATAAAATGCTCGGCCTGTAGAGTTATAACGAAGATATCAAACCGAGGCAGGATCAGCTCAGTCTGTAGAGCGCTTGACTGCAGAGAGGGAGGTCGCGGGCTTGATTCCCAGGGCAGGACCAGTACTCACGGTCTTAGAATAACTGAGAAAGGAAGGTACTCCCTTTGCACTTCAAGCGGCTAGACGCGTGGCTCGGATGATCACGTGAAATGGCGGTCCCGTCTCCAGTTGGAGATGTAAAAATAGTGTGCCAATTAGTACTTTCGTGCTAAATACATTGACACTCAAATAAAGTGCATTTTTTTATCAAACAAATTTCATCAGGGAGCACCAACCATTATACTTGTTTTTAGTAATTTTTGCAGTGATAGCAATAAAACTTGAAAAAACGGCCCAACTTTTTGAAGCTTCAATCCATGTCCATCCTTGTCATCCGTTGAAACAGACAACAGGAAACAGTTTCAATGCATAAATATAGTCTTACATAACAAAAATGGACCACTATTTTTAGAATTCAATTAATGCAAAACCATATTTTGGCTTTTAAAAAAGATAGTAATTCAATAGTGTGACGTAACCCCTTAATATGAGAAAACGTTAAGCAGCAAGTTTTTGAGCGACGCACGTCAACCGGAAGTGAGCTTTTTTCTCCTTTAATATACCTTGACGCCACCAAATTTGTATGGCTAAGTGTCTTCACTCTTAAGGAGACGATTTGCCTAAAAGTTTGTTCAAAATCACAGCTCAAGTGTGCAAAACTATCCACTTCCGCTTGACGTGACGTGCGTCGCTGAAAAACGTCGCCGCTTAAACTCCCTTAATGCTGACACTCGTTCGCTGAGCATAACTTCTAAATGGTTACAGAGTAACCTTTTTTAGGACAAATGAATTCAAAATTGTTACCTTCAAATAAATTTCATTTCCATCAATTATTTTCATTAACACAGTAAAGCTTATCTACACTGGACAGCAATATTCAAATTCTACATCAGCCTAAAACAGTTACTGCAGAATGCTTAGTCCGCCGTAATAAGTATCTTCTCTTCCTTATCTGCGTCTACTAAGGTGCAAGTAAACAAAGTATTCTACAAAATACTGATTAGAAAAACCTCATGCTGTTTCCAAATAGGTCCATTTTGCTTTATGACGTAACCTGTAATTACTTAACATCATCATTGTATGTTTTAAGCCAAGGAAACAAAGAATTATTCCAGCCATTTGGCCTAAATTATTACTATGGTTAGTTCTTGCCAAAACAAAGTGTTCCTTCTTTAGCTAAGAAAAACATGCCAAATCTCTGATATGAAGAAAGCAACGTGTGTAGAAAATGATAAAGGGACTTATCAGACCGTAGGTTATTATAGGGTAGAATATGTAACCAAGTTCATCAGCCAAGTGGTATGCGGAACATTTTTGGCAAGAAAATAAAAGCCTGAGTTTTTCTGAAATATTGCTCTTTTTTCGTATTGTTTAGCAAACAGCTGACTATTAAGTGCACAACATATCTGTGTGTAAATCTACGTAAAACTGTTTATATCCAGTTCAAGAGCACTCAAGGGTGCTTCTTTTGTTGTTCCACACATTAAGAAGTGCCCCCCAATGTGAAGTTATCTATTTGTCTAATTTATCGCCATTTTGAAAAATCCGGTTGCCCAGCGGGACTCGTTTCTACAACTAACCTACAACAAATTACTTACAAGGCTTAAATACATGTTTGGCCTTACTAACCCCCAAATTTTCTAATTTAATACTGTTCTTAATACTGAAATAGTACGGTACATGACGAGCGACAAATTTAACAAGTTAAGGACGCAGAGTCTATGATATTCACTCATATTCATCACTCACATTTAAGTAAAGCTGAAGTAACTTAATTGCCCTTGACGTAACGTGCTCTGATCAATTGCTCAAGGCAGTGTTTACGGTCAGCTTTTAAATCATTGACTGGAATCTCGACTGAGCCCCTCGTAAGCAAACTCAGCTTTGAAAATGCAAACGGATCATCTGACAGACTGATTGGAAGTCAAATTGTAAATCGCCACGGTTACTTGTCATCAAAACGAAATAATGAAATCAGATAGACGCTACACTTACTTTATTTCGGCAAAATGCAAACGGCTTCAGTGCTCCTTTTGCAATGTCATCAGTCATATTTAGTTAGACAACAGAACTAATGGGATCATATCTCAACTGTTTTCTCGCTGGATGCAGTTATTGTAGTCGTAGCACTAGACTGGTGAAGTGCAGACGTAACTAGCACATGTAAAACAAACAGTCAAAATACCAGAACTACTCAGTAAAATTTAACTCAATTGTGTTACAGTATCTCATCTCAAACGTCGAAGCGTACGTGGAAGCCACCATGCAGATCTCCATTTGAATTTTATTTCTACTTTTCCAAAGTGCACGAATGTTTCAAAACAGGGAAGCTTCTTATGCAATTACTTGAGTTGTTCAATATTTATTAATTAAATGTACCCTCGCTTCCATTGTGGAAAAAAGAGACCGGTTTCTCATTGCAGACGGAACATTAGCCACAGCCCATTCAAATGAAAATCGAGTATCCAGTTGAGACTCTGGCTGTTCACTGAAGTTAATATTTTTAAATTGTGCAAGAATGTCTTTAAACTATATTCTAAAGTAAGGACCTAAAAAAAATCTTTTCTCTACAGTCACACAGTTCGCTCCTTGATATGCATTCCTTTTACATAGTCTTACTGAATCATCAAAGCTCAGTTGAACAAAGCGAGGTAGTGAGCATTCCGTCTGAAGGGTCAACAGCCGTTTCCTTCTCGGCTGCCTTCTGTGCTTCGTTGGCTGAAACGCCACCGTACGAGTTTCTTCTAAGTCTCTTTTCCAACTCTGGAACAATTAAGAGTCCTTCTATGTTCAAACTCAGCAATGAGCTGCTTCTTCGCGAAGTTAGTGTTGGTCGTTGAAGTTGTTTTCCATCCTTAGTCTTGTGGTTTTCCTGTTCTCTCTGTTTTGATCCTGCGGGTAATGTTTTGCTCCGTTGAATCTGCTTTTCATTTTTGTTGGGCAAATTGTTGTTTTTTAGATCTTTTTCGTCGTTAAAAGTGAGAGTAACCGTTACTTTATCACCAGGATGTATGACAGTGCCGTTCATGACTTTGTTTTCTTGATATCTGTCTCCTATTAGCTTGTCCTCAGCACGTTATTATTATCCTTCCTAGACAAATTGTTATGTCAGCCTATCCAAGCGTCGCTTATACACGTCGAGTTTTTCGCCAATTATCGACCGATGACCAATTTTCTGATTTTGCAGCAATTCCATGTAGGTTTAAACAGTTACATTCGTACGACTGACTCGGCTAAGATGTCAAAACCAGGCTATGCAGATAAATAGCGGCTTTTTTTCCCTTACCGCTGTTCACCGCCCATTTAGTATCGATTAGGTCAGTGAACCATCTAACGGACGTGTTTAGCTTTGGAGTGATTTTTGTGCCGTGGCCATTAATGAATTCTGTCTGAGCTGGCTGTCTTCTGCTCTCAAAGGAAGCTATAATTAACTTAGAAAACAAAAAACTTTGAGCACGATTAATAAGTGAACTATCTCAACGCCACAGGGTATACCTGCTGCAGAGCTTATATACAAATTACACACTATTAGGGTATAAAATTCCGACTTCAATTTGTTAAAAAGTAAGAGCACGTGATAACACTTCAGGTATTACTACGACCTAATTGTCAAAGGGTCAAAGCGCTGTGATTTGTATAAGAGTATAAAGATAACATTTCCATCTAAATGAAAATATTTTGAAAAAGGAAATTGCATGAAATGCCTTGGAAAAAAAAGGACCCAAGCTAAATTCAACATGCAGGACTAATTTTAAAACGATTCATGCCCAAATATCTTAGTCATGGATCAAGGATTTTTGCAAAGTTGAAGACCTAAAGTCATTAATTTTAATGAAGATAATTAAATAGATAAAGAGACAATGTTTTGTGTAAGTTAAAATAAAGAAAACATTCCATACGTTTATGTAAATATTGCAGCCTTTAGAATTAGAACTGTTGAAAGTAGAAAACGAGTTGGAGATCAAAGTGAATTCAGCACCGGAGTAAAATGGATAATTAAGCATCAAACAGTCTGGAGGATCTTACGCACAAAAAAAATGCAGCATCACAACCCACCAACTTGCGCAGTTGCTTTCTTGAAATTTTCATATCCTTGGTTTGTTACCATGTGACATGGCGGCCATGTTGGATGACGACACAATGCAATTTTTGTTGCGCAGAATTTGCATGAACAAGATTTAAGTTTCCACGGAAACCATTTTGTTTTTGTGAAAATGAATTAATCAGCATGTCACGAGCGTGGGACAAAGAAAAAAATCTGAGTGCCCCGACAGGATTCGAACCTATGACCCCCCAAACACCGGGCGAGCGCTCTATCCACTTGAGCTACGGAGAATTCATGGAAAGCGAGTTTTGTAACCAAACATGGCTGCCGTGAGGTCAGTTGCAAAACCTAACCTAACAACCATAACATAACCTAATTATGTTAATACTGCGGATACATTTTGTGTTTTTTGAAAAGCTAATTAAAGACTGTTTTTAAGTAAATTTGAATCTGTTACATTGAGTTCCAAATATTACTTTTCACATTTAAAGGCCTGGGATAACAGTGATAAAATCCTGCATTTCCCTGTTTCTGATTGGTCGAAGAAAATTTCCCCCCGCGGAAGGATCAATCAGAAGCACTGACCACCTTAGTGGAATTACTGCACTCGTTTCTCGTCAATTTCGCGGGGAAATCAGTGGTTGCGTCCGCGAAATGCCGGCTGTTTTCTCAGGCTACATTAAGCGAGATAAGACTGATATAAAGTAAAATACAGGTCTGTGTGCTTCTTCTTCCTGTAGATGACGACTCTAGTAGAAAGAACCGTTTCCCCGTCTGATTCATATGCATCTACATCTACATTCTTGCAAGATTCTGAATAAGGACATTTCGTAAGTGACTTAAAAATATAAATTAATAAATAAATAAACATTATGAAAAATAACGGTATTTAAATAATATGTCCACAATGCAAACTGCTCCCATCTTTAATCGAGAGTGGCCAAAAGCTGAACTTGTACGCATCACATGTTGCTTGGAGTGGATGGGGGTGGCCGGTCCGTTGGAGTTTATGATGCTGGACATAGGTCGGAACAGTAATTTCTGCTTCGTTGTTAAGTGTTTTGTAGAGCACGCATAGCCTTACTATTCGCCTCCTGTGGTTGGCCGATGTAAATAGTAGAATAGTTGTCTTGGGAGACACAGCCCTCATCTCTTGAATAAGTCTTGGTCACAAAACGAGCAGCCCGTCTCTGAACTTGCTCTAGTGGGTCCACTTGGTATTTTCTGTAGAGGTCCCATGATGCACAAGCATATTCTAATGCGGGTCTAACCAGTGATACATATGCCTGAGCCTGGATTCTCTCTGGGCAAGAGTGAAGATTTTTTTTGATGAATCCTACTGTCTTATTGGCTTTGTTCTTTACATTTAAATGTGCGTTTTCCAATTAGCGTTTCAGTGATGGTAATCCCTAGGTATGGTCCACCACTTCTAGAATCTGGTTTAGCATGGTATATTGATGGTAAATAAATAGACAAAAGAACTTGCATTTGTAATTATTGTTGTTTCAAGCAAATAAATTTTTTTTAAAAATGGTATATTGATGACCAATGGGTTTTTTCGATCGATGAATACGCAACATATAGCACTTACAGCGGGAAGGAAATGAATTTGCCAGATTTGAGACCAAGCTACGAGTTGGTCCAGGCCACTCTATAAACTTAGTGCATCAGCTTGGTATTACTGCATACAGGAGGGTGTTATTAGCAAATAATTTTAAGTGTGATGATATATTGCTAGCATGCACATTTCATTTACCTAAACTAGGAAGCATACGAGTCCAAGAACAGTTCCTTGGGGGACTCCTCATAGGACTTTAGCTTCAGTACTTGAGCAGCCCTCGAGGACCACGTTTTGGGTTCTATTTACCGGCCATGCCTGCAGGCAAATCCAAAGTTTGCCCGCGAATACCAAAGTAGTCGGGCTCAAGGAGCTAGCGCTTGTGCGTCAACAGGTCTGTTTGCGTTCTGTAGTTAAGCAAGGGCTAGATGCTCAAGTCTCACATGAACGATGCTGTCTAAAGCCATGCTGGTAGAGAAATTCATTCTTCTTCTTCATAAGGCCATGACTCTTGAACCTCATGGCCTAAACCGCCGTGACGAATTACTGTAATCCATATCCTTAGTATTTTTCCTTGCCAGTTTTTTCTGTTGTACGTCATTTCCGCCTCTCCCTTTTAAACAATTTTTTATTGCGACATTCACCATCTACATAATATTGTAATTCCTACATAAGTTCAGTAACATCTGTAAACCTGAAGAAGGCTGGTATGGCCAAGCGAAATACTGTTTTGAAAAAAACAATACACGTTGTTCTGAATCAGCTTTGTAGTAGCCTTTGGACTTCTCGTTTTTGGTTCTTTATATTTTGGCTGATTAGATCTCTTTTCTAGGGATCCAACGTTTACAACTAGCAGGATCTTCGTCCACGGATTTTGCAGATAATTTAATCCTTTATTATTGAGCCATGATGTGGTGGAATATTATGTGCTCCAGAATTTTTCAAGGGATTGATGTCCCCCGGGGGGGGGGGGGGGGGGGTTAACCGGGATTTCAAGTGACGGGGATGATCGAAGGGTTTTTTTGGGTTTGAAATTTTCGATTCCGATATTTATTTGGGTAGCTTGATTTGAGTAGGGATTTTTTTGGGGTATTAAAAAGAATCGGTAGTGCTCTGGCTGCGTAGTTCTGCGAATAAAGTACAAACAAACGTGTTTTGCTGTTGTTTAAATTTCCAATGTTTTTCGTTGTGTTATAGCATTACCCCTTCTGGAACTTTTAAGGGCCACCAAATCGCCATGGGATTTTTTGGGGGTTAAGTTTTGGTCCAGGGATTTTTGGGGGTTTTGCTGGAAGCCCTAAGGATTTTTTTGGGTCTTGAATTTTGGCTCCATTCGATCATCCCCGTCACTTGAAATCCCGAGTACCCCCCCTTGGATTGATGTTAATAACACTGGGCGATAGTTTGCTACATCTAGCTTAGATCCCTTCTTGTATATTGCTGTTATGTTTGCAGTTACCTTTTCCCTGGGGACGGTTCCAGTATCAATTGATTGTTGGAATATAAAAGTAAGAAACGGAGCTAGAGCCGGTACAGCCTCTTTCAGTAGGCGCGCAGGGATGAGACCACAGCCAGTTGATTTGGATAGGTTGATGCTCTCAAGGATTTCTACGATACCATTATGGTCGATAGCAATGTTTGGCATACCAGAGAATTCACTCTGCCTTACTGTTGGTAATATAGGGTTCTCGTTGGTAAAAACCCTACCAGTGTTCCTGGAAAGCCGATTAGCGCTGATCGAGGATTAAATCTCGCTAATCGCGAATAAATTTTATCCCTCGATTAGATTCTGTTCCTTAAAGCACGATTAAACTTAATCTAGGAATAAACTACGTATTAAATTTAACCCACCTAGCGAGGTCGATTAACTCACTCATCGGGGGAAAACGTTTGTAAAAACAAACAAAATGGCGGACTCACCGTTGGCACAAATACGTGAAAAAAGGTTCGACAGCAAGAAATTGATCTCGACCAATTCACTGACGAAGAGCTTCGCAGTAGGTACAGGTTTGGCCGAGCGTCAATAAAATATATGGTAGAAATCCTCGAGAACAGCTTCGAGAGACAGACGAGGAGAAAACTGACATAAGCTGTTGGCAATGTGGTTACTACGTCATGTAATAAAGTCGGTCAGTATAAAAGGTGGACTGCGGACTGTGGACTGCGGATTGAATATAAGGACTATGTTACCAAAACTGGGCCAATTATTTCTAGGTAGACGAAGAATTTCGTCACCCTCTTCTTCTCCTTTGGTTCAACCTCGACCACTTCGTTTTCCGCAATTTTCCCTTAAAGTTTACTTCCTCATTTCCTTATGCACCAGTTTACAGAGTTGCCTGAATTTACTCCAGTCCTGCTCACTTTTGCTTCAACAAGCGGTGTTTAACGTCTGCGTTTTTGACGAATGAGTCGCTTAATGTGAGGGAGGGATAAACTGGTTAGCAGCATTCAACAGTGCATACATGGCCAGAAACAACAGCTTACCATTTTCCTGAGAGAAATGACTTTGTGGAACTGTTAGTGAACTGTTACCTTGTGTGGTGCGCACACTTTACCAGGCCTGCTCCATGCTGGAAGATATAATGTAATGCGCAGAGATCGCTAAAACTGATGTGAACACTGACGAGCGGTTTTCCCAAATCAGACGCATCTTGGCGACGCCTCTACTGTCTGAGAGTCTGGCACAGTCTACAGGATCAGCGACTCACTGTCTTCCTTTAGATATAACTGTTACCCTGTCCGATGCGCTCACCTGTTCGGAAATAGCAGCTGGCTTTTCCAATAGATGATGACTTTGTGTGTGTAACTCTCTGCTGCAAATGCACTGATGAAGCTCAGGACTGTGTGAGCTCGGATAAAGGCCCGTAAAAATATCATAAATTTGAAGCTTACTTAATAAAAGTGTTTGACAAAGCAAAACCGAGTCTAGGCTGGCTTAAAACGTGGAAATTCAAACATGGGTGCTGGTGAAACAGCCGAGAACATCACACCGTAACATGGCATGATGTGATGATATGGTGGAGGTCTTCCACGAGTCGGCAGCTCTCTGCGTACGCATTTGAGGGATTCTGAGATAGGCAGCTGGAACGTCGCCGGAAGCAACCTACTCAACGAGTAACCTAAATGTCTTTCATCTTGACAGGGGAGTTCCGGCCCTGTTCTTTACACGATGTTGTGAAAAACTCACTCAAAAGGCCTTAAGATAGAGCGGTTTTCATTTGAGCGTCGAAAAGTAATATTGGTTTTGCACTTTCTACACGATGCGATTGGCTTAAAAGATTCGCGCCAACTTTTCATCTAATCAGAAGTAAAACCAAAGCCAATTGTGACGCGCTCGCATGCATTTTCCCGCGCTTTGCGTCAGCCACATGTAATTACTTCGAGTTTTGATTGGTTCAATGTATTGTCTGTGTCCTATGTGATTGGCCAGAGTAATTACTTTTGTTTTGGTTTTACGACACTCAAACGAAAACCACTCTATCAGCCAGGAACTTAGGACGGGAACTTCTGTCGGAAACTATGGTTCCCAAAGGAAAGTGTATATGGCTGTGTATATGTGTATATGTTCTTTTCTATGCTGGGATATTTGCCCTATGTAATTCGGATTTCGGAATCAGGGTAATTTGGAACCCGGAATCCCACTAACGAATGAAATCCAGAAACCAAGTTCCGCTGACAAAGATTTGGAATACCTGGAATCCGGAATTCAAGGCGTGGAATCCAGAATCCAAGACTGTCCTGGATTTCCTTTTGTTCGGGCGAGGGATATGGTTCCAAAATCCCCTCTAGGCATCACGTCACCCTTTTCTCTGGTCTTTGAGAACGCTGAAAAGTTAAGCTTTAAGTTTAATTAGCTGTTGGGGTTTTTGTCCTCTAGAAGTTTACTGTCCTTACTTTCATATCCCTTAGTTTAAGGACTTTTTAAAGTAAAATGCAGAAATGGAACTTTCTGGCTTGGTGATATTAGATTTTGACCCGTCAACCTCTCCCTTGGAATCATTTTTTGACTCGCCCCAACTCTCTGTCAGTTTCAACGTCCAAGATGGCGGGAGAACATCGTTCGCACTGCAAAATACGCCGGTTTTCAGGCTAGGAACCTGGAATCATTTTCGTTAGTATTTCTTATTCTTTGGCTGATTTTGATTGACAGTTTTCTTAAAGAAGGATTAACTCTAAAATTAATTGAAGGACCGAGGCAAATAGCTCGATGCATGCAGTTCTCTATTGGTCTTTCAAGCCTGGATGGAAAAGGCTTGCAGCTCCCAGCGTATTGTACGTATACAAGGTAAACCAATCTAACACATCCTATCAATAGCCTTCTGATCCTATATTTTTCATTCATGCCTGCAGGGTAATCGCCTTTTAAGATGGCGTAACCTCGAGTGATTACAGAGTGATGATAGAAAGTCAAGGTCAGACAATATGATCTTGATCTTATGATATGCGTTAATTGTGAGGAACTTGAAAATGGGTTCCGGCGGATCGACTCTGTGGTTAGTAGATCAACAATTTCACATAATTCTGATAGCACTATCAACCGCCCAGTGAAAAAAAAAATTGTTACGTCATAGCCTCGACGTTATGACCTTCCAAGGAAAGCCGGCATTTTTTTTAGTGAACTGGCAATGATACTGCACAGAGAGTCCGGAATTTCTTACAATTTTCGTAATGCGTATTAAAGTAAAAGAACTGGGGTAGTAAGATATAGGAAAGGACTGACTGCAAAAGGATGTCTCGTAGCAATAAAGCTAAATTGTGTCTGAAATATCCTTAGCCGTTATTTTTAAGCGCAGGATAAAGTGGGATTGTAGCAATAGCTACTTCATTGTAAAGCTCTGCCGGGGATTCTTTTTATGCTACTATACTAAAGCGCGGTCTACAATGGTAGGCATTTTTAATGGCGATATGGGCGAATGGGAGAGAACAAGTTATCGTCTTCTGCTCTCAATATTCTGTTAGTCTAAGCAAGCGTCTAAGATGTGTGAGATGCGAGAGAAACCGTAGCCTCAAGGCTTTTGATGGAAACACTGAGTGTTGTTGGTTTGTTCTGTCTAGTCCCTTCTAAAGGGTACGTTCGACCAAAGTACGCTTCTGTGCAGTACATCCGTGTAGTACTGTTCATCTTGCTGCACCATGCGCAAGGGATTGAGGAGCGGATTATGAATCGGTGGATGAAATCCTACCGAGAAGAAGATTTGTTTATGGTGCTACAATCTTGGACAAAATAGACGGAAAATTGAAACACCATCTCCACCCACGTCCCAAATCAACGGATGGAACCGGAAAAAGAGGCGTTCTGGCCTTCGCTCGGCTTCATCTTCGATTCGGAGAGATGGCATTACATATTGTATGATGGGATACACGTTTGTAGCCGTTTATGACTACATACTATGGTTCTGACTCTTAAGACTGTGTAGAAAATGTGGTGGTTAAAGGCCCTTTTGTATTTCTGCATTTTGCGAATACTGATCGTAGCTAGTTGCATTTTGTTCATTTTTAGGGCAAACTCTTCGCTTTCTCGAATCTTCCTCGTACCTAATCATAATCTCGTATTATTTGCGTTTTACTTAAAATACCACCAGAAATACCATAGTTTAATTTGGTAATGTAAAATTAAGTGGATACGGATAATTCCGTTTGATTAAATTTACGGGCTAGGTTGAGAGAGGTCATGGTTCCAAAATACCTAATGACATGTATTACAATAAGGCGCTTTGTTAGATTAAAAAAAATAAAAAACCACGAATCCACACCGGAACTTTCCCCCTAGCTATAATTATCTCCTTGAAGCCATGAACTTCGTATTAAATTTACTATACATATTCATTATTGGATACCAGTGCGTTGGGGAAGAAGGTGGGAGATTTCAGGAACGCTGATATAAGATCCGAGAAAAAGGCGGGAAACGACTTGTTTTTGGTATCATAGTAAGATCGTTCATTTATAGGTTGGCCTTATCGTTGTTCGAATGGTTCAGTTATCTGTCTACGTAACCGAAACAGTCAGAGTGGGATACATTCATTTCATTTAAATACGGCTCACGCTAATCCATACTGGTTCAAACTTCGAAAAAAAAGTCAACCAACCTTTAACAGCATTAGTTACAAAAACGTACTGTTAAAAGGTAACAAGTAAAAGGCAATTTTTGCCTCCGGTTTTTTAGAAGATACAATAGAACCTTTCCACTCAGTCAGTGGAGGCTAATTTAAATTATCTTGTCTAAAAAATCATTTTCATTTGAAGTCTCTAAAACAAAACAGTACTGTTATACAGTTCTACAAAAGAGACTTGACTTTGAATGGCCACACCTCAAGACTTCCTTTGAACGAACGACCCGAGAATACCACGAGAATCGACTGTTTAAAGCCACTTACATGATTCTAGAAAGAAAAAAAATTATAAGCCGAATTAACACCTGCCCAGACATTTCAGGACTATTAAATACTAGTAGAGATTCAAAATCTTTTACTATGATGTGACAATGGTTATTATTGTCAATTCGGAGCTAATTTACTACTCGCATACAATTCCATTTTTGACCTTTCTGGGATTTTTACAGGCATCAATTAACTTATAAAGATTATTTCTCCGTACTATCGCTCTCTCAGACTCGTCTCACTTCATGATTACGTCATTAGCTTTGACTGACAACAGTTAGCGTGCTGCAGGAAATCCAAGTTCAGAAGTGGCGAGAAACGTAAAAAGTTCCTTTCAACAGCGAACAAACGGCATTGTGTATGTTTTGAAGAACTCTTGAACGTCTGACCGTCTGAAGGTCAGAAATGGAGAACTCGAAAATTCTTTGAATATTAAATTGTTTCACTTTTGAGGAATTCACCTATAACCAATTGGTCTTTTGATCCAAGCCAAAAATTAACAGAACGGCTTCGTAGAAAGAATTGCCATCATGACGAACCATTAATGTGCGGTAAGAATCGAATATACCACGGCGTATCCTCGAGAGAACTGGAACTAGCTTGAAATCCAGGCTTCCCCCGAAAGCGAATATCCGTTTTTTAACTTCCATTTAAGATGCTACCCCTTTCAAAAACCTTCGTAAAAACTCTGCCTTGGAATGAACTGTACTTAATGAACGTAATATGGGAGAACATTAAGGATACAGCCATAACGCCCCTTCTCCTCGAAATATTTTAATAAAAGGTCATTTTAAATAGTAAAATGACAGATTTCCCTACCCCTTTCATACACTTCAACTCGTGAAGAAATCCCTTCTCCATTCAACCTCTATATTTAGACTCAGAAAGGCGTCCCTTTCGGGCGGAACCTCCACATAAAAGACTCATAGGAAACATTCCGCTTTCCCCCCTGGGCTTGAACGTCAAAGGCAACTGGCGCTATGTTGACCAAAACAGATCAAATGATAATCGTCTTCCTCGTACAGTAGAGATCGTGAGAGTATTGCAAATATCTTTCAAGGAAGTTCTTAATCATGTCGTGCAACTTCTAATCTTACGGCTATGGCACGTGTCAAGTTATTCTACGCTGGAATCGCGTGACGTACGTGAACACCGTACCTCCTAAAGCCGGTTATTTAACTGCAGTGTTTATCAAGACTCTAACAAAGCCGCCCACTAAGCCGGTTTCGTTTGTGTCAGCTCTGGTGTCTACATCACTGTTTTACTGCGGAACGTTTTGGAAGGCGTATGAGCACAAACCCGAAAAACATTCATCTGCTTTAAACAAAACGCTTTTAAACATTTCCGAAAGTACACCCGATTGTTGGTAAAGTTTACCGTTGCTCGCACTTTACTTTTTTGAGTGAGTTAAATCTTAGTTACCAATTTTTGATTTTTTTTTCTTTAATTATTTTGGGGGAACTGATTCTTGCGATTGGTCGGGTTGCGATTCTTAGAAATTTTACTCAAAGCGCAAACGTTTATTTAAAGCATACACGAAATCGACAAGCGTTCTATTTTGCTTTTAATTCGCGTTTATCTGACTGTAATTAATTGAGCTATTACGGTTAACTGAACTTTAGATTTAGGATCGAGTTGAACCAAGAGAGAATTCACTCTTGGTTGAGTCTAATTTTGCGCGATCAGGGATCACGATTTACAACGATTTCAAGACCATGGATCAAATAGCTAACTCAGTAGACCACCAAAGAAACGCAATATATGTAAGATATAACGTGGTTTTCGACCATGAGGTTTATTTTTGCGGATTATTTTTGTGCGGTAGTTTTCTTTGCGAGAAGTTAGTTTTGTGGATCATCCAGCATCCGAACCACAAAACCAGAACCCGCAAAGTGTCAAGCAGTAATCATTTTCTTGAAATACTCAAATTGAAGAGAAAAAATTGTACAAACCTGTACTGTAAGAAACGGACAAAAATTCAGTCAGTAGAATTAGCAGCTCATCACCTGTAACTATGATTATCACTTTCTAAGAATTTTGTCACGCGATAAGACAAAATAGCTCGTCACGCAATCGTTCTTCCTTGGCAATGATTGCGTGATCAGCCTAAAAGAACCTCTGCACGCGTAAAATAAAAGAAAGGAATTGAAAACTGATCAGGGTGTGCAAAGCCGATAACAGCCCGCAGTGCGTCACGAAACACAATACACTCTCGTGGCATTGGCTGATCAAATAACCACCCACGGAAAACCTGCTGTTCACGCGCATTGTCTCATTTGTCTGCATTTCGAGTGAAGGCAGTCAAAAACAAGGAATTTGCAAAGACAAGTATAAATTTTCACAGGGTAAAACTGACGGGAAGACGAAAATGAAGAGGAGATCCAGCTGGATTGAGAACTGTGCAAGTTAGGAAATCTATCCGGTTGCGGATCCTATGAAAACACTTGGGTGATCAGTAGTGTACAATATAAACAGGATCCTACATACACTTAGCCAAGGTCAGTGCGGTAATTTTATTAATTTGGCAGTGCTTCTGCCCTGTGCTTGAATGGAAGATGAAATGAGAACCAGAGGATTAAACAAAAGAACTGCTCAGTTATGACATCTGCAATGCGCCGTCTTGGACAGGAAATTTCCAAACTTGGACTTCGGAGGCGAAATAGATCAACGTCGGAAAGTGATAGCGATGTTTTCAGCTCCACGGATGAATTACCAGCCAAAGGAGGATTAGAGGATCAACCGGAGAATGCTTTCTCTGCGGATGCTAGCTTTGAGAATCGTAGTGCTTCGTCGTCAGTCGAATCGACAGATCCACTGCGACAAAGACGGCATTCAAGGAATGAGTCGGATGAGGACGTGGAATGTAAGGAGCGAAGGAGTTCCATCAAAGCTGCCCTCAGACCGGGTCTTTCTCGCAAGAGTCGTTCCGATTTGGCGAAATACTCGCGTCCGAACTTCGACCATAAACTAAAACAAGGTCCACTGGAGAGAAACGGCTCTAAAAACAGCATCAAGAATGGCAACTTTGATTGGATTACCGCTGCGAAAAACGGAAAGGGCAAGGAAACTAAAGTATCTTCATTCCCATATCGTGTTGCAGGAATAAGTGAGGCAATGGGCCACGTAGACAAAACACAGAAACCAAAAAGAAGCAGAATGAAACGCAGCAAGTCGTTTAGCGGCTTGTTGGGTTGGAGGCAAGGGACGAGACAAGGACGAAAAGATTCGGCTGGAAATATCAGCTGCCATCAGAAACCTTTGAGAAGAACTAATTCTTTTAGCGGCAAAGGTGACAAAAGCAATTTAAATGTGGAGAATTCTATCGCTAAAAAGTTGCAAAATCAAGCCTTCATGACACCTGATACGAATCCAACCAATAGAAATGTTTCACCGAACATCTACATCACGAGCTTTCCCTCTTCAAATGCAGGCGAACATACGCAGAACGGGCGCGCTCGCATGAGTTACAGGAGCTTCATGGCGTTAGAGGGTTTTAGATACGAAGAGGGCATGATTGAAACTGACTTATGTTCGACAGAGCTTTGATTTTTTTCACTCGTGAAATCATTGCGCAACGTAGTATTGAACTCTGCTCAGGATTTTTCTCGTTCGTATGCATGGCACTTGACCCGGCTATCCATGACTGGTCAGAACTATGTCGATTGCCTCGCTGCACAGTTTACTTCTACGAATGGACAGGTACAATTTTGAACCTTTTTTGTGGAAACAAAAAGGAGTCGTAGTTTAGGCTCTTTGTGTAACAGTGTTTTGATCGGGAGCTTGCTAGGCAAGGACTTATTAACAGGAACACTCTAAAGAGTAGCGAGTTAACGTTAATTAAGAGTAATGAGGGTCACCTACAATCGTTATCTTATATTGCTCGTATCGTAGATTGATGTAGCATAACTAACACGCATCCCTTGACTTTGCGGCCCGGGTAACAAACTACTTTGCCTAACATAAACAGTGAGGTGTGTTAGTATTACAAAGTACATAACTTTTTTTTTCAAAACCTTAAGTGGATGTGGTGGGATATATTACATATTAAAGTTATTGTCAAGTGGAATATTGTTCAGTGTTATCTTACAGCTAACGGCTTATCAGCGTGACAAACTCTCTCAAGAAGCGTTTTGTAAAACTGTAATTTTAATATGTCACTTGCCATGGCAAGTTTAATGATTAGAAAATAAAACATATTGTATGATACTTCATTCCGTTTTGAGTTAATGAAAATTAATCAGTAACCCACCTGCTGTGTTTGTAGAATGGCGATCACACAAAGTGATCATATCGATGAATGTGAATGTCTTTTAAAAATAACTCAACCTTATAGCTTCCTGTTCAAAAAGCAAATTCTCCCACTTGCTCTTCAGTGAGTTCATAATCGACTGCCATATTGCGAAAAGAATGGTTTTGGGTACATTGGCACCATTTTATTAGCGTGGCTAGTGAGGTATTTTTATTCATATTCTAAGACCAGTTTGATACAAATCCCTATTTATAACCATTGTCTCAAGAGGTATAGAGTATTTAACTACCATTTGACAACCTCTTAAGACCTTTACGCCATATTTTAAAACTTCCGATGTGATATGTAAACAAGATAAAAGTAATTCACCTAAAAAAAATAGATGAAAAAATACGAATAAAAGTAAGAAAAAATAGTCAGAAATAAACGTCCCAAAGTAAATCCTTTTCTCTAATCTTAAAGTTTTTCAGGAGTTATTTTTTTCTTTTCATGATTAAGCCTGGGATGAGAACGAAGCTATAAAACATTTAACCAAGAAATTAACCTTTCTTTAGCTATTTGCTCGATGCTTTTTTGGTTCATCTAAGCCGTATGCTTTCAATCGATGATCTTTTTTCGTGTGTGTGTAAAATAAATTTTGAATCCATAAAGTTGCGGAAAGGGAAATTAATGTAGAAAATATATTTATTATTATATATTTATTTTGAAAAACATAATTAGCTTCAATAAAACTAAGAACTCGTTGTTTCCCTTAAAAGCATTAGAACTTTTGATGGTTTAAAAGGAAAAAAATAGAGATATCTGGCCCTTATCTACAATATATTTGATAACGTTTTCTGTGCAACATTCAGCATTATCCTAAAAGCCCAATATCTGAACATACGAATTCTCCAAACTGATCGGCCATACATTTCCATAAAGAAGTATATAGCTGAGAGAGATTGATAAAATCAAAGCATTTTCCCTTTGGTGATCATATCATAATAATTCTCATAATATTTCCCTGTGATTTTGTATTGATGTTATCAGGTGAAAATTGATGGTGGACACGGGTAAGTGTTTGCAGAAGCCAGAGTGCGTAATTAGAGAGTTTGATTTTAGTTAATTAAACGACTATTAGTATTTATTCATTGCCAGAAAATTAGCACATGTTTTTACTACCGTCCGTATCATCGTGGAATTTGTAAATATAGCAAGGGGTTCAAAAGGGAAGAGCTGACTGTATCTTAAGTTTTAATTTCATTCACCTAGATAATGTGCGTACTCGTGAGTAGCGTTTTCAGAAACCCTCCATTTTCTCTTTAGAGATCGTCGAGCGGGCGTACGAAAATAAATACTATGAGGGATTTATAGTAGACCGCTATCGCCAGGAAGTTTTTCTCGCGATCCGCCCTCACTAGTCGAACGAAGAAAAAAAAAGAAAAAGAAAAGAAAAGAAAAACGTCTGTGAAGAGGCAAGTACTCAACAGTAACCTTATCACGCGCCAAAGAAAAAAGGCATGAAGCTCTCAAATTAAGTGCCATCACACTCTAATCTGCTGACTCAAAATTAATACCGTGACCAAAAAACAGTTCTACTCGCACCGGGTTACTTTGGATCAACTTTTACCTTGTCTGAAATAAATTCCGATTTCGTACTGTTATAAATATTTTTTTTGTTAGCTTTTTTGTGAGTGAACATCGGTATTTTAAAAGCATGCATTCTTCAAAAGTTGAAAGGCGATCCTCAGCACATCAAGAATGGTTGTCATATCTTCACGTTCGTAGAATCATGGATCTTGACAAGACTAAAACACCCTAATTCTTCTTCGTTGCTGAAGGATGATGTAATAAAATTAATAAAATACGTAATTCGTACCGCAATCAGCAGCCAAACTCGGATTTTGATATTGTACATGCTACTGCTTTGTTACTGCTAAACTGCGGAATAACAAAAGAAAAAAAAAAACAATTAAGGGTTTAAATTTACCAAGAAAAAGGAAAGGATGAAAGAATAAACTTAAGAAAAAAGAGAAAGAAAGAAAACAAAGAAAGCAAGCCGACATGACAGGAGAGGGGAGCGGGGTTTGCTGACAGTGTCAGTTTGTGTCGATAAAGCATACTTGAAAATAAACGCGAGAACTGGTTTAAGATTTTCGCTCGTTTCACAACCTTTCACGAGCAGTTGATCGACAGAAATAAATATTCACAGAATTAAAAACATTCAAGCTGGTTTTAATGAATTTCCTTCAAATATTTCTATGCTTACGTCATGGGTGATCCATTAAACATACTTTCCGTCAGTCTGACATACATGCATGGATGTCGTGACTGGTCTGACCTTATTCTTGACCTGGTAGCTCCTGTAAGAGCCGTTTGTTGTTGAAGTTTTCGCCGTTAAGTGTTGATTGTTTATAATACTACCTAAGGCTGCGAGCAAACGGACGCAACAACTCCCAACATTTTTGCGCCACAATGTTGGGAGTTGTTGCGTGCGTGTTGGCAGTGATCTGCAAACGGTTGCAACAACTCCCAACCAGTGCATCGTGGGAAGTGTACAACCCATAAGTCTTTGTAAACCATGCGTAATGAGCGTGCGTGGCCCCAACATTGTTGGAAGAGCTGTGCAAACGGATCCAACATTGTTGCACTACGCTTCGGCGATCAAGGAACAAAAGAAATCTTGGGAGTAGTTGGCTGAAAAGTTTGACCGGTTTCAAACTTTGCGCAACAACACGCAATAACATCCAACATCATGCAACAGGGTGTGCAAACGTACGCAACATGTAACATCCAACAATGTTGGGAGTTGTTGGCCAATAATGTTGCGTCCGTTTGCACGGGGCTTAAGAAGAACAACAATCCCCTACACCAGCAAGCAGTTTGTTTAATCTTTGGTTTACAACGCAGGAAAAGGGGAAAAGCCTTTTTTTGTTCAAGATTATCATCCCTTATACGTTTGATCTGGGTCATTCAAAACTACCATGAAGGGTATCAGCTTCACCTAGCTGGCAAAATGTTTCCAGATTTATAGGCCACTTCAGCGTATTCGCGATCCATGCGTATCCCAAGGGACAGTCACGTGACAGTCAGTCCAAGTCTGAATGGCTTAAGCCTGAAGGACCAACGTAATGAACATAGAAGGCATCAAATCCAAGACTTTCGTGTATTTGTAGTCACATTTATTCACTTTTAGAAAGCACTAAATCGTGAGATTACAGCCTACATATACTTAGTTCCTTCGAGAGCTTATCAAATAGCTTTAATCGTCAAGTCACAACTGATAAATAGCACGCTTTTTCAACACGTTGCAGGCATCGATCAAAGAGGACCGATTGTTGGTAGTCTCAAGACGAAAATCAGAACATTTCATGGTGCATGTGTCGAAGCCATAAATTCAAGTGAGGCAGTTCTAGGTGTAAGGGAGATCGTGGTGAAAACACTCCCCTCCCAGTGGCACCAAGTCGAAGCCGACTCGTGTGGGTAGAGAGAGAAAGATACATTCAGAAATGATGGAAATGACGTCAAGGGAGGTGAAACCTTTCGACTCAAGGGTTCACTTACCCTGGTCCCAGAGGTTTTTCTTGAAATTTTTCTTCGGGAAGAGAGAGCGAGCCGCGAAGCGGCGAGAGAGAGAACCCTCTGGTTATCTTGACCTCGAATCTCACTTTCATGCAGACGACAGTGTCAGGATCTGACCCTCGGGCTCGCACTCTCCTTCCCGAAGAAAATTTCAAGAAAAACCTCTGGGACCAGGGTAGGTTCCACTTGAGTTTTAAACATTTGAACGTCATTGTTATAGTTGCATAGGAGTACAGACTATATAGCTGTCGAAGAACTGAATGACAGCTTAGTATCTTCGTTTGCTAGAAGGCAGCGGGGAAACTAGGCCGGTTGTTTGAATGAGACATCTAAAACCAAAATTTTTTAGAGTGGTTTTCGTTTGAGTGTCGTAAAACCAAAACCAAAGTAATTACTCTGGCCAATCACATAGGACACAGACAATACATTGAACCAATCAAAACTCGAAGTAATTACATGTGGCTGACGCAAAGCGCGGGAAAATGCATGCGAGCGCGTCACAATTGGCTTTGGTCTTACTTCTGATTGGATGAAAAGGTGGCGCGAATCTTTTAAGCCAATCGCATCGTGTAGAAAGTGCAAAACCAATTACTTTTTGACACTCAAATGAAAACCGCTCTAAGGCTTTGTTGGATGTTTTAATGGCGCTTTTCATACGAGGTTCATTTATTCGTTTGATGAAAAATAAACTTGCAACTAAAACGACAGTTCAACTAAAAGGAGGCCGGTTTGACCTAAAAATAGTCAAGGACATTTGAAGATGAGAAAAGTAAGAAACAATTTCTTGGTGTTGCTATAGGGAGCTGTCCGTCTTATAGTCGTCTCCCCCGAAAGAAAGCAGTTAGCAGCTTGGACTCCATGGGCAGATATTCCTTTTTTTGTGTGCATTTTTTAACGCCTTAAAAGACCTTCCCGGTTACCCAATTCCGGTCCAGGGAACGCAGGAAATTGCCAGTTTTAGAGAGTCAAATTTTACAAATTTCCCGGGAGGGCATGCCCCCGGACCACCCCCCCCCCGTCCTAGGAGGGGGCCGCCAGCTGAACTACTGCATCCGGTACTTCCAAATCCTACCAAAAAGTCTGATGAAGTTTTTATAGTATATATGATATTGCTTGGAAACAATTGGGATAATGAATTCTATGGTTCCGTGTTCAATTTTGTAAAAAAAAAAAAAACAAACAAACAAAAACAAAAAACAAAAACAAGGTATCTTCGCACAAAAGCCAAATTCCCAAAGATGCAAATAGATAGTGCTTATATCCTCTTTGTTCCTCAAAGCGGGTTACGTTTAAATTTTAACAAAGTGATTTAGCTGGCGCGCTTTACACTATCGGTACTTTAACACGAACGAATCTAAAACACATGTTTATGATCAAGTGAGCTTTTAAAACTACCTCTATACACACAAAAAGTAGTTCGATTTGTTTAGCCATATCAGGAAGCTTTAAGACACATTTTAGCTATTTAAAAAGATAAGAAATAGCGTGACATAACCCCTTTAAATCCAACTGAAAGACGTGCGATTTCGGGGAATTTAGCCACTTGATCATATTTCAGTAGTTACGCCATAAAGATAAAGCCTAATAAATAAAATCTCTGAAGCTGTTTGAAGTCGCCGATTTTGCTTGTTCGAGTTGGTTTCATTTTTTCATCTTCCGGTGCTTACTACTTCCAGGTATAATTGGAATCGACGGCTCAGTATTAGCATTCCAATAGCGGAGTCTATTAAAAAGGCGCACAGGAACCCCACGTCTCCTTGCCCAGCCTTCCCGCGGGATCTTAAAAACTGTCGTTATTATCCTGTAGGATACTTCACCGAGACCAACTTTCAAAGTACTAAAATTGTCCAGTCCATAAGATAAATTCGTGGTATTCAATTTAAAACGTTCAGCTTTTTTAAGTAAGTTGGTTATCGTGGGTTCTCACATCTATCAAATGGAACTAACAACCGGCAAGAGTTTACTGCACCGTCCACGTTACAGAGAGCCAAGTCGTTTCATCTGTTTCATCTCAGTCCTCAAGAGCCACAAGGACCATTTAAGAAGTCCATCTTAGGGCCGAACGGATCGTCTAACGGACCGTCTTTTAAAGCGATCTCAACTGGAGGTGTCTGTAGTTATAAATGGCATCGAGCGTTCACAACAAGAGTTTGGATCAAGTCAGCTTATCTAATTTGATATGACATCAAAGACATTAAGAAGATTTCTGTTCGTGATGGGGCAAAATAAACAACTCCATCTGTTTGATCCCCGCACGCGAGGTCTAAGCGAGCCTGCTAGATTCTTTTTTATGCGACTGAGAGGTCTGTTTGCGAGAAAACAAATATCAAAAAAGATGTTAATTACAGTGTTCTGCCGTTATGTTGTGAGTGTAGTCCATTATCTGTCCTTTCTCTTTTACGGGTACTCAAAACCTCATTATTTTTCATTGAGTGAAATCGCTAGAGTTCCGTCGCTAACAAGGCTTTTATACTTGAAGATCTGAATGAAAACATGAAGTGAAACTTTTCAAGTGGACGCCATGACAAGGAGTAGAACACATTTTCATCCATATGGTCCATTTTTCAGCAATTTATTTCAGAGTTGAGTTCAGCTTTTCACTGCAATTGTGACGGGGTCAAACTTTAAAGGCAGTAGTACAGTTGATCGACGATTGATGAAAACCTGGACTCGGTAAACATTGATAACTCGCCTCTTACTCTGATTACGGGCAGTAAGTGGCTAAATAACAGCCATTAAATTTTTGTTAACATATGTCCTTCATTAATGGTAAACTTTTTAACAACTCCTGTTAAGGCCTTTGATACCGACCTCCCTCCCATGGCTACAATTCTGTTGAACATAGATCAGTCTCGCGTGATGTATCCGAATCGAAAAAGGCGCTCCATGAGGCACTGTGTTTTAACACCTCGTCAAAGTTTATATTTAATGGCTCCCCACTGCTATAAATTCCCATATCAGTGCCGCTCCAAGACGCACTGCGCTTTCTACGCGGAGTTCTTTTATCGATGATATCAGGGGTGGTTTTACATGCAGAGCTTTCACCCTCTGTCGGGCAGTCCTTATTCTCTCCTTGTTCAGGCATCAATTGCGAAGACTCATCAATTGAGAAAGTACGCAATTGGAGAATTAGATTAACTTCTTCTGGCGTTTGAATACAAATAGTAGGTATGACAAAGTTATTACGTCCGCCCCTCTGTTTCAAGCTATTACTTTGACTACTGTCTTCCATCGACGATCTTTCAGGTGAGCAGGCCTGTTTTGGTTTTGTCCCGATTGAAAAACTGAAAGTAAAATGCTGTTTTTCGTCCTTTTCTTTCTGTAGGATCCGAGGCAAACTGAACGACCTGGTCCTGCGTAAACTGGAAGCGTCGAGGGAAGGTCCATTCTTGAAGCGACGGAACACACGAGGAATACTCTCTTCTGATCTTCCTGTTTGCCGCGTTAAAGAAAACGTTTTAAAGCATATTAACCTATTCTTCTTTTCATGGGCTCGTAATTCCATTTACAACAGTTGTAAGCAAGCTGTACCGCTAATTCGTACCGGATTTTCGTCTCGAACACTCTGTATACCTCCGTTGCTTGTGCGCGAGGGTGGGATTAAATTCGCGGATTTCGAGCTCTGTTGGAGTCACGCTAATTCATACTTGACGAAATACACGTGATTTCTGGTCCTAAACTTTCCGATCCGCAAAAGAACAGTTGATTTTCTAACGACAGCTTTTAACTCCTATCTCTGTGTGTCATACTGCAGAGCTAAGACGCGTGCAGATTCTTTAGTTTGTAAACATCTGTTTCGTATTTCGTACACAGATACGTCCGCAGTGTGTGCATACCTCTCGTCTGACGGCGTCGGTCAACGCGGCGAATTAATGAAATAATCAAAAGAATTAGAGGACTAATTAAATCAAGTTACTCTATTTAGGTAGGGTGATCCTATCAGCAATTGGCTGGTGCCAACAGGGACCCTGTGTAAATTATGACTACATAAGAAAAATTATAAATTCGTACAAGGACTTAAAAAAATTACCTTTAACCTTTGAACCCTTAATCGACCGCCAGCGAGTGACGAAAAACCCCATTTTTCGGCTAATTGGATGTAATTAAGAAGCTTTTTGTTTCTTGCGCATGCTGCTCTTTGCCTTTTTTTTTGGTACAAAATTGAATAGGTCACTTCCGAGTTCCAAAAACCCTAAATTTCAAAATGGGGGCCAAGTGCATAACCTTCCTAGTGGAAATACGTTTTATTTCCAAAGAATAACAAATCATTTCTATATCAAAGGCTGAACACTTAACCTCGTTTTGATACAGAGGCCCGGGGTAACTCACGGAAATCATGGCCTATTCAGCGGGTTAACACTCTTGAAAGATTGATCGATAATTATATCACGGCAAGGGAAAATGAGCTGAATGGTGTTAATTCTTCAGAATCGTGTTCGTTGGAAGATGGATGGATGGATGGATAGATAGTCAGGAAACTTTATTAATGTGTCGGAGCTGTATAGCTTGGCAAAAACTCCAAACTAATTTGGGGACACAATTCATTATTGTAGTATACATGCAGTATAATAGTTAAAATATTAAAACTAAGCATAATGTATTACAATCTACTGAGAATCTGAAATGAGTAATATTAGCTACAAGACCGAGGAGAGTTGCAAATTTAAATGATTATGATGAGCAGAGAGAACAGCCCTTACATTCCGTCATCTAGTATTGAGCTGACATCATTTTTATGAATTCTACTTTCAAAAATATTCAACTGCGTTGTCACTGATGTTAAATCAGGAGGTAAATTTTGCCATATAACCTACACCGTAATTTTTAAGGAGTTATTATAACTCCAAAAATGGAGTAAAAATTTTAGGTACAGGATAAGCCCTTTTTTGGGGTTACTTTGACTCCTAATTTAACTCCACATCTGGGGTCATTTTTACCCCTGAAAAAGAGTTCTTTTTACTCCCAGTCTGGAGTTAAAATAACTCCGAAAATGGCGTTATTTTTACTCCTTACATGGGTTGTTTTTACTCTTTTTGGAGTTAATTTAACTCTGAAAATGGAGTAAAAATTTTAGGTACAGGACAACTCCTTTTTTGGGTTATTTTAACTCCTCAATATCTGGGGTCATTTTTGCTTCTGAAAAAGAGTTCTTTAAACTCCTTTTTGGAGTTAAAATAACTCCACTGTAAGGAGTTAAATTAACCCCACTAGAGGGGTTATCATAACTCCTTAAAAATTACTGTGTAGGCCCAAGATACCGTAAAGAATGCTTACCGTATGTTACAGTATTATATCTAGGAATAGAGAAATCCGATTGTCGTAGAGATTAAGAAGACTTGTGGTTATTGAAAAGATTACAGATATAAGTTGGACATAGTTTGTACTTCACTTTGTACATAAGGATGCAACTATCCTGTAGGTGCCTGTTCAACAGCGTTGGTAATTCTGCTCTCTTAAGAAGTTGTGGATAATTTGCATGCTTGACAGGCACAATCTGTCACGACTTTACTCTAACAATTACAAGCGAAAATACAGTAACTAAACATAACAACATGATTGGCAGGCGCGGATCCACCCCGGTTTCCATCGTTTTACGAAAATCGGTCAGATTCATAATACATATATATTTAATAAAAAAATCTTCCCAAGTTGAAATGGTTTAGAAAACTTTTGTTGTTGTTGTTGTTCCAATTTCTGTGCATCAAATTCATCAATTCTACTTGTACCAAAGGAAACATGGATGACGTCAAGAGAGAATGAGCTGATGACGTCCTTTCGCCGGTTCTTTGGGAGCATGCTCCTGGACCCACCTAGAAGCTTTTAAAATTGCTCGTTTAGGAATTTATACTGACTGATTTCGGAAACCAGTCAGTATTTATCCTAGATCCGTGCCTGATTGGCAATATTACCTAGCATCGCAGTCGTTAAGTGAGTCTGATAGTCACCGTGAGTGTATTATTTACTTAAGCCTGCTGATTCAGTAAGTACCGAGTTTACAAAAAAATGCCGTGTCTACCGGAAATATGGAAGCTTTCTGACAAAAAAAGGCAAACTTATGAACTGGAATCTGTAAGAACAGCAAGTTTTACAGACTGAGGTAATTAAACTAAGTAGCAATATTTTGTATAGTTGATGTACAAGAAAACTAAACAAACAAACAAAGGAAAAAAGAGGAGAGAAAGAAATAGAAGGTAGCTTTTGAATAGTCTGTACTTTGCCCTTTGAGAACCTTTAACAGCTCGTTTTAACCAATACAATACACAATACAATAGATGAAAAATTCTCAGATGAACTAAATATATCCATCACAAACATTCTACTTCAGTTTTCTTATCGTAGTGCGAAATATTTCTTTATAAGTACTTCTCTCAAGATCTTTTTTTAGCCAGTACTTGCCCTGAGAAGCTCGGGCTATCTTTAGATGTGTAGCCTAAACTTAAAGACAATACATTCTCAAATCCAACGCCGTGAACACTGCATTTATTGCAGTGTCTGTTTCTCAGCATTTGTTTGATGTTTTTAGGGAGCGCTCAAGAGTGTCAGTAGGGGCTAATCTTATTTTCCAGTAGTTAATTGTTTCTTTCTATGACAAGCTGGATTGGTACACTGCATGGTGAAATCATGGTTGTTGACACTGAAGGAAAAAAAATATAATAAGCAATCCTAGTTTGTTTGGTTATTTCATTCGACTGATAAATGTAGAGTACTATAAAAGTACACTCTCTCATTTCCCTCAGCGAGTCACCTCCGTCGCGTGTGGCACGAATTTCAAAGCGTGCTCGCGCGTTTCGCTCGCTCAACTATTACTGTGGAAAATGAAGGACTAACCGTAATCAACAGGAGGAAAATGTATCATTCTTATAAAAGGTCGATTTATTTTTGTACGCAAGTTTACCGCAGACGCGCAATGGTCAACCCTAAACTCTAAATTTTAAAGATTAGCCATTGTTATCAGCAGCCATATTAAAAATTGAGGTATGTGTTATTGAAGCACTCGACAGCAGTGTTTAAATTCTTGTCAAGACAACGGCCATTAGCGTCAAATATCGGACCCTTCAAACCAAACACCAATCACGTGTCTCATGAGGTAAGTGGTTCAGCAGATAATGAAGACAGGGGTTGTGGATAGCCACGATTTATGGTAACTCTGATCTCTGTAACCTCTCTTCAGTTATCTTTAATAACGTTTCGGGGCTGCAATGGAAGAGAAGTTTAAAGTGGGATTCAGTAAAATTCGCCGAAAAAGTACCAGCCATACGAGCTCATCGCGAAGTTCCTCGTCGTCATCATGCAGCGATAATTCATCTGCTGTGACGGAGGAGTGCTTGCACCACGACGTGGATACCGCTCAGATCATTGATATGGCTGAAATTGCCAAAAAACGCCGGCAGGGAAGAAGCAAATCAGTGGACTTCATCCGGAAGATTCATTGCCCGTCAACAGATGGCACCATTGACTTTACCTTCAAAACTAAATTGGATGCTGGAAGCTTCCAAGACCTGCCAACTACGACTTTATGTTCAACGGAACTTTAAAGCTTTCAGCATGGGATGGTTTTCCTTAAGACCTTCATGTATTGATTCCATTTTTTTTAAAAAAGTGGAGCAAGTCCAGCCGATTCCGAAGGTAAGAAAACAAGCCTTAAGGACGATGGAAACTTTAACTGAGACCTACATAAGCCATTTATCCTCTTAAAATGGAAGCGCTTTGGTTTGAAAATAACAGATATTGTCATGGAAGAATTGGTTTCAGTTTGTCAGCAACTGATCCAGATTTAAATATTGAAGAATCAAGCTCGATTCCTTAAGATCCTTTTTGGCACGTTAAAACTCTTAATTCTTATTCCCAACAATGAGGCTTCTAGAAAAATCACATTCTACGTAGCCATTTTTTGACTTTGGTGGAATTTTGGCTATGGCGCAGATTCCAGACATGTACATCTTAGTCACCTTGTGTTTCGTCACAATTGAGGTACATTCAGTGAATTTCGAGTCCTACATATCGATGTCTCTCTTGGTAAATTGTATGAGTGATTCTTTACGAAATGTGGCTTCCAGGACATTATGGACATTGTTCTATGTTACAATAATTTCATCTGAGCTATTAAGAGAATACTTGAAAGAAAAAAACAGTGTCTGCAGTCATAGCCCTCTTAAGCTGTTGATAACTGTTACTTGTAATAATGCCTGAGTGGGAATACCAAATTGTAATTGTCACCTTAAATTCTTTCCGCTGCAAAAATGCTCAGGTTGTAATGAGAACGGACTTCAGACATTTGTTTAGAGGCACGAGAAACTTTCACAGAAATAACCGGCTCAGCAACTTGACTTCATTTAATGCTTTATAATCGTCATTTGGAAATTACCCTGTAATATAAAGTGCCAAGTAAATGTAGTTCAATCCACCAATATATCGATTATACAAGACACTTTGTCAAACAAAGATAATGGCAGCCAAAATTAGATAGAGTCATTTCCCGTAATAGAAAAATAAAATTGAAAACTGAGCAATGAACACTTAAAATCATGAAAAATACCATTCAGTTATGTCCTTAATCTTGTTATAGCTAAAAAAAGTGTTTCGATCTGTGAATGGCGAGATAACGAGATGTATCCTGTGTCTGTTACTGTAACTTAGAAATGATTATTCTCAGTTTTGTTTTTCGGAGATTTTGAAAGTATTATCTATTTTAGTGTGATTCAGCACTTCTTCTTATAACGTTCGAGAAACGAACTGCTTGTTCCATTATGAACCGGGCAGAATACTACCATGCTCGTCCCATTCTTGACATGATTCTAAACACCTAGTAGTTGTTAGCCTACTCGACTAACCTAAAACTTAGTTGTGATAAACGTTATGGTGCTCAAACACTGGTTAGAAGGTTAGAAGCTGTTTTACAGTTTCGCGTTCCAATGTCATAACGGTTAAAACTGATCAAGTTAGGATGTCAGAATGTATATCCATCTAGAAGATGTTGACATTTCCAATAATTTCAGTTATTGTAGATCAAACGTTGCAAGAAATTTAAGTAAAATTCAGTGTCGAGCTTGTTGCCCCGTTGAAGTAAGGTCTTTTCTAAAGTCCTCCTGAACAGCTTTCAGGAATAAATAGTTGGAATGATTTCATTTTACAGGGGCAATCAGAATTATTACAAAATGTTTTCCAACAGACGGCCAACTAGTTAGAAGAATTTGTGCTAATTTTGATTTAAAACACTAAGGTTAATTTAATTTAATTTACCCCTTCAACAATTATTATGTACGTCATAGCTTTGTTGCTCTAACGGAAGGACCAATTATGTCGCATAACGGAGAACGGCTGTGTTTAAAAATTGCTGATAACAAGGAATGTTTATTCCTGGGTGGCAACAAACTTGGAATCATTTGGGACTAATAACTCGTCATGTGAAGTCACATGCAATAATGTGGTGTCCCTATACACGTGAATCGAATAACAAAATGACAAATATACATCTTCTGAATTCAACTATAAAATTATTCGGCAAAAAAGTGTATTAAAAATCTTATTATTGGAGTTCACGGCCATACAAACTGATCATGAGATAAATCACCGTATAGACCTGATATGACTGTCCACGATAAAACTGAACAACTGTGAATCCTCATATGTACCTACTTGAAGCGATAACAACGTTGAAAGCAAAAAGAGAGACAGGGACGGGGGTGGGGGAACAGGAAAAACATCAAGACCTTACAAGCGATGTATGTACACTTTGGAGAGCCAAGGCGCAAGTGTGGTACCAGTTGTGGGAGCTCTGGGAGTGATACCGTAACAACTAAAAGAGCCATTTGAAGGAAATAGAACTTCAGCCACGTCAGAACTGTGCAGAAGTCTGCATTTCTTGCCAGATCGGCCACCATTTTATGAACGTTCCTTGAAGAAAACTGAGTTCCTTGAAGATGTAGCAAGCCAGGGGTATAATTTCAAGTGGAGAGTGATGGTACGCTTTCCTTGTAAGCCTATAATTTTTCTAACGTTTCCACTAAAGACACGCGACAGTCTGGTTCCTGTCGTCTTCAGTGCGCCAGAGAGCGGGAGCTCACGAAGCCCTCGACCGTTTTTTAAGTGCACTGTACACAACTGGAAGTGTTCTTTTCCCCATCTGTTTTCCAAAAAAAGCGACGAAGACGGAAACAAGAAAAACAAAAAAAACAAAGCAAAATATACCAACAAATCAACAACAACAAAAAAATCTGATCGCCGGTCTATGTGGAATAGGATTGTATCAGTTTGGTTTGGAATTGGAAAAACTTTAGTGTTTGTCTTTGGCGCTAATTAGGTCAGAACTTATGCATAACTCCACATGTATGTTTCAGGAATTAACCCTGCAAAGTTATAATTCTCGTACAGTTTTCACTCTCCCAACCTCGAGTCATGCTACTTCCACCACCCTCTGGCAACGAAAACCTACAATTTTTAAAGTCGTTCAAACCATGAAAGCATCACCTTCTCGTGGCAGAACTGGTAAGCTTTCTGATGAAATCCAGTCCATGTTACTAGTCAACTGAAAACTATAAAAGAGGAGTATTAAGCATAAGTTTTAAGACGATAAAAATATTCTTTCTTTCTGTGAAATCCTGTTTATAAGCCCTTGATTGGCACAAACGGCGGGTAATTTTCAAGGGCGGAAAGGTCTAACCACAAGAGGTCATATTAGAAAGAGACGTTGTCGCGTAACATAAATCACAAAGAATTCTATGGAACTTTAGCGACTGCTATTTAGGTGTCAAAAATAGCCAAAAAATAAAAAAATAAAATATATCAATGAATATGGATCCCCGCGAATTTTTTTTGCCTTGTCTCCATGGTTTATTTATTGCAACAGTTCACTCTCGGCTTGGAACCTTTCGTCATAATCAAGTATTAAAGAAACAGTGCCACGTCCAGCGAGTTTAGTTGTGCACCCTTTTGAGTCTTCAGTCTCATACATAGATAGGACAACTGAACAAATGAAACCTGCTGGAATAGCATGTTTCAAGCGTTCACATTGTGGGGACGGAGCAAAGACATGTGGACATGATCTGAAACAACCAGCGGATGGGCTCTCTGATTTCGCACCGAACTCCACCATCTTAACGCGGCCTGGAACAGGCTATTGCTGGAATTAAACGGCGAAAAACGTCAAGAACACGCAATGAATGGAGCATTGAGACACTCGGGCAAGGAGTTCTCTTTTTTCTTTGCTACTTATGATGACTCCTAAGTAGCGATCGCTAAAATTCCCATACAAATCATTAAACTGATTATATGCAACAACGATTGCCTTGGGATAAAGACTGTTGACTATAGCTAACCAAGCTGATCAAAACGTTTTTGTCCTTAATATAAAGATAGGCGCATTTTTGTTATTCATGTTTCTGTTTCAAAAACATCCTCCAGAAGACCAAGAGACGAGACAGGTCAATTAGATTGACCCCATTAAATGAAAGTCTAATGTTTTCCATAATTTTTGTCAATTGTTAGATCGAGTTTCAAGTACAATAACGTGCCTTTTCCTTACATTTAAGTCATCCAAACTCAACACATCTGTTTTGTTTCCGGGCAAATAAAAATCATCACAGATAATAATATTCTTTTCGATCAAGTACGGTCGAGTGGATGAAAAAAGCAGGCAATCTGAATTCTGCATTCTTTTTGTCGTTTGAAAGCGATTATTTTAACTGCTGTTCAAGATAGTAGAAACAGAGTCGAATAAATGTTACCTTTACCCCTTACCCCTTTTTAACCCAAGTTTGACAGAAGAGGTATACGTACCCCTTTCGTATATTTTCGTATACAGGGCCAGCAGGTAGATGTTTTCCGGAGATGGAGTACTCAGCGAAGTTTGATACGGAGAGGGCTCCGCCCCGACCAAGCTTCAGAGAAGGTACCTTTTTCGTATACCTTCTATTGACAAATGGTACCCCTTTCACCGTAGGTCCTAGTTTAGAACACTAATGCTTCCGTTTTAACTGCTGTAAAGGCACCGTCTTTTGAATATGAAAGAATCACTCAAACCAGGAAGGAAATGCGTCTGTCAGCCTTTTTGGTCCTTTCACAGATCGAAATGCCAGCTTTTGCTACCCTTTCATTCATATACTTCAACTAACGAATAGCTAAATGTCGTGGGTCGTGGGTCGTTGGTACCCCTAACCTTTTAAGGCCTGAAAAGGTACCTCTCACTGGCGAAGCCTCCCCGTATATACGCTGTAGAAGGACAGATGGAGTCCTAAAACTAGTCAACTCTCACAAGTGATTGGTATGTACTTCTCCCTATAATACCTGAGTTGCAGCCGGACTTATCAGAGCTGCCCTATACAGTAGATAGAGAACAATCCAATACGATGCCAAGCAGATGATGACAATAGGCAAATGCATGCAGCCATTTGCCTGGGGATGCTATTAAGATAAAACCCCAAATTCTCTTACCTATATATTTTACAAGAAAATGTGTTGCAGCCAGAAAGGAGAATCACTAATCAGTTCTTGGGAGTTACAGGGAGAAGCAGAAAGAATAATTTTTTTAGGGTCGGTACATAATATGTCGCCTTTTTTTTTCTTCAACTGCAATTTTAATCTTGGTTTTCAGCCTGGTTATGCATGCTCCATTTCATGGGATGATAAATGAGATTGGCTAAGATAAATCTCCTAAATGCAGTTAATTACAGTATTGTCTGAAGTGAGATTAATACAATGTATGAATCCATTGTTATTTTTAACACTATTTGATCGGCGCTATAGGTACTTTTGAAGTATTTCAAGCACATACCATCTCATAGCAAAACAACAATAGCAATCGACACTAGCTAAGGATAATTCGGCCCTGGGGACGATTAGGGTATCCATTACCGCAATCACCGCAAAACAACTTGTGGTCTTGTTCATTGTGATCGCATTTATATTTAGTACCGACATTGCTCACAACAACTCGCCAATTCACTGCAAATAATAAGCCTTCACAGCTATTTAGTATCAGACTATTGTCCTGAGTTTGCACACCCATCTAAAGGTTTATTGCAAGGGGAAATTACTCATGAATAATCGGAAACGGTATATCTCCTTTTCCACTGAGCAACAGGAACACGGACAGAAATAGCCACCATAAAACACCTCAAATGCACCGTCATGGAGAACGTGGAGTTTCCATTTCCGTAAATTGGTTCAAAGTTCCGTAGAACACAGCGTTGTCGTAAGAAAACCATTTTGAACGCTTGTATCGCTAAAGATTCCTCTGTTCCGACAACATCCCCAAAGTTCTCGAATATCATGCTCGATTTCAAAATCTTCCACTACGACATTTATCATTCGCTTTCTATCAAAGATGGTGGAAAAGTTCCTTGTTTTCGCGGTCTGTGGGTCAGAACTGCTTACCGGGCTACAAACGCCTCCCGTTACCGAATAACTCCTCTCTCTTTTATAAGGCTGCAATTTCCTCTTTTTCGGAACTGTATGGTTGGCGCAGTATTGTTTGTTTAGTCTGGAACCGTCAACGTTGGGACTTTTTTGTATCGCAAAGCTCGTTGCTTGACAAAACGCATCTCTTGGACAAGAAATTGACGCCGAACGCAATCGTGTCTTGTCCTGTTGTTGCTTCCAGCTCAAAAAGGCAAAAACTTTTAAGAAATCACCCTTCATAGCTGTCCTCAATATTTAGCGTCTAACACAGCAGTATGTATTGTCTATATTGCGCGCTGAAACAGTAAAAATGGCGAATATCATTAGCTGATATCAGATAGTCACGTGATATTACGTTATTGGGTTGATCACAGATCGCCGGACGGAAAAAACAAAATTCCGTGAAAGTCAAGTGCAATGACTGAATAACATTTGACCCGCTTAATTTTCCGTCTTGGTTATCTGGTTTTGTATGTCCATGACGAGAACTCAGCTTTGACCTTCGGCGGGGGAATTATTTAAATCTAATGCGTGGTGAAAACTGCTCAGTTCGAGGGCGGGTCGGGGTGTGATTCAGTTTGCGCAAGAAGTTTATTCTCAAACCTCCTACTGTTATCGATTTTTTTCTCACATTTCTCGGTGCAAATATAAGACTGTGTTGCCTCGTTGCGAGACTCTTTTCGATCTAGATCTTTTTGCCGAATATTGTTTGAAATCACTCAAAACACAGCCTCCCCCCCCCCCACCCTTAACTAAAAACTTAAATGACTGGCCCCTGTAATTCACAGTTACAGTTATCAGTATCATTTACCAATCGAGACAGCGAGGAGAGCTCAACGATTTAAAAGAAAAGGCTACACCGACAAATTACGTCAATGCTAAGCAATATTGACATAGGGTACAGTAAAACTCCACGTGTAAGAACCTACATCTTTTGAAGTCTGGAAAAATAGGTTCTTTCTATACAGAATATACATATGCATTGTTATCTATAAGGATTTTCTTCTAATTTAAATTTGCAATCGTCGTTAAAATGTTCATCATAGTTCAACTGTCATTGTTCCTCTGTCCCTAACTGTTCCTCTGTTCTCACTGTTCCTCTGTGCCCACTGTTCCTCTGTGCCTACCGTTCCTCTGTGCCCACTGTTCCTCTGTGCCCACTTTTCCTCTGTACCTACCGTTCCTCTGTGCCTACCGTTCCTCTGTGCCCACTGTTCCTCTGTGCCCACTGTTCCTCCGTGCCTACTGTTCCTCTGTGCCCACTGTTCCCCTGTGCCTACCGTTCCTCTGTGCCCACTGTTCCTCTGTTTTCACTGTTCCTCTGTGCCCACTGTTCCCAAATGTTCCTCTGTGCTTACTCTTCCTCTGTGCCTACTGTTCCTCTGCGCCCACTGTTCCTCTGTGCCCAATGTTCCTCTATGCCTACTGTTCCTCTGTGCCCACTGTTCCTCCGTGCCTACTGCTCCTCTATGCTAACTGTTCCTCTGTTCCGAATTTTTCCTCCGTCCTCGCAAAACTGTTCCTAACTTGCCCTCTGAATAATCACTAGTTGATCTATTTCAATTGCTATGTGTAATGAATCAGCTCTCGGTATATGAGGTTGATCTTGCTTGGTTAAACAGGTTCTTGTATTTTTGTTAATTGACAAGGCAAATTTCTACTGTGCCAGCAGCTTCTTAAACCACTCTAAAAGACTATTCTATTCATGGATTTACACATTTGCTAGTGTCTTTGCTTTTTTGCAACAAAAAAGAAGGAAGGGAGAACCGAAAAGAACTTTTTAGTGGAGTTCTAATCGAGTTTGTAAATAATCTAGTAAGTTTTCAAGAGAAAAAAGCACGTATTAATTGAGTTACAAACTTATACGCCCAAAGTAATTGTACGGATCGAACAGAACAAAGGAATGTACTGCCAGAGTAATCAAAGAGCCAAAACTTGAAACAATGCATAGTTTTGGCTATTTTCACTGTATTCTCTGAGAACGAGCGGTTTGTCCTTCCTAATGGCATTGAAGACCTCAATCTAAAATCTCTATTCATGAACGAATTAACACATGTCTTTGCGAATTGCATAATTACATGGATAAGTCAAGTCAACACCCTACCCCAAAAACACTTATCGTAGGCGTTTTTATAATACTGCTAACAGAGTCCTTAAGTGTGACGTCATAAAAAAATTAAATGTGTGAAATTATGAGATTTTTTTACCGAGTACTATATTATAAAAGAACAACATTACGGAACATTATATATTTCTGGGAAACTGCCCACCTACTCCTTCCCTTGGCCAACGTTTTGCCCTAAGTGAGAAGGAAGTGTTAACGTTGGCTTAGGGGAGGGGTAGGTGGTTGTTTTGTGGTGTGAGTATTGTTCAGTGTGTGTTCAACTTTTGCATTACTTCATTTTTTGATATGCACTTGGCAGCAGTACCAAGAAAGTCAAACGACCTTTTTTTTGACAGAAATGGTATTCTCTTCGTATACGTTTTCATTGACAAATGGTATCCCTTTCGCATGCCTAGTTCAGAACACGGCATCCTTTTTAACTGCTACAGGTGCACTGTCTTATGAATATGAATAAGTCATTGAACCAGAAAGTTTTCTTGACTTTTTCGCAGTCACAAAATGCATCTGCCCCTTTTCTTTCTCTTAGCAGTGGAACACCAAGATTGCGCTAACTCGCCGAAAACGCTTCAAAACGGCCCGAGACGCGGGCAGACAACAAAGAATACAACAAGTCAATCAGGTACGTCGATTTTATTTAAAAACATAACATTTTTTCTCTTTTAATGAACACCGTTTACATCCCATGCAAGCCTTTGTAAATAACCGTTTGTAACACAACACCGCTCTCAAGCAAGAGTCACGTCCGCGTTCATGTAGTGAGCTTGGTTTTCCTGTGGTGGAAATTGCTCCCGTGAATCTTTAAACTGCTGTTCAACCTAGGGGATAGAAACAAGCGACGACAAATTCTAACAACACTGACCGGAATCTGTCGATTATTACTTCTGAAAGTTCCATTTCTCTCCAGATAGAAGTCGTTTGCAGATCCAAAACATATCCTTGCAGATATCAGAGGTATGTCAAGCAATTGAAATCGATGTTAAAGGGGCTGTGTCATGGCAGTCCAGTTCATTTTGTTTAATTTTGCCAATTACTCGCCCTCAATCGCTACGGAACTTACAGTAAGCAAGGAAATTACATGTAAATGACAAAATCAGGGATCCGAGACAAACAAATATGCTCCTGAGTATTATTTTTGAAGTTGCAAGCAGCAGGGATCAACTTTGAAAAACTGTTAAGCTGAACAGTTTTCAAAAACCCTAATTTTAATCCGTCAATCTTTTTCAGTTTTGTCCATCCGTGGTATCCATTGTTTCTGTTATGTTATCTTAACCTTTCTTTAAAGTTTTAAGCGGTTATTTTTATGTTTCCCTTAACTTACCCGGCATTTTGTAATTTCCTACATGTAATTTGGCTGAATTTCGTGACACAGCTCCTTTAATGGCAATAATTTGGCACGCAACCACAATGAGTTTTTGACGAAATCGTTTTCCTTGCAGATTGGTAATAAAATGAGCTCAGTAAACAAAGATTTGCCGATGAGAAAATGTCAAGTGGTTGATTTAGAAGAAGCTGTGGAAAATATGCGCCGTTTAACCAAGGAGAAACCTCGAACAGGCTTTCTCGGGAAAGAATTTCTGATTTATCCTGAAGTGTTCCATCCAGATCCTTGGCACGAGATTATAGCCTACGTCAACAAAGAAGTGATTGAGGTGATCAAAACGAAACTGTTGATGAAATTTGAAGACGCCCCATTCAATTTTCTGGAAGTAGGTTGTGGCACAGGTTATACAGCTATCAATGCTGCTCTGATTTCGCACCAGTGCAAAGTCTGGGCGACGGACATCAACCCCACTGCTGTAAAAAACACCGTTAAAAATGCAAAGTTGCATGGAGTAGATGATCGAGTGATAGCTGTCGCTGCTGACGTCTTTGACCACAAGGAAATCGCTGGAAAAAAATTCGACATGATCTACTTTAATTGTCCATGGCATGACCGGCACCCGAGTCCCGGAAACGAGGTAGACTTGCTCATGCGCAGTCTTACTGATTCTGGGTACCAAACCTTGCGCCGTTTCCTTTCACAAGCCAGGATCTTTCTAAAGGATTCAGGCTGTGTTTTCCTTGGATTTTCCTTGACTTTTGGTTCTAAAGAGTTGTTTGAAAAGGTAGTTGCAGAAACTAAGTGGAGGTACAAAATATATTCCATGAAAATCTTTCCGCTTTCCCTGGGATCAGAACTATAGAAGAGATATCTATTTTGGAGCTTTGTGAACAAAATGAGAAATAATTAAACAAGCAAGCAAGTAAACGAAGAAAACGGAACGTTTACTTTTCGAGTTAGGGTGACTAATTTTCGTTCAAGCGTTTTTAAGTTCTTTTTAAATATGCGTTCAGGTATTCAGTTTAAGGGACTTCAAATCATTTGCTTTACCTTATGCAAAGTTATCAGTCAGCCTGCCGCAGGGAGTTGAACCTGTACCAGTCGCGAAAAAAGTTCATGTTATCGAAAATAACCGAATATTAAATAAGGCAAGACAGTTATCTCTGAGGAAGGAATGCAATGCAAGTATCATGCATCTTCACTTCAAGCACAGTAGGAGATATTGACATTAACAAAAAAAGGAATATAAATTAATATGCAGGGCTGGACACTGTACTTAAACTGGACTGACATAAAAGCACAGACAAACTGTATACACAGTTCAATGTTTGGGACTGCAGAACACTGTCTTAGTTTATTTCCAACTTGTAAAACGCTAAAAACATGGTTCGAGTTGTAATGAATGATCTGAGGGGAAACAAAAATTACTTCCACTTAGTGGGAAGTTTGAGTTATTGAGGGTTCCAGTTACCAAGGGAGAAATTGCAGTAAATGTATAAAGGAAATCCAGGGGAAATCGATTTTAGTCCGATCGAGTTAGCACAAGGTTCGAGTCATTGGCAGTCGACGGTACTAGCTTGTTGGCTCGATCTATGATAAACAATTGACTGGCTTCAGTCACCCCAAAAGGCCACAAAATATACAGCCATAAAACGCATTTGTTAGCCCTTTCTGGCCTTTTTACCAACTGAAATGACAGATTTCCTACCCTTTCGTATATTACAACTAGTGAAATCACTACCCTTTCATATACCTGAAGCCTGAAAAAGGGTACAGTTCAGGTGGAGCCCCCCTGTATAGGCCCAAGGGTTCTATATGCATATTTCCTGACAGCCTTATTATAGAACACAAAACACAACTGTGGGATTGACTGACAGGAAGGAACCGAAGAAGTCAGACCTCTCTAAAACAGCCTACACTGGCTGCCAGTTCATGTCAACAATGATTAATCTTAAAGCTACTATTATTGACATACACACTGACAGCACGTGACAGTGATTAGCTGGTATTAAAAATATCTCATAAATAATTCCATCAATATCTATGTACCCGAACAAGCTATGGTCATTTTTCATTTTCTGACACAGTGAAGGCTACCATGGCACTCGAACTTGTTAAAAAAAACTCTGTCGCTTTGTTCCAAACTTACGTAAGTGTAAATAACCCAAAATCAAGTAACATGAATCCATGCTTTCTTTACATGTATACATGGATGTATGTCGCAAAGACTTAATTCCCCGTGGCATCCGGGAAGTTAACACGCTTGCCCCGCATTTGAACCATAACGGAGGGTCCCTAATTGGTTTTACGGAATGCAGGATTTGCTTTATTTGAGGGCCGAGATGTATTCCTGTGTTTTTTGGTGTGAATTCATCGATTTTGTCATTTTTTTTGGCTGTTATTGTGTGACGAGAGTGACAGGGGTCACACAATAGCAGCCAAAAAACCAACTAAATCGATGAATTCACACCAAAAAACACGCTAATACATCAAAGGTAAGTCTCCTTTATTTACCTTGTAGAAAAAAAAGGTAAAAATAATGATATTTAGCCTTCACAGACCTCAGTAGTTTATTTCTCTTACAAAGAGTCACAACGGTCGCTTGTAACGCAACAGCGACTCTCTTGTGTAACACACTTGTAACATAAGCTTGCGACGCCTGTGCCAAGTAATGAGATATAACTCTCCGACCTCTCGCACCTAAGGTCGATGCTATTTGGTCGCGAACCCGACAAAATGACCCGACATGGAATCGAAGATTATTTGGAGTTGAGTGATTGTGAATTCATCACAACACAACATTTACCGAAACCTGTCGATTATTACTCCTCACAGTTCCATTTCTCTCCAGATGGAGATCTCAGAGGTATGTCAAATATGGCGGAATTACAGGATTTCCGCGACTTTCAGGGGTTCTTTGACACTGATTGGGAGTTACATGTACTGGTAATGTTTTCTCTGGTGTTTTCTTAACGGGTATGACCACCGTTATATAAATATAAAACGATAAACATCATTCAAGATCTTACCTTCGATCAAGGACAACTTATCCGCCTACACACCAACTTCTTTTGTATGAATTCCCACGTGCAGCAGATTTAAACCAAAGTTTGCAGACCCTTGTGAACAATGGCGTGACAGCGATCGTCTGCCTTTAATTAATAAACCATCATAGTCTTTCAAACCAAGAAAGATGATAAACACTGGGGTTTTTTTTCTTTGAATTTATCCTGAGCCGGTGAGGGGTAGACAGCGAGTAGAAAATTTCCAGAAAACGTCTTGGATGTAAACCGATTTTTAAGGGATTCGAACGGCCGCCATTTGAAAGCACTCGTTCCCAGTACTCTTTGACCATTTTCTTGTTTTTACTTCATGTATGCTTCATGTAAAGGTGTATTTAACTTCAATTCGAATGAAATATATATCTGTGGGTATCTTTTCAACAAGATTTCATGACCAAAAAGAGAATTATTTAAAGCCGCTATCAACAACTTAGCCCGAGTTCAACATTTTTCTGTTTCTTTGTTCAGTAATTGGCCGTTGTTTATAAAGTTGAGCAGGCGGGCGCGGGAAAGTTAATAGGCTGATTTAGCAACAGAACCGGGAAAGTCGACGACGGGAAAGCGCGCGCAAAAGACTAAATTCGACTTCCGGTGCGCAATTTGCAGCTCTACCATTAATCAAGCCGGTTCTTTGATTTGTGGGCGCCGTCGTCAACTGACATTCCCGTTCTATTGCTAAACCAGCCTATTTTGATCGAGAACGGCACTGCTTTATTTTATAAAATGTCATCGCTGGTAACACAAAGCGATTTAGTCGGGTTTAGTCTTGTTTTCCAAAAGCTGAAAAAGGACTGTCATTGGCTAAACACTGCCCCCTCCGGGGGAGGGGGGGGGGGTGAGTACTCCCTATAATGGCTGATTACGGGGGCGGCTTCGCCCAAAATTAGCCTGCATGACAGGCGCTTTATGAGCCAAGCGGGGTGAACGCGATATTTCGCGCGGAGCGCGACACTAGATGTCACACTAGCGCGAAGCGCGAGACGAGGGGAAGAGAAAAATAAAGCGCCTGTTCGCAGTCCATTGTTCTTGCTGTTCCACCAATACTCGACCGTCCATCAGGTAGACGGTCATGCTGATTGGTCAATTAGTACCACGTGATGATGACGTAGCGTGATCAAGATGGGTGAACAAAAATTGCGGCCTTGAGTTTGGAAGAAGCTATAGAAAGTGCTCTCGAAAGTTTTCCCAATATCGATTGTTTAAAGGATGAACAGACGAAATATATCGCCGCACTGCTACAGAAGAAAGACGTGTTGGGTTTGTTACCAACAGGATTTGGTAAAAGCTTAATTTTCCAACTATATCCGCGAATCTTCGAGTTGGTGAACGGCAGGAAAAATTGTCACGTTATCATTGTTAGCGCGTTGAATGCTATAACAGAAGAACAGGTTCAGGAACTTGCCGCCATAGGCATATCAGCTGTAGCTGTTGGCGATAGCCGTGAAACGGATGAAAATATACTAAAGGGCGAATACAAGTTGGTGTTTGGTAGTGCAGAAATGTGGCTGAGGAAGACCTGGATAAATAACTTCAAGAAGTTCGCCCTGAGATTTTCTGGAAACTTTTGGATTTTGAAAAACATGTTTACGTGCGGACTACTAATTCAATTACGGCGATTGTCACGGAATGGATTTTTTACGGATTGCCTTTATTCACGGGATTTGACTTTTGGATTTGACTTCCACAAGATCACTGGATTCTGTTAAGTACGAATCAGGAACTTTTATTGCGGATTTTGTTTGAAGTTTTGTCATCAAAGGCCCGCTGAATGGAATCTATTTATGGAACAAAGCAGGACTGTGCGTGGGAACTTTGTGTGAACACCTTAAAGGCTTCTTGTGAGGAATTTGTTTTCGTGGATCAAGGACTTTGCAAGTGGATTTTATTGCCAAGTAATTCAGGAACATTCGCACAGAACTCTTGAGGAAATATTAGAGACTATTTTATCGGGATTTTGTTTGAACTTTATGCGATCAAAAGTTTTAGTGAAGTTTTTTTTTTTGTTTTCGTGACTCGCAGTTTTTCCCGTAACTGATTTTGACCTTTGTAACCTTGAACCGATAAAGGAATGACATTCAGTTTGGTGTTTAAGTTAGATGTGACAACTAAATAAATTATTGCTGTTTAACACTGTCCTACATAAAGAATTAAATGATTTAGGCCCGTAAACTTTGGTAGGAGTTCTCGAAGCCATGGAAACAGTCGTAACTCCTCACAATTTTCGCACGATAATGATCGTGTTTTGATTGGTTCTTTTGACATCACCGCGTAAGTGGGCGGAACGGCAAGAACAATGGACTGCGAACAGGCGTTTTATTTTTCTCTTCCCCTCGTCTCGCGCTTTGCGCTATCGCGTTCACCTCGCTTGGCTCATAAAGCGCCTGTCATGCAGGCTACCCAAAATCAAAGGGTTGACTTTGTTTTGCTTCAGGTATATGAAAGGAGAAAGATTTCACTTATATCATGAAAGGGTAGCCAAAAAATCTGTCATTCAGGTAAATAAGAAGGCCCGAAAGGGTTGGAAGATGCGTTTTATGGTTGTTAAAAAGTCGAGAAAAAACGTTCTACAGTTAAAAGGGATGCAAAGTTCCGAAATATGTAGGTAAACAGTAGAGCGCGCAAGTGTTGGCCTGTTGTAAATCGAAAACTGCATGCAAGGCTGTAAGGCAGTATTGGTTTCTTTTGTTTTTTTTCTTAGTATTAACTGTATTCACAAGTAGCTCCTCGAAAACTGCCGTAAATCGTTTACCACCGAAACACTTATTTCTGAAATTCACTGAATGCGTCTACGAGGTTGAATTCAGGTTAAAAAATGATAATGGTCTTTATTTCACATAAGATGAAGAGAAATCGAAGAAAATGGTTATGCAAAATTTGGGGCTGGGTACTCCGGAGATGGAGTACTCAGCGAATTCGAAGTTTTATACGGAGCGGGCTCGGCCCCGACCAAGCTTCAGAAAAGGTACCTTTTTCGTATACCTTCTATTGACAAATGGTACCCCTTTCACCGTAGGTCCTAGTTTAGAACACTACCGTTTTAACTGCTGTAAAGGCACCGTCTTTTGAATATGAAAGAATCACTAAACCTGGAGGAAAATGCGTCTGTAAGCCTTTTTGGTCCTTTCACAGATCGAAATGACAGCTTTTGCTACCCCTTCATTCATGTCTTTCAACTAACGAAACCCCTAACCTTTCAAAGCCTGAAAAGGTACCTCTCTCTGGCGAAGCCTCATCGTATATACGCTGTAGAAGGACGGATGGAGTCCCAAAACCAATTAACTCCCACAAGTTATTGGTATGTACTTTTCCCTATAATACCTGTATTGCAGCCGGACTTGTCAGAGCTGCACTGTACAGTAGATAGAGAACAATCTAATACGATGCCAAGCAGATGATGACAATAGGCAAATGCATGCAGCCATCAACCTGGGGATGCTATTAAGATAAAACCCCAAATTCTCTTACCTATATATTTTACAAGAAAATGTGTCGCAGCCAGAAAGGAGAATCACTAATCAGTTCTTGGGAGTTACAGGGAGAAGCAGAAAGAATAATTTTTTTAGGGTCGGTACATAATATGTCGGTTTTTTTTTTCTTCAACTGCAATTTTAATCTTGGTTTTCAGCCTGGTTATGCATGCTCCATTTTATGGGATGATAAATGAGAGCGGTTGAGATAAATCTTCTAAATGCGGTTAATTGCAGTAGTGTCTGGAGTGAGATTAATACAATGTATGAATCCAGCGTTATTTTTAACACTATTTGATCGGCGCTATAGGTACTTTTGAAGTATTTCAAGCACATACCATCTCACAGCAAAACAACAATAGCAATCGACACTAACTATAGATAATTCGGCCTTGGGGATGATTAGGGTATCCAGTACCGCAATCACCGCAAAACAACTTATGGTCTTGTTCATTGTGATCGCATTTATATTTAGTACCAACATTGCTCACAACAACTCGCAAATTCACTGCAAATAATACGCCTTCACAGCTATTTCGTATCAGACTATTGTCCTGAGTTTGCACACCCATCTAAAGGTTTATTGCAAGGGGAAATTACTCATGAATAATCGGAAACGGTATATCTCCTTTTCCACTGAGCAACAGGAACACGGACAGAAATAGCCACCATAAAACACCTCAAATGCACCGTCATGGAGAACGTGGAGTTTCCATTTCCGTAAATTAATTGGTTCAAAGTTCCGTAGAACACAGCGTTGTCGTAAGAAAACCATTTTGAACGCTTGTATTGCTAAAGATACCTCTGTTCCGACAACATCCCCAAAGTTCTCGAATATCATGCTCGATTTCAAAATCTTCCACTACAACATTTATCATTCGCTTTCTATCAAAGATGGTGGAAAAGTTCCTTGTTTTCGCGGTCTGTGGGTCAGAACTGCTTACCGGGCTACAAACGTCTCCCGTTACCGAATAACTCCTCTCCTTTTTATAAGGCTGCAATTTCCTCTTTTTCGGAACTGTATGGCTGACGCAGTGTTGTTTGTTGAGTCTGGAACCGTCAACGTTGGGACTTTTTTGTATCGCAAAGCTCGTTGCTTGACAAAACGCATCTCTTGGACAAGAAATCGACGCCGAGCGCAATCGTGTCTTGTCCTGTTGTTGCCTCCAGCTCAAAAAGGCAAAAGCTTTTAAGAAATCACCCTTCATGACTGTCCTCAATATTTAGCGTCTGACACAGTAGTCTGTATTGTCTATATTGTGCGTTGGTACAGTAAAACTGGCGAATATCATTAGTCGAGATCAGATAGTCACGTGTTATTACGTTATTGGGTTGATCACTGATCGCCAGACGTAAAAACAAAATTCCGTGAAAGTCAAGTGAATAACATTTGACCCGCTCAATTTCCCGTCTTGTTTATCTGGTTTTGTATGTCCATGACGAGAGCTCAGCTTTGACCTTCGGCGGGGAAATCATAAAAATCTAATGCGTGGTGAAAACTGCTCAGTTCGAGGGCGGATCTGGGTGTGATTCAGTTTGGGCAAGAAGTTAATTCCCAAACCTACCACTGTTATCGATTTTTTTTTCAAATTTCTCGGTGCAAATATAAGACTGTGTTGCCTCGATGCGAGACTCTTTTCGATCTAGATCTGTTGCCGAATATTGTTTGAAATCACTTAAAACACAGCCTCCCCCCCCCCACCCCCTTCACTAAAAACTAAAATGACTGGCCCCTTTAATTCATAGCTACAGCAATCAGTATCATTTACCAATCGAGACAGGAGGAGGGCTGAACGATTTAAAAGAAAAGGCTGGACCGACAAATTACGTCATTGCTAAGCATTGCCAAGCCCATAATATTGACAAAGGGTACAGTAAAAATCCACGTGTAAGAACCTTATCTTTTGAAGTCTGGCAAAGTAGGTTCTTGTTATACAGAACATACATATGCATTGTTATCTATAAGGATTTTCTTCTAATTTAAATTTGCAATCGTCGTTGAAATATTCATCATAGTTCAATTGTAACCCACTGTTCCTTTGAACCCACTGTTCCTCTGTGCCTACCTTTCCTCTGTGCCCACTGTTCCTCTGTGCCTACTGTTCCTCTGTGCCCACTGTTCCTCTGTGCCTACCGTTCCTCTGTGCCCACTGTTCCTCTGTGCCCGCTGTTCCTCTGTGCCTACCGCTCCTCTGTGCCCACTGTTCCTCTGCTGCTACTGATCCTCTGTGCCCACTGTTCCTCTGTGCCTGCTGTTTCTCTGTGCCTACTGTTCCTCTGTGCCCAATGTTCCTCTATGCCTACTGTTCCTCTTGGTTAAACAGGTTCTTGTATTTTTGTTAATGGAAATGGCAAATTTCTACTGTGCCAGCAGCTTCTTAAACCACTTGGTTCTCACAAGCGGGAAAAGACTATTCTATTCATAGATTTACACATTTGCTAATGTCTTTGCTTTTTTGCCAAACAAAAGAACGAAGGGAGAACCGAAAAGAACTTTTTAGGGGAGTTCTAATGGAGTTTGTAAATAATCTAGTAAGTTTTCTGTTAAAAAAAGCACGTATCAATTGAGTCACAAACTTACACGACAAAAGTAATTGTACGGATCGAACAGAACAAAGGAATGTACTGCCAGAGTAATCAAAGAGCCAAAACTTGAAACAATGGCTAGTTTTGGGCTATTTTCACTGAATTCTCTGAGAACGAGCGGTTTGTCCTTCCTAATGAACTGCTAATGACTTTCCATGGCATTGAAGACCTCAATCTAAAATCTCTATACATGAACGAATTAACACATGTCTTTGCATAAGTACATGGATAACTCAAGTCAACACCCTACCCCAAAAATACTTATCGTAGGCGTTTTTATAACACTGCTAAAAGAGTCCTTAAGTGTGAGGTCATAAAAAATTAAATGTGTGAAATTATGAGATTTTTCGGAGTATTATATTATAAAAGAACAACATTTCGAAACGTTATATGTTTCTGGGAAACTGCCCACCTACCCCTCCCCTAAGCCAACGTTTTGCCATAAGTGAGAAGTAAGTGTTAATGTTGGCTTAGGGGAGGGGTAGGTGGTTGTTTTGTGGTGTGAGTATTATTCAGTGTGTGTTCAATTTTTGTATTACGTCATTTTTTGATTGCACCTGTCAGCAATACCAAGACAGTCAAACGACCTTTTTTGACAGAAAAGGCCTTCTCTTCGTATACGTTTTCATTGACAAATGGTATCCCTTTTGCATGCCTAGTTCAGAGCACGGCATCCTTTTTTAACTGCTGCAGGTGCAGTGTCTTAAGGATATGAAAAAGTCATTGAACCAGGAAGTTTTCGTGACTTTTTCGCAGTCGTAAAATGCATCTGATCCTTTTCTTTCTCTTAGCAGTGGAACACCAAAATAGCGCTAAGTCGCTGAAAACGCTTCAAAACGACCCGAGACGCGGGCAGACAACAAAAGAATACAACAAGGCAATAAGGTACGTCGATTTTATTTAAAAACATAACATTTTTTCTCTTTTAAGAAAAACGGTTTACATCCCATACAAGCCTTTGTAAATAACCGTTTGTAACACAACACCGCTTGCAAGCAAGAGTCACGTCCGCGTTCACGTAATGAGCTTGGGCCGCCTGTGGTCGAAAAACTGCTGTCCAACCTAGGGGGTAGAAACAAGCGACGACAAATTCTAACAACACTGACCGGAATCTGTTACCCTGGGTACCAGAGGTTTTTCTCGCGTGCGGCGGGAATTTTCGGTGTTGTCTTCGAGATTAGGATCTGAAAATCACTATCCGTGAGAATTTAACATCCCGCTAAAAACGCTAACGAGCTGGTCCATGCGTGACAAAACATTGCCAGAAACCGTCACTTTCACGGACAAAAAGAAAATCGCTTATAATTATTCAGATCCAGAAGGCACTTTAGAGAAATTAAACAACCTAAAACACTTATTTAGCCTCACTGAAGAGCTTAACATTTCAAACGAGGTCAAAGAAAATGCTCTTGCATCAGAGGGCAAATCATATGCCGACCAGACACAATAACCGCAGAAAATCAATATGCGTGTCACGACCTCTCAGTATGAAATAATCGGCAACAATTAAATTTGCTCAGTCAAAACGTTTTTCTCCAGAGCATAATCTACCCATCACGGAAAAAATTCATTGGAACAAGCAGCATTTTGGCATGAGGTAAAAGTCGTGTGTTGCCTTCCGACCTTCCTTTTATACTACAAATACATGTTTTGTTTTTATATTCATAATCCATCAATACAAACTATTTCAAAACATGTTGTAATGTAATCGTTTGAAATAGGAAATTAGTAACAAAAGCTGAATTGGTGATAAAAGCTTAATTGCGTTAAATAAAATTAAACACTCCACTTGTTTGCTCATAGCTTTTAACTTGTCCTTCTAGTACATTGCTTATCATGCTTTTCCAAAACTTTCCAAAGCCAACACACAACGCAACAACACTTCTAAAGTTGGAAATATTCTTTCACGTGCTGGTCTATTCTTGTCAACCAATTGTAGCGTCTGTTAGATTCAAAGTCCCTCAGGTGGTCGTTAGTAGCCAATCAGCCGTCTTGTCCAAAATCTGGACCAACTGATTTAACCGTGCTAACGATTGGATCGGCGCCATCAAAGCAATAGCGCTCTGCTCCAGAGGCTTTTCGCGCGGGTCACTATAAAGACTTGACAGAAACCGGAAACCGCGCTAGAAAAGTCTCTGGCACCCAGGGTAGGAATCTGTCGAATTATTACTCCTGAAAGTTCCATTTCTCTCTAGATAGAAGTCCTTTGCAGATTCAAAACATATCCTTGCAGATATCAGAAGTATGTCAAGCAATTGAAATCGATGTTCATGGGGCTGTGTCACGGCAGTCCAGTTCATTTTATTTAATTTTGCCAATTACTCGCCCTCAATCGCTATGGAACTTAAAGTAAGCAAAGAAATTACACGTAAATGGCAAAATCAGAGATCCGAGACAAACAAATATGTCTCCTGAGCATTATTTTTGAAGTTGCAAGCAGCAGGGATCAACTTTGAAAAACTGTTAGGCTGAACAGTTTTCAAAAACCCTAATTTTAATCATTTCAATCTTTTTCAGTTTTGTCCATCCATGGCATCCATTGCTTCTGTTATTTTATTTTAACCTTCCTTTAAAGTTTTAAGCGCTTATTTTTATGTTTCTCTTAATTTAACCGGCATTTTGTAGCTTCCTAAATGTAATTTGGTGAATTTCGTGACACAGCTCCTTTGATTGGCAATCATTAGGCACGCAACCAAAACGAAATCGTTTTCCTTGCAGATTGATAATAAGATGAGCTCAGTAAATAAAGATTTGCCGACGAGGAAATATCAAGTGGCTGATTTAGAAGAAGCTGTGGAAAATATGCGCCGTTTAACCAAGGAGAAACCTCGAACAGGCTTTCTTGGGAAAGAATTTCTGATTTATCCTGAAGTGTTCCATCCAGATCCTTGGCACGAGGTTATAGCCTACATTAACAAAGAAGTGATTGAAGTGATCAAAACGAAATTGTCGACAAAATTTGAAGACGCCCCATTCAATTTTCTAGAAGTAGGTTGTGGCGCAGGTTATACAGCTATCAATGCTGCTCTGATTTCGCACCAGTGCAAAGTCTGGGCGACGGACATCAACCCCACTGCTGTAAAAAACACCGTTGAAAATGCAAAGTTGCATGGAGTAGATGATCGAGTGATAGCTGTCGCTGCTGACGTCTTTGACCACAAGGAAATCGCTGGAAAAAAATTCGACATGATCTACTGGAATTGTCCATGGGATGACCAGCACCCGAGGCCCGGAAACGAGGTAGAATTGCTCATGCGCAGTATTGCTGATCCTGGGTACCAAACCTTGCGCCGTTTCCTTTCACAAGCCAGGATCTTTCTAAAGGATTCAGGCTGTGTTTTCCTTGCATTTTCCTTAACTGCTGGTTCTAAAGAGTTGTTTGACAAGGTAGTTGCAGAAACTGAGTGGAGGTACAAAATATATTCGACGAAAATCTTTCCGCTTTTCCTGGGATCAGAACATAAAGAAGAGGTATCTATTTTGGAGCTTTGTGAACAAAATGAAAAATAATTAAACAAGCAAGCAAGCAAACGAAGAAAACGGAACGTTTACTTTTCGAGTTAGGGTGACTAATTTTCGTTCAAGCGTTCTTAACCCCATCACTGCCAGAGTGCTTGATGGAGTTTTGTAAGGTGACTATAACTTTTGATTCTGTGGACCAAATCCTATGATGTGACCATTCAAATGAAAGCTCTCTGCCTGTACTTCATAGTGCTATTTGTTTTACAAAATTTCACAAAATGAAATTTGGAAATTAAGTCGAAATTTGCTTTTGGCTAAATTTGGGAGTGAAAGGGTTAATTTCATTTTAAATATGCGTTCAGGTTTTGAGTTTAATGTGACAGGGTCACTAGACCTAGAATTTCACTACTTTTCATTATATCAAGAAATATATTACTTTTCTATTATTTTGCTCCATTATTTTGCGCTTAGGAACTTCCCGGTTTGATTTAGCAAGCTTGTGTATCGCTTAGGAATGATAGTACGTGTGCCTACAAACCCACATATTAGGGCCATTTATACGAGGAAAAATAAGACGCGTCTTACATAAGACGCGAACTTTCCGCATAAAAGGCACATTTCGTCTAAAATAAGACGCGGCTTAGCTAAGACGCGTCTAATTAGATAAGACATGCTCGTATAAATAGTACAGTTCGCGTCTTATTTAAGACGCGTCTATTTTTCCTCGTATAAATGGCCCTATTATTGCCTAAATGCCGTAGCGGATATTAGCTTTTCGTGGCTTTTCTTTTCGGTAGATTATTTTAATCATTTAATTGACCTTATCTCTTTAAGTTAGTGGGATTAACCTAAGGAAATCATGGCGTTCTGTTTTACTGTGGTTTGGCAACACACCTTTTACTGTTTGCTGCGTGCAAAATTATTTAACACTTTGGTATAGGTAGAGGCACGTTTTAGCCGTAATTCAGTTGAGTTTGGACGTCACTGAAGAAACTACAGCAGCTGTAAAGTGAACAAGCGAACTTGCTTCTATAGCAAGGTACGATAGTTTGGTTTGTTTATCATTTAGCTTAAGTACTTGACCTCGTTAATTACCGAATAATTTAGTCTTAGTTTATTCTTTTCTTAGTTATAATTCTGTTTAGTGATTTAAGTAATTCTATGTAACTTTTTTATTTGTTATAATTTCGCTATTTCAATGGCAATTAGTAGGAACTAGGCCAGTTTGTTCTGTTATTCATCGAATTTCTCGTTTTGTTTTCGCTGCTGTTATTCGCTTTATTTTTGTAATCGGAGACGCATATTCTTCGTAGCGTCGCTAAATATTCTCTTCGTTTCGTTTGCGTATTATTACACACCTTCTGTAGTAAATTCATTTTGTTTATTGCAAATCTCTCTTTCTGTTTACAACTGTTAGTTGGCCAGTTTTGTTCTTCTATCATATATCCTAGTCTTTTGAATTAGTTTGTCTTTGTTTTAATTAAACATAGGTCGTGCTGTTAGGTCAGGATTATCTGTTCGCAAATTAGTTCTTTTCCGTCCCACTTAATTACTTTTGTTTCGTTCTAACCTTGTATCTTGAATGTAGAATCCCGTTGTTTATCATGTTATAGCCGTTGGATACCATTTCACTGTAGAATTTGCCATTTATACATTCACTAGTTATTTTAACGCTCACGCGTGTCGCTTTAGCAACTCGCGTCAAGTATTCTGTCACGGGTTCTCAAATTTAATTTGCATGACACTTACGTCACTTCCGTTCTATTTTTGTCTTCAAAATATAGCTTTTCTGTTTTGTATTTTTATCTTTTCCTGGTGTTAGTTTAAACATATTTGGTAGTTGTTTACACTTTCAACTACAGATCATTGTGTTCTATTTGCAACAGAATATCTTTGTTTTCTTTTTATGAATTCTACAATAACTTAGTTTACAGTTTAGAATATGTTTTTTTGGTTTTCGATATTCTTCTGTAGTCCTTAGTCTATTGCATTGTATTTTGCATTATTTTGTTGCACGCAAACATTTAGTTTAATCTGTATTCTTTTCCTAGGTTTAATCTTTCAGTAGTTCCCGTTTATTTTATTTTGTTTCATTTTATTGTTGCTGTACTGCTGATGGATTTGAGTTTCAAATAAATTGCTTTGGAAAATCCTTGAATCCTTCTCGTTCCTGCCGCTGACCGCCCCGTCCTGTTACATTTTAAGGACTTCAAATCATTTGCTTCACCTTATGTAAAGTTATCAGTCAGCCTGCCGCAGGGATTTGAACCTGTAACAGTCATGTTATCGAAAATAACCGAATATTAAATAAGGCAAGACAGTTGTCATTGACGAAGGAATGTAATGCAAGTACTATTGACATTAAAAAAAGGAATATATATTAATATACAGGGCTGGACACTGTACTTAAACTGGACTGACAAAAAAGCACAGATGAACTGTATACACAGTTCAATGTTTGGGACTGCAGTACACCGTCTTAGTATATTTCCAACTTGTGCCACGCTAAAAGCATGGTTTGAGTTGTAATGATCTGAAGGGAAACAAAAATTACTTCCACTTAGTGGGAAGTTTGAGTTATCAAGGGTTTGAGTTACCAAGAGAGAAATTGCAGTAAATGTATAAAGGAAATCTAGGGGAAATCGATAGTTAGCACAAGTTCGAGTCAATGGGAGTCCACGGTACTAGCTTGTTGGCTCGATCTATGGTAAGCAATTGACTGGCTTCAGTCACCCCAAAAGGCCACAAAGATATACATCCATAAAACGTATTTGTTAGCCCTTTCTGGCCTTTTTACCAACTGAAATGACAGATTTCCTACCCTTTCATATATTACAACTAGTGAAATCACTACCCTTTCATATACCTGAAGCCTGAAAAAAGGTACCCATTTCAGGTGGAACCTCCATGTACAGGCCCAAGGGTTCCATATGCATATTCCCTGACTGCCTTATTATAGAACACAAAACACAACTGTGGGATTGACTGACAAGAAGGAACAAGTCAGGCCTCTCTAAAACAGCCTACACTGGCTGCCAGTTCATGTCAACAATGAATAATCTTAAAGCTACTATTATTGACATACACACTGACAGCACGTGACAGTGATTAGCTGGTATTAAAAATATCTCATAAATAATTCCATCAATATCTATGTACCCGAACAAGCTATGGTCATTTTTCATTTTTTGACACAGTGTAGGTTACCATGGCACTTGAACTTGTTAAAAAAAATCTGTTGCTTTGTTCCAACCTTACGTAAGTGTAAATAACCCAAAATCAAGTACCATGATATCCATGCTTTCTTTGCATGTATACATGTATGTATGTCGCAAAGACTTCCCCGTGGCATCCGGGAAGTTAACACGCTAGTCCCACATTTGAGCCATAACGGAGGGTCCCTATTTGATTTTACGAAATGCAGGATTTGCTTTATTTGAGAGCCGAGATGTATTCCTGTGTTTTTTGGTGTGAATTCATCGATTTTGTCGTTTTTTTTGGCTGTTATTGTGTGACAAGAGTGACAGGGGTCACACAATAGCAGCCAAAAAACCAACTAAATCGATGAATTCACACCAAAAAACACGCTAATACATCAAAGGTAAGTCTCCTTTATTTTCTTTGTAGAAAAAAAGTAAAAATGATGGTATTTAGCCTTCACAGACCTCGGTATTTTATTTCTCTAACCAAGAGTCTCAACGGTCGCTTGTAACGCAACACCGACTCTCTTGTATAACACACTTGTAACATAGGCTTGGGACGCCTGTGCCAAGTAATGAGATGTAACTCTCTGACCTCTCTAAGGTCGATGTTATTTGGTCGCAAACCCTACAAAATGACCCGACATCGAATCGAAGATTATTTGGAGTTGAGTGATTGTGAATTCATCACAACACAACATTTACCGAAACCTGTCGATTATTACTCCTGACAGTTCCATTTCTGTCCAGATGGAGATCTCAGAAGTATTTCAAATATGGGTAGTTTCGAAAACGAAGCACTCGAAAACGAAGACCGAAGCACGAAGCACCCAAATCTCGAAAACGAAGCACCCAAATCTCGAAAACGAAGCACCCAAAACTCGAAAACGAAGCACCCCTAGATCGAAAACGAAGCACCCTAGATAGAAAACGAAGAACCCAAAATCTCGAAAACAAAGCACCCAAAACTCGAAAACGAAGACCCCTAAATCTCGAAAACGAAGCACCCAAAACTCGAAACCTCTGTAGGTTTAATAAGTGCAACTTTACGTCTTACATGACGCAATCCGAATCAGGTGGAGGCAGCGGATGCGTCCGCACCTCTAAAGGTCCACAAAATCCATCCCAAGGTTTTATAACCAACTGTTTCACTGAACGTTTCTTTGTAGGATATCCTGTATTAATTTTATTATTAGTCTCGCTATACTTGATACATCTTACCTTAATATGCATTTTTTCGGTACACATACATGTTTATGTAGACTTCAAAACTGTCCGTCAGCAGATTTTGGCGTATTCAAGTGCGCGTGAGCAGTAACACAAAAGGTCTGAAACGAGGCTGAAAACGGAGTGTGAGGCTCGCGCGTATATGGCTTACGCCACGCTTTACCGACTTCTTTACTGATTTTAAGAAAAGAATCCGATTGTTTTGCAGTCTAACATATATCTATGACACTGGGTATCTATGACACTGCGTGATCAGATCAGATCAGATCCAGGCACAATTTGTTCTAGGGTAATAGCCTGGGCCCAGGCTCTATGGTGGGGAACAGGAGAATTCGATTCGTTATCGTGCTTGATTCCTGCTGTGGCATTGGTCTCGTGTTTATCAAGGACAGACCGGTTTCGAGTTTTTGGGTGCTTCGTTTTCGATCTAGGGTGCTTCGTTTTCGAGATTTAGGGGTCTTCGTTTTCGAGGTTTGGGTGCTTCGTTTTCGATTTAGGGTGCTTCGTTTTCGAGTTTTGGGTGCTTCGTTTTCGAGATTTGGGTGCTTCGTGCTTCGGTCTTCGTTTTCCAGTGCTTCTTTTTCGAAACTACCGTCAAATATGGTGGAATTACAGGATTTCAGCGGCTTTCAGGGGTTCTTTGATACTGATTGGGAGTTACATGTACTGGTAATGTTTTCTCTGGTGTTTTCTTAACGGGTATGACCACCGTTATATAAATATAAAACGATAAACATCATTCAAGATCTTACCTTCGATCAACAACAACTTATCCGCCTACACACCAACTTCTTTTGTATGGATTCCCACATGCAGCAGATTTAAACCAAAGTTTGCAGACCCTTGTGAACAGTGGCGTGACAGCGATCGTCTGCCTTTAATAAACCATCATAGTCTTTCAAACCAAGAAAGATGATAAACACTGGGGTTTTTTTCTTTGAGTTTATCCTGAGCCGGTGAGGGGTAGACAGCGAGTAGAATATTTCCAGAAAACGTCTTAGATGTAAACCGATTTCTAAGGGATTCGAGCGGCCGCCATTTGAAAGCACTCGTTCCCAGTACTCTTTGACCATTTTCTTGTTTTTACTTCATGTATGCTTCATGTAAAGGTGTATTTAACTTCAATTCGAATGAAATATATATCTGTGGGTATCTTTTCAACAAGATTTCATGACCATAAAGAGAATTATTTAAAGCCGCTATCAACAACTTAGCCCGAATTCAACATTTTTCTGTTTCTTTGTTCAGTAATTGGCCGTTGTTTATAAGTTGAGCAGGCGGGCGCGGGAAAGTAAATAGGCTGATTTAGCAACAGAACCGGGAAAGTCGACGACGGGAAAGCGCGCGCAAAAGACTAAATTCGACTTCCGGTGCGCAATTTGCAGCTCTACCATTAATCAAGCCAGTTCTTTGATTTGTGGGCGCCGTCGTCAACTGACATTCCCGTTCTATTGCTAAACCAGCCTATTTTGATCGAGAACGGCACTGCTTTATTTTATAAAATGTCATCGCTGGTAACACAAAGCGATTTAGTCGGGTTTAGTCTTGTTTTCCAAAAGCTGAAAAAGGACTGTCATTGGCTAAACACTGCCTCCTCCGGGGGGGGGGGGGGGGGTGAGTACTCCCTATAATGGCTGATTACGGTGGCGGCTCCGTTGTAAATCGAAAACTGCCTGCAAGGCTGTAAGGCAGTATTGGTTTCTTTTGTTTTTTTTCTTAGTATTAACTGTACTCACAAGTAGCTCCTCGAAAACTGCCGTAAATCGTTTACCACCGAAACACTGCTTTTTCTGAAATTCACTGAATGCGTCTACGAGGTTGAATTCAGGTTAAATAATGATAATGGTCTTTATTTCACATAAGATGAAGAGAAATCGAAGAAAATGGTTATGAAAAATTTGGGGCTGGGTACTCCGAAGATGGAGTACTCAGCGAATTCGAAGTTTTATACGGAGCGGGCTCCGCCCCGACGAAGCTTCAGAAAAGGTACATTTTTCGTATACCTTCTATTGACAAATGGTACCCCTTTCACTGTAGGTCCTAGTTTAGAACACTACTGCTTCCGTTTTAACTGCTGTAAAGGCACCGTCTTTTGAATATGAAAAGAATCACCAAACCAGGAAGAAAATGCGTCTGTAAGCCGTTTTGGTCCTTTCAAAGATCGAAATGACAGCTTTTGCTCACCTTTCATTCATGTACTTCAACTAACGAAACCCCTAACCTTTCAAAGCCTGAAAAGGTACCTCTCTCTGGCGAAGCCTCCCCGTATATACGCTGTAGAAGGACAGATGGAGTCCTAACACCAATTAACTCCCACTGTGATTAGTATGTACTTCTCCCTATAATACCTGAGTTGCAGCCGGACTTATCAGACCTGCCCTATACAGTAGATAGAGAACAATCCAATACGATGCCAAGCAGATGATGACAATAGGCAAATGCATGCAGCTATTTGCCTGGGGATGCTATTAAGATAAAACCCCAAATTCTCTCACCTATATATTTTACAAGAAAATGTGTCGCAGCCAGAAAGGAGAATCACTAATCAGTTCTTGGGAGTTACAGGGAGAAGCAGAAAGAATAATTTTTTTAGGGTCGGTACATAATATGTCGGTTTTTTTTCTTCAACTGTAATTTTAATCTTGGTTTTCAGCCTGGTTATGCATGCTCCATTTTATGGGATGATAAATGACATCGGCTAAGAGAAATCTTCTAAATGCAGTGTCTGAAGTGAGATTAATACAATGTATGAATCCAGCGTTATTTATAACACTATTTGATCGGCGCTATAGGTACTTTTGAAGTATTTCAAGCTCATACCATCTCATAGCAAAACAACAATATAGCAATCGACACTAGCTATGGATAATTCGGCCTTGAGGATGATTAGGGTATCCAGTACCGCAATCACCGCAAAACAACTTGTGGTCTTGTTCATTGTGATCGCATTTATATTTAGTGCCGACATTGCTCACAACAACTCGCAAATTCACTGCAAATAATAAGCCTTCACAGCTATTTAGTATCAGACTATTGTCCTGAGTTTGCACACCCATCTAACGGTTTTTTGCAAGGGGAAATTAGTCATGGATAATCGGAAACGGTATATCTCCTTTTCCACTGAGCAACAGGAACACGGACAGAAATAGCCACCATAAAACCCCTCAAATGCACCGTCATGGAGAACGTGGAGTTTCCATTTCCGTAAATTGGTTCAAAGTTCCGTAGAACACAGCGTTGTCGTAAGAAAACCATTTTGAACCCTTGTATCGCTAAAGATACCTCTGTTCCGAAAACATCCCCAAAGTTCTCGAATATCATGCTCGATTTCAAAATCTTCCACTACAACATTTATCATTCGCTTTGTATCAAAGATGGTGGAAACGTTCCTAATGTTTTCGCGGTCCGTGGGTCAGAACTGCTTACCACGCTACAAACGCCTCCCGTTACCGAATAACTCCTTTCTCTTTTATAAGGCTGCAATTTCCGATTTTTGGGAACTGTATGGTCGGCGCAGTATTGTTTGTTGAGTCTGGAACCGTCAACGTTGGGACTTTTCTGTAACGCAAAGCTCGTTGCTTTACAAAACGCATCTCTTGGACATGAAATTGACGCGGAACGCAATCGTGTCTTGTCCTCTCATTGCTTTCAGCTTAAAAAGGCAAAAAATTTCAAGAAATCGCCCTTCATAATTGTCCAGAAGATTTAGCATCAGACACCGTAGTCTGTATTGTCTATTTTGCGCGCTGGTACGGTAAAACTGGCGAATCTGGTAGGCAGATTATAATTAGCTCATATTAGATAGTCACTTGATATTACGTTATTGGGTTGACAGATTGCCGGACGGAAAAACAAAATTCCGTGCAAGTCAAGTGCAATAACTGAATAACATTTGACCCGGTCAATTTCCCGTCTTGTTTATCAGGTTTTGTCCATGACGAGAGTTCAGCTTTGACCTTCGGCGCGGACGTTATTTAAATCTAATGAGTGGTGAAAACTGCTCAGTTCGAGGTAGGGGGTGATGAGGCGGGTTTGGGTGTGATTCAGTTTGGGCAAGAAGTTAACACTCGGACGTACACGCAAATTCATACCCCCACCGTGGTACAGGGGGAAGGGGGGTGGATGGAACCCTTCCCCGGAGGTTTTGATATGTTGCAATATTTCGAAACGATTTTGCCTTTAGTGGAAACCTTTAATCTTCTTAACAAGACGAGGTGTATTTTATGGGTGGTGGCGCCGCTGGAGGTCTGTGACGTCACTAACAATGGTCGCCATCTTGGATTTTAAAAAATGAGGAGTCTTTCGATGATAAGAGCTTAAGAGAGCAAAGATTTCAGAAGAGGGTCTCAATGGGGTGGTGTCTTTTACGGTTATCGGCTAAAATTTTGGCTCTTTTACGGCTATCGGTTAATTTTTTTCAGTTACGGCTAACAAAAAAGTTAAAAATTAATTTCTTTTGTTTCAAAGAGTTAAATATGAATAAACCTGTATTTTTTGCATCTTCAAAGCAAAATAAAGGTTTTAGGATCATCTCGGGATAAACTGAAGCTATTCTTTTTGAAAAATTTTAACATTTGATCGATCACACTTTGTATAAAGTGTTCCATTTCTAATATTATTTTACGCATAGAGATATCAATAGTCAAATTAAAAATAACTTTTGGGAAAAAGCTTAAGCTGACCCGCGAACGCCCAACTCAAGGCCGGGACGCGACATTCATTTATAACAGAAATGGCCGTTTTCATACTAGAGACGGATTATTCGTGTGAGATGGGTTATACGTCTGATAATTCGCATCAGATAGGTTATACGTCTTAATTTGAAAATGGAATAGTTTTAATATTGAATGAACAATCCACCTCACTTTATCCGTCAATTTTGACGGACAGTTTATCCGTTCAGATTATCCGTTAAGGATAGCCTATGTACAGCCGCCCCCTCCCCTCAGAAAAAATCGAAGAAGGGGTGTCTGTGGGGGAGGGGCGACTGTACACAGGTTAGTCTCAGACGGATAATCCATTTTTAGCTCTAGTTTGAAAACAGCAAATGAAAAAATTCCCATGTCCAGTGTTTTTAATGATAGCGAAGGACGGTACAGAACGACTGTCTGCCGTTGGCTTCTCCATAGGCGTATTTATTCCTCGCGACTAATGCGTTTTGGGTCACGTGGTCCGAGCGAGTTTTTTTTCTCAGATACGCCACCGAAATGCCTTGACTGAGATTGCGTGGGAAGACGCCGTACAGGGACTAGGCGGCGATGTATACCGTAGCGTCATAGAAAAACAGGGAATCGTTGCAGGGATTGTTCTTTATCGGCAACGTGTTTAACTAACAGTGACATCTCTGGATATTGTTTCACTAGTATTTCAAAGGCACGACCCCGTGAAAATCGCAAATTTAGGGTAGGGGAGACTATCAAAAGGAAGGGAGGGGTGTCTCAGGTGTGTCTTAGCAAACCCATATCTTTTATATTGACCATTCACAATATGGTCAATTGACAGCTGTCAAAACAGGATAACCACTGACCAGTATCAGATTGCCATATCGGGGGCTCATGTGTCAACTCATCAAGGTAACATGATTTATTTGGAAGCTGTCCGCTGACCAGTTGTTTTACTAGCTAGCAATCAATGTTCAATCCAGGAAAACTGATAATGCACACATCCATTGGACATCAATGTTGTGATCAATTGACAGCTGTCAAAACAGGGTATCCACTGACCAGTATCACTTGACCGTATCGCGGGCTCAGGTGATGACCCATCGAGGTCGAGTATTTTTTGAAGTTATCCGCTGACAAGTTACTAGTTTTCAAATGATCGCAGGCTCAAGTTTAATTGTTTTTAAATTCATATGAAATATGTTTTGTTTGTGTGCCGCACAATTAAAATTTTGATTTAAAACTGACGTCGGACGCGAAAATTCAGCCAGCCATTACAGGCATGGAAGGCAGTTGCTTTTGACTTTGCTCACCATGGTCACGCGTTGGTCACGCTCTACGTCCAGTTTTTACGCTCTGATTGGTCAAAATTTGACAGGTGAGCTCATGTGGAAAATTTATGCAGCATCTTGAATCTTGTTTACTTTGACTGCTGAAGCTGACAGAGTTTTGTGTCAACTTGTGATGTTTTTAACTGTCTTTTTCCACTGGATGCACAAATTCAGCTGTTATCAGGAGTCTTCTGTTATTCATGGCTAGTTGGTTTTTGGTTGAGCAATTAATCTATTACTTGTCAAAGTCGGAAATCCTGCATCTGCATCTCGAATGGTAAGCCTCAGTAATTATTGTGTTTGATGTTTGTTTTTTATATCTAATTTAATGAAGTCGAGCGTAGTTTATGTGGCTATGTAGTTTATGCACGTTTGTAAGATTTGAGACAATTTGATATGACCAAGAATCAGGTTTGATGTAAGCTTACAGAACTTTAAAAAGCCTTTAGACATTTTCTCACCGCAAATAGAAAGAAAACGTTCAAAGAACATTTAGTTATAATTCTGGCTGTAAAAGAAAGCTTTGAGCGATTTTCTTGCCTCGAGTTCATCTTGGAAAAAAGTAAATACCGGGAAGCCGGCTTAAAACATAAACTTAAGCTTTAAGCTTGAAGACTCAAGATTTTTAGAGACACTTTAATACTTGTCTTCGTCAATGAAAAATGTTGTCTCTGTATATGTTTCACCGAATTATATTTCTTTTATTGATTGTTGGTAGTCTCTCTTGTACTTTTAATCGCCGTGCCGTTTGTTTTCAATCGTTCAGTGAACATCGCTTGCGGGAGTACTCACAGTGCAGCGGGTATCAAACCGGCGCTTTTAAAGATTACACATCGATAAAACAATTTAATAAAACTGAATAAACATAATAATTTCTTTATTATGTTGTAGCTTAACTCTCAGTATGTTCGTTCAAACACTCGCTACAGTTCGCACTGCAAAAGTGAGAACCGGCTGGCCGTATATGACTACAGCTGCCCCCGTTCTGTATATTGTCGGTCAATAGTATTCTTGCTTGCTGTGTAGCTCTTTTAAATATAGCGATTCATAATGAAGATTTTCACACATATTCCATACAATAGGTCAGATAAATACAGGAAACGCAAGGCTCCAATCACAGTTTCAGCTCGATTTACACAGCTTTGATCAAAACATTCCCAGTTTCGAGAATAGTTTATTCTAAACCATAGGAAAAAAATTAATTAGAAGTTGAATTCTTCCCTATTTCTCTTTCAGCTTTCACATTCACTTCATTTTATTTGCCTGAAAGTAAGCCTTAGAAATTAAAAGGACGTTTGATCAATTCACGCTCGCGCATTCTAGTCTTACTTTAAACTTTATAGCGAAAGGATATCTGTATGCAGGGAATAAGTCAGCACAGAATTTGATTGTTGGCGAATTTCTGTAATCGTCCATCGTTCTGCTAGTGTTAAGCTAGCCGTTTTCTGGCATACTGACTGCTGACTGTATATTTCAACTGTCAATAATTAACACATCTGCAGTAGAAAATGACAACAACAAAATTTACGAAAAGCAAAAATGAGTGCAAGCATAATGGAAAAGAGCGACAATCCAGAAGCAGAAAATTAACTTCAATATCTCAGAGAGAAAATGCAGTTATATATGACTGTGATGTTTACTATTTTAAGTATTTTCACTGTTGTGTGCATATTTGTAATTTTCTAGTATGTAGAAGTGTAGGGAGTAAAGGGAGGGGATTTTTCAGGGTTAGAGCTATCTCAATAAAACACAACTGTATGAAACATCTTGTACCACACTCGTCACTCCTCTTTTGGCTCATCTAATTCTTTATTTTAGATGTATAGGGGGCATCTTAGAGTCAAGAGCCTCCATATTACAAAATTCTGCTTACACCCCAGAATAAGTAAAGGCATTACATAACATTTAATAGATGGCATTTCTAGATTTTTTTTTTTAGTTTTATAGCATCTAGTCAAAAGTAGAAACATACCATTTCATAGCCCTGGGTGGGATATCTTTGAAATTTTATCAGTCGCACAACTAGGGCACTGCACCTGGTCTGGACACTGGTGGTTAAGATGGGGTATCTCTGAAAAGTAATCATTGGCAGAATCACTGCACTAAGGTTGCACATCTCTGAGCAAAAGGGCCTTCCTGAGCCATAACTGACATGAAATCGTATTAGTGCAAGGACATTGTCGGAAGAACTGTAATTATGACTACATAAACAGACTAGCATTTAGAATTTTTTCAGTGTTTTATTCAAATCTCAAGCGTAAACGTGAAGAAGAGATTTTTTCCCGATTATCCAGTATTTTAATAGGGGAACATTGCAGCTGTTACACAGAACCCCATCTACGCTTGACGTTTCCGCGCGCAAGCAAAAACACGAAACATTATCACTCATGCACCACAAACCGCACAAAATTGTGAATGATCTGCGACTTATTAGACTTGAGACCAATCTCGCATATTACACAGAAAACTTTGCCTTTTCTGCACTCTAAAAAGATAGAGCAGAGTACTAAGACGATAATGATTTTCAAACCAGGCGCCATTTTTCTTTGCTACATTCGCTGCGATTTGACACCACCACAAACGTCCGTCCAGCGGAACAGTGAGTAGTTGCAACTGGATCACAGCGAAATAATTATAGTCACCCAGGAGCCCATACCTTTTGTCGAGCATCTCCTTCCTATACTAGGCCTATGTCGCGGGCGTTTTCACGGATTGGTTTATTTTTAATTCAGATACATTTAAAGCACTTTTTCCCCAGAAAAAAAGGGCCAAACTACTGCCTAAAAATAGCAAGAACGGCAAAAATATAGGTTCATGGATGACATCTGCTATTTGAAGAATCAGTCCACTGGACTTAACATGTTTGCCTAGCAACAAGCAAATGAAGAAGGGAACTTCCAAATTATTTTGAATAAATATTAAATAAAACAATTTTATTATTGGATTCGACTTTCGACTGATGACAAGAATTGTGCAGATAAGGTCTGACTGGACTGAAGGTCGACAGAGGTTTTTAATAGCGTCACCGTCGCTCCATGTAAGGTACAGTAAAAACCCGCGACCAAGAACCTGGGGTACTTACCATTTACATGGAAAAACCGGAATTTCCGGGTTGGAAGATCAAATGGTTCGTGCCATTTGGTCTGGGAAGTTTCAGAAAATATGGGCTGTGATTTGCGGCGATGCAATTTTTCTACTCTTTTCAGTCTGTTCAGCTGATTTGGATATACTTAGTGGCAGTTCGTTCTCCCACCTCGTCAAATTTAATAGTTTTATGTTTATTTACAAGATTTCACTCGGGTGGTTTTGTGTAAATGGTAAGCACCCCTGGTTAGAACCTGTTTAGCCTAAAATTTGAAACAGGTTCTTATTTTCTAAAACATGAGACGAAAAAATGGATTTGCTTAAATTTGCTTCCTGCAAACATGTCGCAAATGTATAAATACTGAGAATTAAATATATATTAAACATGGCAAATGCCACATGTTCCCAGTTATTTACACCCCCTTTTTGTTATTTTGCAAATGTGGTATTTAACATCTTCGCTGTATATTTACTTCTTGGTATTAAGAATATATATTAGCGACATATTTGCAAGGACCAAATTTGTACAAATCCATTTTTTGTCCAGTGAAATCTATTTAAAATTCTTACAATTGGGCAAGTAAGATCAGTCAACATTCAGGATCCTCTTTGAAGACATAGGTGCCTTATCATAACAACTGTAATGTAATGGCATGCAGATTTTACATAAGGAATAACCTGAATGCTAAATGCTCTTATAGCTACAATGTATTTTTTTCTTCAGAAGATAAGAAGCTAACTTGGGAAAATGCAGGTTCTTAGTCGCGGGCTTTAGCCATAATCCAAGCCAGTTCCACGCCGTGGATTTCGGATTCAAGATACTGGAGTCCGATTCCTTGTTAGTGGAACTTGGATTGCAGATTCTTATCGTTAGGCGGGATTCCGGAATCCTTGAACTGAATTGAGGATTCTGAAGCCCAGGATTACGGAATCCCCATGCAAAATTTTCCCAGATTCCGGAATCTGGATTACCCTACATGGAGCGATTGATGCAACTAACCATGATTTTAAAGCAAGTGTATTCAGGCGTAATTTTAAAAGATATAATTAAATACCCATAAAAGTTATGGTCATCTGAGCACTTGCCACTGAAAATAGCTCTATTTACGTGAAGGAAATACGTTGTTGGGACCAGCTTTTTTCAAGCTTTGTCTAGGTCAGCGCCCACACTTGATCGAAAGCCTTCATTAACCTGAGGGCACCCACTGCAAGGGCTGGTTGATAAGTCAATGGTCTCCATTCCTGTCAAACAAGTTAGGATCAGTCAAAAACGCTCTGAAAACCAATTTTGAGTCGTCTTTATTGCTTACGAGGTTTCCGACCGTAACGCATACGTTTTTTTTCGCCTTAACAACCATAGTGGATACCAAATGTATCCTTTGAAAAGCAAATGTTGGAGGTATGAAAATTAACGAGGTTAACGATGTGGTAACGGAAACGGGGTGGTGATAGTAGAGGCTGGGGGGAGGGGAGGAGGTCATGTTTTCTTTTTTCAATTGTTTGCAGGCTATCTTATGAGAAAGGGCAAGAAAAAAATTACCAAGGCAATACGGGGTTGGGGAGGGGTCAAATTACTGCAGGGGAAAAAAAATTAAAATCAGCAAGTTTCCTGTGGACTTTTTCCCGTTCCGAGGCACCTAATATGGCATAGTATCAGCTTTCTTCCTCTGTTTTAAGCTTTGCGGCTTATATGATCTCTTACATACGCATAATTTGAGTTTGAGGTTTATTTTGTGATTATTTCTTTCAAGAAAGGCTGTGATTTGAGGGTTTGCTCTTAAGTAATCTATAATTGTCTCTTAATACAGGTAATGGCTTTCCTGCTGATCTCCCGACGCTCACGTTCATAATAGCGAGAATAGTAAGGCATTTTTTGAAGTAAGGCCTTTCCCCTTCTAATATACCTTGAACCTACCCAATTCGAATTGCTAGGAGTCATAACTCATATAGAGACGATTTACCCGAAAAAATTCGGCAAATTTTTTTCCCCAGAATGCAGAAAGTCCACTTTTGATTGACTTTAGTTATTCAAAAACGACTTTTCTTAAGTCCCCTATCATATATTTACTTATATTTACTCACCTTCGTGGTCTGCTGGTTGAATGGGATATCCACCATTCTGAATGCCATTACTTGCGAGCTCTTTCTTGCAATTAGCATCAGCTACAGGTAACTGAAAACAAGAATTGTCTCCCGCCGGCCCAGCTGGATGGCCTGCAGACAAACGGCCGTGTCTGTTAGCGTGCTCCTGAGCAGACTCACTAGGAGAGGGCCCAATCACGCTGAGCATCACGGGAAGGTAGCACAGTCCATAAAACAGTCCATAAACGACTACACAGGAAAATACCTACAAAAGGGTGGTCATGTAACTTTAGGAAACTTTCAGTAACTTGTAAGCGGGTAACATTACTGGATACACTTTTGTCTCCAATTTAGCCTTCAGTTTCTTTATACCCACAAGCTCTCTGTCGCTCCCTTGCTTAACGACTGGTCGAGATTAAAGTTACCTAAGATTTCAGAAAAACTTCAACGGTAGACACGTCTTTGAAGAGATACGGCAGCAACAAGAGAGAAACGCAACCAGCAGCACTACCGAAACAATATTTTTTAGCCCCTTTAAGGTGTTTCAATACAGTTTTTCGGAGACCATACCGATGTTTTTCAATCGCCTTAAAAGTGATTTTGTCCTTGTCCGATAGCCACAAACTTTTCACCTGTGATTGAATATGTATCGAAGTTTGTAAAAATACAGTTTTTAGTAAAATCGATATCACTATGACAACAATAAACAAAAACTTTGAAATCGATAAAATCCGAATTTTGCGCGATTTAGACTTGCCACTGAAAATCCCACACCAGGAACTTAAAGCGTGGTGTTGAGCAAATAATATCCGTGAGAAATAAAAAATTCTGCTTGTTTGAATTCAAATAACACGAAAATATATTTCAAACCTATATTTTGATAGCCGGGATAAAATGTTCATTAAAAAAGTTCTAAATAAATCACATTAATCTTAAGTAGCGTTCGGAATGCTGCTTAAGAGCGAAGGTCAGGAAATATCGAAAATCGAGTGGCAAGAGTTGAAAGATAGATTTCCTTCATTTTTTGTCCATAGATAGCTTTTAGGTAGACAAGTAACCTGATGTAAATTGTTCTAGCAAAAAGCCTTTTTTTTCGAGAAAATAAAGAATATCAGTTTTCCTGGTGGGAGTCTCAAAACGGCCTTTTTTCAAACTCGAAATTTGATAACATCAACTCTTCTCGCGTTTGCAAACAAATTAAGCCACAAGGAAAAATTTGGACACTTTCCATCAATAGAACAACTCTTCTTCTTTTACTAAAAGATGCTTTCAAAGCAATATCGAGACTCGCAAAACCGACATAATTCAAAAACGAAGAACAGGTTTTTACGGTGAGAAAACTTTAATTTAGCAGTTGTTTTCTGTGGCATTATTCTTTATGTGGTATAGCTCCAAATTTTCTCAGTCCTCGTTTAATCACACATTCAGACATTCATCTAACATATACCTGAGAACTGGCTTGGGTTCCTGAAGGTAGCCTCCAAACGAAAGCATCGAAGTCCGGTAAATATAGTAAAGCGTGACCAAAATAATTTATTTAACGGCTACAAGTTTGCTCGTTTCGTAATTTAAGAAGGCGAAATATTTTCCTGTTCCGTCAAACTTAGCGAATTAACATTGTCAGTCCTTATTTTTCGATAAAAAGTGACTACCAGAACTATACCGCGTTTGATTTTTTCTTCTTCAAAACAAATAAACAGATGGTGAGAAAACAGGTTAGTTTTCAGGATCGCAAGAAAAAAATACACCAAAATTTGCAAGCATCGAAAAATGAAAGTAAGCAGCATTCTGACCTTATATACTTAAGATTAATGTGAGCTATTTAGAACGTTTTAAATAAACATTTTATCACGGCTATTGAAAATATAAGGTTTGAAATAAATTTTCGTTTTATTTGAATTCAAACATACAGAATTTTTTACTTCTCACGGAGAGTATTTGCTAAACACCACACTTTAAGTTACTGGTGTCGGATTTTCAGTAGCAGGTCCAGATCACGCAAAGTTCGGATTTTATCGATTTCAAAGGTTTTTGTTCATCGTTGTCATAGTGATATTTTACTAGAAACTGCATTTTGACAAACTTCAATTTATAGTCAATCACTGGTGAAGATCTTGTAGCGATGGGACAAGGATAAAATCACTTTTAGGCTGACTGAAAAACGTCGGTATGGTCTCCAAAAAACTGTATCGAAACATCTTAAGGTGATTCCTTAGTAAAAGAACCTAACATAGATTGTAGATGAAACTTAGTATACTGATGTAACAAGTCAAGAAGATGATAAAAAAAGTAATAAAAATTGGGCGTCACCGTGCTTGTTTTGACGTCAAAATGCTGACAAATACGGCAATTTACGACCCTTTGTATAGTTTCGCCCGCAGCCCAAAACTAGACAAAAAGGAGAGATTTTTTCGATGATGCATGTGGTAACGCACAGAATTTAACTTTAATGTATTGTTTATCCCCTTACGTACCAGAAAAATGCCTTTTGGTGCCCTTGTTTTTACTTTACGCTCCAAGGTAGAATTAAATTGGACACGCGCTGTTCGATTCGTGATAGCTCAATCCGTACAATTTAGTAAAATTGAAAAAACTGAACACAGATTTGTGCCAATTTTTTTTCCTCATCGAAGGAAAAAAGGACTGTCCTTATTAAAATCATGAAATACAAAATGGGGGTCTCCGTATTCGTTTTTGCGGTAGAGCTGCAGAAAGCGCGCATCAAATGCATTTTCTTTCATTTTTGAGAGAGAACTGGGGCGAGTTTCAAAATGGCGTGTATGTGAAAGGGGAAAGAAAGTATTAAAAAACCCGTTTTCACAGAATTTACATCGAGATAGCTCGTTTAGGACACAATGTGATATAAAAACCGTTTAAATGAAAATCAAAGTGAGTAAGTACAAGTTTAACATCCACTATCGAGGTTCTCTGTGAGGAAGTCGAACTCAGCAAGACGCGTACTGCTTACGTTGTGCACATTTCCAGCACATTGAGTCTCACCTCGGCAAGAAACAACCGCAAGCAAAAATTCCAATAGCGTTTCTCTTCATTCGACTTCATTTTAATAGGGTTACTTCAAATGCTCTTTTTTACGGCTGCCATCTTGTTATGCGCAGTGCAAAACCAGTGAATCACCTTAAGCCATAACGAAACCATATTACCATTTACATTATGAAGTCAAGAGAGCAGATATCGTTTCTACTTACCTTAAAGAAAATCTTGGAAGGGTACGACTCGGAAAATGCCAGTAGCGCAATGGCTAAAAATGTACTAAAACCACCGTTCCATACCGCTGGTCCAATATCGCGTAAGGTAGCGCGGGCTCGATCTAAAAAAAACGTCCTCTCATCAAACAAGTCGTTGGAATATCTTTTCTCCTGGGTACTGGGCATGTGTGACACCATTTCTTCTGAGGTGCTTCTCATGAATGAGGTATCGACTTATCACATTAGCGGGTGAATATGAACCTCGCAGATACGGGATTCTCAACTTAGAAAATCAAAATCAGTAGTTCATGCGCCAAAAGTTAAAAGCCCCATGGAAACCCGCTTTACGGAGTTTCGGATGTAACGGACAGTTTTCTTTGTCCTTACGAAAAGCTCATATAGTTTTTCGCAACTTAACTTAGTGCTTTCAAGACAAGCACCAGTGAGGACGGACAGGGCTGAATAACGTACTGCGCATGTCCGTGACATCACTTGTTTACCAAGCGTAGCCGCGGGGGGAATGCACCTTTGCGACGTGAAAATCATCTGATAAACTCACGAAGGAGAAATTCTGCGAATAAGTTAGAAGTGCAAGTCTTGTTATGGAATTTTAAGTAAACCTGGGATCAAGGAAAACGCTTTTGACCCTCTCGGCGAGGTTTTTTTAATGTTTTGATCGTAAGTTTGATCAGAAAGATGACTGAGAGAAAAAGAGCATTGCTGGAGTTTTGGCTACTTTTCTTCAAATTTATGGTACGTAAACGATTTACTTTAATATTATATTACCTTATTACGTTTGAAGAAGAGCAAATCTTTGTAATATAGCCGAGCGATGACTCTTGTGGGTCGTTTCTTGGTGGCAAGAAAGCGGGCAATGAGCGCAATGATGCCATCAGACACAAGAATTTATGCTTAGTCATAGAGCTTTTAAACATACACAAATGTTAGGGCGATCAAAGATGCCTTTTCTTACACTAAGCTTCGGCACTTAATTTTGTTTGTGTACTGGCTTGTCCTAGAGCAAAAAGGTACTGGCCGAGCTGCAGAATTTATTTATTTAGTTAAATTAGTTCATTTGTTTAATTTCTTGCACTTTTAAAGTTTAAAGCTTGTGAAGTTTTGAGAAAAGAAAACACAAATTTACTGAGTTCCATGTGAGTTTTCGTATTAACGATAAGTTTATCATTTATAACAGGCTTGACTGAAGCAGAAGAATCAAGGAATGAAGAAAAAAGAAAAGAGAAATCAAGAAAGAGTAAAGAATAAAAAGAATATAAAAAATGGAATAAAGAGAGTTGACAAAGAGTCATATTGTGCTTCTCCTGGTAATGAAGCTTTGAGAAAACTTCAAGTCATTGATACTTTTTTACCATCAGCCATCGATTATGTTACTTAGCTATTTTCTCTTTAATTTCACATTAATTTTGATTGTTGTTGTATACTGGTAAATGCAATAAAATAGCTCTTGTGAGCTGAGATGAGAATGGGTCAAGCTTTCAAAGGTCCATAAAAATAAAGGCTGCCTTTTATTAGAGAGTGAAGAGGATTAGGACCTCTGATAAGACTCTGTATTGCACTCTCTTCCCTGTATGTCATTTTTCTTTGGCTCTTTGGTAAAGGGTCTTATTGATCAATCATTTACCTCATTTAACATGCAGCTTCCAAGTCTTGCCATCACTTGATAGTAAAATTGCTACCCTTTTAGTTCTCCGTCTTTAATTTAAATGTCAATTTCAAGACAGTTTGTAATTTGAGATGAACAGTAATATCTCTTTTTGGCAAGGGGAGATATGTACATTAGTTAAATTATTTCCAATATTAAAAGAAACAAATAAATAATTATTATGGTTCTCATAAAGGAAAAAAAACCAAACAACCACTTCACTTTTTAAGCCCAATGTGTAAAATGTACTCAAAATCAGTTTATTATTTTAATGACTTTACATTGAGCTGAATTTGGAAGATTTTTTTCTTGGCTAAGACCCACTTATATTGGTTCAGTGATTATTTATTATTTTTGTTAACCGTATATAAATACAGTATAAATTCTTGATCAGTTAGGCAACAGTTAGGCAACAATTATTTCAACAAACATGAAAAAGGTTTCACTTTTGGAGACATAATCAGTTGGCTGGTGAAAGAGGAGGATACCAGGAAGCCAAACTCAAGAACACAATCGAACAAAGTGAAGTGTCCCACTACATGTTCATACTATCAAAAACCTTGATAAAGAACTTAGCTGTTGATCATTTGCAGTCGCAATTGTCAACTATTTGCATCTCATGAATTAATTTCTTTATAGTAAAAAGTAAGGTGAAATGAAGCCAACTCAAGCATTACAGATGGCTTGAATTACTTCGATGGTCTAACATACTAAGACGGGTTGACACACTTCAGTTTCACAAATGAGTCGGTGTCAGTTAAAAATGGCAGGTTAGGCCCGCTCTTGTTCAGAGACTGAGCAACTGCGGAAGATGGTTTTTCATACGCTCCATGCACCAGAGTAAGACTGAATTAAACTATTTAGATTCAGCACGAAATTTTGGTGGCCTAGATTTGTAGTCTAGTACTTTATTAGTAGATCTGATTGCAATAGCTGGATAGTGGAAGAAAGAAGAGAAACCTCAGTGAATTTTTTTTGTGTTCTTACAGTTCTTATAGTGAAACTCGGCCTAGCGAAACAAAGCGAGAGGAATAACAGAAATTAATAGTCGATCATTCAAGGAAAATAAAGATAAATATCAAAATGTTTCTTTAATGCTGTCACTGATATGAGATGCCCGGCTGATCACATGTTGATAAGCCTTCTCTGTTTACGCTTGAACATGTAAACATTCGAATGAAAGAACTGTTCTGCTTCGAACGTTCATCTTTCTTTGTTCGTAGCAAAAAATATAAGAAAAATTACAAAACTATAAACGAGAATTAAATAAAGTATCAAATAATCTACCTTTACTTTAAATGGGAACCTTTAATATTCAGGATCCACCTTAAGAATCACCAAAATGTGAGGATGTTTAGAAAATCCTTTTGCAAACGATACTAATTTAGCAGAGACGCTTCGTTCGTACGTCGTCTCTTGTTCATAGCAAAAAATATAAGAAAAATTACAAAACTATAAACGAGAATTGAATGAAGTATCAAATAATCTACCTTTGCTTTAAATGCGAACCTTAAATATTCAGAATCCATCTTAAAAATCGCCAAAATGTGAGGATGTTTTGAAAATCCTTTTCTAAACGATACTAGTTTAGATCCCAGACCTCTCCCGTCTCTGCACATGCGCACACGTTATTCAGCTCTGTCGTGAGGACGAACAACGGAAACTTAGCGTGGCACCAGGGGGGTACTCCCTAACATGGCCTTTACGGGGAGACTACGCCCTAAAGGCTAGGGATACCTTTTTCAGGCTCCATGTGTATGAAAGAGTAGGAATTTCAGTTGTTAACGTATTTGAAAGGGTAGAGAAATCTGTCACTTCGGTCGGTAATAAAGGCTAAAAGATGGTTTTTTATGGCTATGAAAAAGTCGAGAACATGTTATGGTTTTGTAATCTATTCATGTAAAAACGTTGCATTCACAACAGTTAAAAGGGATGCAAAGCTCTAATCTAGGTATGTGAAAGGGGTGCCACTTGTCAATAGAGGGTATACGAAAGGGGTACCTTTTATCTCGAAAATGGTATATAAAAGGGTAAAGGGTTGGAAATGGGAAAAGAGCCTCCCTGTAAAAAACTTTGTTGAGTACCCCTCTCGGCGGGGTGTGATACGAGTGAAAAAACTAATGTCCCTTTTACTGATAAGTGATGTGAATTCTGTAATATTCCTATACCAGTGTAAACCCAAACGAAGATATGACAACAGTGTGAGCAAACAGTGAGCAAATTTGAGCATGAATTAAAATACTTGCACGAGGGAAGGTTTCTTAAGGTTTGCTCATAGATAACGTTAGCTAGCTTTTTTTTTTTTTGCATGAAGAATCATGAAGAGGGAGTAGTGAAATAATGTCAACAACCTACCGTATCGTGTGCCAGATATAATCACGAATGTGTGTGCAACATGAGAGGCATAATCCACAGAAAGACCAACAGCAATCAACAGCAAAATAGTGCTCACCGTCTCAATAGTCACACCCCAGAAGTGCATAGTACCTGTGATACTGACCTATAAAAAAGTATTGAAGTAAGCAACACATGTAAAGTTGTGCGTCAGTTAGTTTACGGCTCCTTTACCATCTAAGGACACAAGCCTTGCTGACCACACAGCTTTAACACCTACACAGATTGCCCACCTTTTAAACTTTGTTCTAAGGTCCACCTACTTCAGTATGATGGAGCAATTTATGAACAACAAGATGCATATGGCGCAGCTATGGGAAGCCCAGTCTCCGCAGTCAAAGCAAACCTCTACTTGGAGGACTTTGAAGAACAAACCCTTCGCGAGACCTTCCCCAATCCTTGCAACCACTCCCCCCTCCCCAGTGGGTTCACATACAGCTGTTTTGGCATCCTTCCCAGTGCGTCCAGCCTTCAGCAAGCTACCTGCTGATGAGCCGCCGTCGGGACTTGAGCCCGTCTGAGCGCCACTGGAGCCTTCCGTTTTTAATGAAGCACGTCAGTCTTCAGCCACTATTATGCGCACTACAAAATCTAACCGACCCCAAAGAGCTCCATTTTGGCATAATCAGAAATGGGGCTTAAACAAGTGTCCTGTCCTCAATCGCTTTAAGTTAAGCTTCGGCCAGGAACTGCGTATTTTATAGATATAAATACTCTCGAACAGCATTTCAGCGTCAACACCATAACGTTCAGTTGTACGAATACCATCTTTAGCATTAGTCCTTCTCAGGAGCCCATAATGGGCTTCTGTCCTTCTGTACTTTTGAAGTTTTTTTTGCATGTTCCTTTGTTTCTGCACTATTGTTTTGCTTTGTAGTTTCATAGTTATTGGTAGGCGCAAGAGGCACCTTTTTATGGGGTGCGCAAAAATGTTGGGAAACTATACGTAATTTCTAGGAGCTGGAAAGGTACCGTAAGGGGCAAAAATTATACTGACAGAGTTCAGTTACTGAACCTAGATAAACAACAGCATTAGCCCTAATACCCAAGTGTATTTCCCTCCCAGGCTGATTACTATACATTTCCTTACAGAATTAGTTGAGTATTTGATAATAGATCAAAGCACTATTTTTTTTCGATAATTCTCTTGATTATGTATGGATATCGTTAGGAGAAAATTGATGTTGGTCACTTTTGGGACAAGCATGCGATCAGACGCGATATGAGTCGGTGGGCGGGGGCGTTCTACACGCAGTGGCTTATAGGGGGAGGCTCCACCCAAAAGGGGTATCTTTTTCAGGCTTTAGGTATTTGGAAGGGTAGAGATTTGACTAGTGTTAGTAGATAAAAGGCTAGAGAAATCTGTCAATTCGTTCTGTTAAAGGCCCTAGCTAAATATAACAGATGCATTTCAAGACTTTGAACAAGACCACCATGGTGGTTGTGGGGGTTCATTGTGCTGCCGCCAGCTGCGCTATGCAGTTGTTTCATATTTTTTGAGAAACATAGCCAATAATTACACTTTTTTTCCGGATTGAGTATATCGCTACTTCTAACCGGTGGAATGGGATAGAACGCACCCCTTCCCCTAATCTTGATCTCTGCCTCCCAAAATATAGCATGACGTACAGTAGAACGTGACTAATTTGAACTAACCGGAAATTCCAAAAAGTACAGTAGAAACTCGATAACTCGAACGCAGATAACTGGAACTACCCGCTAACTCGAACTACCTTAATGGTTCTTCATTTCAAATTTCGCGGTTTTGGCGAGAGAGTATTTCGCAGGGTTTTATTCTCGCGATTTCAACGCACTTAAATGAGAAAACGGCATTAAATTTCGCGACTTAACCATTTTCGACTTCATTTTACTTTTTAAAAAGTCTAAATTAAAGGTCATAAATTTCTAGTTAAACTGGCCAGGATGACAACGTATGAAAGCTTTACAAATTAACCTTATTTCACTTACTGCAGATATATACAAAACGGAGCTTACCAGTGTAGCCAGTTAACAAGTTATATTGTAGATAACTATCCTGTATATGATGTTTTTTTATGTGATTTGAATTTTCTATATGGGTATTAAATTTCGTGTGCTAAAATTTCGCGAGTCTTTATTTTCGCGATTTTGTTTTGCAATCGCGAACAACGCGAAAATAAAGAACCACCAAATTACCGAGTACCAATAAGGAAAGTCCGATTTCCCTTTGATTTCACCCCTAGTTTTACTGATTTTTACTCGGTTAACCCGAACTCGGATAACCCGTATTCCCCGGAGACTCGAACAAAATTTTCTTTCCCTCGATCAAAATTTCACTGGAATTTACTCCGACGACTCGAATTCCGGTTCTTGTAACTTTACTCAGATGTTGTATAATCGGTAAAAACACCTTAACTAACACTATAGTAATTTGGTTTCAATTGGTACAACCAACGAACAGATCACGTTTTATCATAAAAACGCATAATAATGTTACCGTTTCTGATGAAACAACTTAATTTAGACTGTACTGTACATGTAAACTAAGGTTCTGAAAAGTCAGTAACTGTCATTTAGTAACGTGGCAAATTGAATATTCAATCGATCCCGCTAACTCGAACTGTTTTATGTTTCCCTAAGTTTCCCTACAAAATTCGATTTACCGAGGTTACACTGTATTGTCGTTCTACGCTTATAAAACGTGACAGGGTCAATTTCGTTGTTTGGTGTTCTAAATACTGTTGTAAGTAACAGTAATTTTCTGTTTCACAAAACGTGCAAAGCAAATTAAATTTCAGTTTTCTTTCTGTCGGATATTGCATTTAAAGCCCTTCTAACTATCCAACTGAATGTGTTTGTATTTGATCACAGCAAAATCGAGGTGTTATGGTAATACCAAAAAAGTGTAAATTTTTCCAGCTGTGTGAACCCAAATAAGTGTTCAGTTAACACTACTGTCGTGTATATTTACACCAAAATGGTGTAAATATGACCTACATACGATCCTGAATGCGTTTAAAAACACCTTTGCAGTGTTACAGCAACACTGACTTGATGTATATTTTCTCTATATTGGTGTTTAGTAACACCAAAATTGGGTTACGTTAACCCAATTTTGGTGTTAAAATACACCAAAAACGTGTCTCCTTTACACTGTTCTGGTATTTTTGTTACACTAAAAAGGGGTAATAATGGCACTGAATATATGTAAAACCCATTGCAGCTGTGTGCAAACCAAAGTCAGGTACATTTACACTACTGGGAATTTTGCACTGTATTAGTGTAGATCAACACTTCCAGTTGTGTTATAACACACCGTTTGAGTGCTGAGACAACACTATTTATAACTCATGGGGCGATCTACAGTCAAATAGCATACTCCTTTCTTGTAAGGAAAGAATTTTCACACGCAGAACAAGTTGAAGCTTTTCCCGTGGGGACCATTGGGAGGTCATTGTTTCTGCAGCTCCCGCACAGGCTAATAACTTCATGGAATACTGCATTTCAATACATGATCATTCAGCGTGGACATAGGGCCGATAACCCCACGCAATAATTTTGTGTTCGTTCCAAATCGACTTCCAAATCTGTATGCCAAATGACCTGAAATGATCCGTCCCCTTCCCGGAGAAATCGGCCCCACTGAAGGGGGCAGTAGGTCAAGGAATGCCTTCTGGGTGAGCGGTCCGCCATTTTGTCTTTTTCGACGGAGAAAGCCCATTCCATCATTGAGTTCCACAGACAACCCAATCAAAAGTCGAGAAAACGTTAAAGATAACACATTTACAGCAATTAAATGGGATGCAAAGCTCTGAACTAGGTATGTGAAAGGGGCACCACTTGTCATTAGAAGGAATACGAAAGGGGTAGGAGGGTTGGATCTTGGGGCCTCCCCGGATGAAACTTTCTTGCGTACCCACTTCCACCTGGGGATGTGAGATCAGTTAGGCCGTTGAAATCCCACATTATATCATTATCCCGCATTATATCAGAAGCCCTGACCCAATGGTCGTCGAATAACTTATTCCACTCAGTTGAAGTCGGATAACTTACCAAAGTAAAGCCAACACACGTAAAGACCATGAGGCACGCCCTCAAATTTGCAAGAACAACAAGCGTTACTATAAACACAACCATCAGATTGAACGCCATGTTACGAAAGAGTTCCTCTAAGATCACCTGAAATAAAGACTAATGTCACTAGACAACAAAGGTACATCAACTTTTGCGGCTCTGTCTGTCAAATAAATTCTCGTGCAACCATTTCAAATGACAGTTGCTATGCAGTACTTTCCTGTGGTACTGTTTCTTATGCTGTAGGTACAAGTTGGTTCTGTGAATAACCTGCTGAAGTGTTACCATTCATAGGAACGCTCGTGTGGTGCTGCTCATTATTGATGCACATGGAGTCAGTGAGTCAGAGTCAGAGTCAATGTACAAAAACTAGAGTCAATGGAACCTCGATATAACGAAACTCTATATAACGAAGTCCTCCGTATAACGAACGATTTTCTTTACCCCAGTAATGGCAAAATACATGAAAAAGAACCTCGATGTAACGAAACCTCGTTATAGCGAACAAATTCTGCCAGTCCCTTGGCCCTTCGTTCTATGGATCGAGGCTCCACTGTACTCTAGTGCCACTGTATAAACCACATCTACTGAGCAGTACTTTCCTGGGGTATAGTACTGCTTTCTCAAACTTACTGATTAATCATGAAGAGAAAACAACTGACATACAATTCTGTCATTCATTTTACAGACATGGTGTTGTAAGTAAGCAATTTCTACGGCCAGCCACTCCTTCATCTTCTTCAGTCTTTGAGGCGAAGCAGAACTTTTCGTAAAATTTTAGTTGTTTAATATCATTTTTCTTTTGATCCACATCAGGGCTCAGAAATATTTTTTTTTATTAATACCTTATTTGTCTCCCATCCCAGATAGAACGGTGAATATGGAAAAGCCAAGTCATCAGGAAACACCTTTTCAATCTTCCCACGCAAATCATCCATGGCTTTTACCTCTCTTTGTGTAGAATCCATATCTTTGTGTCTTACATTGAAGCGAGCTGCCTGTTAAAAGAAAAAGGAAAAGGTAGTGATAAAACAAATTGTCTAAAGTGGCCAGTGCATCAGTGATGATAACGTAACCCTATTCAGACCCTATCTCCCCTCACTAAATAGTTGAATAACATGCTATGACCGCCAAACTTAGCGGATTTTCCTAAAATTCATTTGAAAACATTTAAGTTCGTCATGATGTTTACGTCATCATTGAAGTTACTATGGCAACGGAATTTTAACAGCTGTGTTGATTTTCAAAATTTTTATTTATCATCTTTCTATTTTTACTTAATGTATCATCATATTACAGTTAATCTATTTCATTTCTCTCGGTATTTCAAAACTTGCAGATTTTCTTTTTTACTTCCTTGGCATATTCTTATACACAGATCAATTTTTGTGTCAAGATTACCTCGACGCCTATGACCTTACAATAGGTAGTTTTTGCTTTATGGCTACTTTGAGCAGGGAAACTTGGATTCTGCTAATAAATTCAACAATATTAAGGCATAATGACGTCAAATTACGTCATTCTGTCAATCAAAGTATGCTTAGATACTGGAAATGATGAAAGCAGAAACAAAAAAACAAAGCCTGGTCTGAATGGGGTTAAAATTTCAGTTTTGGTTCTGACAGGGACCTAACCTTTAGTTCTGTGACGTTATTTTTGCTCATTAAGTCTAAGAACGACCGGACATTAGTCAAAACCTTTGAGTGCAGAAGTCCATACAAAGCGTAAACTAACTCGCTGTGCCGGATCTCTCATGCTTGTCTCTCGAAGTGTAAATAACAACAAAACTGAATCTAAGGCTGGCAATAGAGCGTTCTTGTTAGCCGAAATATTGGCTCAGCCCTTTGTCGTATTGCCAACCTTGCATTCATTTTTGTTTTTTTTAAAACGGAAGTTAGCTCCGTCTCAGAAAGGGAACCAAGGTCGGAACCGAATATTTGCCTTGTCTCAGAGCCAGAAGTAAGATTAAAAAGAAAACGTAAAGATAGTAACTAATTAGCGCGTATAAAGAAAAGACTACTTTACAGTTATACACTTAGAAACCTGGCCCTTTTTACTACGCGGGACTGAATGTACATTTGTTCCTTTTTTACGGAAATTGCGAAGTTACGTACGTTCATTTGGGTATTTCCGCAGTTCTGAGAAATATTACACATGTTTAATATTTATAGTTACCTTGATTTTAGGGAGTTGTCCGCTGACATTTGTAAACCAAACATCTTTTCGGTAACTGATCCCAGGTCCTTTAAGAAAGTCTAAAAGCCACTCGTGAAATTTATTCCTGCTGTTTATCCTCCCTAAAATGCAAATCAGATCAATAACTTGATCAAAAAGGTATCTGTAAAGAGGCAAACTAACTGTTGAGTGAGTGGATAAAATTTTAACCAGGCCATTCAAACGAAACCTTTTGAATAGTCTGACTTTGCTGTGGTATGGTGTACTGATAAGATGATTTTAATTTACTTTTGAATGTTTGGATGAGTGTGCCCACTCAAGTGGAAGCTACTAAGCAGTACTAATTTTTGGTGTTGTTTATCATGCTGTACAGGGTGGTTCTAACTTTTGAGTCTTTGCATGAAATTCGAATGAACGTACAAGGTGATTCTAAAATTTGAGTCTGTAATATAGTGCGAACGTATGACAGCTTCTGAGCTTTACTTTGCTGTCATACTGTACAAGCTTTGCGACGCTGTTCAACATTTGAGTCTCGAAAGAATTCTTTAGTGTGATCATTCACTTTTAAGATACAGGAGAGCAATAATTTACTCCGTTACTGTTAATTGTGCTTACCAAGTTGTTCTTAGCAATTCAAATAAAGCTGCTATACAGTGCTCTTCTGTTTTACTGTTTATTTAAAGCGGAGAGTCCGCGCGCGAAGTCCGCAGATCCTTCACTGCTACAAAAACTGGAAACCTATCGATGCATGAGTGAACGTCCGCCGCCCGTCCTTACAGACTCTAGGGGTAGTGGAGGGGAGATCCAGGTTAGGAGGGAAAGGAAGTCCCAGACATGTACCTCGCCTTTGTCTTGGCGTAAAAGTAACCAAATAAGAGGCTGCAACCATACATATAATCCAGTATATATCTTAATTGAAGTTCCGTGGGCTTGACTTACGTCAAAAACTTTCCAACATAAATTTCTAGGGATTTGCTGTTAGCTTGGTCACGCTCCACGACCAATATAATTCCTTTTGGAATCTGGATCTCAGGTGAGCTTGTGTATATATTGTTGTCTTTTTGTCTGGTTTAACTTTGAATGTAAAGTCAGAAGCCGATGGAACATAGGGGGATAGGGGGAAATGAAACATTATTTACTGTCTTAAGTCTGTCCCCAGAGGTAATATTAGATATTTTTGTGTATTGACTGATTTCCCTGAGACAAAAAGGTCGACTCTAGAAATATTAACCTGTAAATTGGCCGCCACCGAAAAACATCGTAATTAAAAACGGCCTTTCCTACATTAGATTTATTTCGGGGCTGACCAATAATTTCGCAAAGGGGTGTGCTGGTCAGGTTCGGCAATGTGGTTTGGGCACGAATTCTTTTCAAAGCCAGCTACTTTAGTCGAACTAATTCATAATGATGTCTTGCAGTAAGAATTTTAGCTCGATGGGAGATCTTTTTTCTTTTTTTGGCGTTTTTGCGGGATTGTTTTTCGTACGGTGGCTCGATTGGATATTTAACGGCGCACAACCCCAAAGTTTGAGCATTAAAAGTACGTCGCCATTAACAAATATATAGAATAAGGATTACCACAACTTTATCAGAAAAAGATGAAAAAATTTGTTACGCGTAATGTTATGTTATAATCGACGTCGTCATAGCAACTTAAAGGCGTCATTATCTAATTTACACGCAGCCGTGCCTCTCGGCACTGGGAGTTTTTTTTTTTATTTTCACTGTCACTCGCGGGAACGAATTTCTCCAACACCTCCCCCAATGTTCATGAAGTTTAAGCTAAACATACCAGAGCATTTTCGAGATATTTTGGGACGAAATGTTTATGGTAGAAATACAGCAAAAACTGGACAATCTTGATGTTTGGCCGTCATCTATAGAAAACGAGGCGCTTTTGAAATGCAATTTCGCCTCATAGTAGTTTGATTACCATGCATTGAGGTGCGGTTGTTAGCGTTTTTGTAAATACTTTGGTCTACTTTAACAAACGAGCGAATAATTTTGAAACCGCTCGATAGATGTTTTTAAACATATGATCTTCTTAGGATTAAGAGACAAACTTCAACTCCATTGGCTGTCTCGAGGTGATCTGGTTAAATGTTCGCCAAGAACAAGGCAAGCTGCACGTCTTGGACTGCTTCGTCCCGTCCCTTGCGGAGTCTTGCCGGCCCCTCCCTGTCAATCTTTTCGCGCGGGCATTTTAGAGTAAGCAAAAAAAAAAAAACAACAACAACAAAAACACAAATAAATACAAAAATAAAACAAAAAAAATAAAAGAAAAAATTCAGTTAAATCTAGACCTCTTAGTCGTCCTCGTCTTTGAGTCGAAAGGTCTCTAATAATAAACGATCCACAGTTTGTAGCAATGGCCCCGGCAAGCAAAATGTGAGAGCTGCATGGGGCAAACTGGAAAACCTTTTTATTTCCGAGCCCTCCAATACCAACGTTAAATGGAAGTTACTTACATGGTGTGGAACTCTTGTTAAAATACTGCCCAGGTTGGTTTTTGCTGGTCCAGTTAATGTACTCCTCGTACCAACTATTTAATGAGCTAGCGATCACAGACTCATCTTTGACAACAACATCATGAAGCAGATGAAGTTTCTCTTGGTTTCCAAAGTAATCGAAATTTCCTGTATGAAAACAAAAAACACAAACACACATATTAAACACTTCATGGCTGGTCCTGAGGCCAGGAGAACTGTTGGTAGTAATAAATTTAACTAGTTTTCCGAGGGACCAGTGATTATAACGCTATATGTCACAAGCCTATTGCTGATTTATAACTTTTGTGTGCTAAAGTAATAACTTAGTACCTTTACCCATTCACAAAATCCTCCTGTAGGGTTGAAAAAGATATCAAACAATTTTCACTAGGTAGCAATGGCAAAACAAAGGGAAATCGAGGAAGATCGAGAAATAGAAATAAAAATAAACGGCGAAATCTTGGAATGGGTTCCCAAATATGTTTATCTGGGATCTACAATATCTGCGGAGATGGAGATGGGTTGGAGGAAATAAGGCATGAGGAGGCTTGCTATGGCAACAAACAATAAGCTGTCGAAGTTGAAATTCTTGTGGAATGGTCAAGATCCTCAAACAAAACTAACAATTCTTAGAACATGCGTTTTCCCCATAGCTACGTATGGCTGTTAGACGTGGACACTTGGAAAAACAAATTTAACAAGAATATAAAACGCTTTTGAAATGAAGTGCTACAGAAAAATTTTAAAAATATAATGGACGGAGCACACGACTAATAAGTCAATTAGGGAGGAACTCAGAGTGGAAGATCAGTGGTAGTGGTAGTGGTAGCGGTAGCGGTAGCGGTAGCGGTAGCGGTAGTGGTAGTGGTAGTGGTAGTGGTAGTGGTAGTGGTAGTGGTAGTAGTAGTAGTAGTAGTAGTAGTAGTAGTAGTAGCAGCAATGGCCATATTAATTTTTTGGGTGATTTTTGCTGGCAGGCCAATAAAACGTGAAAAAAATTAGGTTTCAATCCATGCCCCTCCTTGCCATTCCTAGCAACAGATGACGGAAAACAGTTTCAATGCCTAACTATAGCCTTAAATAACAAAACAGGACCAATATTTTTGGAATTCAATTGATGTGAAAACAAGTTTTAACTTTTTGAAAAGATAGCAAATAGCGTGTCATAGCTCCTTCAAGTGCTTTGTTACATAGCTCAAGGAAAAACTCCTACATACACAATTTTAAGAAGCAGGTAACATTCGCGGTTAACAGTATACACAGTTACCCTCTGACTTCATAGATTTTGCGATGTTGCCCGCATGGGGGCCTTTACACGGAAATAGTTAATTTGATGCTAGATGTCACGTGACCTCCAAGTAACAAATGAGAGTGTGAGCTGTTGGGGGAAAATTGCTGCTGTATTGCAATTGAAAAGAAAGCAAAAGAAACAATGACCTCGTAGCAGTGGCAATAAAATGAAACGTATTTTCAAGATCGGTAGAGTATGAAAGACGAAAAAAAAAATTGGGTGAGAGATGGCACCAGAAATAATCAACGGGTTACCGTCTTTTAAAAGTGTTAAACAGGAATCGAGTTGCGAATTATATATATTTTTACCTGTGTAGATGGTTAACGGAGCGCCATTAAGTGGGAAAAACTGAAAAAGTAAGATCAACACAACATCCTTAAAGTGCTGCAACTAACTATACACCGAATGGGCGCTTTGACGTCATGTAAATATCATCTTTAGCACTGGATTTACAACAAGTTAGTAAGTTTAGTACGAATGGTAATTCCGTGAAGAATGAGTATTTACAGAGTATTCTCTGTCTTCACTGTCAATCCATCGAAAAAAAATGCAAACCATTCAATACAGAAAGTCCGGAATCTGGGAAATGAAAGAAGATAAAAATACAAAGAGCCTGGGCAAGAATCAGGTCTGAGCGAATTTTCATATACGAGATATTCGGAAAAGCGTTTTGCCCAAATTGAATTTAGAAAGCTTTGTGTTTAGACGCCATGTTGGTGCCGCTTTGAGGGCAAAAATATGGCCGCCGGAAACCAACAGAAACATCTGTTTTTCAGTTCTTCTACTAATGCGTTAATTCCTCTCTTGAGGAACTCATAAAGATCAAAGTAATATCTATTCTGAGACAAATAATGTTTAAATAGCAAAAACTCAAAAAATCGGTAACGTTTTTAACCCACATGATAGCTTTCCCGGCCACCAGCTGAATGCCGCGTCACACAAGAGCCTGGAAATTCAAGAGTCCTCTGTCGCAAAACGAAGAACCCTTATTCGAACCGAAAATTTGTTTACACAAGAAATACGTCATGAAAGTATAAACTCAGAATAATCGATAGTTTCTTGGGTTGAATTTTGGTGACGTCACGTGAAAGGCCGAGAACTGACCAGTTCATCACACTTTTCACGTAAATCGTGGTCGTGAAATAATAAACATTACAGAAAACCTCGGTTGCTCTTTTCAGCGTTCGAGAATCGATAAAACATACATTCTTTCTTGTGTTTCGATATCTCTTCTCAGTATTTGGATATTAGACAAACCACTGCTTCTGGTGTGTGATATACTACCTCAGCTAGGAGTTTGAAAATCAGGTAACACACTTCTTCTCCTGTTTGATTATATGACTAGAAACAAAAGCAATACTGGTGTTAAAGATACCTTGGAGTTTGTTACTGTGTATTTGTAACCCATTGAATTGGGTGGCAAAAACCATACTTGATCAAAATACTGCCTCAGCATTATTGCTCCATATAAATTAAAACCAACCAATACGCCAGTAACGATCATGACTGTAATCTGCCAAAGGAGAAAAAAGAAATGTGTAGAAGCTAGAGGCAAACTCAAACAATAAAGAGCTTTAAAACAAAGATACCACCTATTGACATTAATCCCACCCTACCCCTGTTCACACACTCCTAAAACATATATCCCAAACAAAGTTCCTGAGATTAACCAAACGATCCGACTGTTTTCTGCCTTAAATCCTAATATGTCAGCTCGCTGATTTTGTACACTACTATAGCTCTGTTGAAACAGGCTCACAAAACTATGCGCACGTTATTAACACAGCAAAAGTTGTCGCAGGATCTCCTTGCTCAGGGAACACTTTGAAAGTTTATTTTCTACATCAGCTTTAGTTGCCTGTTCCAGGTGTTGAGATAGTGGGGCGGCAGGAAGCAGGAAACAGAAAAAAAGAAAAGACAGAGGGTTAAATTCCCAAACCACGTTTCGTAATACTCCATTCCCCTCTTTAATTTGTTCCCATTTGAGAATATAGAATAGTTTATCAAAACTCTCTTGCAGTAAAAAGAACTGAATTATCGAGTACATTTTACAATCATAAGGCAACTATTATCTAAAGTAATAGTAATTTACCGTTATAACAATGAAAATAGCAATTGAATCACTTAAAAAATTTAAACGTAAAGAAGTCCTCCACTCTCTTTGTCCTACAGACCTGCATGTTCCGGGAAAGATAATACTTTTTGTGTTTTCTGCCTTAAGGTGTAGTTAGGCGCGTCCAGAAGTGGGCTGGGAAGTAGGTGATGCAGAGGGTGGCTGGGGGACTTCATTTTCGCCACATATTTGTAGCATTAGAGTACTCTTCTATCATCTAACCTATCTAGTTTACCTAACTGTAAGGCGTGAGCATATGACTCTGCCTCGGGGTAGATTATGTTAAGCGCCCCTTTTTGCACTCGTTCTATGGCTTCGGACAGATAAGCAGGGATTTTCTGCCAGACTGGTACAGCATCCTCTAAAACTGGCCGGACTTTTTCTAAGGTATGTCCTCAAGATGTTGGGTTGGCTCACCCTGGCTCTACGGAGAACTCTAAGGGAGTATAACTTCTTACAAGCTTTCTTCTGTAATGTAATCAACATGACAGTTACACTTCAGGCCCCGGTTGTTCAAACGTTGGATAGCACTATCCACCCGATAAATCTCTATCCAGTGGATAAGTATTACGGAAATCAATTGCACTATCCACTGGATAGTGATTTATCCGGTGGATAGTGCTATCCAACGTTTGAACAACCAGGGCCAGGTCATTATCGGGTTAATAAGACAATTAGAGTTGCGTAGGAAATTAATATGCATTTCTTTACACTTGGTTGGATTAAGTCTTATATTATGAGCAATGGCAAAATTGTGAATGTCTGAGGCCACTACATTAAGTAAGCTAGGGGAGTTCCTTGGAATTATTTCGAGAGCACTGGTATCATCGACGTATTTGATGCGCAGCCGCCAGTCAGACAGCAGTTTGTTTGTCATCACCGTAAAGAGGATCACACCCAGTTTAGTTCCATGGGGCATTCCTCCCTTCAGTGTTAACCAATCTGACAGAGTTCTTCCTATTCTAACTGCCTGCTTCCGGAATGTCAAGAATGCCGCAATCCAAGATAAAAGGACTGGATGAACTTGGAGATCTGCCAGTTCTTGCATCAATATTGAATGATCAATTAAAACAAACCCCTTAGAAAAATATGCGAAGAAAATCCGAGCCGACGCCTCACCACTCTCAACTGCCTCGTAGATCGCTTGAAGCATATATATATATAAGGGCATCTGTCGTAGAATGCCCCTTGCGGGAGAACTGACAAGGGTCGATCTTACCTTCCAACTGGGGCAGGAGTCTGGAACAGGTAAAGCCCTCCATAACTTTTGCCAAAGTACAGGTGAGAGATATAGGTCTTAGATCTTGCTCAATAAGAGCGGGTGGAGACACCTTACGGATAGGTGCAACAATAGACGATTTCAGAAGAGCTGGTATGTACCCCTCCCTTAGAGACTGGTTGTAAATGTCACAAACGAGGGGGGCTAACTCCAAAGCAAAATCTTTCAGAATCCGGTTAGGTAATGCATGGAAAGCACTCCTCCGTACACTTTATATAGATTAATTAATTGCGTTCGAGGTACGAGAACGCAACCCCTAATTTGTGTTGGGTGTTCTGTGCATTATTGGGTGTCCTGTGCAATTAATAAGGGAGGTTTTTTCGAGATTGCATTTTCGTCGTCGTCGTCAAAAACACACATTTGCCTCGCTTTGAGGCGCTTGCTTAAGTTTTGCCTCACTTTGACGCGCTAACTCATGTGGTGATTCTTGTGTCCTTAGCGTTCATCTTTTAAAAATTTTGCTGAATCTTCGTAAAGCGTACATCGATATGTGTTTGCTGAATCGTCTAAAGTGCTCATCTTTCAGAAATTTGCTGTTAAATCTTACTTCGGATTAAGCTTTCATAGTTTTCAGCATGGTTCGTCACTGTCTTCGGAAAATGTCTGCGACTCCTGGTGCATGCATCAAACCGGGTTTAGTTCGGCGGCCGTTATACCACAAAGTAAATTTACCGAGTTGTGTAGCTCGGCGGCCGTTGTGTCACAAAGTAAATCTACCGAGTTATGTAGCAAATACTTGGGAGGGTCATCGCACCAGCATGGATAATTACTGCGGGCCCGTAAAAATCCCTCCCCCTATGAAACCATCACACCGGAGACTACGTCCACTAATCTTGACGAACAGCGCGTTTGCAAAAATTTTGAACCCCCCCAGAAATATATAAATATAAATATATACATTCACTTTTAGGTGCAAGAAGTCTTTAAACAGGAGACATTGACACCTGCCTGTAACTGCATCATCATGCATGCATTCTTATATCAAAAGAAAACAATATTTGCCAAGGGGTAAATTACACGTTACCATATTGACAGATCACGCCATATATGTTTATATATCTGGGAGGTTCAAAATTTTTGCGGAAAGAAATAATGCAGAACTAAAGATACACATATGGCAGCTAAAAGATCAAAAGAAAGACTTCACGATCTCTTGGAAAATTCTGACCTAGGCGAAATCTTATACCAATCTTACCAAACGATGTAACCTGTGTAGTACCGAGAAATTCTATATTCCATTTAAACCGGTCGAGGCAACGCTTAACAAGCGTAACGAACTTATATCAACTTGTAGGCACAAGCGGAAGTTCCTCCTTAAATTCAATCGCATCCTTGAGGACCAATCATAAGTATACAGGCATGTATTGTTTTACGTTCGAATATTGTAACGGCTTAGATCATGTTGCTGATGTATATATATATAAACTCTAACGATACTTCGGTGTATATGGAATTTAACTGAAGAGTGGGTCAACGCTTCGTTGGCCTACGAAACAGTATTTTATTAAAGTCCATATGAGACAAAACTAAGTAGGAAAGCTTTGTTATTACCGCTCCATAATTGTTGAGCACTATCCTGGATTTAGCACTGTGGAACTCACCGGTAGTTATATATAAAAATATCTGTGTGATCTTGCTAAAAGGTGCTCGCTAAGTTTTCGCTTGAATCGCCCGTGTTCAAGCCAATGTAGCGGGAAAAAACCAGGAAGCTTGCTGTCTTGGTAGGTGTCAGCAGAGAGCCCAGGCCCAGGCCCAGGTTAATGGCTTCCGTCTCAGAAAAAAAGTGAGTCTCGCCTGTAATTCACTTATCTTACTGATCAAATTTCCGCTCTTAACTTTACCTTTCCCGGAAGAGTCAGCAAGGCTCTTCCAAAATATTTATCCATCAGCTTCTGTAGGAGATCTCTCTTGCCACAATCTGATTCTGAGTAACCATCACTTAGCCTGAAGCAACAACAGCAGCCATCGCGCCTCTTCTTCCGCCTACAGATAATCAAATAAGTACAGTGCAACCCCGTTAATATGACCACGTTTTGGACGTGATGTTTGGCATAAATACCACTCCTGATATTTCAGATTTGTCTCAAATTTCACTCGCCTAACGGCTCGTGAAATTACGTATAACAATTTCGAAATATCACTCGTGGTATTTATGCCTAACATCACTACAAATCATGCTATTACCTGTACTAATTTGTAATTTCACATGTGAAATTACAAAATTGCCATGGCAACCTTGCGTACGTCTCAGTGTCAAGAAGGATTCTAACAGGTATTTTGTCTGAAAATTTTGAAAATTCTGAACTTAAGCCAAATTTAACGTCTAAACATTTGAGAGAGTACAGTACAGTACAGTATCTTTATTAAATCTCCACTATGTGGCTCTTCCGATTTCATTTACAAAATGGAAAAAGACTAATTTACAAATCTAATTATTAATAATAAATGGAAATAATAAGAATTAAATTAAATTAAAAAATAGCTACGATAATATATCGTATATATTATATACATATACATATGCTTATTACTTTCTTCAGATACTCTAATTATGACATATAAAAACTGTTTTAGTCATGCAATCAGTCACCTAGTTCTCGGTGTGACATAGCTCCAATTTTGCACCACGCTTAAAGCTAGTGAGCGTTTTACTATTTCTTGTGCTTGCGCTTAGCGAGTTCCAAGTGTTAATAGATCGATAGTGAAAGGAACGTTCTGCAGAGGCTGTCCTGCACATGGGAACATCTAGATTTTTCCTGAATCTGGTATCATAACTATGGATGCCTGTTCTTTTACTAATGTAGCAATTTAGGTAGGAGGGCGCAAGTCCATTCACAATTTTGTACAACTGTGTGGCATCACAAAGTATCATCTATAATGTTTGACGTTTCCTGCATGAATGCTCCGTCTAATATCTGTGATTTCTTCACTAAAGCTAACTCAAAGCACAAGCATGAGACCAGGTTTTCTTCGTCTAGAAATTATTATGTTCAAACTTCAAGACTGAATCTAAATCAAGATTCTTTTTCCAGGTTTGGAGCTAAACTTTAGAACGCAATTCCTAACGAATTTCGTCAACTCTCCAAAGGAGCTTTTAAAAAAAAATTTCATGACTTTTTGCTCTCGATAATGGAAGCAGAGGACGATTATGTTGAAGTGCCCATTCTCCTACAAAAAATGGCAAATTCTGCATCCTTGACTCAATGTACTAATAATCTATAGGTTCTGTTAGTAGTAAACTTGATTGTAATATCATTCTATAAGACTATATATTTTGTAACTTTAGCTTGTTTTTCAGTAATTCTTATTTTTCCACATAGTTTATTTACAATTATTATATTATCTGTTATGACTGCTGTAACCTTTCCTCTCCGCCCGCCTCGTCTAGCTTTTGCTATTTGCGGGTGGAGATGGCAAAATGATGTGAATGAAATAAAGTATAGTCTGTGTGTATCACGTACAAACAGCAGATGTTTAATGGAGGACCAACCCAGTTCCCGCAGGACTGGTGAGATATGGTCGAACTTCCTGGTATTAGTTAAAACGCGAGCAGCAAAATTTTGTACAAGTTGCAGTTTATGAACGTTCTGCTAAAAAGTGCTAGACCATACTGTAGAACAATAAAAGAGCTTACTAAAAACCAAACAACTCAAAATGGTGAAGAGTACAGATTTGAAAAATAGATGCCTAACTTTGCTTATCTAACACAGCGTACAGATAAGGGACGCAGTCAATGTATTTACATTTTCATAAAATGTAAGGTTCAAGTCTAGTATGATACCCAGATCTTTGACTAAGGATACGAGAGCTAGGTTTTGGTCAAGAAAAGGAGCTCTGACATCCGGAATTTTACTTAATAGCTATCGCATTCCAGACAAAATAAGTTTGGTTTTACTAGGATTGATGAGCAGCTTATTAGTACAGCACCAGGCAGCAATGAGACGAAGATCTTCGGTGATTTTAGTCAGGCAGGAGATAATGTCCTTGGATGAGAACGAAAGGTAAACCTTGGTATCATCGACATATGACTCGACACTTGAAAATTTGACAACGGAGGGTAAGTCATTCATGTAGGGACTGAACAGGAGCGGCCCTAAAATGGACCCCTGAGGTACGTCATGAGTAACGATTAGCTCCTCAGGGCGAGATGTTCCTAGTCGTGTTGACTGCATACGGTCGGCAAGGTAGCTCTCAAACCACTTCAACGCTTTACTTGACACACCCAGCCCTTGCAACTTAAGCCTTGCAACTTAATTTGTCCAAATCCTAATAATTGCTCGAGCTTAAAAAACGCGCGTGAAAATATTCCTTGATTTCACTCGTCGCCTTTTGATTACTCATACTAATTAGTATGTGTAATCAAATGGTGACTAGTGAAATTAGGGGATAATATCATGGGTGACGAATTACTCCTTCAGTAATTTTGGCGCGAATTTGCAACGCTAATTTACAATTTCACCTGTACTTTATTAGATTTCAACATGCGGTATTTTGTTTTTAGATTTTTTAAAGGCCTTTGATGCAACCTGCCATCATATTCTATAAGGAAAATTAAATAAAAAAGTTATCTGAGGTTTTCCCCATGCACGGTTCTCAAGCTATTTATCTAATCGTAAGCAATATGTCAAAGTTGGTAATACAGAATCTAGCCTGAAATTTATCACCTGTGGTGTGCCTCAATGCTCCACATTAGGTCCACTGTTGTTTCTGCTGTATATTAACGACTTTCCCAGGGCTTCAAACAAATAAACCTTTGAGATCTTTGCAGATGATACAAATATCTTTTACTCCTCAAAAGGACGCAGATTAATTGTAAAGAGTTATTAATGAAGAACTTGGCAAAGTCCTGACCTACTGTGCCGCTAATATGCTGTCAATTAACTTCAAAAAGACTTATTCTATGGTAGTAGCCTCACCTAAAAGGAAAACAAATAATAGACTAACAATTTGAAATATAGAGCAAAAATCGAAGATTAAGTGTCTGGGTGTTTTATTAATGAACATCTAAAACGGGGTGCAAAGCTCCTACACATGAACAACAAATACTCCGATTCCTGAAAAAAAAAACCGGGTGTTGCATGGAAGAGAGGCTTAATAGCCCTCGAGTCAAATTTAAACAACTAACATGGCGGACTATCAAGTCGATCTTGCTCCAAAGGACATTGAGGTCTTGATCAGGGATCACAGTATATTCTAACCCCCAAAACGGAATGATTGTCAACCCTCTGATCACCACTTCTCTTTTACCACTAAAGAATCGCTTGACCTCGTGGGAATGACTATCGATAGTCAATTGAATTTCGATAAACAAGTCTCGCTTATTTGTAAAAAAAGTCAACAATCAACTGAATGTTATGATAAGATTACGCAAGCTTGTAAACACCTCCACCATGTTAAAATTGTATAAGGCCTTTGCTCAGCCACATTTTCAGTATAGTTCTGTAGTACGGCACTTGTGTAGCTCTAGGAATAGCGAAAAACTTAAGTCATTGAATAAGCGTGCACTGCACGTAGTTTTTGATGATAGGGAATCAACACTCGGCCATTTATTAGATGGAGCAACAGCACATCACTTTACAATTTGAGAGTACAAAATATGTAAGTCACGATTCGTAAATGTATGTATATCAATTTCTACCCTACGTATCTTAAGGACTTGTTGCGCTCAACGGTCTACTCTCTTAGAGGAACTGATATATATTCATTGTCAGTGTAGACCTGCTTCCACTTCTTATGGTCTTCACTCTTTCAAGTATTTTGCCTGTATGGGAATATTAGAACGGAGTCCACTCTGGTTGGTTTTAAACGTGAGAGTATCCTGAGCCCTTTAAAACTCAGCAAACTCGGCAACGGCATCCGCAGATTTCCTGGTGTTCTTTCTACAGTTCGTTAGGTGTTCTAATGTATCAGTGGGAGCGAACGTGGGAAGGACGGTAAAATCATCACCAAATGCTGAATCAACGGTGGGAAAGTTCTTAAAGTGGTTTGCTACATCACTCACGGTTTGTCCATTTTTCCTCAGCTCTTCATTGTTCCTTCATTGTCTCGCTAACTTTTTCCCAACAACACTTTTCTTCCAAGGAACATTTCATTACTCCTAGCAAGCAAAATTTGTCCTGAAGAGGAGAAATTTTGAGGAACAGATCGAAAGTTGATGGGGATGATGATGGTGATGATGATGACGATGATGTCAATGAAGATAGGGATAACAGTGCTGATGGTCTTTTAACCCTTAGGGATGGCGCCCAAAGACGACGTGTGATTATTGACCTCACTTCTATTTGGGAAAGCTTTTCAAATGGCTTCGGTGTTCATAAATTACCCGGCTTTAAATAAGCACGTCTTTTTTCCTACAAGTGTGCACTGGTTCGTATTTGCGCTTGCACAATTTTCAGACGAAGCAGAATCGATTCAAAATGCCCTTCTCAATTCGGTTAGGTTTCAGACGATATTTTTGTAAAGGAAATCCTGAAATCCTTTATTCCTCGAGGTTCCCAACAGACGGCAATTGGACTTCTTACAAACACATGAAGAATACGGTTAATTATGAAATTAAGAATGCTAAATTGAACTATTACAATGCCTTCTTCAAAGATAATCGCAGAAACATAAAGAATACTTGGAAAGGAAAAAACAGACTAATTGGAAATGAATCTAAATTCAATAACATTACTCAGCTGGACACAGGGGATTCTTTAAGTACTGACCCCATCGAAATCAGTAATATACTCAACACACATTTCTCCGAAACAGGACCTTCCTTAGCCTCTGAAATTCAAAATACATCCGCAGAACAAATTTTTCGGTTGGCGGAAGTATCATGCCAGGAGGTCTTCAATTTAATGCAGAAAATACCGAGTAATAAAGCCAGTGGTCTTGATAACATCTTAGCACGTCTCCTGAAAGAAGCATCTCCCATAGTTACTTGTAGTTTAACTTTTATAATAAATCTCTCAATTACCACTGGAAAATTTCCAAATGCTTGGAAACGAGCTAGAGTTTCGCCAATATTTCAAGAGGACCTCAAGACTGATCCTAACAACTACAGACCTATCTCAGTTCTGCCTGTAGTGAGTAAATTACCGTAAAATGCCGAAAATAAGCCCCTCCAAATATAAGCCCCCGAAGCTCGTCATGCAAAAAGCCCTCCGTTAAAACGCCCTCCAAATATAAGCCCCCCCCCCGGGGGCTTGTACTTGGAAATTGCCCTCAAATACAAGGTAAAACAAAGAAAGACTGTAAATTTCCTTCCAAGAATAAGGCCAGCCCAATCGATTTTGAAACGCAAATTTCCCTCCGTACATAAGCCCCTCCAAAAATAAGCCCCTCGAAAAGGGCCTTGGAAAAATATAAGCTCCAGGGCTTATTTTAATTATAATGACTAGTTAACTGAATCACAATCTGGCTTCAGACCTATGTTTTCTACTGAAACAACTTTACTTGAAGGAACGAATGAATCGCTATGGAATATTGACAACAATCTCTTAAATGGTGTGATATTCCTGGACTTGAAAAGAGCCTTTGACACCATGGATCATGCTATCCTACTGGGAGAGCTTAAACTCTATGGGGTCAGTTCTCAATCTCTTAACTGGTTCTGGTCCTATCTATCTGACCGAAAGTATGTGGTATTCCACAGCGCTCTATTTTAGGCCCTCTCATATTTACTATCTATATTAATGATCTCCCTTCATGTAAGTTGCTTTCAAAACCCAGAATGTATGCAGACGATACTACCCCTTCCTCATCTGTAGAAGACCCATGTGTCCTCGAACATAAAATGAATTATGATATGAATTTAATTCAGTCATGGCTGTCAGCAAACAAATTAACCTTGAATGTTAAGAAGACTAAATACATGTTTATAGGGAGTCAATTTAAGTTATCTCAAATAAATAGTGATTTCACAGTCAAAGTTAATAACACACCGTTAAAAAGAGTAATTAAACAAAAATTTCTTGGAGTTCAAATTGATGAATCTTTGAACTTACACAGTAAGACCATTTCAAAGAAAACTCCGCTGGTCTTGCTATCTTAAAGCGCGTAAGTCATTTTATACCATTTGTACTAGAGTAAATATGTACAATGCACTGGTAATGCCATATTTTAATTAGAATAGGGCTGCTAGAATTCTCACCTTTTCTAACTATGAGGTTCGCTCAAGTGTTTTGTTGGATGAACTTGGCTGGGAAAGGTTAGAATATGTAAGACTTAAACAGTTGGCTGTGACAATGTATAAAATCCATAATGATCTTTCCCCGTCTGAGGCGGATCTTTACCAACACCTCAAATGTACAGTCACACAATCTTAGAAATTCGGAGTTAAATTATTGTCTCCAGTCCCGGAGCTGAGTCTGCAAAAGGGAGCCTACACTAAAGAGCATCTGTTCTGTGGAACAGGATTCCCTCAGAGATTAGAAACCTGCCTAGTTTAAATGTTTTCAAAACTTCATTTCATGGGAAAGATTATCTTAATACACTATGACTCATTGTAACTCTTGTTATAATATGTCTTTGTATTTTTAACTTTTATAGTCAAGTAGTTTCTTAGAGTATTTTAGTATAATTTTACACACGATTCCTAGGAAGACCATGTAAAAGTGATACGATTTCGTCTATAAATAAAGATTGATGATGATGATGATGATGATGTATATTTAAAATTGTAAATAAGTTCGAAATCCCACGACGGATTTTTCCCTAACTTCAACAAATAAGCCGCAGGGCTCTCTACTTTCATATCTGCAAGTTTGAAGTCAATCGTGACCATATAACTAGCTGCACAAAATGCTGGTAAAAGTTAACCTTAAAATGCTACGCTAACACATTTGTGAAAGTTGACGCACAAATACATGTAGAGGAAGAGTTGTGCCAACGGACTATCTCCTATCTTAAAAGGGTATTCTTACCCAAAGCTTTATTGTAAGAAACTGAGTAATCAGAAAGCTACAGCGAATACAGTTAGCACTACAAGAAGGACAGCTTTATGCATTCCATTTGCATTCCAGGAAGTGCTTGTCAGACCCCCCCCCCCCCCCCTTCCCACCGCAGGAATTTTTGAATTTTCAAATCGGGTAGGCACCCCCTGGACAAGATATTTACGTCAAAAATAATAATGTTGCACTTGACTATTATACGAAAGATAATTGTTTCTGCGATAAAGAGAGAAAAATATTTGTACATATGTAGATACAGTTTCTAATTATCTCGATTTTGCCTTCTAAATGTCTTTCTTAGTTAATAATTAACGTTCAGTTAATGAGAAACTTTTAGCCGATGCCTTACCCGACACATATGAGAACCAGCTACATTCAAACTAGACATCGAGTGGACTTTAATTTCTTCCATTCATGTTACAAGAAGGCTTATAACACGACCACATTGCGGTGAATACCACAATATATTGTGTAATACAGCCACGGGTAGATAACCAGAAGTTTATTTATGAACCGATGACAACTATCTGTGGCGTAAGCCGTGAAAAAAAAACATTCAGCCCACCGTAAATAATAGATCATCGGTGAAAAGAGTAATTTTTGTTTTAAAGACCGTTCACAGCAAAATAACTGATAGCTTGCTCAACAGAGCAACTGTTAGCTTTTGATAACTTACCAATCTTATTCGGAGCCCCGGAAAAAGAACCCTAGAGGCCAACCCCCACCCCCTCGGAAGTTTCCTCCCCCTGGACCCTCTCCCCTGGAATTTCCGTTGCCCTCCATAGAGGGTATAGACATTTTCTGGGACACACATTGCACAAAAAGGAAATGACCGGACCCTTTTTCAAACCAAAAAGGGAATCGCAATATCTAGGTGGTCATATGAAAGGGTTCCACTGTAGCCTGCGAAAACATCCATTTCTCCTCGCTCTTCGCCGCTGGGACGTTTCGCACGGAGGAAAGTCTGCGACTCAGCGACAGAAATTCCATACTGATGACGCAAATCAATGTTTACATCATAAATCCGGTAGTCATGGGGTTCCAAATATTTGTCCCTTTTTACGAGTGTTATGGTCGATTTTGGTAAATTGTTGTGTTTATCTGCCAACGATCTCCAGCGAAACTCAAATGCTTCGTCTAGAAAAGACTATCTTCCACAAATATTGACTGTTTCGTTAGAGATTCTTCGCGTTTCCATTTGACCTTTGTGGCCTTTTGTCTTTTGTGTGTCATTCGTAAACAATAGCTAAAACAATGTAACTGCTCCGTCGACCAATCAGCGCTTCTGACCGGATTCCGGACAGATTTTGCGTCATCAGAATGGAATTTCTGTTGCTGAGTCGCAGAAGTTCCTCCGCGTGAATCGTCCCCAGCGGCGAAGAGCGAGGAGAAACGAATGCTTTCGCAGGCTAGTTCCACTGAGGTCAATTTGTACATGAAATATCGCGTTTTCTCAAATATTTGTCACTGCTCAATTAGCTTCATGAACCTGCACCTAATGAAAGCGAAATAAAGAGTAACTGTAACTGATTCAAGATTGTACCTTCGGGCATCTAAAGCCAAGAATGCTGTAAACAGGGTGGTTTGGATGGCAAAGTCTGCTAAAATTCCTGGGAGGAGAGTTAAGAAATAAATGACAGTTATGCAATACAAATGGTTCAAAGAAGGACTAAGTATTCACAAGGTTGAAAACCTGATTTTGTTTAACATACCTATGCCAGCAAATATGCAAAATGACCTCAAAGCTGGTAAAATCTAAGGAGAAAAAAAACTAGTTACAAAAACTAGAAACCAAACAAACAAACAAACAAACAAAACTATTTAATTTGTCTGAAGAAGTAGAGCCCTTGAAATGAGACATTCAAGCCTTATAGGGGCCAATTTTTTTTCATGGATAGAATCAACCTTTTTATGCAAAGTCTATCAACAAGAGAGCATTATAAGAAATAAAAGCTGCTATACACACAATGTCAGTGTGGACAAGTTATTAAAGTAATACATTCAAGATCACAGGTGAGGGTGAAAACAATAGCACTATAGTCCCTTTGCATAAATAATGACAATATCTGTCTGATAATGATGGCAATATCTGATTGGTAATGATAATAATAATGATTATGATATATGATGATGACGACAATAATAATACAAGTAGTAGTAATAATAAGGGACTTGTCAGAAATTAGCAGGGGGGATGGGGGGTAGGAATTTTAAATTTGGGTTCGGAAATGAGGCGACCCATCCCTGCAATGAGAGTGAAATTTGCTAACCCTCCCCTTGACCTTGGCCTAAAACATCATGACCCTCCCCCTCTTGTATAAATGATAAAATCTAGTTCTTACAATACACTAGGGTGAGTCAGTATTATGAAAGCTCATAATATATTTCTAATCTGTTCTTTGTAATGCCAAATACATACATTTTAGAGGCCAGCAATAAGAGTCCGACTCTGATTCTGACAGCTGATCACTCGACTCTCCTATTTCTCCTACGTTTTTTTTTTACAAAATAAAGAACTTCTATTTTCTTCTGTGGGTGAACCTCTACATGATCACGGACACATATTTGCATGACCCTCCCCATTTTAACGGCCCATTTTTCATGACCCCTCCCTTTTCTGCAGTCTCAAAAATTTGTGACCCTCCCTCTGTTTCCACCCCCCTTCCCCCCTGCTAATTACTGACAAGTCCCTAATAACATTATTATTTAAAGAGGGAGCCCAGCTTGCCATGGCGGTTCAGTGGGGCCCTCTTTAATTAACTAAATCAATTAATTAAATCATTATGTAAGTGCTAAAAGGTTAAAATTGGCTTACGAAATCAATTTAAAAGGTAAGTTGACATTTTTCGAACAAGGGATTTCTCATGTGAAAGGGACTGGCTTAAGATAAGTCCATTTCTATTCATAAAGTATCAGCTGGTCATATGAGAAGAGTCTATGTAGTAACGCACAGGATTATATATTACATATACGTATGCCCTCTTGTCTTTGAGGTTCTTGCAATCTTTTGTGGTAGTGATGTTACTACCATTAATTGATTTAATTACTATCAATCAATCCAGGTACTCCAACGTCAAATGAGTGTATATTCTTTCTTTTAGCAGTGGAACACCAAAATAGCGCTAACTCGCCGAAAACGCTTCAAAACGGCCTGAAACGCGAGCAAACAACAAAGAATACAACAAAGCAATAAGGTAAGTTGATTTTATTTAAAAAAATACATTTTTTTCTCTATATTAAGAAAAACCGTTTGCATCCCATACAAACCTTTGTAAATAACCGTTTGTAACACAACACCGCTCGCAAGCAAGAGTCACGTCCGCGTTCATGAAATGAGCTTGGGCCGCCTGTGGCTAGTACAGCAGGAATCAAGCACGATAACGGATAGAATGCCGTTCAGAACTGCCGAGGTGTTGCAAATGCATTAGCCTGCGTAGCTAGCGGTATTGTGTGGGTGCGAGATTAAATTTTTGGCGGCGGAGCCGTGTTCCAAAAAAAGGGAGTAGGGACGAGGCGGTATTTCTCACGGCTTCGCCGCTCGTGACGGCTCCGCCGTCAAATCTCACTCGACTACTACACAATACCGCCAGCTACGCAGGCTACAAATGCATTAACGCCGCCCTGACTAAATTTTAAAAAGTCACGATTTCCTGTTTTGGACGTGATCAAAGTGTATTACAATGGCTGCCGTTTTCACTAGGCCAAATTACTGAACATAGTTTCTCGTTTCTCGTAAACGTGACATACTTTTTTCACAGTGAAATTTTACCCGGATATTTCGGCCAGTGACCAAGCGATTCAAATGGCAATTGCTCGCAACTTTCGAAAATGCGAAAGAGGAAGCGCTTGGTCCCAGGCTATTAGCCGAGAACAAATTCTGCCTGGATCTGATCTGATTTTCGAGATTTGGGTGCTTCGTGCCTCGGTCTTCGTTTTCGAGTGCTTCGTTTTCGAAACTACCGCAAAAGTTGGACCAATTTCGAGCAATGATTTCCAGGCGTGTTTTCCCTCTTTATATTTAGAAATTAAAGAAATTAAAAGGGCGTCTGATCAATTCAAGCTCCCGCAGTCTAGTCTTATTTTACACTTTATAGCGGAAGGACATCTGTGAGCAGGGAATAAGTCACCACAGAATTTGATTGTCGGCGAATTTCTGTAATCGTCCGTAGTTCTGCTAGTGATAAGCTAGCCGTTGTTCACTCGTCTTGCTTGTTTGGGGCTGACTCTTATTCCGGTCAAAGAGAGAGAAGATTTCCAATCAAAGATTTGTGAACTCTCCAAGTGTTTATATATACACAGTTATACCCACCTTATAACTTCAACTGCGCTTAACGAGTGTTTTTTGGTCCATAACTTTCAAAACAACTTCTCCACAGAATGTCACTGATAACACGTTACGAAAAAAGAGCATCGAAGTATGATTCAGGTCATCAAAGGCGGCCCAGACGTAATATTCAAAAGGACAAAATGGGATAAGTCGTCGAAACTCCCATGAACTAATCCATCCCAACACGGGGATGGTACTATTCCTTCTAGGTCAATGAATCGGGAAGCGAAGCGCTTGTAATTATTTGCCCTAGGATCACAGAACAGTTAGGAATTTTGCGGCGGAGCTAAAAGAAATGAGCGGCAGTGGAAAAAGTGAAAAAGAACATGTACCACATTTCCTCCATAAAACGTGAAAGCCAGGAGTTGGACCAATTTGGAGCAATGATTTCCAGGCGTGTTTTCCCTCTTTATATTTAGAAATTAAAGAAATTAAAAGGGCGTCTGATCAATTCAAGCTCCCGCAGTCTAGTCTTATTTTACACTTTATAGCGGAAGAACATCTGTGAGCAGGGAATAAGTCACCACAGAATTTGATTGTCGGCGAATTTCTGTAATCGTCCATAGTTCTGCTAGTGATAAGCTAGCCGTTGTTCACTCGTCTTGCTTGTTTGGGGCTGACTCTTATTCCGGTCAAAGAGAGAGAAGATTTCCAATCAAAGATTTGTGAACTCTCCAAGTGTTTATATATACACAGTTATACCCACCTTATAACTTCAACTGCGCTTAACGAGTGTTTTTTGGTCCATAACTTTCAAAACAACTTCTCCACAGAATGTCACTGATAACACGTTACGAAAAAAGAGCATCGAAGTATGACTCAGGTCATCAAAGGCGGCCCAGACGTAATATTCAAAAGGACAAAATGGGATAAGTCGTCGAAACTCCCATGAACTTATCCATCCCAACACGGGGATGGTACTATTCCTTCTAGGTCAATGAATCGGGAAGCGAAGCGCTTGTAATTATTTGCCCTAGGATCACAGAACAGTTACGAATTTTGCGGCGGAGCTAAAAGGAATGAGCGGCAGTGGAAAAAGTGAAAAAGAACATGTACCACATTTCCTCCATAAAACGTGAAAACCAGGAGGTTTCTGCACGTTTCACGTTGTAGCCATGCAAATCAACGGCAAGGAAATGTACAAAAACGTGTGCTGCAATTAGACCTATTGCTGTTTTTCAAAGTTCTGGTCAAGGGCATCCAACGACTGTTTTCTGTGAAATACCTGTTCGGAGAGGCAAATTTTGCCTAGAATTTTCTTTCACTTGGCTAAAAAGTTCTAGATGACCATTCATTCATGAACAATTTTCGAAGCTCATCAGTAATAATGCTAATAAATTCCCTCCGATTTTCTGAAGTCTAATTTTTTACATTTCACTCCCCGGGTTTGGCTATTTTTACTTCGGCGGAGCCCGAAGTAAAGGATTCGCGATGCTCAGGAATGTATCAAAGTTGCCATTTTTTGACAAGATTGGGCAAGCAAAGTCTGTAGGTTTTCGGTTCTATTCGGCTATTTGACGAAGTGAGAGTCGAATTAGTTCGAGATATCTCGAGATCACTTCGATTTCTTTGATTTATTTTTTAACTTTTTCGAGGAAGAAAGAATTATTTTTTTGCCTTTCCCAAGGTTTGAACCGACTCACCTGTGTGACCCGTCAGATCAGAGGAGACTCAAAGTTGAGGGATTAGCCGATTGCGCTACTGAGACCCAGGGTAGTTTGGCATATGAAAAATAGTTATGAAATGATGCACTAGTTTTGGGACAAGATTGGGCGTGCAAGTTCGTGACTTTTCGGCTTGTTTCAACTATTTCACGAAATAAGACCGGACTACTTCGTCATATCTTGAGATCACTTCGAGTTTAGTCTTTAATTACTCGAGGAATAAATAGAGGATATTTCGTGGCCGCGCAGAGACACGAAATTTCTCTTCGAGTGTTGAAAAACATTTCACAAGTGAGCTCTCCTTTCGAACTGTTTTATGATGAATTTAAAGTTACAGAATGCTGCACAAAGACATTTTGTCTTTGTTGAGTGTTACGTAGTAAAATTGCTTTCATGCGTTGCTTGACTTTCTCGAACGTTCTCTACGTTTTTGGATTATTCATGAATAATTAATTAGGGCATGTTTACATTTCAGCATGAGTCAGCAGATTTGCATCAGTTACTGAAATCATAAAATATGTCCAAAGCTACTACTATTCGCCTGTTTAGTATTTTCTAGAACCTTATGTCAAACGGTATACAAGTTCCAAGCGAGTTCTTTTGACGAACTAAGTTTTTTCCCACAAGCTGGACTGCTGTGTTTAGTCAAGTGTGACGAAGGTTGATTTTCAGGTTCTGTGTTTACAAGTTCGCCGAAGCCGTAAGATATCTGAAGTTCAAGTGAGAGTTTGTTATTATTGGTAGAGGCTGTTTAGTTTTACTCAAAGTTCAAGTCAAGTTTGTGTTGGCGGATGCTGTGTTGTAAAGCTCTGTAAAGGCTATGTTCCTTTAGTGTTAAGCTTCCTTGTGTTAATCCGACATCCCTTTGGCTGATAGTCAGTGAATAATTATCCTCAGAACATTCGAACTCGTGACTTTGAGTTTTAGCCAATTCCATGCTCAACGTAAATGACTCCTTACCCATGCCTTACATATCTTTAATCAGTACATGAGACTGCTATGCTGTTTTTGAAGCCTGATGTGACTAAGAAAAATAGAGAATTGTTTTTTTAGAAGGATTTGTATGGAGTCATCAGAGCATAACTGGGATAATATCTCGGAGGCAATTTGTCCCGAAATGCTAGTTTTTGGCAAGTAGACCTCTTGGATGCTGCTCTTTTCAGAATATCTTGACAAATCCCATAATTTCACAAATTAACACCTTACTCTTACCCTATTCGATTTCTTACTATTCCTCCGCATTTACAATTAATTAGTTCCACAACCACGACGCCGAATTGTACGCTCCGTAGCGTCTTGTTCGTAGATAAAAAGGAATCCTAAAATTTTCGGATTCAAAAATGAGATGAAAGAAGGAATCTGAAAAATTATCTCCTTTAGCCGTTAAATTGCACCTTAAATTTTCGGGAAAATAATTGTGGATTCCTCGTAATTTCGAAAAGACTCAAGTTCCCCTAGAATGGCCGAACACTGAGATACCGATTTATAGCGCCCCTTAGAATGCATTTCTATAGAGCTAAAAGTACTTTATGAAAAGCTAAAGAAAGTGTTTTGAATGTATTTGAGGAAACCGTCGTCTCAATGGGTGCCTCTGTCTCGTTGCCTTCTCCGCTTAGCTTTACACGATTTTATATTTAGTATGAGCAAATTATAAATATTATCAAGAGCTTCGCTTTTAGTCCTCCTGACCAAATCTATGTATTAGCGCCTCTTCGAATGCATTTTTAGAGATCTAAAGTACCCAGGACAGCCTTAAAAGTGTTTTCAATGCCTTTAGGGGGAAATTGTCGTTGGTGCCCCTGAGTTTTGAAAAAAATAATAACAAAAAAAAATATCGGGCACATAAATTTTACTTTACCATATCTTCAGCTGTATCTTCTATTCAGCTGCATGGCGGAGGCCAGATTTTTCCTCTTTCTTAGGCGGAAAATCCTCGTCGTCCCTCATCAGTTTGGACAACATACTGTGGAGTAAGGCGTAGTTCTGGAAAGAACTGTTTATTTAATTAATCCAAGCAAATAGGTTTAGTAAAGTCAAGAACCTATGCAAGCGGCTGGACGAACAATGTGACAGCAGCTGTAACAGCGAACGTTAGAAGAATTCGAACTTGAAAACCAGGACCGCCCCTGTTGGAAACTTACGGACGATCGCGCGATCTCCTATTATTTTCTGGTCAAAATTAACGCAGCGGACCCTACCTCAGTGTCGATTGACATCGAAGCAATAGTACCATCCCTCCCATAGCAAGTGCTGCATTGTCGCGCGGACGCGGTCGCTAAGCCCAACAACGCGGACGACAACGAGAACGTCAAAAAAACAATTGGTTTAATTAGCAAAACAACAACTGCGCACGTGCATCACACTTTTTTGTACATTTCTTTCCGTTTTCGCACTACTATGACGTGGAAATGCCTAATTTCGCGTTATATGGAGGACGTAAACAAGCAACGAAGAAATTTCATTTCTCTTTCAGAGCTTGAATTTGGTCCCTTGAAATTCAGCTTCAGGAGGGTTCGCCCACAATTGACAAAGTAAGTGGGTAGGAATAATCGCTATAAAGACTGAAAGAACGCAAATTCACTTTTTAAGCGACGTTCTTGTCGCCGCCGCGTCGTTGGATCTTAAAGTTCCTATTCACGGCGCGTAATCATCCTGGCGGTCATATCGAAGCGTAAAGGTCAACAGTGTTTTTTGATGAGCGAGCGATTATTTGTGCGGTTGCGAGGGGTATTGTGGAGATAGCAAGCAAGATGCCGGAGCACACGTTCCCTGCAGATTAGCCGATGGCAATTTGCAGCGGATTCGTCGATTATTCTCGAATTTATAGTTCTTCGCGTGAAGGCGCATGGAGATAATCCGTTCGTTTTGTAGACAGCCTTTAATTCTTCTTTAGAGGACAGTACCTACGATCGCAAAACTCAACAAAATGCCACTTTAAACGGCCAGGAAAAAGAAGGAGACGTTCAGTTAAAGATATCTTAGCTTTGTTTTGTTATATTTTGACTTTTAGACTATTTTAGTTCATGGGAGTTTTCATTTTGTCCATGTGAATGTTAACATATTGGCACACACTACGTCTGGGCCGCCTGTGGTTTACATAGAGGTGGGGGACCCAGGTAGGTGAGGTAACCCGCTTAGGTGGGGTAACCCTCCTGTCGATACAGTCTTTCATAAAGTCACCCCACCTATCGTGTAAATGTGATCAAATTAAAATAAGAGATTATATGGACACTGGGCGGGTTACCCCATGCACCTAAGCGGGTTACCTCACCTACCCGGGGCCCTTAGACGATCTAAACTAATTCAGACTAACTCAACTGAGCCAGACGTGAAACGTTTCATGGACTTAACTCACTAAGTTTGGTTCGTCTCATGTAAAGTTCGACGCTTGGCCTAGGTCTTAAAGCGGTCTAAAAACTGCTTCCTCTGTATTTTGTTTTGTGAAAGCTTGATCGAACAATTTTTAGTCTTTTCGTGGCCTCTTTTGGCTGCCTTTTATGTCCACTATCTGTGTCGTCATGGTTTCACTGGATAGTCGCGGTAACTCTGCCATCAAAACGCTTCGCCTTCTTCTACTTAGCTATCCTGTAAATATTTTGTGTACATATCGTGGTTAGCTTCCCAATTCCACAATAATGCCTCACTTATCTCCTTGAAGTTTACTTTCACTGTTTCTGAACCTTTCTCCTTCTCGTTTGACCTCGTTAACAAGGCCAGATTTCTCGTGAATCATCCCTTCTCTGCACGTCAATGGTTCAAGTTCTTGGCGTCTTTGATCACCCACCGTGTCACGCTTCGGGTTTCAAATGTTAATCTACCTGTAATTCACTGTGTTCACTGTGTGTTGGATCAAAGTTTCGCGATAAACAGCAAAAATATCCGGTGGCGTGTGTGATACAACCGCGAAATATTCCCTTTTGAAGCCACTCTTGTAAGTTAACCACTTCGGATCATGACTCAGTCTCCGATCGAAACCACGACTTCACTCTCAAGTTCGAAGTTACCATTTTTTAATGTTCAGCAGATAGTTCATCCGAGCACGTGTATATGGAATACGTTTGCGTACGCGTGCGCGATTTCGCTTAAGTTGGTTTTATTACCTTAATTTCTTCCCTATGAAAGCATCCAGGGGTCACGCTTATAGTATTCGAGGAAAATCCCATCCCCAGGCCCTTAGAGATCCTTAGTGACAGCCCTGTTACTCTCACAAATCAAGGACTGTAGTATACTCTCACAAATTAATGACTGTCTTTTTTTACCCTTCCCTCTTTTAAAGAAACATTGGCCTTAAAAAAGCACTGAATCACAGCTGATTAGATGATGTTAAAATATGAGTTCCATATATTTGAACCGCGAAATGAAGAAATAAATGAAGAGGGGATCATCGCAGTTAAAGAGGCAAATTAATTGCAGTTACAAAAAAGCCTTCCAGGCAAGCATGATTTTTTTTTTTTATCAGGCTTTCTTTTCGCAGCTGCATAAGTTGTGTTTTCGACTGGGATTATCTTCTCTTCATTTGTTTAAATCACAGCTGTGGCTTATTTAGTAAAACTCACACTGCTTGCTCCAATCATGAAAGCCAGAAGATCAGTCAAAGAGGTGATTGTGATAGAGACTCCCTGCAACAGGTAACAATGACAAATGTATGGCGGCATTTCGATTTCCATGATAATCGGCTCGGCTAGCCAGAGCTGTGAATTATCTAGCGTAGATCTTTCAACCAGAGGGTAACGGCGATCAATTCTTTATCCAGACAAAAGACATTGTTGTATGCTGATTTTTGGCAAGCTAAATAGCCAGCTGTCTCCTTACCGAAATGGACTCAACAGAGTTGGTTCCCTTAATTCCCTGTGACTCTTTATAAGACAGACAGTTCTCTTAAGATGGTCCCTAAGTATTGACCCAATGGTGTACACTTGAGAAAGAACTGACTGTCCGTCAGCTCTACCCCCTTCACCCACACAAGGGATGGGGAGATGGGAGGAAAGAAAGAGTTTACTACACTTCTACTGGGTGGGGTGGTACTTATTAACTGTTAAAGTTGTTTTATGCTGTTCAGAGACCAAATCACAAGGATACCTGAACACTCCAATCACGGCTAAGAGTTTGAAACTGTCACGAGTAAAAGGCAGCCTATATTGCGATTAAAAAATAGATTCCACGTTGCCGTCCCTCTGTTCAGTAACAGATCACGGATGACGCCAAATGTGGTAAAACAAAGAAGTGGCACGCGACCCGCAGGCGAGGGTGTCACTGATTTACCACATTTTGACGTCTTCTGTGATCTGTTACTGAACAGACCCACGGCAACTTGGAATCTATTTGTTTTATACAATGATCAGAAAGTAAAAAGACCGATCCACATACATGCATGGTTCCGCTTGACTGTTCGAGGATTTCTGCTAGTTTAGGCATTTTTTAAGTCCCAAACGCTATTTTTCGTCTTTTCTTTTTTTTTTCTTTTCTTTATCTTACTTGTATACGGTTTATTCCCAAACGTTTTTCAACGTTTTCACTTGCTCAAGCAGAATAATGGCGAAAACATTTTGCAAAAGAGCGAGTCTCTCTTAGCGAAGACACACAATGGCATCTGTTGTGAAGATTTCTTGCAGTTTAGGCATTCTCAAGGTGTCAAGAAACTCTTTTTGTCTCCGTTTCTCCAGTTTTTTTCTTTGTAAACAGCTCCTCAGCTAAACGTTTTACGAGGCTTTCACTTCCTTAATCCGAAATAATCTGACAAACATTTTCAAAACAGAGCGCCAAGTAGAACAAAACAAAGAACACAAGTTTATCGTGACGTTATCCATGTATTTGTAGTCTAATAAGATCATGGGTAACGACCAATCACAGCGCACGTAGAATTCACATCATTGTATAAAGTAAGCTGGACAACATATAGTTGTTTGCAAAAAAAAAAAAAAAAAAGGAAAGAGAGAAAGAGCACTTACGGCATGCTTTAAAGTTAGACCAATGGCTTCAGGGACTCCATGTTGTTCGATCAAATCAGGAGGTAAGTTATTCCATGCTTGCACAATAACGAACATATCATCAACTCCAATGCCTGTAAAAAGAGAATCATTTCAGTCAGAGCTTTCTTCTGTGAACAAATGCTGCATATTATATCACAAAAAGGATTGCAAGCGGATCTACTATGGTAGCAAGTAACTTATCTCTTTAAAAGGTTAGCCATCTTATGTTGCCCAACTCACGCTGACAATTTTTAGCCCAAACTGGGTCTAGGATCTATCTGACAGCTCGTAGTTTCAACAAACGCTGCTCACTAAAAAATCACCTTCCACACAGACAAGATATGTATTGTATTTTACCGAGTAAAAGGAAAGGCAAAAGTGGATGAACTGGGCCATAAGAAGCACCAAATGCACTAGAAAGTCCAAATGACACCCCAATTGCCAAACCAATGCACAGGACTCCTAGCAATGCCAGCCAAGCCTGTTGAGATACAAGTAGTGAGTTTTGATTGGTAATTGTATGAAATGAGGCTTCACGCAAAGGAGGATTTAAAGGTTTATGTTATTGACCAAGTGTGTGGTCAAGATGGCTGGATATTGTTCTAATTGGACACCACTGGAATTGGCGGTAAGTGTCCGCCTTATAGGGGCAATGATAACGACTGAAGAATGGCAGGTACCAACTCTTGGAGTCTGTCTTGGATAGCTGCGCACCTTCTTATAGAGAGTCGAAGAAAATGACTAAAGAACGGCAGGGTGCAATCATGGTGTCCAAAGAGTTGTCTGTATGGCAAAAGTTATCTCCCCCACTTTTTTTTATTGCAGGGAAGGTGGGGGTGGGGAGCAAAGAAGGCAATTCCCAAGGTTAAGATTGAACCATCTTGCCAATCAGAATGTAAAATTCACTTCATCTTTGCCGCTTGCTAAGCCAGTGATAAAATATATGTACTTTTTAAATCGGTTTTAGGGCCACCACTTAAATTTGAATGTTGTTTTGTCAGCAGGTGAAGCATGCAGGGTTGGGGCTGTTGCATTTTGACGAATGCCAAAAAACAGTTTTCTAGGAGAGTTAATACATTTACTAAAACTCTGCCTTTTCAAAAGCCAATCAACTTTAAACTTTATTCATTCATTCACACATGCAATTTACAATTTCACGATAGTTGTCACCTGCGTATAGAAGAGGCGGGGGAAGAGACACAAATTTAAAGAAAGGAAGAAAAGACAATATTTTACAAACAGTACCAGCTGTCGTAAAATAAGAATTATACAAGAGAGGATAAAGGGGACAGAGAAGGCATCCCCCATACACACCCTATTCCATAGGTAATTCGTCTCGAGTTATTTTTAGAATCGGGATAAAGTTAGTTCGCGCGCTGCTTGGATGTTTCGTAGAGGTTTCGCATGACTAAACGCCACGCAAAACATGTCGGACGAAAGGCAATGAAAGCGTAAAGAGATCGAGAGCATTTCTGAATATTGAAGCGAAATGAGTCGGCGCTCACCTGGGAAAGGGAACCGCTCGACTCTTTGACAACCCGTGAAATCAGTTTAACTCGAAGTTATCGTAACCTCAGTGCTTTGATAAAATGAGAAATTTCGCCGCTCTATTGAAACCGGTCGTTTGTACAATAAAGCAAGTAGCAAGTAATATTCATGTACATGTAATTAGTTCTACAAATTTGAATTTTATTGTAGTTTTTTTAAGTTGTTAAGCGCTGTTGATTATTGAATGTAAATAGCGCTCTAGAAGTTATTAAATTATTATCATTATTATTATAGGACGCCAAGTGTTATTTTTGTTGAATGATAAAAGACTAATAAAAGAATAAATATCAAACCAGAAATTGCTCTCTCCAAACTGTAAATTATAAATGATCCTGAGAGAATATTCACTGTGTTAAGGATTTCCCTGCTGTACTGTTAGCTCTATACAAGAGAGGAAGGGCGATTCTTTTTTAATTTCCGTTTCGCTGACACAGCTTTAGCAGAAATCTCTCTGTAGTCGTTTTCGTCGACAAAACGAAAAGCGATATTGCTCTCCGCGTCTTCCGCCATTTTTTTCTGCCTCAATTCGTGAAGGACGCGTGGCTCTGAGCATGGGTCATCCACGCGGAACACATTCGCGCTATGTGATTGGCTGTTGTCTAATCCCCCTTTGGGATCTGTGGTCTTAAAAATAACTCGAGACGAATTACCTATGGAATAGGGTGTGTATGGAGGATGCCTTCTCTGTCCCCTTTATCCTCTCTTGGAATTATAGTATAAATAAAGGTATTAAAATTGGAATGTGAATTACACAGAAAATATAAGTTAAGTCGTGTTCCTGAGCTAGTTAAATTTAAGTTGGTGCATGATTTCGGTGATTTCAAGATAGTCATCCGATTTATCAGAGGGTAATATATATATAGGGCATAATATTCACTTCTATCATAAAAATCCTCTACTGAAAATGAAAATATTAAGATGTAAATGAATAATATATAGATTTAGCCAGGGCTAAAAGCGAAGCTCTCGATAATATTTGTAGTTTGTTCAAACAAAATATAAAATCGTGTAATATATACTCGGCGATCGTTGTCGCTGCGATTGCTGGAAAGTGGTTTCCATATGATCGCTATGATCGCTGCAATCACAGCGATCGTAGCGATGATATGGAAACCAGGCTTAAGTTGTCTCTGTTTTACGAGAGACCCGGGTGGCTATATGATTTCCCGCCAAAATAACCTCGAGTTGCATTTGATTGAGTTATTTTACATTGGTATACAGCCTGAGGTGCGGACGGACGGACGGTCGTTCGGTCAGTCGGTCGGGCGGGCGTACGGTCACGTGATTTCGAAAATTTCTCTGATGGGTAGATAACCAAATTTTCTTACCCATGGCAAGAGAGAATGATCTTAGAAAACGAATCCCCCATACATGTCCCTCTTCCCATGAAAACTACTTCAATCTATTCTTGGTTCTGTGTCATACTGCGTGGTTATTTCAAGGACGCAACCTTATTGGTCGGTTAGAGTGGCGTCATGTAATTTTAAACTTAGCGGGTAATTCATTTCACTGCCGATCACGCAAAGGAAGCGATATGCATGCAAACTTGGTTTTACTTTCGTCGACGAAAATAATACCAAGTTTGTCGTGGAATAATCTGGCCAAAGTAGCTGCCGAAGAGCAAAACGGTCCTGGCTTGTTGGAATTAGCCGGAGAGAGCGGTTCCGACTCGACGAAAACTGCATATTGAGGTCTTCGCTACATAAGTATATAAACAACCAACAACCTATTGTATTAAAACGACAACTGTCTCTTCCGACGACAACCACGCACACCCGCGAGCTGTGATACCGTCGCTTAGATCCAACCGTGGACACATAACGAGAAAATAGGTTTTATTTGGGTTCAAACATAAATGTTTGGCCGCCAAACATTTGAATTTTGAGAGGGCGCTAGACAAATGTTGGCACACCGCTCACTATAAAGAATTGACCGAAACCGGAAACCGCGCATAAAATGTCTCTGGCATCCAGGTTAAAGACTGTTTAACAGCTTGAAGCATCCGACCTGATTTGTGTTCGCACAGTGAAATATTCATCGCAAGTATTAGACGTTAAGAATAATTAATGCAGTTTGAAACTCTCAAGAATAATTGTTAAAAGCAAATGTACTGTTTTTGAACGAACAATATTCGTGGAAAAAGAGAAAAAATATCTTGCACATTTGCACAAACAATTGAAGCCAGCCACTTATTAAAGGTTTCGTGTTTCGCGCGTGATAACCTTTGCCTTTGGCTTTCACAGTGTGTCAGAATTCAATATTCGTTACTTTGAATGAGGCTACCAGCCGTTAGAAAATCTCAATCTTTAATCTCAAAGTGAAATTTTGACTCCAATACTGCAACCCCTTTGTAAATGAAATTCATTCCTAAATTATGAGCGGAACGCGCTGATCAAAAACAATGTCAACAACGGGAGGCGATTAACCTTTATCGGCTCCTGGCGCTAATTACTATGATGGCTGTCAAACTTTAAATGTTTGGCGGCGAAACATGTCACGTTCACGTGAAAGTAGACCACGCGGGTCACGGAAACAGCAGACTAAAATAACCTTCGCAGCACGCGCGCGAACTTTAAATAGACTTAAAAAAATTATCATGGTGCACAGGGATTCACTCTCTTAGCTCATTCTCTCTTGCCCATGGTGCTCCGCTTTGCGCGGGCGCAGCGGAGCCCCATAGCCATCATGGGAAGGGATAGAAAATTGAAAGCTATCGATGCCGGAAAATTTGATAATGATGTCAGCGTACGCCCGTACGTCCGTACAGACTCTGGGAGTAGGGGTAAAAACTCAGTAGGTAGGGAAGGGAGTCCCAGACATGTATGTTGTGTTTCGTTTTGGCGCAAAATTAAACAATTTTAGGGGCAACCAACGGATTTGCACGAGTAAAAATCAAGATTGAAGTTTCTTGTGTCCGACTTAGGACAAAATTTTCGCAAATAAATTTCTAAAGCTTTTTATTGTTTTATACTTGATCACGTGATTATACTTCAAGAGAAACCTAGTCTAACCCCTGCCCAGCTTGGTCAAAATATTGACAGGTCGATTCAATGAATTAGAACTTATGCACCATCTGGAAATTTGTTTGCCAACGGACTTGCCGACAACTGAAGGCTATTTTCCATTTCAGTTACTCAGCCTCACTGTGAAGTTTGGGCCAACATGTTTGCCGCTTTTCTGCAGCTATCGCCCACTTGTTGAGCTTTTGATGCTTCGGAAACCTACAAAATCATCCTGTTTCCTTGAAGACATACGCGTCTCTTTTGATTGCAAACAGCAAATCAGT
>OZ038003.1:15078717-15086217 GCA_964035705.1 Porites rus | reverse complement strand
GATCTCCAACTTTTTTATCATTTTCATGGTAATATTGATTTCTTTTTGGTAAATAACTGTCATCCCAAAATTAGTTCATGGTGAAAAATTAGTGTTGACTTCGTATATGTAATACATGCTGTCCAATTTGGAAATAATTGGATGAAAAAAATTCCGAGGACAGCCAAAATTAGACGAGGCCGTAGGCCGAGTCCAATTTGGCTGTCAGAGGAATTTTTTGAATTCAATTATTTCCAAATTGGACAAGCATGAAGTCCTCTTACTTATTAATTATATAGCTGGTTAGTTAATACAGATTTTTAGCGTGTCACAAACGCGAAATATTGTACACTCGAACCGTTTGTCTGCAAGATCTAAAAAATGCTTATTCTTATGGTGTCATTCAACTTATTCTTTACAAATAAAGAAACGTAGAACTAGTATTGCTCTTTCATACTTTGGCATTTTGTTGCCACTTAAAATTTTGAAACCTCATTCTCAATGATCTGAATGATACGGTGTTACATGTAAAAAATCCGGCAAAATTTCGAGTACAAAGAAGACAAAGCAACAACGCAAATTCTTAATTTATATACAAAAACTATTGAAAATAAACATTTCATTCATTACCTCAAACCATTTCAGCAGACTTTGTCCGTTTGTTTTTGTAATACCAAGATCTAAACACAAGTATCAGTGTTTTCTTATTCTTGTCCAAAGTTTCAGTGCTTGTACATTTTCAAGAATCTATGCGTTGATTGTTTCCGATACAAACTTTCATCAGTTTGGTCATGCATTTTCCTCTTAATTGGCCCAGACAAGAAGCCAAAACAAAACAGCAGCAAAAGAAAACGACATCCACAGCAACAAGAAGCCGAGAGTGTTCGCCGACGAACCGCCGTAAGCCAACGAAACTTTTTTTGGCGCGTTGTCACAAGGACTTTGCGCTGATTGGCTAGAATGCATTGCCTATTGTATTTTCTGGCATTTGATTAACTCACACCAGCTGTCCTATTTTTCTTAAATTGGATAGTTTGCCTATTTGCAAAGGAAAGCCCTTAATTGGACAGTTCGTAAAAATTAAAGGATAATAGCTTTGCTGACAATATCGGATTAACTAACAACTATATAATTAATACGAAGAAGACCAATTACTTACAGTAGAGTGGGAATACTTACCAAACGCCCCTCAGCTTTGTTCAGTACAGGATTGAATTTAATTCCATAAAACATCAACATTGCTTTAGCTTTCACAATACGAGCTGTTGCGTCACGTTCAATCCCACCAATGTACTGGGAGAGCTCAAACTTCCTTTTAGTAATGGGACTAAAATATGCAAAATTTTAACTCGATTAATAAACAAGCCATGAATTTAGTAACAAGCTTATAGCAAAAGTCCTTGGCTGAATTTAATGATAATGATAATACTAATAATAATAATAATAATGATAATAATAATAATAATAATAATAATAATAATAATGATAATAATAAAATTTGATAGGTAAGCCACAATAATACAGACCCCGTTAACACGGGTTCGGACAAATTTTTGAAAGGACGAAATTTTTACATGTACAAACTGTTTATAATAATAATGATAATAATAACAATAATTATAAAAGTAAAGTATAATTATCATAAAAAATCTCGCAGAATCCTTTGAGGCAATTTTTCAAAAAGCTCTATAACTCTGACATTTTATAGGTACAAGACTGTCAGACCACAACAAGATAACATTTGCCATAAAATATCTTCCCATGTCACATGTAAGGTAATGACGTCATCAGTCACCTGACTATTTCCGAATTAGGTTTTTTTGTTGCTGTGACAAGATTTCATCAACGAGTTAAAAACAAATAGTATATTTGAGGTTTAGTTGTGTGGGGCATTTAAAAATAACCAGTTGACGTCCGGTATTTAAAGTTTAAGGTGGTAATGAACATGGGCGAAAAATTCGGGAGACTAGGCCGAGGGCTGTAGAAAGTCAACCTTTTATCACACGGCGGAGAAAATTTGCGGGAAAGTAATGTTTTACCTGATAATTTTTTCCATGACCAAAGAGGGACATGACGTCATCAGTCACGTGATCAAAGCCTTTTGAATGTTTTAGTTCATTTTTAAAGTACCTTTTTTGTCATAAATTGGCAAGTTTTTGCTGTTTTTCTCAACAATTCTTTACACTGTATTGTCTCTGAGTAGTTAGTATTCTATTTTCAAAGCAGAACCAAACGAAAACTGAGCCAGAAGTTTGAACGTTGCGTAAATTGACCGATATTGCAAGTTAAAATCGAAAAGGAGACCTACTCTTGGTGTTTCGTTCATATCCAGTCTTTTGCGGATTGACAGATAAATTTTTGTTTTCCTCTTTTGGTTCGAGGCAGGGGCAATCGAATATCGTTGGAACGTCTTGTGTTATATGAATGAAGAGTTTGATTTTGATAAAATTATAAAGTTAAAATCAGTTTCTCCAATCAGACACTTACAATGCAGTGGATTGCAATGTAGCGATGAAAAAAGCCTCTTGTAGACGGTGGCTTGAGATCTAGACTTTTTAGCACTTCGGTTGACGAGCTTTGGGGTGGGTGTCCCAGCAGAACTTTAGCAGCTTTTATTCTGAAGGATCTGTAATCCTGACATTATGGTGTCATTGTTCTTATGTCCCCATATAGTGTCTCCGTAATTAAATGTGGGGAGTCAGGATTAGGGCATTGTGTAAGCTAACCCTTATTGTAGAGGCAATAAATGTAGATCCCTGATTCTCCTATTTAAGCCTATCCTCTGATTTATCTTTACGCTAATAGTATCGACGTGGTCTGCCCAAGAAATAGATTGGTGTGGAGTAACACCTAGCTATTTGTCACCCATAAATGTAACACCCACCATAAATGTAATAGAAGTCAACAATAAATGTAATACCCACTATAAATGTGATAAAAAACCAACCATAAATACAATAAATCAGTGACCATGAATGCAATAAAATTTAACTATAAATGTAATAATTTGGCTCACAATAAATGTAATAACCTTTAACCATACATGTAAAAAGTATATTAGAGAATCGTATTAATGCGAGTACATTTCGTTATTTGTTGCACGAGCTCAGCGATGTTTTGGAAGTTATTAAAAAATTACATAAGCCGGCTGTCAGCCAATTTTGCATGTGTTTTTATTTCACGCTTCCCCGCTATCCTTTCCAACGAAACTTCGGTATTGCATTGTATAACCTCAGGAGCCTCTCTGATAACCTTTGTCGGCACTCTATATAAAGCTGTTACTGCTTTTCTCGTTGACCAATCAGAAACTTCATGTTTGGTTTAGTAATTATTATAAGTGGATTATAATCATGAAATGTAGCTTACGATTACCACATAGTTGTCATCAGGGGTCAAACAGCAACTTTTTTAAGGTGGCTCAAAGGAGTATTATTTTAAAGTATGATAATTGTGCATCCCGTTTATTTTCCCATAGACCTAATTTTTTTTTCATAACCAAACAAATTAGCTATCAAATTTTCATATGTTTTTTCTTCGTATGGGTAACTAGCGCGGGTATGGCAATAAGGTTATAAGCCAGTACTGCGAGGGAAGACTAGTTTCTGTCTCCCATGCCATATCCTTTTTTACGAGTTCAACGCGCCTGCTGAACATGGGAAACCTGAAGTTTTATTCATTTTCTATTTTTTACGACGCATTTTTTTTGGAAGTAAACTTTTCAAATATCTTGCCATTTTAAGGAAGGAACCTGTGATCTCGGCTGTAAGCCCCTATTTCAGGGACTTGAGTGCTCAGCTTTAGAAATGCTGAAATGCTTGAAATGTTTCATCATATGAAGAATTTACAAACAGATGTTTGTTTAACAATGTCTCATATAACTTAATGAGTTTCTTTGGTCCGTGTTCTCCTCTAGAAAGAGATAAATCAATGAACACCTTAATGAAACATACCCCCCCCCCCCCCCAGGCCCCCCTCCCCTCTTTATAAATAGTTCTACCGAGTCTTTTATGTCTTTCTGGCCTCAGACTGTATTGGTCTCTCCTCTCTGGGGACGTTGTACGTAGAAATAAAACAATCCTCGAATCACCCAATCCCTTCTGGTTTTTAAAACAAAAATTACTCTTCAATTATTATAAAAACATTATCTGACAACCTTCTGGCAGTCAAAAACTTCGTTTTATGATAATATTTCATTTGTTACATTTATGGATAAAATTTATTACTTTTATGGTGAGCCAGATGTTTAATAATGTTTAATAATTTATTACATTTATGGTCGGTTTCTATTACATTTATGGTGGGTATTTCATTAATGGTTGACTTTTATTACATCTATGGTTGGTATTACATTTATGGTAAGTTCAATGAAACAGGAATATATCTCATATTACCCAGTTACCTATGAACGGTTTGATTAATGAACTGATGAACTGCTCTAATTACTTTAATTATCAATATAAAGTTCAGAAAATATATTTTAGCTTGTTTTGATGTTCGTGACAAATTATTATCAAAGTAACGTAATTGCCCTTTGATATAATTTTGACTCCTAAAAAAGCTTTTGCAACACTGTATGTGCTTGTATGGTCATGCAAGTAAAGCTCATTGTTATTATGGCCGATTATTGCATTCAAGGGTGATACAAATATTTGAACATGAATGACTGTGTTCTTTTAATACAAGTGTCCTCTAATTGAACCGAAAAGTCTTGAATACGATTCAGTTTCTAATGACTTCCAAAGGTAACAAAACTACATTTGGTCTTGTTTAGAGTAAGGAGATTTCTAGTCAAGAGAACCACTCGAACCCCTTTCTTAAACAATGCTTTCACTTTTCCAATTATTAAATAGAGTGGAAGGTGCGAGCTTCAAGAGAGAGATTGAATAATCGCGTTAGACTGGCTCCTATCACTTAGGCTGAATCTGACGCGCACTAGTGTTAATATCTCTCAATTCATTAGGAAAGTCCTGCTTTGAATAACGCTTATATGACCGGTATTCAGTGGTTCTTCCAGGAGCCTTGATAACACCTTATTTGATACCACAAAAGATCAAACAATAGTCGCTTAGAGGTGATGGGATAACGAATTGGTCAATAACGCGATGAGAAGCCGAAACGTGTAAACTCTGTCACAGCTGCAGGTTGCAGTACTGTTTTCCGCTCAAAAACATGAACGGTTTAGCAAGTCCCGTGTAAACGGCGCGGAAGGCGGATCCGTGCAAAGTTTTGTCCGTTCAAAAATTTGTCCCCTTTTCATGGAGAAAATATAAATGGAGAGAATATAAATGAGTAATACCGGCCAAGAGTTGTACATGTAATCTTTCTTGCTATTAATTGTCTGGTCATTTGTATTTTTATAGGCAAAAAAGGTACTTTAAGCAGAATTATGCAACTGAGAAATTATCAAGTACATTTGGTACCTAAGGATTACAGGCTGGTTAATCTTTCTCAAAATATCATCTTTGCTCAGCTGATTAATTACAATCTCATCAAAGGACCAAAGCTCCAATAAACCAATAGCCATGCAAGCCGAACCAAGCCTAAATTAAAAAGAAAGAAAGAAATTAACAGTGATTATCACAATTAATGACCAAATATTCTATTGAGTTACATTTTGTAGCTGCCTACTTGAATCTAAGTGCATGTTACTGCCTTTATCCTGAGCGAGAAAGAAGTGTTATTATATGGGTAAAACGAACAGGAGAAATTAAGCTACGAAAGGAAAAGGTTTTCCAGGATTCTACTCTGAGATAGGTTAAAGAAAGAAAATTATTTAGGTCTACAATAGAGTATGATTGAGAAAATAATCAGTGGAGAATTGATGGCTCTGGATCATATTTAGTCTATACTTATGCACCAGTCTATTCTAGCTCCGTCCATCTAGCAATAATAGATCATATTAATATTAAAATAATCACGTCTAAGTCATATTCAAATCTCCGATAAACAGAAATTTCATTCATCAATTAATGTTGATAGCTCCCACTTTTGATATGTAAGATCTGTCAGGATAAGCAATGAAGAAATGCACAAAAAAGAGAAAACAGACCATTATAAACCTCTCTACAAGTTTTTTTTTCCACTCCTTGACAGATGAGCCAATTATCTGCCAATCTGCTTGTGTTTCCAGTAAAATCTTTCATCTTTAGCTATGCTAAAAATCTCGGGGATGGCCCTTGGGTTGGGGCATACCCAACCGCTGAGGCATACAAAATTTGCACCGCCGTCCAGACTGACAAAACGCCTTAAATGCCCACCAAATGCCTGGGAAGGGAGGGGGTGGGCATATCTGGAATTGAAGGATACTGGTTTTGGTGCCAAAAATATTTGATCTAGGACCTAACGTATCGCAGGCACAGTTTGCAGAAAGCTTGAAGTTATTTCAATCTTCCTTCCTAACAGTAGCACTGTTGTTATAAAATCTGAACACTACTACTCACCTAAAACATATTTTCTCCCAAGCTATTTCTGTCCCATCACCAATCTTCTTCACCTTTCTGTGAATCATCAATGCCTGAATGATGAAAGAAAAATAAATCGGATCATCCATGGGACATGATACAAGTCTATGCTTGAAAGCCTGTTATACAGCTATTTCGAGAAAGGTTGTCGGAAAAAGTGCACGCGGCAATCCCGAAAGGTATTGTGGGTGGTTTTGAGTTCACTGTTGTTCAAAGAAATTTGAAAGAATAGCACGAGAGGCCATGGACATATGTTTGCGAGTACTAAAGAAAAGCAAGAACAGTAGGTTCGACGTGTACTGTGTCAGGAACAGTGTATTGATCATATCCCATGTTACCTTTCGGGATTGTCGCGTGCAGATTTTTTCCGACAACCTTTCTCAACATAGCTGTATATTAAACTACAACGAGGGCTATAATGGTGGCTTCTGGCAACTGAAATATTGTTCACTTTGGGCAACAAGGATATCTTATCTTTTACACAGTGTTCAAAAGGCAATACGTGTAGTTTAAGGCATTTAGCAAAAACTTTAATTTGTATCTTCATAGCTCTGATATAAATTTGTTTCTTTTAGTTTTCCATCTACCTCTTTTAAAGTAGCAGGAGTTAACACATCCCCGGCAACAAGGAGAACAATGGACACACGTCTTTCTTTTGGAAAAGTTTCCTCAACCCAGTCCTTGTGTTTTTGTGCTACTGAGTCTCTAGGTGTCCATAATTTATCCTCACGACTTTCTTGAGTAAATCTGAGCAAGCCAGACAAACATACTCCAGCAACAAGAAGTGAAATTAGGATGCTGATCCATGGACTTCTACCAACAGCTTTTCCCAAACTAAAAAAAAGAGTAATATATTATGCTGAGAAATATATATGTTATTTGCCGGCTAGGAAGTTGGGATAGCAATAACCATGTTAGCCTGAGATCATGCCCTCTCCCTGTTGTCCCTTTATGTCTCTCACGGGAAGAGGGCATGATACATTTCTTTGTCGGATCACATGTAAAAAGCCAGAATCTGGACTTTTTTCTGATTGGATAGGAAACAATACGGGTGATTTGC
>OZ038003.1:14883717-15073717 GCA_964035705.1 Porites rus | reverse complement strand
GATTTCCAGGTGGTGTGCGTCATGACCCACGAAGATTCATGGGTAAAACTGTTACTGTGCCTCATTTCAATCGTGACACGGTCGAGTTCACATCTCGTAAGAGAGATGAATCAAACCCAGGGATCAAAACACTCATGCCTTTTCTGAAAAACATTACGGAAGAGAGCGATTTGGAGAATTTTCAAGATCTCATAGTGGCCTTAGATGCTCAGTATTGACTTCACAAGACAATTTCAATAAGTTTATCGCGATTCGGAGACGATCGTGCGATCTAGCCGACTAATGAGCGGCGACTAATTTCCTGCTTCTCATAAGATATTATGCACTGTTTGTTTTATATGCATATTTTTATCTCATAGTTAAAGAGATCTGTAGTTCATACCTGGATTTGCTTAACTAAAAAAAAAATCGTCCATTAGAAGTGTTTATATATTCGATGGACTTTATTACCGGCCGAGAAGGGGGAGCGCGAGCAAACAGCAAGGTGAGGGATCGTCTCTCATAACAATTTTATTTTCATCGACAAGTTTATATTAAGTTGAAAACAGTGCCCATTTGAAATCCTTATGCGCAAATAAATCTTCTATCAGGCAAGGGGAAAACAGACCGAAAGAGCCGATCAGCTACAGCACAATCGGAATTTCACCGAAGCTACAGCCGCAGAAATAAACCACGATCTTGTCTGTGCGTTCATTGAAGTGAGCGCAGTATATCGATTTTTTTATAAAGTAAAACCTAGCCTCACCGTTTCAAAATCCTGTATGATGTTGTCTGGATCTTCGATAACGGTTTTGTGTTTTGATAGAGATTTATAACAATTTATTCCCTCACATAAGTTTACATAAAAATTTGCATACACATAGCACACGCCGCATGCAAATTATTTTGAAGTCACGCTTTCAGTTTCCGCACTGGGTTATGAAAATGTTTTGTTTCCAAAGGTTATTACAATATTCAAACTTATTTACCTTTTCTGGTTTAAAATAGAACAAACTCTTCCTGGATTTGGCGTTACTCGCTTCACGACGGCTTCCGCTTTGGCATGTTTTCTCAGCCCGTTCCTAGGAGTTGTGCCACTTGGCTGAGACGATGTCTTAATTCCAAGACACTTTCAACGGCTCATAACGGGAAAACTAACAGGGGTAGACCCGGGTAGACCCCAAAATTTGCAAAGAAGAAAGGTTGAAATAACAAGAGGGCCAAAATAATTCGATAAAACCGCTAACAGTAACCAGCAATGAATCCAAGAGAAACGGCAAAAACAACACTCAAATCGTCATGGCGGCCTACACATGACCGAACAATTCAAACTTGTCACAAAAGCTCAAAAAAGCAAAATATTTAAAAGCAACACAACTGCTATCAAGATGAAGTGTTCCAACAACTTTCCACGACGGTATAGTGTCGAAATTACCAACACAAGCTCGGAATAAAGCGAAAATTTCCCCACATATACCTCTAAAAAAGGCTCTTTCCAAGCGCGAAAATCACTCTACAAATGACGCATTCTGATTGGTCGAATCTCGTGACGCACACAGCCTGAAGGAGTTCATAAGAACTCGTTGAAACGTGTCCGTGCGTTCCAGATCGAATTGGAATTTGAAAGTGTTTTCTTTGCTACGGTTGATGAAAAACTGATAACTCGTCTTTGCACTTATGTCCAGAAATGCATGCAATGGCGAAAATGGCGAAACTGGCGAAAAATCGCCAGCCGCTAGCGATTTGAATTGGATGCCAAAAGTGGCCCCTTGGAGGCTGGCGATTTTGGCGAAAATGGCGATTTTGGCGAAATTGGCGATTTTGGCAAAAATCGCCATGCATGCAATGGCGAAAATGGCGAAACTGGCGAAAAATCACCAGCCTCTGGCGATTTGAATTGGATGCTAAAAGTGGCCCCTTGGAGGCTGGCGATTTTGGCGAAATTGGCGATTTTGGCAAAAAATCGCCACGCTTGCAATGGCGAAAATGGCGAAAAATCACCAGCCTCTGGCGATTTGAATTGGATGCTAAAAGTGGCCCCTTGGAGGCTGGCGATTTTGGCGAAAATGGTGATTTTGGCGAAATTGGCGATTTTGGCAAAAATCGCCAGAGGGCTGGCGATATGTGGCAAAATATTCAAATTGGATGCCAAAAGTGGCCCCTTCAAAGTAGATAACTAAAGAGGTCCTTATAACTGTGAGGCAACAGTACTAAAAAAAAGTTCAAATTACTTGCCTAATAATAGGCCCCAATAACTGTGAGGCAACATTTATCAAATACAACTGAATCAAATATATGACAAAACAGCTTTACCTAACTGTCAAACAACATTATTTTATCAAATACAACTGAATCAAATATATCTGAAAACAACAAATGGAAGTCGTTTCAGTTAAGCTAATATGTATTTGTGCCATGTACTTCACAGGTTAAGTAAACATTTCCTTACTTTCGTGACTTACCAAAAGTGATATGATGCGCTGAAATATCACACTAGCATCATTTGCTTTTGTATGGTTCATTAATTCCTTTCAAGTCCACTAATTACTCGAGGAGAGAACTACCAAGTCCTTGAAATCATAATAATTCCTTGCCATGGACACTCTAACTTTTGAGGTTCGATGTAGACCTTAACAATCCTCACTGGTTACAATTCTCTTCACATTGGTTCCATTAAATTGTGAGGCAGCCTTAAATCAAAAGCGATTGCAAAACGCATGGTTCCTGGCTAAAAGATGCTTCCACGATAACCAGTGTGTGCCCTTCATTCTTTTTTGGTTCTCCACTATACACATTATCTTCTTCCGTCGTTTTAAACTCTTCACTTTCTTTCTCGCACTTACTTGTTTTGCTCTTTAGAGAAACGGTCCCCTAAAAGTAACGAAAGCCAAAATGTCCAGCAGCTTGCATGCGCCATTTTGAAATGTGTGAATTCGCTTATTTCCCATTTATGTAAACTTGCACGAAATGTCACTTGTGCCCAATACTTCACCCCATTTGTCTCTTTCATAAAACATATCCCATTCAAACTAATTCTGTATCTTTTCATCAACTAGATATATAAAAAGAGAGTGTACATGTTTGTCTCATTCTTAAAAAATGTGTCCCATTATTGCTTTATGAGGTGGGGCCAGAAATTTAGAAAATGTATTGTTTTTTTGCGCTGAGACCACCAAACCAATTCTCAGTACAATATGTGTTCCATTAAATTGCTAATGCTAATGCTCGTCGAAACACCTCACCCGGCCTTTTTACCTTCTATTTTAACAATTTCCTGAGAGTCCCTGTGAACGACATTAATCGTTTTGCTTACATAGAGTGACCACCAAAGTCGGCTGGGAATGACACTAATCGTTTTCACTTACATAGAGTAGTTATCCAAAATGCCATGAACATTACGAAGATTACCATTTACTGAAAATCGAATACAACTCGTTGGCCATTCGATTTGAATTGAGCAAGAAATTAGTTATAAGTGGTAATTCCCGACCAAACACTCTTGTCTGGGACGAATTTCAAATCACAAGAGGTTATCGTAAAAGCATTGAAAACAGATTAATGACACTTAAGTTACAGTAGCGTTGTCATTATTAGTATACAATTATACTATTGGAAACATTTTTATGTTAATATGTGGTGAACTATTTGGCAATTAATAGCCATTTCAAAAGGGACCCTTTGCTATGTCATTTCAATTTGTCTTGACAAATTAGGTATTTCATCGAGTAATTGCCATTTCTGCCAAAACATGTTTTTTTTTTATTTGTGGTTGATGAAAAGATACAGAATTAGTGCACGCCATTTTCGCCAAAATCGTCACTTCCCAAAGGGCCCCTTTGCCATCTCATTTGCATTTTTATTTATAATTTGGTGATTTCGGCGATTAATCGCCATTTCAGCCATTTTCGCCTAATACGCCATTTTCGCCGAAATCGCCACTTTCCAAAGGGCCCCTTTGCCATCTCATTTGATTTTTTGTTTATATTTTGGCGATTTCGAGTAATTGCGGTAGTGTTTTTATTACCAATAGTCTCAAAAGTCACTGAAAGGTTGGTACATGGACAACTTATGGAGCATCTAATTAGAAATAATAAACTGGCAGCACATCAGAGCGGAAATAGAAAGCTTCACTCGACAGAAACAGCTCTGTTGTACGTTACAGATCAGTTGCTCCAGGCTATGGATAACAAGAAAGTTTCCATCATGGTCTTATTAGATATGTCTAAAGCATTTGATAGTATTCGACACGACATCTTGTTATCCAAGCTACAAAATCTCGATTTTTCCCAGGGTGCGTTGGATTGGTTTCAGAGTTACCTTTCTAACCGACAACAGTGCGTTCGAATTGGTGACGCAGTTTCTAAAGTACTCCCACTTGAGTTCGGAGTTCCGCAAGGCTCTATTTTAGGTCCGGTTTTGTTTACAATCTATGTTAACGACCTCCTTTCTGTTCCTAAACGTTGTCTATCTGCCTCCTATGTTGATGATTGTAAATTGTATTTGTCCTTTTCACCTGCCGAATTACCCACGTCCATCCTCGCCTTAAACGAAGATCTTACGAGAATATCTCAGTGGTGCTGTAAAAACTCTCTTTTGATTAATCCGGACAAAACTAAGGTTCTAGCTGTTGGATTACCACAACTTTTAAAGAAACTGTCATCATTCAGTATAACACTTTTTGACAAGGAAATAACACCTGTGCCTGTCGTTAAGGACTTGGGTGTTCTTCTCGACACACGCCTCAGTTATAACCAACATATCACTGAGATTGCCTCTAAATGCCTTTTTAAATTGTACCAAATTAACAGAATCAAGCACCTCCTGGATAGGAAAACACTTCTGTTAGTAATAAATTCATTTGTCTTTAGTAAACTCCAATATTGTTCAACTGTCTGGAGTAATACCAGCAGCAGCAATATTGACAAGTTACAAAAAGTCCAAAACTTTGCTGGGCGAATTATTCTGGGACTAAGAAAGTATGACCATATTTCGGATGGGTTGCGATCATTGAAATGGCTTCCTATTAGAGAGAAACTCATTCTAAATGACGCTACTATGATGCACAAATGTATTAACAAGCTTGTTCCAGACTATCTTGCTGATATGTTTAAATCACGTTCTCAAGTCCATAATAGACAAACTCGATCATCTGGTGCTTTGGATATACCTTTATGTCGCCTGTCAACAGGGCAGCGCTCCTTTGCTTTCAGAGGAGCCAAACTCTGGAACTCCTTGAATGATAACATTAAGTCCTTAAAATGCCCCAGGAATTTTAGACGTCATCTTGCAAATGTTTTATTAAGTTGATATATTATATTATTGATATATATTTTGTAATTATAATATTATTGTATTTACATTCTCAATTAATTTATATATTTGTATTTTTTTATTCTATTGAGCTGAAAAGCCCACTTAGAGAGCATCAATAAAGTGTATGTATATGTATGTATGTATGTAAAGGCCATTTCTGCCATTTTCGCCAAATACGCCATTTTCACCGAATTCGCCACTTTGCAAAGGGCCCTTTTGCCATCTCATTTAAATTTTTGTTTATAGTTTGGCGATTAAGCGCCATTTCTGCCATTTTCGCCAAATACGCCATTTTCGCCAAAATCGCCACTTCCAAAGGGCCCCTTTGCCATCTCATTTGAATTTTTGTTTACAGTCTGGCGATTAAGCGCCATTTCTGCCATTCTCGCCAAATACGCCATTTTCGCCGAAATTGCCACTTTACAAAAGGGCCCCTTTGCCATCTCATTTGAATTTTTGTTTATAGTTTGGCGATTTTGGCGATTAATTGCCATTTCTGCCATTTTCGCCGAATTCGCCACTTTCCAAAGGGCCCCTTTGCCATCTCATTTGAATTTTTCTTTATAGTTTGGCGATTTTGGCGATTAAGCGCCATTTCTGCCATTTTCGCCAAATACGCCATTTTTGCCGAATTCGCCACTTTCCAAAGGGCCCCTTTGCCACCTCATTTGAATTTTTGTTTATAGTTTGGCGATTTTGGCGATTAATTGCCATTTCTGCCATTTTCGCCAATGCGTGCATTTCTGGACATATCTCCGTCTTTGGAGCTAAAAAAAAAACCCAACGATACCCTTGTTCGAAGTAGCATGTCTGGACGTCAATATCACGTAGGTATTTTGGACAGCATTCATTTTGACAAATTACTTAGCGAAGCTAGAGGTGAACTGAGTAATTTATAGGTGGTTTTCAAGCAATCTCGGGAGACACAAATAACAATGGTGAAATGGACAAATGCTGGTGTACAAACAAAGCGAGCTAACGAGCGATCTTTTGTTTACCGTCCACCAGCATGGCGGTGATGACGTAACGTGAAAACCACCTATTAAAAGAAATGAAAACCATGAAATTCACACATGATTTTGATTCCACACTATGCTACTGATGAGTGATCATGCGCAACAGGGAAAACCATTTCCCTGGCTTTGGATGAGCAACAAATAAAAGAATCCAAGGCCCCAAGCAGAGCCTCCTTCCTTTTCCCTACAAATTCACCAAGGAAGGTCGAAGGAGACTCTTCTTAAAGAGTAATCATGACGCAAAATGTACATAGCAAGTGGTGTGTTTAGTATTTTGGCATCAAGGTAGGCGTATGCCCGATCAGCTACTAGCTATATCATTTGTATTAATCAGGTGTTTCAACTTTGACGGGCAGCCATCAAACAATTACCCTACGGATTTTAAGAAGCTGGCAGCGAAGTCGTTTCATGACAAGAGAATGAATAATAGCCGAATTGCTTGTACAGTGAAACTCCGTTACGTGATATCCCTTGTTGAATGCTCTACAATGTCAAGGAAAAAAAACAGTGCTGATATTTGCTCGCGGCATTTTTCTTAAGAACCCTTTTCTTTATTTCTTTTGCTGCGGTTGATAAAATACTGATAGTTCGTCTTTGCGGCTGGTGTTCAAAACTCATGTTTGTGTATAATTTTACGCAAATTCTTTTGAATTGATGACACGCTAGATGCTGTAATGTTTTGTTTGTCTCATTGTATAAATTGATAGAAGAATAAAAAACCTTAACATTTCAAATTGCACCAAAACCCAACCATAGCCTTGTTCGGAGTAGGACGTCTAAACGTCAAAATCATGTAGATATTTTGGACAGCATTCATTTTGATAAATTACTCAGCGAAGCTAGAGCTGAACTGCGTAATTTATGAAAAGAAATGGTAACCATGAAATCCACATGATTTTGATTCCAGACTATGCTACTGACGAGTGATCACGAGCAGCAGTGAAAACCATTTCCTTGGATGAGCAACAAGTCAAAGAATCCAAGGCCCTACCGCAGTCTCCTTCCTTTTCGCGACAAATTTTTCTAGGAAAGTCGAAGACGACTCTGCTTGAATCTCCATGACAAGGGAATGGATCGGATGATCTATATAACATCACTATAAGGACCATCATCACTGAGATTCTTCATTATTTGACAGACATAAAGTAAAAAGTACCCACCGGTAAAATCCTTTATCCATCGAGCCAGTAATAAAATTGCTTATTTTTGTAAGACACAGACTGCCACTCTTTTTTCTTTGAACATCTTGAGACAGAGCCTGAGCCATTTTGACTAGTTATCCTAGATCGTGCGATCGAGTTTGACGTTAAAAGCATAAACCGAACGCCTTTGATACAGCCTTTTATACCGGCTTTGTTCAGTTCATTGCGCAGGGTTAATAAACCGGAAAACAATTCTTCACGAGGGAGGGGCACAACAAGAGGCAGGTCACTTTGTGGCTCACCGTATAAAATAATATTTTATTAAGAACAGAAAGACCACGTTTCGTCTTTAGTCTGGCTTCAAATTTTGTGGATCGCCAAAGAGTCGTTTTTGCGCGGTCGTAACAGGGAACGAGTGTGTCTCCATCGTTCTTTATACCAGAAAACGTGTTTATCTAGCGCTTTCTACTAATGACGTCACAACTTTCTGGTCCCTGCAGTGACTCAAGTCACGTTCGGCAACAAATTTTCGTCGTCTTTGAAGATGTTTATCGCTAAAAGAAACAAAATCCAGCTTGGTTTCGATAATAAATATCCTGAAAATAATCAACTCGTGCCAAGAAAGCGTTAAACGTGGAAAAAACTGTACAGATGAGTGGTTTTATTTCTTATGCGGCGTCATAATGCTGTGGGTAAAATTATGTTAAAATGTGTGAAGAACAAGGCTTCATAGCTGTGCGTGTTGTAATTTGTAATTTGTTTACCCACGGAGCACTAAGGAGTTCATAAGAACTCGTTGAAACGTGTCCGTGCGTTCCAGATCGAATTGGAATTTGAAAGTGTTTTTTTTTTTGCTACGGTTGATGAAAAACTGATAACTCGTCTTTGGAGCTTAAAAAAAAAGCCCAACGATACCCTTGTTCGAAGTAGCATGTCTGGACGTCAATATCATGTAGGTATTTTGGACAGCATTCATTTTGACAAATTACTCAGCGAAGCTAGAGGTGAACTGAGTAATTAATAGGTGGTTTTCAAGCAGTCTCGGGAGACACAAATAACAATGGTGAAATGAACAAATGCTGGTGTACAAACAAAGCGAGCTACCGAGCGATCTTTTGTTTACCGTCCACCAGCATGGCGGTGATGACGTAACGTGAAAACTACCTATTAAAAGAAATGGTAACCATAAAATCCACACATGATTTTGATTCCACACTATGCTACTGATGAGTGATCATGCGCAACAGTGAAAACCATTTCCTTGGCTTTGGATGAGCAACAAATAAAAGAATCCAAGGCCCCAAGCAGAGCCTCCTTCCTTTTCCCTACAAATTCACCAAGGAAGGTCGAAGGAGACTCTTCTTGAAGAGTAATCATGACGCAAAATGTACATAGCAAGTGGTGTTTAGTATTTTGGCATCAAGGTCGACGTATGCCGGATCAACTGCTAGCTATATCATTTGTATTAATCAGGTGTTTCAACTTTGACGGGCAGCCATCAAACAATTACCCTACGGATTTTAAGAAGCTGGAAGCAAAGTCGTTCCATAACAAGAGAATGAATAATAGCCGAATTGCTTGTACAGTGAAACTCCGTTACGTGATATCCCTTGTTGAATGCTCTACAATGTCAAGGAAAAAAAACAGTGCTGATATTTGCCCGCGGCATTTTTCTTAAGAACCCTTTTCTTTATTTCTTTTGCTGCGGTTGATAAAATGCTGATAGTTCGTCTTTGCGGCTGGTGTTCAAAACTCATGTTTGTGTATAATTTTACGCAAATTCTTTTGAATTGATGACACGCTAGATGCTGTAATGTTATGTTTGTCTCATTGTATAAATTGATAGAAGAATAAAAAACCTTAACATTTCAAATTGCACCAAAACCCAACCATAGCCTTGTTCGGAGTAGGACGTCTAAACGTCAAAATCATGTAGATATTTTGGACAGCATTCATTTTGATAAATTACTCAGCGAAGCTAGAGCTGAACTGCGTAATTTATGAAAAGAAATGGTAACCATGAAATCCACATGATTTTGATTCCAGACTATGCTACTGACGAGTGATCACGAGCAGCAGTGAAAACCATTTCCTTGGATGAGCAACAAGTCAAAGAATCCAAGGCCCTTCCGCAGTCTCCTTCCTTTTCGCGACAAATTTTTCTAGGAAAGTCGAAAAACGACTCTGCTTGAATCTCCATGACAAGGGAATGGATCGGATGATCTATATAACATCACTATAAGGACCATCATCACTGAGATTCTTCATTATGTGACAGACATAAAGTAAAAAGTATCCACCAGTAAAATCCTTTATCCATCGAGCCAGTAATAAAATTGCTTATTTTTGTAAGACACAGACTGCCACTCTTTTTTCTTTGAACATCTTGAGACAGAGCCTGAGCCATTTTGACTAGTTGTCCTAGATCGTGCGATCGAGTTTGACGTTAAAAGCATAAACCGAACGCCTTTGATACAGCCTTTTATACCGGCTTTGTTCAGTTCATTGCGCAGGGTTAATAAACCAGAAAACAATTCTTCATGAGGGAAGGGTACAACAAGAGGAAGGTCACTTTTTGGCTCACTTTAAAAAATAATATTTTATTAAGAACAGAAAACAGTTTAAAACTTCTGCGATTAATTTCTTATTCTTGTTTTGCACAGGTAGAAAATCGTGTCGGAGAATGCAAACCTGAAGCGGTAATTGGACTTACTAGGGGGAAGGATTGCCGAATCGGCGGATTTACTTTTTGTAATATGGGAGGGGGCCCAAGGGCGCTGGTGAGTAACGCTAACTCACGTTGGGAAGGCACGTGTCAACGGTCAAGGAAGTTATGGCCAAGCACTTGTTTTTCAGAATACATACAAGATAAAAATATAAGCAAAACTCTAATAAAACAAATCAGGGAAGGCAGTTGTTGTTATTATTTTTTTTCTGTAGTTTATCTCACATCCGGGAGTACAATTCTGCAAAAACTCGCCACACGACTTTCTTTTCCTGTACCACAGGTCACCCAAGCGTGAAATAAGAGCGACGAAACTTACTTAAACTTACTAAGGGGAAGGATTGCCTAATCGGCGAATCTACTTTCTGTAATATGGAAGGAGGCCGATAAAAATATAGTATAGTTTTTTCTGTTGTTTGTCTCACATTCGAGAGTACAGTTCTGCAAAAACTGGCACACGACATTCTTCTCCTGTACCACGATCACTCTAGCCGGAGCGATGGTACTGTTGCGTAACCTTCGTATTGCATTTGGAATAATAATCTCTCAGCACCTTAGAATATAGTAAAAAATTAAACCAAAAACGCCCAACCTTACTTCATATGTATATTTCTTGTTTCTCAGCGCAGATTCTAAGCCAAATTGTACATGTCCATTGACGGGTTTCAGTTGAGTGCAGCATATGCCATTTCCCTTAAGAATTAACCAGCCCCACCTCCTCCCCCCATTCTAATTTACCCGCAGTGTATTACCCTATAAGCCGCTTTTAAATCGAACTGGAAATCTAAAAATTCTTTTTTGGGGGAGGGGGGGGGGGGGGTTAGAAACAAGCGTTTTCCCCCAAACAACTACTTGTTTTTCCGGACATTTTAGGGTTACGGGCAACTCCGTGTTACCTGGGTGTCCGTATACAGCGGGCTCTCCGAAATAACGGCAAGGAGTTGTGTACTGAGTAGGAGGCAGAAAACTTTATTAAGTAGCTACAGTGCAAGGGTCTGACACGGGAAAAAAGACGGACTTAGTTATTTAATGTTACCGTCACCATTTTAAAGGTCAAATTAACCAAAAATTCGACATTTTTTATTTTAGTTCAATTCTAGTGAAATGTGTTTAATATGAACCAAATAAACATACTATGAAGTTTCAGCTCAATTGAAGCAAGCATCTCCGAGATATTCGCAATTAAAAATTGCTTGCGCAGAACGTTTTTCCGCCCTGAAAGACCAACATTGACGTCACGTAGTCTCCAGTCTATCACGCGGTCAGAAACGTTTTCGTGAAGTTTTCGGAAATGCTCGGATTTTGATCTTTTATCTTTCTATAAAGGCTTGAGAAGAAAATTTTTTACCCAAATCTCACTTAGGATGGTTCTTTTTAGTGTTTGGTGAAGGTAAAGCGACAAAAGAAAATATGTCAATTTTTTGGTTCATTTGACCTTTAACCAAAATTTCTTCGTTTTCTAAATAAGCACGCTCCAGTTAAGAAGGTTAAGATGAATTATCGTCAATGCCCTTTTGTGGACGAATAATTGAAACAACGCATGAGTGAGAGATCAGTTGTTGAAGATTGCCAAAGAGACCAACTCGCCCCAGGATTGGCAAACTTACCGAGCGAAGCGCAATGAGGTCAAGGTTCGTCTACGTGAGGCTGAGAGAGAACATGTTCAATCACAACTTATTTCCTGCAAGAAGAATTGTTCTAAATGGAAGGTCATCAGAAACTGTATCCCTCGAAAAGAGACAACACAGGCAGTGTACTCGAGAGATGTAAAGACCATTGCAGACGAATTTAATGAATTCTTTTCCACTGTGGGAGCTAGAGAGGCTGAAACATCTGCGTCTCTGGCCGTGACCCACTATCTCCCAACGGCAACTTCACCTATGGTCTCTGATCAAAATACCCCTGAATCAGAGAAATTTCATTTTCAAGCAGTCTCTGAAAATGAAATCAAAAGGATTGTTATGTCCTTTCAATCCAACGCTGTGGGAGCGTGTATTTGGGCGCGGTTGTACTAAGCGTATGTGAAGTTTGAAGGATATGTGGGTAGTGTAGTGGTATTGTATATTTGAGGGGTTAGTTGAGATGTGTGAAGTAGTAGGAGTGGGGCGATAGTGGAAGTTGATTGCTAAGATAATGGGTGTAGTTTGTCAGGCAGTTGCTGGGTTTCTACATGGGTTTGTTTTATTGGATGTTGGTAATGGAGTCAAACTCTGTTAATAGTGGCACTGAGGTGTTGATAGAAAATGTCTGTATTAAGTGACATGTTTTACAAACATAATGTTTTCCATCAAATGAAGACTGCACACCGAAAAAATTTTGATACGAATAATTACTTTTGCCAAAAATGTGAACTGATGTCTTATAAAGTAGTCGATTATAAACACAACATATATAACATGGACCTTTTCTTATTTTATTTTCATACTGTTCAATGCAAAAATCTATACCTCGATCTGAATGTTTTCCTTTATCGTTGTAACTAAATGTTTCTTTTTAAGAGGTTCCATCTCACAATACTCAAATGAACTATACCTGTGCCTCCTCGGAATCTTTTTCTTTTCACTGCTTTCAATTTTACATGAGCATAATATAAAGTGTATTTCATATTGTAGTCTTTGACAGTTAAACTTACTTTGTGTAATCTTACAAATTTCTTCAACTAATTACTGTGTGCGTTTGATACTTTTAACAAGTCTTATTTCACCAAACTAACTGTCATAAACTTGTCATCATATCCCACAAGAAAAGATAAATCCTTTACTCTACTTCTTTGCTGAACTACACAGCTTATACAGTATGTTACAATCCACGAAAAAAATCCTGTCACTTCATGACAATGTTTTGAAATCCACATCTTCAACACAGATTTGCTCTCAGCCAAATTGCAACATAGGACACCATTGCTTACAGCACAAACAGTAAGGCCTATCTCAGCTCCACTGATACTCTCACTTTCAGGAAGATCAACTGTCATAATAATTGTCTTTTCACACCCATCACACTGTACAGTGTATTCCCTTTACTAGCAGACAAAGTTCCTGAAGTCCAGTATCCACGTGGATTTTAACAACAGAGTGACGCATTGCATAAACTGCTATAGCACAACACTGTTTACAAGAACATTGGTATAAACTATTAACATTTGATATTTATAAAAGAACTAAGATAGTACGAGCGCTCTGATTGGCCGAGAGGCGTGTTTGCATGAGAGTATGTAAACATGGTTGTGACGTCAAGATGTTTTGCTTTTCGCGCGCTAATCACGCAGGCATGAATTTGCAAAAGGTTTTGAGTTGAAAAACTCGACAAATTTACTTGATCTACCCATTTCCTCGTCGGTTGAAACTTGAAAAATCTTTAGAAACATGCTGTGTCAATTTTTTTTTCGCTTGAGCTGACATTTTAACAGGGGCACCCAACGAGAATATAGTTCAAAACCACTTAAACATAGCATTGTTAAACGTATTTTAGTATTTAAACGGTAGACATAGGCATATTTTTATCCCCTAGAAATTTTCCATCTGTTCGGATTTCCTAGCTGGAAGTCTAGTGATCCGAAAATTATAGGGATCAAAACTTACCTTTTCGAAAATTTCAGCCAGAAAAAAGGCTCCCGAAAATTCTAGGTGACCTTTTAAGGGTAAAAATCCGTTAAAAATGGGCGATTATACCGATTTTTAGATGTTCGAAAATCCTAGGAGAGGTAGGCAAGCAAGAAATTTTACAACAAGCGTTCCGAAAATTCTAGATCGCAAATCGTCTTCCGAACAGATATTTTCCGAAAATTGTCGTTGGGTGCCCCTGATTTTAAGCGAGAAAACTCCGTATTTTGGAAAGCATCTTTTTGCAAAACAAAAACTGATCACGCGTACAGGCTTCGTGCACAAGACTTCGAGACTGGTAAGAATTTCTCTTTTAATCAATTCTCTAAACAAGAGTTTTTCTTTTTTTCTCGGGAAAGTAATTTTATAAAAGCAATTGATTTCGTCTCGGGTTTGCATAACTGTTTCGAATTCTCCCAACCCCTCTCGTGTTTATATCAGGATATGCAAACACAGGAAAAACGTTTTCTATTGCTTAAACTACAGTATTCAACACTGCTTGAACGAAGATCAACTTCAAAGTTGGCAATATGTACACATTTACGTTCATATATATCCTCATTCCTACATGTATTCAGCCTCAGGGCTTGAATATAAGTGATTTTTTTACAGCTAATATAGGGCGACTAGGTCTCGCGTCCGGTAAAAGTGAGCGCGTGTTTATCTTCCTTTGTAGCTCGTGCAAATTTTCAAATTTGTTCGTTATCGTGTAATAATGGTGTGTAATGCTTGTAACGGCCATTCACCCTGATGAAGGTCGTTTAACACGGTCGAAATATAGGTGAGAGACGAAAAACATAATGTTTTACTCTTCACTTCTGGTACTGTATTTACTGAGTTGTGAACAAATGCTTGTGATGCTTGCTTCTGAAAATATTGTACTAATTTATGCATGGATGGTATTTCCAACAATACACATGTACCTTGACTATGACTGTCACCATACATATCTCTAACATGAGAATTAACGACAATAATTCCCACAGTTAAAATGAATGAGTTGTAGTTCAGAGCCAAGAGTGTCTCAAATGGCATACAGTAGTGATACCCCTCAATTCTGGCATCACGGTGCATGTTATAAGCATAACTTTCACTGTATTCAAGCTGGAAAAATCGCTCAAACACTGTAACCATTTCTGGCAATTCTTTTTTAAAACTAATTTTGGAATTGCCCTCAGTAAAAACCTCACACTCTTACGGTTACTTCTGTACCCATTTTTAACGTAACAATGAATTTTAGACGACAATGGTGTATTTTCAGAATTCCCTTCCATACAAAAAGTCTCACTCTCCGTGTTGTCTTTAACAAAGATTTTAATTTCTTCATCGGTAGTCTCCTAGGTGCATGACCGCGTCGAGAAACCTTAGGGCCTGTTTACATGGAGTGGGGGACCCCGGTCAAGTGGGGTTGGTTTCTTTTGTTTTCACGCTCTGGGGGACACAAAACAAAAGAAACCTACCCCACTAGACCGGGGTCCCCCACTCCATGTAAACAGGCCCTTATTTAAACCATGCAACTAGATTGTAAGTTCTGTTATTAATAAATTTCCCACGACGAGATCTCAATTCAACTTCTTTTATTTCCCCCACAAAACAATTTTCCTTCTGTACAATTGACTCATGACCTTTTCTTGTCGTCACCTCACTGACATCAAAACACTCTTAACACAAAACTTGCTGATAATGCAAAATCCCGACGCCGAGCATCGTGCTTGTACCGCGCCATAATATACACAATTACATGAAAAACACAACGCGCAATTCAAAAACAAGTACATTAACAGTCACTCTGCTAAAGAAAATTGAAAGAATAAGAAGAATTGTTACCGCTATCACTGTAGTTCCCAAAGAAGCCTGAGTCCCTTTTGGCTTCAATTGTTGACAATCTTCTCTTCTCTCATCAGAAGAGACTTTTACCACAGGTAACTCCTTGTGTTCCGCACTGTGAAAATCAAAATCACTATTGTCACACTGATTACCAGCTACACAAATCTGAAGAATGTGTATTAAGTCTGAGAGTCGCAAGATTTGTGTACTCTTATCGACTTTACACGTACACTCCTGACATTCTGATTTGTCTTTGCGTCTATGAGGTCCATGGTCTTTGAATATCTTGACAGTTGCCTTTGTTTTTCTTTGAGTTCGCGGACCAGCCCATTATGAAAACACTCAGTGTTATTTTAGTGTGAACCTAACGCGAACAGCGGTGTGCATTTGTAAGTTTAACATACTTCAACAATACGTTCCTCGAAACACCGTCGTCAAATTTTATTCAACAGCGTCTTACTACTGCTTTGAAAAATTTCGGATCAAATGATATCATTGGATTACCAACATCCTTGAAGTAGTTTTCACATTTCAACCTGTCAGTTTTGGCCGATGAAACGTTGTCGGTTAGTCTCTGTCGTGAAACTGACTGTAGGGACCTTAAGCAAGGACGACGAAAGACGAGGACGAGGACGAACCGGAAGTAATTTTGAACGAAAACATGTTTCTACGCATGTCAGGTTTTGCCCTCGCTGACGTCACTCGTCGTCTACCCAACGTCGAGAACGTGGAAAAGCTTGTTTTGACGTTCTGTGTCGTACGTAAGTATTCTTTTAAATATTTCTTCTCCTTTTACATGTTTTATCCTGCAAAAACCATATAATTATGGATTTAAATTCCTTGTGCGAACGTTTATGTCGTTTATGGGTTCTAAATTGAAGTAAACATCCTATGTTTTCTCGTTTATTTAGGAAGGTGTGATGGCGTGTCAAACTCCCGCCCCAGGGTAAGGTTTATAATCTTTTGTTAGCCTGTACATTAGGTTCCGTAAATTGAATTTAAAGTGGATTTTACCCATCGGTTTATCGCTATTTTCAGTCTTTCATTAACCAAATATTCCTTGATTATCTAACTTTCATGTGCGTGTGCAAGAACTCTGCAAAACCCTATCTCAAAGGCTCCAAAAACATTTGCAGATTTATAGATTTATATTAACCGATTTCTCAAATTCAACTTAATTCATTGCTCAATTTGTGAGAATAATGTACCCTAGGTTGCTTAAAACTAGGATTAATGCCAGAGACAACTAGCAGATATCATTGTTTACTTTTAAAATTAATTCCAAGAGGTTTAATAACAAACCCGTGGATTGCTGACCTGCTCTAAAAAATCCATAATCTTAAATTAAAATGATGATTGCTAGTATTTATTCTAATTTTTAAATTTTAGAAATAAATATTGTAATTCATAGATGGTTATAGTCTCATGGAATAACAGTCAGAATTATTGAGGAGTAATAAAAATATATACAAGCAGAGTTGTTTGAAGCCTAATTAGCTCTTATCTAGGTCATTTCATCGTGATGGATGCGTATCGCCCAAGGGTATAAAGGTTTTTCTCTTCTAAAGTCACAACTCTCTTCTTTAGGAACAACTCCATGAAATGGACTTAATGACTTAACGCTTTGTGGAGAAGTCCTATTACAGGAGCCCTTCAAGCATCCAAAAAATAGTAAAGAGAGGGGAGAGGTTTGGTCAAATATAGTGGTCAATCTCAACAGTCTGGAAAATCCATCATTCAAAGTGTCAAAGAGATCAGTCAGAGACAGACTTACTTTATTGCAGACCAAGTACAAGGGAAAAATAAGGGAAGAAGAAAAAGCATCTGGCATAGATTGTGAAGAGACTTCGCTAGATGCAGCAATTGAAGAGATTCTTGAGAAGGAAAAGGCAGCTGACATGGAAAGAAATGAGCAAAGTGGTACCCAAACCTTAAAGGAACAAAGAGAGAAGGCGAGTGCTGAAGAGGTTAGGCGCCAAGCCATGGAACGCCTTGGTAAAACCCAAAAAAGAAATACAGATTCAGAGGAAGGAAAACCCAGTAAAAAAGGAAAGAGAAGAAGCTTAGATGCTGTTGAATATCTCAAAGAGAAATTCGAGTTGGAAAGTCAGCTCAGGAGGGAAGAAATGGATTTCAAGAAAACTAAGCAGCAGATGTTGGTGGACCAACAGAGTCAAATGCACAAGCAGCAGTTAGAAATGATGAAGATGCTACAACAACAGAATCAGTCACTGGTGGCTTTATTGGAAAAGTCTACTTGCACAAAGTGATTGACACAAATGTCAGCATCTGAAAACGTTGTGTTTAATTAATATGTTGTATAAACTCTTAGTTGGAGAAAAGTCTATTTGCACAAAGTGACTGACACAAATGTCAACATTTTGAAAACGTTGTGTTTAATTAATGTGTTGTACTAACTCTTAGTAGGAGAAATAACACACATGTTCATGTGTCTTAGTTTTAGACTGATTAAAAAGACACTGGCCCCTCCCCTTTGCGAAACCCATATTTTGTTAAACTTTTTTAGTTAAAGTGTGTGGGCAAATATAGAATTTCAAGTTTTCAAAAGTTTTAAACTACTTTTCTCTGCATATTTTTTGTGCTGCAGGAAACTTGCTACTTTATGTGGTATATTAAATTGTGCTTCACTTGTTTACATCTGGATATTTTTTTTCTGCTTATGTTTTCAGCCTCAAGTCTAAGTAGAACTAGCATCTTAGTGACATAACAACAGAACAGATTAACATTTGTTTTGCATCCACGTTGTTGAGTTTCTATTCTGATCTTTTGTTGCTAGTGCAACTAGCTATAATTTTAGTAAGGGGAAAAATCATTCACACCCCTCCCCCTTACCATGGGTGGTTTTCTGATTCACAGGTCTTTGTCCTGTGCCCTCCCCTTTTGAAAATGTCAGTTTAGCTTCTTTCATACTTAGGCTGTTTTATCACATTATCCTCTTAGTTTTTCAACTTACACAAATCCCAGGTGGTGTTTCTGGGTACTGGAGAGCATATGCAGCTTCCAGCTGCCATGAACCAATTTTAAAAGTAATATCAAAGGATGTGGAGTAATTAGGAAAAGTAGTCTTCAAGTGAAGGAGGATCCAGTTGAAAAAAACTGGAGGTCTGATTTCCATAGAGGCATGTAAGGGCATTTCTTAGGAGAGCACTGACTACATACATTTTGCCCACACTACTGAGACCAATTTTCAAATTTTTCTTAAAGTCCAGAAACTTAAAGTAGTTTGTGACATCATTAAATAGCCATTCTACTGATTCTCTGACACTACTCATCGATCGATTGAAATCCATCATTTGAGGGGTTAAGACTCTATTCCTAAAAGGGGCTTGAAGGTGTATCCTTAAAGGGTATGCCGGATCACCATAAATGCAGTATGGATTTCCAAAAGGGGAGTTTGCAAATGCTTGGAGGTCATTAAGGAGTCTTGAATCTGCCAGCATGCCTGCATCGTGTCTTCTTCCTTCTGAAAATTAGAAAACAAAATTAAAACTAATCATCAAAGCAGAAGAAATCAAAGGTAACAATTTCATACCTTCTGGTCCATATAAATGACCTATCAGACCATTGGGAAGGGCAACACACTGAAATTTCAGAGCATGTACTCTTTTGTGCCCGTTATAGACCACTCTTTGATGTTCTCCAGGTTTGCAAATTGGACGGACAGTCCCATCAACAAAGCCAAAACAGTTGTCTAGGGCAGAACCATGGGCAGCAATAGTGTCGCTATACAGTTGCAGCAAGGGCTGAGAGAGAATTTGGTGATTCCACTGAGTGATTCTGTGGCCGTGAATGTCATATATATAGTCAAGTACTTGATTGCTGACCATACTAAGGACTGGTACTGGTCTGCCGAATCGTGGAATAATATCACTGAATCTGCAGGGATAAGATAACCTTCTAAGAAGAAAACAAAGTCCTTCCATTCCACTTGTTACGGTTCTTTGGTAACAAGTAAAACTGTCTGGTATTTGAAGGACCTCGGCGAGAAGTGGAAGATCGTGTTTTCTGAACCTGAACTCGGCCAAGCACTCTGCATCGTTCATATCATCAAGAGAAAACCTTTCGTAATTCTCATAGCAAAAGTCGGGATTTTTTGGCCAATACTCCTCGTACAAAATCAGCAGCTCTTCGTCATCCAAAATGCCATGAGCGTGACTTAGGAGAAAAAGCTCTTGAAGCTCATGAAAATTAACCATTTTACCAAAAAACTGCAGCGCTTTTGTTTACGTTCATGTCGTACGTCGAGCGAAGCTTAAGTTTTTATTTTCCCGCCTTTTCCTTGCCGTGAACGAGCTATTCTGTCCCAGTCTCTACGCGGTACAATCCGTCGTCGTCGTCCGCTTCGTCGCTGCTTAAGGTCCCTATCGTTTTTGGCGCCGTACGAACATGTTTTGATCACGTGCTGTCTAAGTTTTCAGGTTTTTCGTGGGAGCGTATTCTGCATGTGTCAACATGGTGATGCAAATTCAAGTCCAAATTGGAGATACTAGAAGAGTTTTTTATATCAATCCGCCTGGGAGTGTTAACGATTTTTAAAAAACTACATTTTGCGTGAGATTCCGAAGACACGTTTTATCGATTTAGGTTTACTTTACGAAAACGATGAAGGAGAATATGTGCTGTTGATTGACGTTCACATAGCAGACATTCGCCTCGCGTCGCTTGTTTGTTAGCCTTGTTTACATTAGCACGAACTGCGAGCCGTTTCGATTACTCTATTTGGGCCACGCCCAAATAACAAGGCTCTTGGGTACGACAATGTTCCGATGGCTGTCATTAAGGACGCTTTACCATGTATCTTACCAGCATTAACTGACATTGTGAACCATTCGTTGTTACCTTCGGTATTTCCAGCTTCCTGGAAAATATCAAAGGTCGTTCCACTTCCAAAAGATGGTGACCATGAGTTAGCAAACAACAATCGCCCTGTTTCTTTGCTTCTAGCTGTGTCAAAGATATGTGAACGGGCCGCCCTAAACCAATTCATTTCATATATGAAAGGCAAGAAACGTTTGACTAAACATCAACCTGGGAATAGAGCTCAACATTCAACTGAGACAACGAATGTTATGATGACAGACAAGTTTCTGGAAGCGATGAACAAGAAGCTGCTGACACTTATGGCCCTGCTGTCTTCTTGCTGTTCTTGCCATGTTTTTAGCTATTTTTTCGCTTAGTTCTTACTCTTAAAACGAGTGAAATGTCCGCCATTTTTTAAGTTCACAACCAAAACAACTCAACCTCGTCCCCAGGTCTTGTCGGTTAACGGTGCATTAACCTGCAAGAACGCTGCCTTTTTGACGCCATTTCCTAGCTAAACACAAAATTCTTCCAAATTTGGTCATCGGTAACTGGTTATGGTGAATTAAACGTGTGCTTTTAGCCAATCAGTATCGGGGAAATATTTTGAATGAATAATAAATGAATTTATCGTGAATGTAAAGTAGAGAATGGATGGATCTCATAGGAAACCCTATATCTGCTTGTCGTTTAATTTCTTGATACAATATTCTGCCAATGGAATATGTTTAACTTCGGCGAATATGCGGGAATATGAGACTCTTTGTCCTGTGCTACTCGATCATTAGATCTTTGTATTTTATTCACGTTTATGTTTTATACCTCTGATATACTCCGCCCAATTCTTGCGCTTTTAACACATTTTGCTTACACCGATTTTTTCACATGCATATTATCATGCGGCGGTGAATATTTTTCTCATCCCTGATGATGCCGTTGATCGGCGAGAGCTTGGAATTTAATTTTAATTTTTACTTTTAGCAGTCAAAGGCCTCACTTGAACCATATTTAACTTTCTAACGTTTATAGCGGAGCTCTCGCGCGCGCGAAGCGGAGCACCATGGGTAAGACAATTTGGTGAACTATCCATCCGAGAAAATTTGGTTATGACGTAGCGTACGCCCGCCTACCCGTACACACTTCATGTAAGCCGATGTCAAATGTCACAGTAGATCTTGCACAACTTGACTAGTTGACTAGCCTCTTAGTTATGTAAGCCATCCGTATGAGTACGATTAGATTGACAGCTGTCAAAATCAGACATCCGCTGACGATTATCACATAACCATCTCGCGGGCTCAGATGAAAGACCAGTCGTTTTGCCCCTACATAGAAGCTGATAGAATATGTCACACTTACCAATTCAACATAAAAACGAAACTACGCCGGGCAAGGCTGTCAGTTGGCTGACAGTCGTTTGAAGTTAAATTGGCAAGCCAAATTAAGGTCAATTGACAGCTGTCAAAATGGGACATGTGCAAACCACTGGCTGTAAAGAGAAAGCTCTGAGCGATTTTCTTGCCTCAAGTTCATCTTGAAAAAGAGCAAACACCGGGAGCCGGCTTAAAACATAAATAAGCTTATGCTTACCTGACTCATGATTTTCAGAGACACTTACTCTCAATACTTCTCTTCGTGAATGAAAATTATTGTCTCTGTACGTGTTTCACCGAATTATATTTATTTCATTGATTGTTAGCAGTCCCTCTCGCAATTTTTATCGCTGCACCGGTTGTTTCCAGTCGAACATAAACATCGCATGCAGAAATACTCAAAACGCCGCGCGTAAATATCACTCGCTTTTAAAGATTACACATAACAAAACCATACACAGTTTAATAAATAAAGGGAAATAAAACCTAAACTTAATAATTTCTCTATTATGTTGAAGCGTAAATGGTGACTCTATTAGTCGCACTGCAAATTTGGTGCCTGTCAAAAGTGAGAACCCGTCCGGCTGGCCGAAAAGTGATTTGGGAATTTTTTTATAGTTTTCATTAAAAGCCCGTAATTATTACCCTGCATATCACATAGGACCAGATTTTTCTAACTGAAAAGTCCCGGCATTATCTGAGAATTCTCTTCATGAAAACGTTTTACAATTCAATGCTATAATTTGTTGTGCAAAGGAAGCGCGTGCTTTGATCGTCGTGGATATTGAATAAGTGCAAATTCTCTTGCAAAATTGTGAAAAACTGCAGAATTATAGGTTTAAATGGGGCAAAAAAGAACAAATTCTGTCCGAGGTGTGTAGGATAAAAAAAGGGCCTCAGAGTACTGTTTACCAGAGACGATGAGAAAAAGTATGTTTAAAAGGCTGGTTTACACGCCACCAGATTCGTCGCCAAGATTTACTAGTAAACTAAACTTGTCGAACACAAAAAATCCGGCTTGATTTTTTATTTTGGCCTCTCTCTTAGACAGAGGAATGCAACGTGTAAATTGGCTGCCACCAAGGCCTATCGTGGCGCGTGTGTTTCTTAAAATTATTTTTCGGGGTTTTCCAATTATCCATAGTCTTTCTAACGGAGTAATGTTGGAGACTGGTGAATGCCACATTATGATGCAACAGCTAATGCAAACACAATACACGAATAGGTCTATTTGTTTTCCAGGCCTAATCTACTGTGATCGAACATGATTGCTATTTTTGGGTGTACAAATAAGACTATTTAATAACTCGATGTAAAATTTGTTTCCCTCTTGGACTGTCAAATTATTTTTCTCTAAAATCACTTAGTCTTTGCCTCAAACATCAAATACAATAATCACTCAGGCTTACCAGTCGAGATGCAGCTCCTGTTCAAAGCCATCAAGTAAGGCCAGAATCTCTTGAGACTTTTCAACCCTCTTACTCATCAAGCGAGGAGAAAAAGGAAAACGATGCTACCGAAATCAGATTTCCAATGACTTTGACAAGCGGCGCATTTCTCAACCAAAAACCCAATAAACAAACCAGCCATGAATAACAGAAGTATCTTGATAGCAGCTGTATTTCATAAATTGTACATCCAGTGGAAAAAGACAGTTAAAAACATCACAAGATTATACAAGACTCCGTCAGCTTCAGCTATCAGTAATGCACTAGTCATTTGCAACCACGACCCCCAAACCCCTGGGGAAAAGTGGGGAAATTTATAATAAACAGTATCACTCGTAATTTAAAGGATTTACCCCAGGCCCTAGGGACAGATTCACATAGTAATTACCCCTCCCTAATAAGCTGATAAGCTGTCCGTCCATGAAACGCAATTCAAGTTTAACAAATGACTCACTTTAACTGATCTCCCATACAAAAACTAAAAAAAATCCATACAAGGACAGACACATTTTAAAAACTTTCAGATTTACTAAACAAAATAAGTTTATCAACGTATGACAGACATTCATGTAATGGTCTACAAATCTTAGGTTCAAAAAGTTAGTTCTATGCGTAGTGTATTAAATGTTCAAAACATTTTAACCAAATTTGTTAATTTTTCCAGCTTCATATGCCTTTTTAGACAAACACATAACAACAATAGAATAACACTGTGTTCATGGGTCTGTGCGTTTGTATTTGATTTAGATTTGTTGTATCAGTTAGTAATGCTAGGACCTAAACAGCGATATCATGAAAAGCATAGCCCAGAGAAGGTTTGGCAGCAGTCGGCAAAGGATCATGGGGCGAACTATTGAGGAGCTCAGTATGGGTCAGTTACAGCAGGACGGATCTCCGTGATCCACGTCTTTTCGCCAATTTTAGCCATAATTATGCTAAAATTCACAATAGTTTCGAATAAAACAAATTTAACCTATCCAAATTGTTAATTTTTCACGAGGGAGTGGCTGAATTGCCTTTCAAACTCGGCTAGTTTGCGTCGAAAGTTAGCCAGGTCAGAGCCTTCATGAAGGCTTGAAGTCACCGATCATGGTCAACTGACTCTCCACCCCGGTGATAGATGTGTGTAGCTGCAAATTTTTGGTAATTTCCCAGAGGCTAGTGCAAGAAATGAATGTAAAATCAATTTATTTGCCCCACTATTGCTTCGTAAAATCCCCACTATCCACGGGGGTTTGGGGGTCGGGAATGCAATTGACTAGTACATAAACACGTTTCAAGATGCTACATAAATTTTCTGCATGAACTCACCAGTCAAATTTTGACCAATCAGAGAATAAAAATTGGACGTAAAGCGTGACCAGAGCGTGACCATGGTGAGAAAGGTCAAAAGCAAGTTCCCTGCCTGTAAAGCTGGCTGAATTTTCATGTCCGAGGTCAGCTTGAAATCAAAATTTTAATAGTGCGGCTCATAAACGCAACTTCCTATTTCCTATGCGCTTAAAAAATTGAACTTGAGCCTGCGATCATTTGAAAACTAGCAACTTGTAAGCGGATAACTTCAAAAAACACTCGAACTCAGTGGGTCGATAACTGATTACAGGGAGGATCGGCCCAAACGGGGTACCTTTTTTATGCTTCAGGTGTTTGAAAGGATTGAGATTTCACTTGTTGATGAAAGGGAAGCAAAAAAAATTGTCATTTCGGTAAATAAAAAGACCCAAAAGGGTTGAAAGATGCATTTTATAGCTGTCAAAAAGCCGAGAATACGTTCTACAGTTAAAAGGGAAGCAAAGTTCTGAACCAGGTAGGTTAATTGTAGAGCGCGCAAGTTTTTAGCCTGTTGTAAATCGGAAACTGCATGCAAGGCTGTAAGACAGTATTGATTTCTTTTTAATTCCTTAGCATTACCTGCAATGTCACAAGCAGCTCCTCGAAAACGGCCGCAAATCGTTACCGAAACACTGCTTTTCTGAAAGTCGCTAAATGAATGCGTCTACGAGATTGAATTCAGGTTAAATAATAATAATAATAATGGTCTTTATTTCACAACGATAAGATAAAGACAAAATCGAAGATAATGGTTATGCAAAATTTGGGGAAGGGGTTAAACAAGGTGCATTATGGTCTATGTGGAAATGTTGAAGGCTTCCAGAGAGTTCAAAGCACATGCGCAACTGCTGGGATTGAAAAGAAGGAGCACACAGCGCCTGGAAAGAGCCTACAGTCTGGTTAACAGTTGAATAAAAAATACGTTTTAAGTTTCTACTTTAACATATACAGCGCTAAGTAGTTTAGCTCATGCAGTACCCGTGATCTATCCAATCCACATCGATGTCTATGTATACACCTGAACAAGCTATGGTCATTTTTGTTATCACTCAGTACAGGTTACCATATCACTATAACATGTGAAAAACCACTTCACTTAATTAATTATTTTCTTTATATGTAGTTGTCTTACTAACTTATGCCAAGATTTCTATAATTTAAAACTTTATAGAACGGAATTCGGAGGACCCTTATCTATTCGATTTTTTTCCTCCGCGTGTGAAATACGAGCTACGTATATGAAAGACCTCTAGTACTTTTAAACAATTTTAACCTAATAAAGGAAATAATACGCGCTCACTTTTTCTAGTAATGGGCAACCATTTGATGTTATTTACCGAACGTCAAAACGAGGGCCATAAAGAATAACGACGCTTATTTAATCAATGAGTATAATTATTTTCAATTGATTTATTTGTTGATTAATCGGATCAAAAACATACGAACGCCGGGACAAGTGTCAGGACCCGTTATCAGGTCTTATCCGGCTCCAGCAGTTGTTTGTTAGGTCACGCCACGCTTTTCTCCGAAGAGGGCCGCCCTTGTATTGCGTCATGTGGTTTGAGTGATTACCTCACGCGGTAATGCACTTCGATCCACAGAATTGAGTGAAAACTTACGTCATAGTTCAAACAATCGTAGAAACCTTCTTTATGTACCCTTTTTACAATATTGAGAATGCTTTGCAACCATACGCTGTCAGTATGAAAGTTATTCAAAATGATACAAGCCGGTGAAACTGGTAAATTAAAAGATTCAAGAACAAAATATAATTTCAATTTGCTGAAACTTTTGTCTTTTCTTTCCAGCTGCGCACTGATTACTTGAAGAAAACTTAATTTCAAAAAATCAGTGATTTAAACTAAGAGCGATGCGTATGCTTCTGGCTATTTATCACCAACTGCCTTACACTCAATTAAAAAGCTGTCATATGTCAAATGAATGGTTTTCAATTAATTTTCAATAACTTTTGGTAGTTAACAAATAGTTTTTCTTATTAAAGAACTTTAAGTGACATAACTACACCTTTCCTTGTTCCTTTTTTTCAGTGAACTTTTAAAATTCATAAACTGAGGAAAACTCTTGGAAATGGGTTACGTCTTTGGATATGATCTCACAGAAGAACTTCAAGAAAGAATGGATTTTTTGGAATTCATATGATGCGTCACAACGTTTCTTACGGAAATGCTTAGATCAGGAAAAATTCGTGTGGTGATCTAATTATAATGATTGAGATATATATTGCTTGCCTTGGATCGTTTGCCGCTTCTTTCGTTTTCCAGTGCAAGTAGTGACAGATGTTGTTTCTTTTGAGGTACACAGTTGTAAAGAGGAAACAGTCGGTAAAAGCATTCTGCCTTTACTTAACAAAGTAAACTTTACAAACATAGAAATAAAGAGCGTGTGAAACTAAATGCATTTCCGTCGGATGCTAAAGTTAGTATCATTACTGAGGATTTACGTTGGCCTTTTAAAATGGTACACGTACTAAAAAATCACATGAAAGACTTTGATAACCTTTACTCTTCCCAAAAACTTTGCTCAAAGCAATGGAAACCTTTGTGAAAAGAACGCACTACAGTTTCCGACAGATGTACAAGTAAACAATGGCACCGGGAAAATGTCGATTGGTAAAGTTAAACGAAAAGGACTTGATGTGCAAACAACATCTGAAAGAAGTTAGTGATGAACCTTTATTGTGAGAATCAACTTTATTATAGTCACAGGAAAAAACACGTACAATGCGTTTCCGACAGATTTTGAACTGTCAAACCAACATCAGCAAGAGTTAAGAGGCAATTGTGAAAAATTGTAAAGCTTTCTTGATTGAGAAATCGTGTCAAATCGACATTGATATCGTGATTTTCTGTTAATTTTTAAGCGTTGGGAACTAGAAATGAAATGGTTGCTTTCAGTCGCGTCTGGCTAGTTGTTTTATTAGGTATTTCAATTAGTATTGTAATTAACAATTCTTCCTCGAGCCCGAATGAGCGCTGAGTCAATAGCCCATGAGGCCGAAGGCCGAATAGGCTATTGACTCAGAGGCCACAAGGGGGCGAGAGGAATAACTGTTTTAGTAAAATCCAACTAGTTGGTCAAAAATATCGAGACTATAAAATATTTTTCGCTAGTTAAAGCTAGACTTTAATCCTCTTTTTGCCGCCAAAAAGCCGGACCTTTTCGCTACTAGTGGGCTATAACATATAGCCTAGTAGTGGCTCAACCAATCAGAACGCAGCATTGATAATAGACCACTAGTTGGATTTTACTAATGAAAATAAGCCGAGAACTAAAAAATTAAGTACTCTATTGGTCCCATCATGAATGGCACTTAAAAAGAAAAGAGGTGCTCACTATGGAGTTAAAAATGCTCATTCCGTAATATGGTATAAATCTTGAATACTTCAATTGACACAACAACATGATATGTCCTTAGGACACATAAAACATTGGAAATAGAAAAAAAGAAAATCAGGGATATTAAACGCACAAATTTTTCAACGAATCCTCCTCCAAATCTAGGGTTGGATTTGTCATCACTTGCTAATAGAAAGAAATGCGCATTGCAGAAATCGCTTTGAAACTAGACACGACGAAGGTCAGGATTTTTTTAAAATAAAATTGCAATTTTTAAGGAAAAGCCAAAGGTTATTACATGTTATTAGAGCAACTAGTTGACTAAGACTGTTTGGTTAAGAATTTGGAAAGAATCACCAAGGTTTTATCGTTAATATGAATGGCGGCACCAAAACGATGTGGCCACCTTGATGTCTTAGCCAGGATGAAGAGGTGAGTGTGGACGACAGTCGGTGCCAGGATGAGGTGCAAAAGGTATTCGACTGCTTGATCTACATCCATGAATTCCAAATATAATTACATACGAAGCAAACAAAACAGAACTCCAGAAATGTCAAGGGTTTAAAACATTCTGTGTAAGAATGTGATTTAAAGCTTACTGCTAAACAGAGACAAAGACAAGGAAGTGATTATAGGTCAACCGGATTACTCACAGTAAGAATCCAGGCGGTTGTCATGAGAGTTCTAATGGAGTTTGTAAATAATCTAGTGAGTTTCAATAAAAAAAAAGCACGTATTAATTGAGTTACAACTTCAAACGCCCAAATCAATTGTACGGATCGAACAGAACAAAGGAATGTACTGCCAGAGTAATCAAATTCAAAGAGCTAAGACTTGAAACAATGGATAATTTTTGGCTATTTTCACTGAATTCTCTGAGAAAGAGCGGTTTGTCCTTCCTAATGAACTGCTAATGACTTTTCATGGCATTGAAGATCTCAATCTAAAATCTCTATACATGAACGAATTAACACGTCTTTGCATTAGTACATGGATAGCTCAAGTCAACACCCTACCCCAAAAATACTTATCCTAGGCGTTTTTATAATACTGTTAATAGAGTCCTTAAGTGCGAGGTCATAAAAAATTATATGTGTGAAATGAGATTTTTCGGAGTACTATATTATAAAAGAACAACATTTCGAAACATTATATGTTTCTGGGAAACTGCCCACCTACCCCTGCCCTAAGCCAACGTTTTGCTCTAAGTGAGAAGGAATTGTTAATGTTGGCTTAGGGGAGGGGTAGGTGAATGTTTTATGGTGTGAGTATTGTTCAGTGTGTGTTCAATTTTTTTATTATGTCATTTTTTGATTGCACCTGTCAGCAATACCAAGAAAGTCAAACGACCTTTTTTGACAGAAAATGTATTCTCTTCGTATACGTTTTCATTGACAAATGGTATCCCTTTCGCGTGCCTAGTCAGTTCAGAACACGGCATCCTTTTTAACTGCTGCAGGTGCACTGTCTTATGAATATGAATAAGTCATTGATCCAGGAAGTTTTCTTGACTTTTTCGCAGTCATAAAATGTATTTGCCCCTTTTCTTTCTCTTAGCAGTGGAACACCAAAATAGCGCTAACTCGCCGAAAACGCTTCAAAACGGCCTGAGACGCGGGCAAACAACAAAGAACACAACAAGGCAATAAGGTACGTCGATTTTATTTAAAAACATAAATTTTTTTTCTCTTTTCAGAAAAACCGTTAACATGCCATGCAAGCCTTTGTAAATAACCGTTTGTAACACAACACCGCTCGCAAGCTACCCTGCTAGCAGAGTCGCTTCGATCTTTCCTAGATAAGTTGGGAAAGAGGAAGCGACTCTGCCGACATCTTCAAGTTCCTTTGATCTGCCGATCATCCAGCTTTTTGGATGAGTCAGACAAGTTTTATACTGGATAAACCAGTTGTATCTGTGCACGGAAGCATATTCTGGAATTTTGCTGACTCTTTCTGCGCCCACGTTCCATAGGAAAACAAATAGCTGCCGTTTCAATTTCGTGCGGGAATTTTGAGAAAATTATAGATTGAACGTTCAGTTTTAGAAAATTGGAAAATGTACCCAGATTCAAGATGGATTTTGTTTTGGATTTAACCATGTACTTAGTCGATTTTACTTGCGTGAACGGATCCACAATCCAGTAAGTGTTACGCGAAGTTTTTGGAAGGATAAACAAATGGGTTTTGAATAAAAATATAGAAACAATATCTATGCTTATTCTTCTGTGTTTGCTATAACATTAATTCAAAATAAGATCATGAGGCTACAGAATCCATGTTGCATTTAAATGATCGATGCTTTTACAGCTGTTTGTGGATAACACTCGACTTGCGATGCCAAAAACGTCTTTGGATTTTGTATTTCATTACGACGTCAATCAAAATCTGAAGAAGCGGCGCTTTCTTCGCTTTCTCGCGTTTTATACATCGTAGCGAACCTCTTAGGAAACAAAAGTTCGTCGCTCGTGATTTGTGATTGGTGGATTTCGATCCGTTTTGTGTGTTTCTGTGTTTCAAGGTTAGATGCTTTGTTTTTGAAAAGCACCGTAAGTTTTAGCTTAGCTCTAAGATTTTTTTATCTTCTTTACACTAAAACATGGCAAGTTTAGATTCCAAAGGTGAAATTGTTCCTACAGAGCTTCCAAATCCAGAGGAAACACAGCTACAGAAGGGTGAAAACGAACCGGTACGTTCCCGCTAACATTTACATTTGCTGACAAACACAGTGGATGCTACGGTAACGGTTTGATTGACGTCGCAGAAAAATTTGAATTTGGAGCATGCTCAATATGAATTGTCGAGGATGTCGGCAGAGGTTCCTTCCTCTTCCCGACTTATCTAGGAAGATCGAAGGAGACTCTGTTCGCAGGGTACTCGCAAGCAAGAGTCACGCCCGCGTTCATGTAATGAGCTTGGGCGGCCTGTGGTCGAAATTGCTCCCATGAATCTTTGAAAACTGCCGTCAAACGTAGGGGATAGAAACAAGCGACGACAAATTCTAACAACACTGACCGGAATCTGTCGATTATTACTCCTGAAAGTTCCATTTCTCTCGAGATAGAAGTCGTTTGCAGATTCAAAACATATCCTTGCAGACATCAGAGGTATGTCAAGCAATTGAAATCGATGTTAAATTGCAATAATTAGACACGCAACCACAATGACGAAATCGTTTTCCTTGCAGATTGGTAATAAGATGAGCTCAGTAAACAAAGATTTGCTGACGAGGAAATGTCAAGTGGCTGATTTAGAAGAAGCTGTGGAAAATATGCGCCGTTTAACCATAGAGAAACCTCGAACAGGCTTTCTCGGGAAAGAATTTCTGATTTATCCTCAAGTGTTCCATCCAGATCCTTGGCACGAGATTATAGCCTACGTCAACAGAGAAGTGATTGAAGTGATCAAAACAAAACTGTTGATGAAATTTGAAGACGCCCCATTCAATTTTCTAGAAGTAGGTTGTGGCGCAGGTTACACAGCTATCAATGCTGCTCTGATTTCGCACCAGTGCAAAGTCTGGGCAACGGACATCAACCCCACTGCTGTAAAAAACACCGCTGAAAATGCAAAGTTGCATGGAGTGGATGATCGAGTGATAGCTGTCGCTGCTGACGTCTTTGACCACAAGGAAATCGCTGGAAAAAAAATTGACATGATCTACTGGAATTGTCCATGGGATGACCAGCACCCGAGTCCCGGAAACGAGGTAGAATTGCTCATGCGCAGTCTTACTGATCCTGGGTACCAAACCTTGCGCCGTTTTCTTTCACAAGCCAGGATCTTTCTAAAGGATTCAGGCTGTGTTTTCCCTGGATTTTCCTTAACTTTTGGTTCTAAAGAGTTGTTTGAAAAGGTAGTTGCAGAAACTAAGTGGAGGTACAAAATATATTCCAGGAAAATCTTTCCGCTTTCCCTGGGATCAGAACATAAAGAAGAGGTATCTATTTTGGAGCTTTGTGAACAAAATGAGAAATAATTAAACAAGTTAAGCAAGCAAGTAAACGAAGAAAACGGAACGTTTATTTTTCGAGTTAGGGTGACTAATTTTCGTTCAAGCGTTCTTAACCCCATCACTGCCAGAGTGCTTGATGGAGTTTTGTAAGGTGACTATAACTTTTGATTTTGCGGACCAAATCCTATGATGTGACCATTCAAATGAAAGCTCTCTGCCTGCACTTCATAGTGCTATTTGTTTTACAAAATTTCACAAAATGAAATTTGGAAATTTGGTCGAAATTTGCTTTTGGCTAAATTTGGGAGTGAAAGGGTTAATTTCATTTTAAATATGCGTTCAGGTTTTGAGTTTAAGGGACTTCAAATCATTTGCTTTACCTTATTCAAAGTTATCAGTCACCCTGCCGCAGGGAGTTGAACCTGTAACAGTCATGTTATCGAAAATAACCGAATATTAACTAAGGCAAGACAGTTATCTTTGAGGAAGGAATGCAATTGCAAGTACCATGCACACTTCACTTCAAGCACAGTAGGAGATATTGACATTAAAAAAAAAGGAATATAAATTAATATGCAGGGCTGGACACTGTACTTAAACTGGACTGACAAAAAAGCACAGACAAACTCTATACACAGTTCAATGTTTGGGACTGTAGTACACTGTCTTAGTATATTTCCAACTTATACCACGCTAAAAACATGGTTTGAGTTGTCATGATCTGAAGGGAAACAAAAATTACTTCCACTTAGTGGGAAGTTTGAGTTATTGAGGGTTCGCATTACCAAGGGAGAAATTGCAGTAAATGCATGAAGGAAATCCAGGGGAAATCGATTTTATTCAGATAGAGTTAGCACAAGGTTCGAGTCATTGGAAGTTGACAGTACTAGCTTGTTGGCTCAATCTATGATAAGCAATTGACTGGCTTCAGTCACCCCAAAAGGCCACAAAGATATACAGCCATAAAACGCATTTGTTAGCCCTTTCTGGGCTTTTTACCAACTGAAATGACAGACTTCCTACCCTTTCATATATTACAGGTACATGTATGTAGTGAAGTCACTACCCTTTCACATACCTGAAGCCTGAAAAAAGGTATCCATTTCGGGCGGAGCCTTCCTGTATAGGCCCAAGGGTTCTATATGCATATTTCCTGACTGTCTTATTATAGAACACAAAACACAACTGTGCGATTGACTGGCAAGAGGGAACAAGTCGGACCTCTCTAAAACAGCCTACACTGGCTGCCAGTTCATGTGAACAATGAATAATCTTAAAGCTACTATTATTGACATACACACTGACAGCACGTGACAGTGATTAGCTGGTATTAAAAATATCTCATAAATAATTCCATCAATATCTATGTACCCAAACAAGCTATGGTCATTTTTCATCTTTTGACACCGTGTAGGTTACCATGGCACTCGAACTTGTTAAAAAAAACTCTGTCGCTTTGTTTCAACCTTACGTAAGTGTAAATAACCCAAAATCAAGTACCATGAATCCATGCTTTCTTTATATGTATACATGGATGTATGTTGCAAAGACTTCCCTGTGGCATCCGGGAAGTTAACACGCTAGCCCCGCATTTGAGCCATAACAGAGGGTCCCTAATTGGTTTTACGGAATGCAGGATTTGCTTTATTTGAGGGTCGAGATGTATTCCTGTGTTTTTTGGTGTGAATTCATTGATTTTGTTTTTTTTGGCTGTTATTGTGTGACAAGAGTGACAGGGGTCACACAATAGCAGCCAAAAAACCAACTAAATCGATGAATTCACACCAAAAAACACGCTAATACATCAAAGGTAAGTCTCCTTTATTTACTTTGTAGAGAAAAAAGTAAAAATAATGATATTTAGCCTTCACAGACCTCAGTATTTTATTTCTCTTACAAAGAGTCTCAAGGGTCGCTTGTAACGCAACACCAACTCTCTTGTATAACACACTTGTAACATAAGCTTGGGACGCCTGTGCCAAGTAATGAGATATAACTCGCTGACCTCTCGCACCTAAGGTCGATGTTATTTGGTCGTGAACCCGACAAAATGACCCGACATCGAATCGAAGATTATTTGGAGTTGAGTGATTGTGAATTCATCACAACACAACATTTACCGGAATCTGTCGATTGTTACTCCTGACAGTTCCATTACTCTTCAGGAGATCTCAGAGGTATGTCAAATATGGCGGAATTACAGGATTTCAGCGACTTTGAGGGGTTCTTTGGTACCGATTGGGAGTTACATGTGCTGGTAATGTTTTCTTAACGGGTATGACCACCAGTATATAAATGTTAAACGATAAACATCATTCAAGATGTTACCTTCGATCAAGGACAACTTATCCGCCTACACACCAACTTCTTTTGTATGGATTCCCACGTGCAGGAGATTCAAACCAAAGTTTGCAGACCCTTGTGAACTGTGGCGTGACAGCGATCGTCTGCCTTTAAAACCATCATAGTCTTTCAAACCAAGATTTATGATAAACACTGGGTTTTTGTTTTCTTTGAATTTATCCTGAGCCTGTGAGGGGTAGACAGCGCGAATAAAATTTCCAGAAAACGTCTGGGATGCATTTCGAAGCACTCGTTCCCAGTACTCTTTGACCATTTGGTTGTTTTTTACCTCATGTATGCTTCATGTAAAGGTGTATTTAACTTTGTTCGAATGAAAGAGATGAAAGATACGTCTGTGGGTATCTTTTCAACAAGAGTTCATGACAATAAAGAGAATTATTTAAAGCTGTCAACAACCCAGCCCGAGCTCAACATTTTTCTGTTTCTTTGTTCAGTAATTGGCCGTTGTTTATAAGTTGAGCAGGCGAGCAACAGAACCGGGAACGTCCTTGACGACGGGAAAGCGCGCGGAAAAGACTAAATTCGACTTCCAGTGCGCAATTTGCAGCTCTACCATTAATCAAGCCAGTTCTTTGATTGTGCGCGCAGTCGTCAACTGACATTCCCGTTCTATTGCTAAATCAGCCTATTTTGATCGAGAACGGCATTGCTTTATTTTATAAAATGTCATCGCTGGTAACACAAAGCGATTTCGTCTGCCCCCTCCGGGGGGGGGGGGGGTGGGTACTCCCTATAATGGCTGATTACTGGGAGGCTCCGCCCGAAATCAAAGGGGTGACTTTGTTTTGCTTTAGGTATATGAAAGGATAAAGATTTCACTTATATGAAAGGGTAGCCAAAAAATCTGTCATTCAGGTAAATAACGAAGGCCCAAAACGGTTGGAAGATGCGTTTTATGGCTGTTAAAAAGTCGAGAAAAAACGTTCTACAGTTAAAAAGGATGCAAAGTTCTGAACTAGGTAGGTAAACAGTAGAGCGCGCAAGTTTTGGCCTGTTGTAAATCGAAAACTGCATGCAAGGCTGTAAGGCAGTATTGGTTTCTTTTGGTTTTTTCTTAGTATGAACTGTACTCACAAGTAGCTCCTCGAAAACTGCCGTAAAAAGTTTACCACCGAAACGCTGCTTTTCTGAAATTCACTGAATGCGTCTACGAGGTTAAATTCAGGTTAAATTCAGGTTAAATAATGATAATAATGGTCTTTATTTCACATAAGATGAAGAGAAATCGAAGAAAATGGTTATGCAAAATTTGGGGCGTTGGTAAACAAGATGCATTATGGTCTATGTGGAAGTGGTGAAGTATCCAGGAAGTTTAAAGCACATGCGCAACTGCTGGGATTGAAAAGAAGGAGCACACAGCGCCTGGGAAGAGCCTACAGTCTGGCTACCAGTTAAATAAAAAAATAAGTTTTAAGCTTCTATTATAACATATACAGCGCTAAGTTATTTAGCTCGTGCAGTACCCGTGATCTATCCGATCCACATCGATGTCTACGTATATACCTGAACAAGCTAGGTTCATTTTTTTTATCACTCAGTAGAGGTTATCATATCACAATAACCTGTGATAAACCACTTCATTTGATTAATTGGTTTCTTTATATGAAGTTGTCTTACTAACTTACGCCAAGATTTCTACAATTTAAAGCTTTATAAAACGGAATCCGGAGGACCTTATCTATTCGATTATTTTCTCCGCGTGTGAAATACAAGCTGCGTATATGAAAGACCTAGGAACCTAGTACTTTAGAATGACTTTAACCTAATAAAAGAAGTGACACACATTCATTTTTTCTAGTAATGAGCAACCATATGATACCGAACGTCAAAAGGAGGGCCAAAAGAATAACTGACGACATTCATTTGTACACTGTTCGATAAATTAGAAAATATGAATAAGCTAATTAATTAATCAATGAGTATAATTATTTTCAATTGATTTATTTGTTGATTAATCGGATCAAAAACATACGAAAGTCGGGACAAGGGTCAGGACCCGTTATCAGGTCTTATCTGCTCCAGCAGTTGTTTGTTACGTCACGCCACGCTTTTCTCCGTAGAGGGCCGCCCTTGTATTGCGTCATGTGGTTTGAGTGATTACCTCACAGCAGCAACTATTACGGTAATGCACTCCACAAAATTGCGTGAAAACTTACGTCATATTTCAAACAATCGAAGAAACCTTCTTTATGTGCCCTTTTACAATATTGAAAATGCTTTGCAATCATTACAAAGCTGTCAGTATGAAAGTTGTTCAAAATGATACAAGTCGGTGAAACTGGTAAATTAAAAGATTCAAGAACAGAATTATAATTTCGATTTGCTGAAAAGAGAAACCAGGGAACCTGTTGCACGTTGTTGAACGTCTTCAAATTCAGACCACATCCACAGAACTTTAACGTCGATCATTGCGTGCGCACTGTAAAGCGAGATATTTCGTTGTCCCTCCTCAATCCAATCAGCGAAGAAGATATCACAAAGCATTTTCCCTTCAGTGATAATTCTAATCAAAAGAGAATGATCTAAGTGAGCGAATCCCCCATAAATGACCCTCTACCCATGAAAATTATTTTCAATCTATTCTTGGCTCTGTGTCATACTGCGTGGTTATTCTATCTTGTTCTAATAATTTCGAAACTTTTCTATCTGATCAATGTTAGAAGAAAATTTATCTCACTCAGTCACTTTTGGCACTTGCAGGAAGTCTGCACGGACACATAAATGGAAAAATTTAAAAGTTTTGTGGTTGGACTTCGGGTTTTAGAAAACCACAAGAGTGTGCCGCTTAGTTTGGCGCAGTTGATTGCTTCCTTTTACGACTTGTTGTCTCTTGACAACCCATTTTCCGTGTCGTTTTGCAGGTTTTACTGTTAAGACGATTTTGGTCAGGCTTTAAGACGGTTTAAATCCATTTACACTTACTGAGTGTTACCAGCACGCTTACGATAAGTTTCAGCACTATTGCAATTTTTGTCTTTTCTCTTCAGCTTGGCACTGATTACTTGAAGAAAACTTAATTAATTTACAAAAATCAGTGATTTAAACTAAGAGCAATGCGTATGCTTCTGACTATTTATCACCAACTGCCTTACACTCAATTAAAAAGCTGTCATATGTCAAATGAATGGTTTTCAATTAATTTTCAATAACTTTTGGTAGTTAACAACTAGTTTTTCTTATTAAAGAACTTTAAGTGACATAACTACACCTTTCCTTGTTCCTTTTTTTCAGTGAACTTTTAAAATTCATACACTGAGGAAAACTCTTGGAAATGGGTTACGTCTTTGGATATGATCTCACAGAAGAACTTCAAGAAAGAATTGATTTTTTGGAATTCATATGATGCGTCACAACTTTTCTTACGGAAATGTTTAGATCAGGAAAAATTCGTGTGGTGATCTAATTATAATGGCTGGAGATATATATTGCTTGCCTTGCGGGATCGTTTGCCGCTTCTTTCGTTTGCCAAGTAGTGACAGATGTTGTTTCTTTTGAAGCACGCACTGTTGTAAAGAGGAAACAGTCGGTAAAAGCATTCTGCCTTTACTTAACAAAGTAAACTTTACACACATGGAAATAAAGAGCGTGTGAAACTAAATGCATTTCCGTCGGATACTAAAGTTATTATCATTACTGAAAATTTACGTCGTTGATATTTTAAAAAGATACACGTACTAAAAAATCGCATGAACGACTTTGATAACCTTTACTCTTCCCAGAAACTTTTCTCAAAACAATGGAAACCGTTGCGGAAAGAACGCATTATAGTTTCCGACAGATATACAAGTAAACAGTAGGAAGGGAAAACGTCGGTTGCTAAAGTTAAACGACAAGGACATGATATGCAAACACCTTCTGAAAGAAGTTTGGTAACCTTTATAGTGAGAATCAATTTTATTATAGTCACAGGAAAAAACACCTGTAATGCGTTTCCGACAGATTTTGAACTGTTAAACCAAAAAAATCAGCAAGAAGCATTTGTAAAAAATTATAAATTACGTGTAAGAAAACATTAAAGTAATTCAAACAGCTTTCTAGTTTGAAAAATCGGCTCAAATCGACATTGATATCGTGCGTTTTTGTTAATTTTTAAGCGATGGGTACCAGAAAATGATTGCTTTCAATCGCGTCTGTCTAGTTGTTTTAGTAGGTATTTCCAATAAGTAATGGTAGCAGGACTGAGTGGAGTCCAATTCGGTCTGTAATTATACGAGTGATTAACAAAATCGGACGACCGCGTAGCGGGAGTCCGATTTGTTTAATCACGAGTATGATTACAGACCGAATTGGACGACACGAAGTTCTTTTACCAATTAATCATAACTTTAACAAAATTTGTGATATAATAAGCTATTTTTTAAATCAAAACACAAGAAATTCGAAATTTTGTTTTGCTAGCAGTGAGAAAAAAAGCCATTTAAGCGCGCGCGTGATGGCGCGTACTGTCCAATTACTTAGGCATGACGCGTACTTTCCTATCAAACTGTCCAATTAAGGCTGAAATCAGGGTAGTTGATAGCCAATCAGGTTTGACAATTTTGTTATAGTTATGATTAGCGTTGTAATGAATAAGAACTAAAAGAATAAATCGCTCTATTGGCCCCATCATAAATAGCAATTAAAAAGAAAAAAAGTGTTCACACCATGGAATTAAAAATGTTCATCCCGTAATATGATAAAAATCTTGAATACTTCAAATGATACAAGAACTCGTTCTTAGCACCCATAAAAAATTGGAAAAAGGAAAACAAGATCAGGGATTGAACGCGCAAACGTTTCAACGAATCAATGCTCCTCCAAATCTAGGGTTGGATTTGTCATCACTTGCTAATAGAAAGAAATGCGCATTGAAGAAATCGCTTTGAAAATAGGCGAAGGTCAGTATTATTTTTTTAAAATAAAATTTCAATTTTTTTTAAAGTAAAAGCCAAAGGTTATTGGAGCAACTAGTTGATTAAAACTGTTTGGTTAAGAATTTGCAAAGAACCACCGGTTTTAGCATTAATATGCATGGCGCGGTACCAAAATGATGCGGCCTTATGTCCTAGCCGCGATGAAGAGGTAGTGTGTACGACAGTCGGTGCCAGGATGAAGTGCAAAACTTGATCTGCATCCACGCAAATATAATTACAGACGAAGCAAACAAAACAAAACTCCAGAAATGTCAAGTGTTTAGAACATTCTGTGTCAGAATGTGATTTAAAGCTTAATGCCAAAGAGAAACAAAGGAAATTGATTATAGGTCAACCGGATTACTCACAGTAAGAATCAAGGCAGTTGTCATGCATGAGACTAGACTCTCGCTTAGTTGTCGTCAAATTCCACCAAATACAACTGTAAAATCAAAACATATAGCAAGGGTGAAACGAGACCAGTAATTAAAGCACGGCATTTTTCGTTCGACTAGAGGTTTTGGAGCGGTCTCTGTATTTCAGAGAATTTGGAAAAGAAACTAACGATCAGGCTTTTGTAAAATTCTTGAAGCGTCGTTCTTTTTGTGAGAGCAGTCTCTTTATTTTTCTTTGCAAAGTTACTCCGCGCGTAACCCTTGCACGCGACCCGCGTTGAACAAGGGCGTAAGCCCGGTAAACTCGTTATTTGCAATCACGCTGGCGGCTTGGACAAGAACTGGAGGGATTGTAAGAGAAAAGTCCAACTGCAAGCAGTCTTCGTTCTATTGATCTAATAGCTTAGCTTTAATGGAGAGTATGAAAAATAATGTATTTTAATCACTTAGGTCCTTTACCGAATCTCACTGCTGCTGCAAAATCAAGAAGAAAAACTGACTGAATGATATCACCTGTCGAATTTGCTTACTTTCGCGAAATCTTAGCTTAGTGATCTAATAAAACCAGAAACATTTTACCCCTTAGAAAGAGAACGCATGAAACTCTTAGTTAATATTCTTCGATTTCCCCCCGGAAGTTTGAAAGGATATCTAAGCAAAGAAAAATTAGCTTTTGATGTTATTGATGGTGATTTTTGTTAAGGTTAATATAATAGTTAATATATAGCATTAGGCTGGTAAAAGTATAACAGATTTATCGATCCCGACGATGAACTTTTTTAGCTCAATTTAAGTTTAAGAACAGTACTACATCCACCGTCAATGACGGTAAACAGCGAATATTCTGTTAATTCATTCCTTCCTTGGTTTTCCGATCTGCTCTTAAGCAACTAAAGTATAACAATGCATGATATATATTATTGAATGGCGGATCGCTTTTAGTTTTAGAGTTATTAAAAAGCAATAGTCAACCAATCAAGAATAAGATAGCATAACATCAATAAGGTCTCAGTTAGCTTTATTGTGAGGCTGTATATAAGTATTTCATTCCTCACGGAAAATTCTAGAACAATTTAAAATATCTTGTGATAACGGATGAAGCCCTTAAGCATATGACCTAACAAGAATTGTCTCTTATCTCTATTTTTTTTCTAATTCCGCTTTACAAATCCCCAAAGAAATGCGCCGGTAACTGGAGAGCTAAGAGGATAGATCAGTGACGTCTGTTAGCTCACGTCCCGGAATACTCTAGCTTGAATCTGCGACCCCGTCATGCTCAAGGCAGGAAATACTCGAAAAATTTGAAAACTCTTCCTGTGTACATGTAACTACAAATGTCCAGCTCATCTTTTAGTGCTTCGTAATGTTTCGAAAGAAAACGCTGATATATTTTTAGTTTTGACAAACTTCTCCTAAGTGTTTGCTTCAAGGTCAGAATTTTATTGAGGCTTGAAATCGATACTTTTGTTGTGAAGAAAAATAACTTCTAAATATACAATTTTTACAGATATCCATCTTTTGCTATATTTACTTGTAATAGACATGAGCCTTCGGTTTACGATTTTTACTGATGTTTTTTTCAGAAAAGGCCATCTACCAGCTGAAAAAGTAAACTCTGTGAAGCATCAAGGTTTCAGCGTTGTTTGTTTGTTTAAGAAAACGTCTTAGTATAAGAACAAAAGGTAAAAGTGGATTTTAGACAAAAAAAAATATAATTAAATAAACTTGAAAATAAGCACAAAGGGTGTTTACGAATCCCACGCATTGGTTCTTTGTCCTCTTTGTAACTTGGAGGAAAGAAAGTGATGCATTCCCTACAAATTGTTTGCTCTTTCGTTCGTTCGACGCGAGCAGTAAGTGACAAATTCAATGCAACCTTTCTAAGAAACGTTTTATTTTTTAAAATGAAAATATACTACTGATGAAATTGTAATTCGCTAGCTAATGTAATATCACCGCCGTTAACTCGATCGGTTGACAGCTTGTTTTGTCCCGAGTGACTCACAGAGTAACGAATATTTACAAAAATATCTAATATATATTATATTCTTTAGCATAAATAGAGGTAACTAACTGATCAGTTTTATATGTTTCCTTATAATGTTCATCAAGAATTCAAGAAAATATAATCGTCCAATTTCTCCTACCGCACGTATGGTGAATGAAATGTCACCAGTCCAGTAAAGCTCAGTTCATTTGAGAAGTCACACCAGTGGAGTCATTACATAAGGAACATTTCAACAAAGTTCCTCCAGAAGTAAAGGATTAGGTAAGAGATGACTCAGCACTGCGTAGAACTCAGGCTGTTGCTCCTTAGCTCGGAAAAGTCAAAACTAGACAAGTCCAAGTCTAATGAATTCGACTTTTGCGGTTTGATAACTTTCGTGGTTTTCTCACTTAAAGTTCTCAGGTGACACCCTTCTGTTGAAAAACTTCTTGTTCGCCGCAGTTCAGGCTCTGATGTAGAAGAAACTAATCTTACTTCTTCCTGGGAATCCGTTGATTCTGTGGACAGTCTTCTAAGCAAGGAATTGTCAAAAGAAGGTCTTGGTTCACCACCTAGTAGCGATTGTTTTCTTCGATTTCGGGCGCTAAATCCCATGTCTTCTAAAATGTCGTATTTTTCGCCTCCACAAAGAGCTGTAATGATAGATTGAGATAAATTGTCAGTCACAAGCTTGCTTACTGCAAAATGCACGCTATTATCTTGGATAAATTGCATCTGTAGATCGAAACTCATCTAGAACTTTTCCACGATACTCTTATGATTTTGGAATCGAACAGTAGTGTCGATTGCATGTGGAGATAATTGTACCACCTCCAAACCAAAGACTTTACCACGAAAGACTGTGTTTGGAATTAATTGCTTTCCTACTCTCAGTTTACAGTTATTAATGCCCAGTGATCAGAAATTACGAAGGATTCTAAGGCAGTTATTAGACCAAGAAACAAAACCTTCTCGTTCCCAACGGACACCGATGGCGGTTGCAGCGAAGACGGGGTCCGTCCGTTCTCGTGACTTCACTGCTTAACTGGGCAAACAGAAAAGAGAAAGAATACATACCTAACAGGCGAAACGCTATGACTTCCCAATCTCTAGGCTTTCCTTCGTCCACCATCCTCACAAATCGATTAACAGCAGAAAAAAAACTCTAAACGTGTTTCAAAAGGCAAAAGAAAACGTGTTCAGCGTCTGAGGCACTTGCTCAATTTAGCTCTGAATAAGTCAAAGACAGATGTCCATCTGATTCATTTGATCAGCGATGGCACGCTATTTATAAGCCTTTCAGATGAAATGGACAGGATTATCGGTGCACGAATCGCATTTGTGGGAACTTGACCTTTCGGCTACGGTTTCCTGTTCGTTTTGGCAGGTCCGCCTTTGGAAGGTAATTAAACTATTTAAAGTTTGACACATACCGCTTCTGCTCTTGTGTTACACTATGTACACTTCGAATTCCCACTTAAATAGTTTAAACAATTTAGTCTAAATGGCATTGCAACGCCGGATGACTCTTCACTTGAGCGTCCCACGCGAGACGTCGCGTGAACACTAGAGCCTCGCCCCGTCCCACTTTTTGATCAAGAAAAGTGACGCTGCAAAACAAACAAACAAAAACAAACAAAAATTCTTTTCGTTCACTCAGAGTATTCTCTGTGGGAAGGATTTTCCTTTGGATCATCCTTATCACGTTTTAGAACACATATCTGCACATTCCATCAATCTATTGTCGTATTTATGGTTAATTCACAAACCCATTTCCTTTTACAGAAAGGCACCCCACGTTTTTCGAGTTTGTTCACTAGAGTACAGACCGATAAACTGCACATAGTAAAAGAAATAATCTTTCCGGTCCGCTAAGCTATGCATTTTCCATTTGGGAATGTAAGATCTTTCTAAAGTAAACACGATTTGGAAGCATTTTTAGTGTTTGGGTGCATGGATTTGCTGATAAAAAATATGCGTACTTGACTGACACGTGAATCTCCAAACTCACCGATCTTCGTCAAGCTTGACTCGTCAGTTACACAACGTTTAATCAGAAATGATCTAAAAATACAGATTTTCGATGTTATCGGCTTGCAACAGTGAAAAATCCAATTGCTTATCTACCGTAGCCAAGAAAAGTTATGCTCCCGATCTCAACCAATTTCGTCAATCCACATAGAGCCTGACCTCGATCGGCATGAAATTGAAGTTGATTAACTTGATTAGAACTTTTGTTGACTAAGTTCTAAGCAGTAATTTGTGATGCTGCGTAATTATCAGTTCTGATATACCGCCGTTCCATTAGTCCTAATTTTTATGATCAGTGTACGAATCCAAATTAAATGAATTCTACTATACTTTCCTCGAATCGGCAGTCTCTCTTTATTATGCTACCAGCAGGTGGACAGAATGTTCAGAAATCCAAATGACTATTCAAATGAATCCTTTAAGCTAGTGAGCACATTTTAACCGAGTAGCAAATACATTTAAGTCGGGATAAAATTTTACCGTGTGTTTATTCAAAGGAAAGCACTTTTAATCGCATTTTTTTTCCATATTTTATATAATTGCTAAATAACCTCTGGAAAATTCCGTTAATTTTTATTTCCCGCGTTCTTAGACAAAGGTATTTTATTGCAAATTACTTCTCTTGACCATCCCCGAAAGTTTTACCTCATTTTTCCTTATACTGACTTCTTAAAAAAGGAATAACATTATTCAAACCGAAATGTCCAAAATATCTTACGAAAAAAAGACTTCAAAATGTTTCTCGTCAAATAGAAACTAGCGAAGAGTTAGTAACTCTTTGATGCACGTTTGTCCTTTTCCGAGATGTGTTCATAAGTAATGTGACTGAAAAACGAAACTAATTGTCGCAATTACACCCTGTCGTCAGTATATAATTCAATGTTGAGGTATCGTTTCATCTTGTGCTTTCCTAATTAACCTTTTCAGTCTAAACTGATAACTTTCTGCAAATCCCATTTAGCAAATTTATGATGAAATACAAATGCCAATGCAGCGTCGGTAGACAATATGGATCATGTAAAAGGACACACTTGAGGCGTTTTCAATATTCTCCTAGTCTTACTGGAAATTTAAATTTTAAAAATCTGACTGTTGGATTCGTCATTTAACTAGAACATCGTAAAAATTCGCGTAAGCTTTCGTGACTTGGAAAACACTTGGTATGCTCATTCCAGCCCCTCGTAAACCGATATTTCAACTGATGAATGTTTTGTCGTATTCAGATTTTATCCGCTCCTTAGAGTTATAAACACCGATACTTCATAAAAAAAATACTTTTATTATATAATCATACTTCCTCCAGAGCGTTGTTTATAGTAGACAGCCCTTCGTTATCTCGATTTGTTCTTGAAGTTTGGGAAAGGCTGACCCAGGCAAACCCATTTTTGGTATAATATTCTTAAGGCGAAAGAGATCTGACTCAATGTCGTAGAATTCTCATTTACCTTAGACAAATCGGTATGCTACGTGCCATAAGGCCAATGGCTATTGTGCAGTTGAGGTTAAGAACGGACAAATACAAAGTTAAAGTTGCACGTTATTAGTTGTTAATGTGTCTTATGTATTCACCTTTTGATTAAGTCGCTGGCAAAATTTGGCAAAACATGGTGGGCGCAAATCACGCAGACGGGAACATAATATGTGTTTCATAAGTAAGAACAAAAATCCTTGCACGCGTAGAAGGTCAGATAATTATCAGACACTTATGTTGTCTGCACGTGAGTGGTTGACTGAATAACCGGACTGACCTACCCGGATTCTCAAGCTCATTAATAATTTATGAAGAAGAATTGGTTTCCTTTAAACCGTGCAGATCATCATCGGCCGACAAGCCAGTCGTGTCAAAATGTGTTAAGGTGTTCGACACAATCACTATAGCAGAGCGCCTCTGACACTGACTTGTCACCAGTCGTCTCTTATTAACGAGGGATGCGCGTGGAAGATGCCCGCGGGGGAGATGGAAGGGAGGGAAAAGGGGAGACGACGTCTCTTCCTATTCCCTCTAGCTATCCCTCCCATCGTCCCCCTCGCCGAAGTGCCGTAACAGTCTCCTGGGACCCTTCCGTTATCGCCTACAAATGATCGATAAGAGACGACTGGGGACGAGTCAGCCTCTGACACGAAGCCGTACCATCTGGACGATCGGAACGGTCGCAATTGTCTGGATAGAAGGGAGGTTTATCCAGACCACTATGATCACGGTCATGAAAAACTGGTAAAGATCATGTAGATTGGATTGAGGAGATCAAAATCTATCCAGGTGTCTATCTGAGCGTAAGGTAATGAAGTGTCGAATCCAATAATTGCTGTAGACGACCGAATTATTGATATTCGGGCAGACTGTTTAATTTGTCCACCACTTAAAACAATCTATGTCTGTTTCATCTGATATCCGAACCCCTTCCAAGTTAATGTAAAAATAAAAAAAAGGACTATCCCGTGTCTGAATCTATTCTATGAAAATACTGCGTGTCCCAAGATAAATGACTAAACAAGCATTATTCGAGCATACCTTTGCCATTGAAATCAAGACACTACATAGCAAACAGGCGCGGATCTAGGATAAATGCTGACCGATTTCCTCAACGAGCGCCGAAAACGCAAGCTTCTTGGGGGTCCAGGGGCATGCTCCCCCGGTAAATGTTTTAGATTTTAACTCCCTAACGTCTCCTTTCTCGGGGTTCCGAGTCACTCAGATTGGATATTGGCCAGTTCCGTTCACCTTGGATAAAGCCTTGCAACTTGGAAAGTTTTTTATTTATTAAAAATATATCTATTTAAGAAAAATCTGACCGATTTCCGTAAAACGGTGGAAACCGGTGTGGATCCGCGCCTGGCAAATGAATTAAGAACGTTTCAGAAGTTATGCATTTTCGCGATTGGATTAAATTCATTTCCCTTGGATAAACATATTTTTATTTACTTTGAAAATCATTAATCGACAATCGACCTAATCCATAACGACTAAGTCTGCCTAGTAATTCCAGTAATCCTGCCAAAATCAACACAGCAATTATTCAAAAAGTTTATCATCGAAATTTGTTTCTTAAATGGTTTCTTTCGCAATATTGGACGTTGTCTTAAAGCTTGTTAATGAGGCTGTGTCCCGGAGAGGGGGAGGGGGGCTAACTCCCTAATATTTGCCTTATAGGTATGTGCTGCCCCAAAAGGTATGGTTTTTGCGCTTTTTGGTCTGAAAACGGGTAAAGACTGTGATTTTGGTCTGATTTCTGGTATGGTTTTCGAGGGAATTTGGGAGTGCATGGACGTATTTGTCGTTTCAATCCCAAATAAATAAGAAAGAAAGAGCAATATGCAAATTCGAAATGAAGTTGAAGAAATCTTTTTGTTGGCGTTCTAATCTACTGAATTTGACAAATTTTTGTGATACGGGGGAGGGGGGGGGGTCTTTGTTATACAGGCCATAAGGTGCCGTCCCCAAGGGTATAGTTTTTGCGCCGTTTGGGTCTGAAAACTGGTACAGACTTTACCGACCTATTTTGGTCTGGAATTGGGTATGGTAGGTATGGTTTCCGAGAGAACTAAGGAGTGTATAAACGTATTTGTCGCTTCAAATAAAGAAGAAAGAAAAGATTAATATGCCGATTCAAAATGTAATTTAATAAATCTTTGTTTTGGCTTCTAATCTAAGAAACTGATGACATAATTTCCCAGAAGCCAAGCCTGAAAATGGGTATGGATTTTTGAGGCCAGGTCTGAAAACGGGTGTGGAAAATCACATATTTTGGTCAGAAATAGGGTCAGGATTATTTGGAGGACCGGACGGCACCCCGCACCCTAGAATCCCCAGGGGTACCCCCTGGGTGTGATACAGCTCTTTAACTGCACTTCTGGGCCTTAATTTTTACCGACAGGATTGGCAGATTTCCCCACCCTTTGAAATACTTCAATAAGTGAAACCCCCACCCCTTCATATTCCTGAAGCCTGAACAGGTACCCCTTTCTGGCTCATTTCGGTCAAACTGCTTTTAAAATACTGTTATAATAATTTAGGCATTAGGTTCGGTCATGAAAAGCTCGGCGTCTGAATCAAAGCCGTTCCAAAGTCGCTCCAAAGGCGAAATTCTTGGCCAGGGTAGGCGAAAAGAACGGCTCAGCCGTTCCAAATTGAAACAGGCTTTCCTAATTGATTCGGACGCCAAACTTTTCATGTACTTAATTCAATATATTAGGTTCGGCTCATGAAAAGTTCGGCGTCTTAAATGAGCCTTAGCTATGTTCACCCAGCACCGGATAGCGTTTCTTGCCGACACGAAAAGCTATCTGGGAAAGTCAGAACAACATGACAACGACACAGAACTGGTGACTTGCAATAAGCTACTTTCGATATATTAAAATTCAGCATGATAGCGAGTCTTAAAGGACACAAACAAAGAAAATGAATAAACACGAATAATCATGGTTTATTCATTTTCTTTGTTTGTGTCCTCTAAGACTCGCTATCATGCTGAATTTTAATATATCGGAAGTTGCCTATTGGTACAAGTCATTTTGGCCGAGAGGGCTTGGTTCTCTAGATCCCAATCCCTTACTCCCGTCTCAGAGGGTTCCAGTCCTCTCTCCTACCGATTCACTTCCGCTACGATCCGATTAGGTCATTTGCATTTCTAGAATCCTTCAGGGTTTTGCTTTATTGCGCAAATGAGGGCTTTTGTTATTTAAACCTAACTAGGACTGCCAAATTTAAATATGAAAGCAAACATGGGAGATAGGCTCCTGAAGTAAAGACGAAATGAATAGTTGTCTTATTTAGTAGTAAAAAGACGTCATCGAGCAAATGGCCTATACTTTAATAGAACCTGTCCCATATGCGATGCTCAATCGTTTCTCCATAGAAACCAATGCTTTGCAAAATCAAGGATGTGGCTACATATGTTCAGGGTTGCTTTTCTCCGGCATCACAAGAAGACTCGTGACAAAAATTTGTAGTGTTGTCGCTGTGTATTTCAGCAGATGAAAGATCATAAAACGCAGTTACGTACGCAATTTAATGAGGATGCCGTAAACAGAAAGGATAAAAAAAAAAATAAAAGGTTTGAACGATATTTGATCCGATGATCTTAGAGATACCTGCTGTGCAATTAAAGTGAGTCACGAGTCTATCCGTTCTCCGCAATTAAGATGATGGAATTTCACAAATTCACTTTCACATCTGTTAAGTTACATAATGTTGTTACACAATTTCGCGGTTCGTCTTCTTATGCATCATATATTAATTGAATGATATATTTATAATACTGGCGTGAAAAAGACGAAAAGATACTGCTAATTTCTCTATAAACCAAAGTTTTATATATTCAGGCTAAGAGGACTAAATTTACAACGATCGTGCCCATTAGATGCCCGTTGTCTTGTGTTAGGGCAAACTTTAATTAGGCTTTTCTTTCGGCTCACAGTTCACGTGTCACAGAAATGGGTTATATAATCGATGATAACCAATTGGTATCATGGCACGCCTTCCTTCCTCAGATCAGTTTATCGAAAGATTTAAAATAACTTTAGCAAAGGCTCCCAACCACATGATGAAATCTTCGTCTGAATTTTGTAATCTTAAAGGAACAGTATCCCGTTACTGCGCATGCACCAAACTTTGATTTTTGGACAGGATGTCGCGAAATCAAAAGATGCGAGGAGAGTAAGAGAATCTTGAAAAATCCGTTTGGATCGCGCTTGGCCGGGTTCAATACGACACTAAAACTTCTCAGGATTATAGATCAATGATATATTGTTCCTGTTAAGTTTCTATTTGGGCAAAATCTGGATTTTTTGGCGTTACTTTTATTGCCGTTGGCCGGAGGACCAAAAGATTGGAAGCACTTTGATGCCGATTGAAGGCTTATTTCTTCTGCTAGCTTCCATACAAGCTCAGATAATTGTGAAAGGAATACGCAGAAATGAAACAGCAACAATAAAGACTGTAAGAAAGAAACCGTTGAGACATTGATGTGACTGAGCAGATCTTGTGGAGAGGAGCTTCGTGATGCAGAATGTTTTGCAACGACGCGTTAGTAAACTTTTAAATGAATCTCCCTACGGCCGACAAAATCGAACAAACAGGCGCTACACGTTTTGAAAAACTAGTGACATGAATCATTATATCATTCTTGACTAACCTTTGTGATGATTCATAGCGTTGAGATTGCATTTTTATTTATGTCTCTCAAACGTCTGAGGCTAGAACGCGAGCAAATCAGGCAGATATTACTGGACTTGGAGCGATTGACCCCTGACACGAGTTTCAAATTAGAAAATATGTTTTTATAGCGAGCGGAACGAGATTTTCGGGTCGCAAGGCGGCCCAGCTAGCGATAAAATCGCGATGAGTCTTCGAACCGCGAGCCAAATTTTTATATAAGACGAAAGACTTCTTCGAAAGTCTAAAATATTACTTGAGAATATAAACAACAAATCTCTGTCGGCGGTGCGGTCCGGAAGGAAATCTTGTCGAGTCAATTTGACAGTTCTATTGTCTTTTGAAGAAAAAACAGATGACACTCGCGCGTGCGCATAATCGGGACACTGTCCCTTTAAACTCCATTCAGTAATAGGCCATTTTCACGATGACGACATTTGACTACAACTACCAGAATTCATTTCGTTTTCGCTTTGTTATTGAAATTTGTCAATCCCGCTGAGGATTAAAGAACAATAGTCCTAATTTGCAGAAGAAAACAACAAACTGAAGGATTCTGGTAGTTGTAGTCAAATGACGTCATCGTGCAATTGTCCTATTTGACTTTTCCTGGCGTTATTTTCCTCTTTCTTATATTTGTACGCATTCAGGAATTTACTAAGCAATTTCCATTCGTGTTCAAAATATTTTACCCCTAGTTTTTTTTTTTTTACCCTTATTTCCCTGAGTTAAACAAGACAAGAAAAAAATTTAGCAGTCAGTGACCCCTCTTCAGATCTATTGAGAAGTCCACGCGGTAAATTCCTCGGCTTTGAGATTTTGCAGGTTTCTTGCGTGTTATCTAACACAGAAGAATTTTGGCCATAGTCATCACACCTAGACATGGGTTTTTATCACTTTTACAATCGCTTTTGATAGCGAATTTCAAACCAGACAGTTATTGTCTACAGAATTTGATTACAGAAAAAATGAATAAGACGAAACATTATCGTGAACACTGCGACAAAATTAAGACGCTAACAAGACAATGATATTTTCAGCTTTTTTGATTTGTTTTCTGTGTACTGTAAATGCTCGAATTAGCACTAAGCTTCAAATAAGCGCCCCGCTTCGAATTAGCGCCCCTCCTAAGGCTTAAAATTTGGAATAAGCGCCCCCCTTCAAATAGGCACCCCTCCCCTCTCCCCCTAGAAAAAACAAGGTTCACTACTCGGTTCGATATACGAGACGTATACAGTACTTTTAATGAATGTGACATTCGTAATAGTACAAAATTAAGTCAATGTTCTTCAAAGTCGTACGGGTTTGCTTCTTATTTCCTCGATAGAAATATCCATGTGAGCCTGCTTGCTTTGCATGTTGCAGTTTGGGTTGACTAGAAATGAAGATAGTGTCCTTTTGAGGCCAAAAATTGGTAAACAAAATAAGCCCCCCCCCCCCTTCGAATTAGCGCCCTCCTCTTACCTTAGAAAATTGAATAAGTGCCCTGGGCGCTAATGCGAGCATTTAGGATAATCATTATTTCTCCTTTCTTTTGCTTTGCGTCTAACTTGCGTCTAACTCTATCTTTGTCAAAAAAGAGAGATTGTTTGACAGATTGGGATAGCGTATAAGTGACCCTGCTCGCTACAAATAAAAGTGGTCAACTCCCCTGTCAAGCCTTTTGGGAGGGTCAGGTTTGACGTTCCACGCTTTCCCAGTTAGGGCGTATTGCTCGAAAAGTCAGATTTATTGAAACCACAAATACCCACTAGCTGCACCATTTAGTGACCATTTACAATGCAAGGAGCGAGCAATAAGTACACTAAGTGATAATTAGAGATTTATCATCTTGAAATAGAATAAAGCCAATGGTTTGCTAAGACTCTCCGGATTCACTTTTCTTAAAAGCACTTTCTTACTTCCTTAAGGCTACCCCGCCCTATCCGCAACGAATGTCGCTGAGTGCGTTGCGTTGTGGTACACCAAAACTTCAACAACGGAAAGGCAGAAAACAGACACATTTAATGTTTTACATGGTTGGATTATTTTTGTACCCAACAGATTTATTTCTGGAAAAGCGCAGTACAGCACTGGTTTGGTTGATGCGGAACTGAAGTGTGATGTACAGAAACTGAGAGGAGCAACTCTCTAGGGAAAAATTGACTTGAAGGAAACAGAGACGAGGAGATTAGAAGGTCCTGGAGAGTTACATTGATAAAGTTCCCACGGCCCTCTTGATTCAAACGGAAACGGAAAAACGGGATTTTATGCATAATCCTTTCTTAGGGTGGCCAGCGTTGTTGAACCTCAGTGCAACGTATCTTTTATGGGATTTATTACTTTGTAACATTAGTTTCAGTTTGAGAGGAAAGAGGTCATTTCAAGAGAGAATGACGGGAAGTTATTTTAAGAGGTATAATTTTTAGAAGTATAATTCCAGCCTGATCCATCCGCACATTTTTAATCGATTGTACGTTTGGAACGTTATCAAGTCCACACTCGACTGCCTTAAGCAAGCAATGCGGAATATAAAATTAATATTGTAATGGTAAAAATAGCTTTTACAATAATCTTATGAAAACATCTGAATATTATGACCTGTCCGATTTTGATCCTAATAATATGAGTGAAGCTAAGATCAAACACTATATAGATATAATAAAACAACAATATATTACATATTGGCAACATACAATCCATCATTCTAAGAAATTGCAATTTTACAGCTTATTTAAACATGATTATAAAATTTCAAGTTATCTAGACCTAATTACAAATTCAACCAATAGGAAAGACTTAGTGAAAACTCGTATAAGTAACCACAAACTCATGACTGAAACTGGAAGATATAATCAAACTTCCCGCAACGATAGATTCTGCCCTGTTTGTAACTCTGGTATGATTGAAGACGAATTTCATTTTCTCTTCCACTGTCCAAAATATTCAATCCCAAAGGGGAAACTCTACAATCAAATCCGACAAACTTTTATCGACTTTAATCAGCTATCTTACACAGAATTAATAATTAAATTGATGAATTCACAGAATTTTTCTGTAAATTCACATCAGGTTAAAATTTGTCTCATTATGTAATGATTTACGTACTAATTTGTTTTGAATCCATGCTGATGACACTTGATTGAATGTGGTAATCATTGCATTGCATTATCATTATTATAAATTGTAACTTTTTTTTATACATGTTAAAGCTTTTGCAATACTGTAACTACATAATTATAGTCATGCAAATAAAGTTTATGTTGTTGTTGTTGTAATACATGGCGACACACTAAGAGAGCATAATGCCTTTTCTCTCGACAACACTAAATTAAAGTCTGCGGACCTCTCTAGAAACCAATCTCTGATTACTGTTTCAAGCGTTTGATCGGTCCAAAAATAACATTCACATTTACCAAGGGTTTGACTGACCTTGACTGGGTGTTTTCCCACTACCATGCGTTATTCCCTCTTGTTATTGACAGCATGGCTGAAATCAATACAATACTTTGACTAACTGAAGTCCATTGTCCTGAGAAAGAAGTACTCGTTTCCGATTCAATTATTTCTCATAGTGGTGAAATAGTCAAGAGACTAGCCCTGCCAAGCGGGGTTCCGGGTGATCGGCTATCAAGACTTCCTTTTCCGTCAAATGATGTTGTTTATGCCTCCTGGATGCCTGTTTTGTTCTCAACTCCAATTTGCCTTTTTTTCCTGCTGTTTGCACAAACAAACGTCATTTCAGTTTAACTACCAGAATGCATTTTACATTTAAATTACCACAATCCTTTAAAATTATATCTTCTTGGGCAAATATAGGAATGTTTACATGAAATTTTGAGGATCCCAGACTAGATAGCACTCCCCGTCATTCTAAAAGGAAAAACAATGCTTCCGCATAAAAAATGATTCCGCATGATCTAAGGACTTCCTGAAAGCAGCTAGTAGAAATATGATCCACTCAATTTCATTCATATAGCCGCCTGTTTATAAGATAAAAAAGCCGACGATTTTTGATCTGTGTAGTGTACTCAAAATCAAGGAAGTCTATCTCTATAGAGTTTTCACATGACGTCAAGCCGGCCATGTTGGTGTTCCAAACCAGTCCCGTGGAAGTTGAATCTTTTCTTATGTAAAAACTCTGTTTTGTTCCAATAAATTTGCATAGCTACTGGCTTGATTTCTGTAAAAACGCTCTATTAACAGTAATGTAGAAGTTGCTTGTAAGGTGTTTCCTCATCGGTCGCAGAAAACAATAACACATCATTGCTTATCATTAGTTAATTCCCATTGTTCAGTTACGGTTAGACAAATTCCGATGTATTAGAATTCATTCTTGGCTTCGAGGCTTGAGGGAATAAAGCAAAATAAATCATCTTGAGGATCAGAAATGAATAATGCACTTCTTTTGTTTTATTCTCCCTAGCCTCGGAGCCAAGTATGAATTTTAATATATCGAAAAGCAGCTACATGGCCCTCTATTACAGCTGTTACGACATTGCTGTAGGCTTCTAAGAAGTGTTGGTTGTTTTCAGGAAATTAGTTAAAAGCTGTCAGTGCTGAAGTCTAATGATAATTGTTTCACCAAATACTCAGCTGAACTTCAATTTTAGGAAACTTAAAGCCGGTAAATGCATGGAATGAAGAAGTCTGCGGTTGCAGACAAAAGTTTCGAAATTCTTCCTCGTAAATAACAAAAGTTGTTCGTCAGCGTTAAAAGTAAGGGAATCCGGGAAAATTTGAGTTATGGAATCCAGAATCCTGTGCTTTGGAATCCACAATACAGCTCAAGGAATCCGGAATCCTACAAAGCATTGGAATTCGAAATCCAAGTTCCATTGACAAGGAATCCGAAATGCAGTGCTTGAAATCCGGAATCCACTGCATGGAGAATGTCTTGGATTCCCTAGTGCACGGGACAAGAAAGTATAATTGTCTGCGAAGCGGGCTTAAAATGAAGAAGACCGACCGGCGAAGATCTAAGCCGACCTCCGATGGGACAAATGGTGACCGATTTCCGAGACATTTACGAGCGCCGAAGGGGCATGCTCTAGGATGTCACGAGGGTATGCCCCCCCCCCCCCCCCCCCCATGATGTTTTTGGGATTATAACTGACCCCTAAATTTCCCTTTCCTGGATTTCTGAGTTCTTCTCGCCCCATGTTAGGTAATCTAATACAGTCTTGGATTCTGGATTCCACGCCGTGGATTCCGGATCACAGGTACTGTATTCTAGATTCCTTGTCAATGGAAATTGGATTTCGGATTCCAGTCACTAGAGGTATTCCGGATTCCTTGAGCTGAATTCCGTATTCCAAAGCCCTGGGTTCCACGTTTCCCATGAGAAAAATTTTCGTATCCCGGATTTCTACCTTACAAGGGGCAAGTCATTCGAGTTTTGAGTACTAGCGTTGGAACCAGACTGCGTTAGAACTGAAAATGTTATTGACAAGTTACTGATAATGATTTTGAATTCATTTTGAATGGGGAAATGAGAACGAGCTTATTAATATTACAGTAGAACACAAAGCAGTCGCAACAGATTCGCTTGCTGATGCAATCGAAACATTCGAATGATGAGGCAAAATACTTGGTTCGATTCATTCTTGCCAGTTAAAGTCAATTTATTCTTCGACACTTAAATATTCTTCGTCCAGTTGTTCTGAGGCCGACTCAGTCGCTTTTCTGGGATAATATTTTGATTTTGGTTCTTGTTTATTTTTTTAAAGCATTTTTCTAGTCATTGTGTAGCGTCAGGAGCGTCCAATATCAAATTGTGTGCAAGGACAACTTACCTGCATTTTTTGGTAAGCTTTAGGACTGAACTCAATTTCTCTTCCTGGAGGCCTTGTTGGTTTTGTCCTGACGGGACACGTATATTACATCATGTAAGACCTCTCATTGGTCGTGTCCACGTGCGCAAGAGCCTGCGGTATTACATCCTCCAAAAATTGGATTTTCCACCAAATTAAGAGTAGTATTCTGTCTCGTCTCGCTAAGGCTGGCAAGAATTCATCGTAGTTTGTAACTAATCATGGGCGGGGTTAGGCTCTTGCCGATTGTGCTAGCATAATTTTTGGCATAATCTGAGGAATTGAGCATAATTTTTGCCCTTTTTCCAAAAGTAGCACTGCTAGCATAATCCGTATATTTTCTTGTCTTAATAGCACAATTTTAGAATAATTCAAGAAAACGAAGATCTCAGCTACTAAAAACGATAGATTACTATTAACAGTTGCTTCCACTCCTATTTTTCGATTTTTTTTTACTTGTGTTGAGATACCGCGGGTATGGTGGCCGATATAGGCATTACACACAAATAATAGATGGCAAAACGTACACAAACTTAGAAAAAAACATGCAAACTTAATTAACATCATGCAAACTTAATAAAACGCATGCAAACTTAGTTAAGAGTATGCAAACTTAATAAAACGCATGCAAACTTAGTAGAGAGCATGCAAACTTAGTAAAGAGCATGCAAACTTAATAAAACGCATGCAAACTAAGTAAAGGGCATGCAAACTTAGTAAAGAGTATGCAAACTTAATAAAACGCATGCAAACTTAGTAAAGAGCATGCAAACTTAGTAAAGAGTATGCAAACTTAATAAAACGCATGCAAACTTAGTAAAGAGCATGCAAACTTAGTAGAGTATGCAAACTTAATAAAACGCATGCAAACTTAGTAAAGAGCATGCAAACTTAGTAAAGAGTATGCAAACTTAATAAAACGAATGTAAACTTAGTAAAGAGCATACAAACTTAGTAAAGAGTATGCAAACTTAATAATAGGCATGCAAACTTAGTAAAGAGTACACAAACTTAATAATACGCATGCAAACTTAGTAAAGAGCAAGCAAACTTAATGATACGCAAGCAAACGTAATAATAGGCATGCAAACTTAGTAAAGAGTATGCAAACTTAATAAAACGCATGCAAACGTAGTAAAGAGCATGCAAACTTAATAATACGCATGCAAACTTAGTAAAGAGCAAGCAAACTTAATGATACGCAAGCAAACGTAATAAAACGCATGCAAACTTAGTAAAGACCAAGCAAACTTAATGATACGCGTGCATACTTAGTAAAGAGCATGCAAACTTAATAATACGCGTGCAAACTTAGTAAAGAGGATGCAAACTTAGTAAAGAGTATACGAACGGTCGGAACGCGCCAAAAACATGGAAAAAAAGCCAGGCTGCTAAGTAATCAGAACACCGCCAGCTGTATGCTCTTTGTTAAGGTGGCGCATGTTCCGTTAAGTATGAAAGCGTATTATTAAGTTTACACGCGCTTTATTAAGTTTGCATGCGTATTATTAAGTTTGAATGCTCTTTACTAAGTTTGCATGCATATTGTTACGTTTGCTTGCGTATCATTAAGTTTGCTTGCTCTTTACTAAGTTTGCATGCGTATTATTAAGTTTGCATGCTCTTTACTAAGTTTTCATGCGTATTATTAACTTTGAATGCTCTTTACTAAGTTTGCATGCGTTTTATTAAGTTTGCATGCGTATTATTAACTTTGAATGCTCTTTACTAAGTTTGCATGCGTTTTATTAAGTTTGCATGCGTATTATTAACTTTGAATGCTCTTTACTAAGTTTGCGTGCGTTTTATTAAGTCTGCATGCGTATTAATAACTTTGAATGCTCTTTACTAAGTTTGCACGCGTATCATTAAGTTTGCTTGCTCTTTACTAAGTTTGCATGCGTTTTATTAAGTTTGCCTGGGTATCATTAAGTTGACATGATGTTAATTAAGTTGGGATGTTTTTTGTTAAGTTTGTATACGTTTGCCATCTATTATTCGTCTTATGTCTATATCGGCCACCATACGCGGGAGTTCGATGAAACGGAACCGGAAGTCTGTGTCTCGGTCCCAGACTCCTTAGTCTTTCTCCCAGTGCTCGTTTCAAAATGGCGGCCGCCACGCCAAACCAGTCAAGTGCAGTGAACTTACATCCAGATAGTTTACAAGGTTGCGAGAACAGAGAGGATAGACCAAAGCCTGCACAACTTGCCCGGGATAGACGCCTCGAATCCACCACTGGAAAATACAAGAGGAGGGGGACGAGTAATGTCACTAATGTGAAAAATGTCCCTTTGCAAGACAGAATAATTTTTTAAAAAAGTACCATAATTTTGAAAAGCGAGCATAATTTGAGCATAATTTGGGCAAAAAACGAGCACTGCCACTAGCATAATATGCCACTTTTACTAGCACAATCGGCAAATGCCTAGGCGGGGTTGTGAAGTTAGAACCGCTTAGCGCCCGTGCCTCAAATTCAATTCAACACCGCCCACCAAGAGACTGCTGACACTATTTCGGTGTACAGGGAGCCCACGAAGAATGTGCAGTCGTTTCGGTTCCCTGTTTACCAAGAAATGCATAGATATCCAAAAGTGTAGAAAAAGTGAGGCCAGATTACAGCTGCGACTTTTGACCACCTGGCCACGCGGCCTAGTGCGGATTTGAATGATCCAACCTTACTCTTATTTCTTTGAGTTTTTATGATGTCGTTAAGTACATACTGGAACGACTACTGGAACATTCTCTTGGTGAATGTTTTGAGCTGTTTTGATGAATTCCCAGAAGCACTTGAGGTATCCTGGAGGATGGCACAAAAGACAACCGACTGTGAGCACGCAATTTCGCAAGAGAACACTGTGCAGGGGTTTTCGTTTGCGCTGTTAATTATAGTTCGAGTTGCAAAAAGAACAGATGACCAGAAAACAGTTAAGACTCAAGCAACATAGGTTCAATGCATGTGTTGCATTCCCTGCTAAATCAACTTCCCTCATTTGTTGGAAATCAGTATAGGGAATTGATAAGGAAGTCTTTCTTTGGAACAACAAACTTGAAACTGCTTTCTTACTTTTACGCTCTGTTTTGAATACACTCTTTTTTTCTATAAGAATATATTTTATAAGAATATCGAGGCTGAAATTTGCGAAATCTTAAGAATACTTTAAGAATAAACTCCGGGCTGAGATTTTGAAAAGGATATAATTTCGTGTGGTGAAAATCTCTAAATACAATACAAATATACGTTTTCAATTTATTCCTTTCTTTAATCGGCAAAACTTGCTAACTATATTTAACAAAACTATAATTGATACTTTAATGTATTCTAAAATGGAAATGTCATAAGCTATTATTAAGAATAATACAAGAATATTTACAGCTTAAAATTGGTGGAAAAATAAGAATATTCAGCCTGGCCCGGGAAAACAATATTCTTATAAAAAAAAGAGTGTATTAAGAACATGTGACACTTAAATGGAGTCCGAAGTTGTATGGAATTGAAATCGCGCGCGTTGTTTTGATACTTTAAATAAACGGAAAAAAATGAACTTTATTATGACGTAATTATCAAAGTCGGTTTCAGCCATTCTCTGTGCCCTGTTGCATAATCGTGGCCTCTAAAATATGAAAGGAATTCAATTTTTGTTCAAACACAGCTGGATGGCTGGGAATAAAGTTCTGACGCCGCGAATTAAGCAGTTTTTGACGGAATGCTCATCCCAGCAACTATCGTACCGTTTATACAATATCTGTTCGAAAGGGTAAAAAGTGTTTAGGTCATATAAAGTATTTTTTTTCCGGTTTGGGCCAAAAAAAACGGCTGAAATGTCTCCTGCCCACACACACTTCAATTTAACCACGCATCGTTGTGAGAAAACTCCCAGAGTTTGGAAGGTTTTCCGTCCAAGGTTAAACGCAAAACAGGCGTTACTAAATACATTTCCCCTTTGAAGTGCGTTTTCGTAAAGTTCGAGTTTGGGTAAGGGTATAAATTCATTAAAATATATCCGCGGTGGCGTATTCAGGAAATGAAAGTTACTTAATGACGTTGGTACTGTGCACAAGAAGTCAGGGTCTAACTTCTGAGTTCGTGGACAATCATCCCACCGGGCGTTACTGTTGGCGGAACATGAAATAAACTAAATAAAGCTACTGGCCATGAGAGTTCCTGAGGTACTGTTTTGCTTTGCTTTTACCAAAGAAAGCGATTATATTCTGATAAAAGCTTTTGAGCGGTATTTTCCCTTAATTTGGTACTATTTATGCGGTAAAAAATGGTCCCAACTATGTGCAGTCTGTGCATGAAATTCTATGTCGTTATACCAGCGTTCCGTGAAAGCTACGGAACAGTGCTCTCTTGTGGTGCTGTTTACATTACTGTAATGTTCTTACTCTTTTAATTTGTGTGGAAAAAAATCTGCAGCGGTATTTCCTTTAACATGAAACCGCCTCTGCAGTACTTTTTACATGATCATTCCTTTTTGCAGTGTATTACATCATGGAACTTATTGGGAGTTTTGACCTTGGACATTCAGTGAATGGTATACTTTTTACTGAAGCATTTCCTAGTTGAAAACCCGAAACAAATATACTCATTCTACGAGGTAGAAAAACTTGCAAATATTTAACATTTCAATTTACTATCCTAGTCTGTTGTCGTGTTCACGGTATCTCAAAATTCTGCCTTTAATTGAAAAGAAAGTTCTAGTTTTTAATGGTGATATATCTTCTTGAAATTCGTAAATCAACTGTCTTGAAATGTGAAAGAATATCCAATAACTAATTGTCCCACAAATGATGAGTATGAGTCGAATAACAGTTTATACGGCAATCAAGTCTGGGAGTGATTAACCTGTTTTATAGGTCACCCAAAAAACATGCTTTCTAGCAAATTCATCTGTACTTCATAATATTCTGGTGAACTTCGGTACGAAGCAAAACATTTTCCAAATGGAATGCAAACTTGCTATGCTTTCTAGCAAATTCATCTGTATTTCATAATATTCTGGTGAACTTCGGTACGAAGCAAAACATTTTCCAAATGGAATGCAAACTTGAAGTCTCCGACAGTTCGGATTTCCACAAACGGAGCTGAACAAAGCCGTCGATGGAGGCATTTTTGATCTCATCTAAAAAAAACCGGAAGTGTTTACAATGGTCTAAGATTCTGGGTTTATTTGTTAGTTCTTATGAAGACAAAATACTGAATTTGGATTAACTTTGTTCAGACTGATTCAAGAGAAAGAGCATTTTTCTGCAGTCGTATGCTATGGTTATATGTTATACTCTAACAGACAATCACGCACTTTGATCATATATGTTGTTAACACCCTTATTTTCCAGTAAAAACTCTGTATTGTCTTAACGCCGTAGTGATACCGAAAAAAATAAAAACTTGTAAAGTTGATTAAAAATGTGCCCTGGAGGATTATTACCAAATCAATATTCCTTTTTTCGCGATTTCTTCATGCGTATCAAGTTGTACTTGTGGAACTTAAGTTCGCCGTCAAGTTAATTCAGGGGAGTATTTTAGTCTCCCCTACTTCTCTCGCATGGAAGCCATTTATTGATATTCGATTGATATTCTGATTTACTCTCAAAAGAAATACAGATTAATCCAATTGTAAACTTTATTTAGTATATAAACTAATTAAATCGTAATCAGTAGTTTTTATCTTGCGCAAGGTATTGTGTAACAGTAAATAAGAATGATTTCTTTTCTTGCAAATTAATGAGTGAGACAACATGAATTGAATCTTTGGGATATATTATTTAGTCTGTTCTGTAACTTTGCTTCAAACGTTCCGCGATCACAGAAACATAAATTTACGTACAATATTTACATATATTCGAAAATGCTATTATACATTTTGCATACCCTAATCATGTCGAGCTTATCTATAACTGTTACACCGACTCGGATAAATAAAACATGGTGCAAAGCCGGGAATTCATTTATACGTTCCTTACAGTTTAACCTGATAGAGTTCACTTCCAGTTTTTAACTAAACTCAGTTTCTCTTTGTTTTAAGTGATCAGTTCATGTCAGTAGATTTGCACTCTCCATATTTCCGTCGAGGCTTTAACCATCGCGGAAAAGTCCTGCACGTAGACTTGCGATATTTGCTGCGTATTATACTGATGGTTGGGAATGAAGCAGGACGACTGTTCGACCTTTTCGGTACTTTCGTTGCTCTTCGCGTTCTGATCTGTCAAAGCACGAGGTGTACTGTACACCTCCCGCTTCAATTCTCTCCACCTGCTGTGAAAACCCCTAACAACCTCGACGAAATCATAATTCTGTAGAGCAAAAGTTTGTAGTTAAGACACCATCTTGCGCTACAAATGTCTCTGACCGTTCTAGAGTGTCGTTATTCGGTGTAGTCATGATTTGCATGCTTCTAAGTCTTCGTCTTCCTCTCGAAACTGAACTGTTTCTTCTTCTCAGCTGCGCAGTAGCTCCAACATTCAGAACATTTGGCTCCACAGACTCCATGACTGAAATTCTCTCTATATCGCTCGGGCATGAATGTTCCGTTTTACAAGAAGTACTAACACTCGAAGTGGTTGAAGTCGCCGAGCTTCTGTTACTAGAACACGGTGACTCAATGTTCCAATCCCGCTCCTCTATAACCTGTACTAAACCCGGAAAGTGCGAACAAGGAAAGCAAACATTGCGAAAGTCGGGGCTTTGTAACTGTTCTCTCATCTTGAAGTAAAACACGTACAATGTACGCAGTGTTTTTTTTCGCAGCCTTTTTATATATGGAACCCAATTAGTTATTTTGTTGATGTGTTCTTTCCGCAAGCCAAAATTCAACTGATTTCTCTGTCCCGTCTTGTGTTACTAATTTACGCATTGACTCGCCATGCGATACGTGAGGCTTATTTTCCTCGACTCCCACCAAGTGTGGCATGGAATGCACGTCCACCCACCGGAGCTACCACTCTGGCTTTGTTCCTTTTATCGCGTGATCGGGCATTAATTAACAAGGGCAGATTAATCACAAAAAGAGAGCCCTCTCAAAGCTGTCATTGTAGCAGCAAAACACCCCTTATCCACTTGAAGGACAAAGGGCCCCTGTCAATACCCATGACGTAAAACAATTGCAGAGGAAGTCAACTGGTGCCCTTGAAGACTACTTGTACTTGACGTTGTTTACATTGTACGGTATATTGATCTAAATTTGAAATCAGTCCTCAAAGATGAATCTTTGTGCTCTATTGCTGGGGGGAAATGAGGTCTACATTTTACATTTTGATAATTTTGGAAGCTTTGCGGGCAGAGCGAGGTCCATAATTATTTGAAAAATTGAATAATGCGTTCTTAACGACGTGAAAATGCGTGCGGTTTGGGGCTTGTTGTTGATATCCAGCTGCGATGCTTGCTGTTTTATTGTTAAATAATATTTATCATTTAACTTGCGAGGCTAGAGACTACATACCAGCACGATTCCAACCGAAAAAGCATTACTTATCCGATTTAACTTCTTATTAGCTATTCTCATTAGTTTACAAGTACCTAGAATACTAACCAATGAAATTGTCAAAATAAAATTTGAGTGCCAATGCTCAGAAGTAAATAGAATGAACCTAAAGGCAGCTTTCTTGCCCTCATTTGAATGTTCATCCTGTGTTATAATCAAGGGAAAGTATCAAAAGTGACACAATTAACAACACTCTATGTGCGATCATTAGTACCACAGAAATCAAAAAATTCTGTTCAATCTCACTTCATGAATCATTATCACTTTCGAAGGAGTTACTGACTAGTTCGTAAGGTATAAAACCTCATTTAGAAGTAGCATTTTACCGGAATCACGGTGGATTGATGGTGTTCAAAAGGTTCGGTAGAGAGCATAAAAACGCAGAAGAGAGAAAAAGCTAGATATCGAAAAAAATTTTTAAAAGGATAAAATAAAACATTCGCAGACGCCTGCACTTTGCGGAAGTGAAAACAGAGATCATTAAACGAAAACAACCGATCACGGTGATCCGTTTGTTTTATTCGATTCATAGTTGAAAGCATCCAACTGCAATCTTTGCTAGGCTGAAAGTAAGAACTCGGCTCTATTTACCAATCAGGGGGCTTCAAATCCGATGACGTCAAATAGAAGAGCTAGTGTTGGTGTTTGGAATAAATAAAATTCTTCTAATTGAACGACGGAACCGTGCTGTTTTGTAGCAAAGAACAGTTTTAAGGCGTAACCACCGACGAAATACACGAGGTTCCAAGGTTAATAGTCGTGACTTTAGCCATGGTTTTCTATAGCTGTATAAATGACAAATTGTGTCTCGTTGACTGGTCAGATGAAAGCTTGTCCAATTCAGTAGATCACTCTAAAATCAGATTAGGAAATTGCGTTGATTACTATAAGGGATTAAGCTTTGGAAACATATGGGTTCCGGAACTCTTAATTAATTGTATTACCACTAAACATGGAAAACACCTTTCTTTCCAGTTTCCTTTCTTTCTGGTTTAGCTTTTACCGTTAAAGCACAAAACGAGTCAATCGGACAGATTTATTGACTTTCCGTAGCGCCAATGTTCTATAGTTTTTTTGAGGGGTTTGTCCAAAAACTGATCAATGGTTAAACTGGTGAAAAGTGCTCGACCCCATAATTTTATGTGGGGCCTTGGTGATGGCTTAAGTGCACAAAGCTCCTTAGAGCTACTTTACAGTTGAGAGGACTAAGCCCCATTCAAATACCGGTCGTCTATTCACAAGCGAGGAAGAGAAGAATAATAATTTAATAGTCATCATGTGAATCTTTATAACGCGTTACTGGTCTTGTGTGTTGAATGTTCCACCAATTGCTAACCGAGTAGAAACGAACCATAAACTTACCAAGAATAGATGTCATCATTCATAAGATCTGACTCTATTTTCCTGTTCAGTTTGAGAAATTTCCACAATTGTTATACTAAAAAAAGATCAGCAAAACCGCAGACACTGAAATTATCTTACGAACGAAAGATATTTCGCAGTCTCCTTAGATCGTGGGAACGCGAAAAATATATATAGATGAATACAGGGCGTCGATTCGTTATGTCTTTTAAACGGCCTCTTGTACTGATCGATGTTAGACTACTAAACCGTGTACTGGTTTAATGACGAATCCGGGCAGATTTTACTGGAAATCACCAAGATTTACTGACTTGTTTACTCCAGGTTGAAAAAATTTTTTGGAGATCAATTATAGTGCAGTTAAATATGTTGTTTTGATGGATTATTTACTAGACCGACTGCACCTGACAAAACTGTTTCTCAGCCAAATCGCTACATTAGACAAACGGAACTCGAAGATTAAAGCCCCCAACAGAGCAGTAATAATGCTACGCTGGAAGAATACCAAGGCTTTTTGCATGGCAGATTTTCTAATTGGCCGGATAGTTTTGATCTCGTGTGGACAAAAATAGGAAAATAAGATTGCATTCAAGAATTTGGTGGACTAAAGATTGGTTTTTTAAAAAACCCATTTTCGGTTCATTACACCCATGAAGTGTTTGCAGACACTGCAGCTTCCTCTTTTCCTTTTTCTGACTGAACTTACAACAATTGGAGCCCTGGGACCAATTAAGGCTGGATTTCGATCATTACTGTTTATCTCTAATGAAGTTAATGGATTAGGGTTTTGCAACCTACTGCACCTATAATAATAACATTAATAATGATGATGATGATAATGATAATGATAATAATAATAATGATAATTATTAGAACTTGAAACCCGTGTTCACAGGAAGCTAACTAACAGTGGTCTCCTCTTGCATTTTCATAGCCATATAGACAAACGTTACAAAACCAGTTTATTGAAGACCATGTTACATCGCGCCCATGCCCTGTCATCTACGACAGAAGCCTTCAGTGAGCAATATGTCAAGTTACCCTCTATCTTCTGCCGACTTGATTATCCAACTGGCCTCATAAATTCGACCGTTAATATGTTTATTCACAGTATTACAACTAAGCCAGAAAAGAAAACCGATGATGGCAACACGATCAGAATAGTTCTTCCCTTCAAAGATCAGATAGCCTCTAACACAGTCCGTAGGCAATTGCGCGAACTAAGCAATAAGATTGCCATCACTGTACAGCCTATTTTTGTGAGCAAAAAATTGGAGCAAGATTTAAGCCTAAAGAAAGTAAGTCAGCAACGCGTTGTTTATAAATTTGCATGTGATCTGTGTGATGCACAATATGTAGGCTACACAGCCCGACACCTTCATCAACGCATTGCTAAACACAAGTATTCAGCTACCGGTAAACTTTTTTTTAGAAGCGCACGGTGACAAAAATCGTCTCAATGAGGGCCAATTTCGCGTTCTCAAGAAATGCCACGGGAAATTTGACTACCTCGTTTACGAATGCTATTCATCAAAGAACTGAGGCCTAGCCTTAACGGCTCAGAGTGACTCCATCAGTGCTAAACTCTTTTTGACTTGTAACATATATATGTTACTTTCCCTTTAATGAACTATTGTTTTTCTTGTATTTATACAACATTCATATTGTATTTTATTTCACTTGATAATGACGTCCGGGAACGTCGTGTATTTTTTAACTTTTTAAAAATTTCTTAAATGTTTCTAAGAAAAGTTTCTTTGCAATTTTTTATAGCTAAATAATTTAAAAGGTCGCTTCTTTTTAATAATGATGACTAACAATAATAATAATAATAATAATAATAATAATGGCTTTATCTCAGCAGATCCACAAATTACTTTACGTTAGCATGTTGATGGTAAACACGTTCTCCTTGCAAATCAGTCACGCATATGTTAGTTAAAAATAAGTGGACCCATGAAGAAGCCCCGTGGGACACCAAACCAAAGTTCAAAGATCTTGAAATACGGTCGTCAAATTGAAATGACTGCTCTCTTCCACAAAGGTAGTTGACTGTCCATATAACTTTTTGCTAGGACAGACCTAAAATTTAAAGTATAAAACACCGAGAAGTCAGCTTCACTCACTCGGGTTCATTGCTTCCTATGTCTTCACGAATGCTTAATAAAACAGATACTGTTGATGGACTTTTCCGCAGTCTAGAAAATTTATCCTCAAGAAGGTTGTGTTTTTCCAGGAACTCAACAACTTGTTTGTGAACAAGCCTTTCATAAATTGTAGACAAAATAGGCAATATATAGCTTTAGTTAATTACTTGCTGTAAAGTGAGCTTCGGTGAGAGAGTACAGAGATTGTAGTTGTGCTGTGGGGATTTGAAAGCTTACTTGTGACCACAAAAGATGAGTTGACGCGGGAAATTCATGTTGCTCACTGTACGTCTCCTCCGATTCCGAAGTACGAAACAATCATACCCTCTCAAAAATTGAGTTAACAAAGCCAAGGTTTAAATATATGGGCCCAATTGTTCGAAGGCCTATTGGCGCTCATCCAGGGTTAAATTTCCACCCAGGTTTCTTTTTCTTTTCTTTAAAAGCCTTTTTTCCACATACTATTCCCTATTGTCTTTAGACCATCCAATTATCAAATTGTAGACAAAAAGAATTAAACCGAATTTGCTTTTTACGTTTTCATTTCTGAATTCAAAATTTTGCACTAACCCTGGGTTATCTTAACCCAGCTTTGAACAGACCGTCCACGAAGACTACTCTATTAATTTACTAAACTTTTCAATACATATTTTCTGCAACAACAGAAGTTTCCATGACGCGAAGCGTTTTCAGCGAAAACAACCTCCTTATTTTGAGAAAAATTGAAAAAGTAGTTCCATTAATTTATCAATTCATTCCTCTTTCACAATTTTCCGCTTAAAAGTGAGTGAAATCTCCACTCAATGACTAAGCAAAACGTTTTACCCTGAGAGAGAGTGTAAATTGGGCTGAAACCTTCCATAAAAGGAACAGATGTAATCCGAGACAGTCTTGGATTCAGGATTCCACGCCCAGGATTCCGGATTCCAAGCACTGGATTCGGTATTCCTTGAGATCTATTCCAGATTCCAAGGTCCTGGATTCAGGACTCCACTGGCAAAATTTTCGCGGATTCCGGACAAGATTACAAGGAATTGAAAGAATATATGTGAGAATGTGAGCATCCCCAGTTCTTTCGGATGAAATGATGGAGGCATAAAGTACACTTCAACAAACCATTTTTTTAAAGTTGTAGTATTTTTTTTTCATTAAGAACTGAGACTTCCATTGACGTAATTCTATGCATTTTTTGTTTCTTTCGATAAATCTCCACCATAATTAATGTAATCGGCGCTAATAACACAATGTACACTAAATAATAATATTAATCTGTCTATTGGTTTGCGGCGAGTGGAATGGGACAGGGAGAATAATAGCTATTCACAATTTATACAGCACTATGTTACAATTTTAGCTCGCAACGGGATGGAATTCACCCAGCCGTGTATTAACTAGGGTCTAAAGCCCTCTCTGATATCCGCACATGGTTAAATATAAAACCAATATAAACAATATTGACAATGTGAGTTGTTTCTGTACAAGTAAAATAAATACCATACTTAAGTTAAAATTAACCTGGCTGACTGACTGAGGTCTGGCTGGTTGGCATAATTGAGCCTTAAGAGCGACTGTGCATTACGTTTGTTGGAAACAAACCAAGTCGCGACACTCGGGTTAATACTTTGTACATGTTATATGACCGTAGCACATGACATGGTTTGTTTGATTATTACAAACGTCGCCCAACTGATGGCCCATCCAACAGCCGAAGGTGCGCTTGAAGATTTTTTTCCACAGGCAAAAAACGGAGACTTATTGAACCAGATATAAACCATATTAGTTTAGGGTAACGACAGTCATCGCGTCACTGAGCAACTATTAAATCAGTTGCCTTTGAGTCGATTGAAGTCTTGTATCGTAGAAAGGGTAAAAATTTCTTGGAAAATGCAGTAAAAAGAAACTGTCATTAAAACTGTCCAAGTGATTACGTCAAAAATTCGAATCAACAACCATTAAAAGCTTCAGGGAAAGTTAAAATAAATAATTTAAAACAGCGCGCTTCTCGAATTCAATAGAATAGAAGACGCGATGATTGAAGCCTTCTTTAAGCTTTCATGTCTCCTTTCCGTCTTGTTAAGAAGCACTCATCGTGCCCCAAACGTTCACAATTTACTCCGATGAGAGAAGCGACGTTAAACACCTCCACAACAAGAAAACTCTTTTCCGTCACTTCCATTGATGTTTGCTGGTCCAGTGAAATTATCTAGGTGTCAAAGTTGCTCCGCATTACCGCTATCACTTCTTCCTAGCTTCTTTTTTCGCAAGAATATTAAAACCTCATTATAATCGCAGTTTTTTCTCCAAATCCTCGTAACGTTGCTGATTCTCCTTCGCAGTAACACAACTTTCGCGAACAATCAGCATTTTCGCCGTTGAGAAGTCAGTCACACGTTTCCCTAACTTTACCCGCGTTTTAAAAAGGCACGCTCAAATTTTCCATTTTCTTTCCTCAGATGACAAATTATGGACATCAGGCCAGTCCGTCTTAAATGCAAGAAAGTCTCGCTTAGTTGCTCTGATTTCCTTTTTCTGCCAACCACAATGCTTCCCCGTTTCTTCTGCACTTGAAAAACACCTCGCCTGCTCACTTCAGACGGAAATCTTCCCTGCGGTTTTCACCTTTTAATTTTCAAGACTGATCCTTATCTTCCTCCTCGTCTACTTCGTCTTCTTCTTCTATCTGCTGGGTAGAAGGGTCGGGTTCCTCTCCTCTAGCTTTCTCTTCTTCGTCATCAAATTCATCGTCTGCTTCGCAGCTCCGGCTACTGCTGGCGTATTTGGACAGGTCAGCGGTCTTCACACTGCTGGCAGCCACCTCTCTTAGTTTCTGCATCCTTCGCTCGCTGTCGTCATCTGCGCAACAGAATTATTCATGTTAAAGTTCACTGCAAGTCCAGACAACCAAAAAATGATTTAAGAGGAACCCCAACACAGCTCTTTGAATCCTCGGTTTCTTAAAACTATTGAAACCAAAACTGGCTTCTTTTCCCAGCCAAATAAATCCATCCACTTTACTCCTGAATTTTCCTAACGCTCCTTTAATTCGAAACAATTTCAGATGGGTTTTAAAAAAACTTGATTCCAGTGTACAAAGAACGACATTTTCGGCCCCAATCAAAAATCAAAACATAGCACATATGGGGGGCGCCAAGCGCGGGAAAATCCCTACATATGATTGGCTGAAAAAGTGGCGGGAATATATTTCGCACAGACGGTCGAAGAAATGAAGAGAACAAAGTGACTGCGATTTAACTACAGAAAATACACATATGAAACTGCCCTGCGAGGGTCATACGAAAAACAATCCCCCAAAAACCTGCAGTTTTTTTCGATTTTGAGCAAACGCCTTTTAACTCACTCACCAGACGTCTCGGGTTCTGATTGGTCAATAGCCTCCTTTCTTGTTCCCTGCCAACTGACGCGTTTTTCCCGCCCAGAGGAGCTCTGCTCTCCAGGCTTTCTCTCCTGCTCGTGTTTGGGCACCTGCGCGTTGTACCAGTATCTGTTATCCTCAATCCGCTCCAGGATCTCCGTCGCGTCTGGATGAACGAGGTCGCCCCAAGTCTCCCAGAGCGGTTGAATAACAAAGTCGATAAATACAACCTGGGGAAGAAGATATACAGGAAGCCTTTAAATCGTGGAGGCAGCGTGGCCGAGCGGTTAAAGCACTGGACTTGTAATCTGGAGGCCAAGAGTTCAAGTCCCGCCCGGACATTTATCGGGATTTTTTCTTGCAAGTTCCGAGTTCAAATCCTCGGCCACGTTTGTGAAATAGGCAACTGGTTCGCCCCCTACCAGCAGGGATTCTTAAACTTGTTATGTTGAAGCGATGTATAAGCGCTTAGAACAGCGATGTATAAGCGCTATATAAATTCCATTATTATTATATTATTATTATGTTCCATTTGAATTATTTGTTTCATTACCCCTGAAAAGCCCAATAAGAGAGAGGACTAATTAAAAAAATCTTACCCGCATTCAGCTCGAGTGAAGACACACAATGGTGGACAATTTCAAACAATCACTGTATTTTCTAGCTCAAAACATCCTTAGGATTATCTTTGCGTATTCAAAAAGTGCTCAACACCGCTAGCATTATGCAAACAAAACAGCTAAGCCGCCGCGCCTCTATCTTTGCGCGACGTCAACCGTTCAATTTTTCCATAATTCGGTTGACATTTGGCAGTTACTCTCAAGCTTTAAAGAACTTTTCACGGAACACCAGGGTGCTTACCATTTATTATGGGAAAAACGGAAATTTCGGTTGGAGAAACAAATCAGAATCGCGCTATTCCATTTCCGAAACTTGAGAAAATATGGGCTAAGATTTAAGGCGATGCAATTTTTCCACCCCTTTTAGTCTTTTCGGCTGATTTGGATATACTCTGTCTCTGTAGCGTGTCGTTCTCCCACCACGTCAAATTTTAAAGGTTTATGTTTGCGCACAAGATTTCCACCCGAGTGGATTGTGTTAATGGTAAGTGTCCCCCGGTCTCTTTGTGAATTTAGCAAAATATACCTGCGACTTTTCTATTGATGCGTTATGTCTATCCATCATCGGACTAATTTCCATGCCGTCGATGTCTCTCTCCCTGTCGCCCTAATGTAAGAAAGGGTTTACGGAAAATAAATAAAATCTCAAAACCTCACTACCGAAGAGACTACTTTCGAGTCCTGCCTACACTCATTCTCATCTATTGTTGATGAGATAAACAGCTGCTACATGCAGTAACAAAGCAGTACTTTTGCGTGGTATTTTATCGCGCTAAGAAGACGAAACCCTCAAGTGCGACCAATCAAGTGACATGCTATACAAGATGAAACCAACTACTCTGAGCATTCAAATGACAACTAGTGACAGGAACGAAGGGAACTTTAATCCAGCTGACATTTTACTACAGACAAATCCCTTTAATACGGACACTAAGGGGCACAGAAAGTCTCCGTATTAACGGGGTGTCCGTTTTAAGCGGAATGGATTAAGACAATATACAAAGCAAACTGTCCGTAATCATGAAGTGTCAGTCTAAAGCGGGTGTCCGTAAAGCGTGTTTTGACTGCATTTCTAGAAGAATTTATTAGTTTTAGCTCTAAAACTGAAAGGCTGCAAGAGGTTGAAGGTTAAGAAGTTCCCGGGAAGACGCACCTGTCTAAAGAATTCTTCCATCAGCCTGTCTACCCATTTTCTGTACATTGGAAGAGGCTTCGCTGGATTGCTTAGATCGGCGCAGTGCACAAGACACTTTAAAACCTGATTAGGAAACGAATGCAACAAACTTCAAATTAGCAAATGATTTGGAATTATTCGCTGACTGCACCGTAGTTCCAACATTGTAACGCTAAAAATCGTCTTTGCGAATCGTACCGTGTAACATTACCTTTAAAACCTACACAGAACGCGGAGGTAACAAAATCACTGACACTCATTTACTAAGACCAACCTGCATTCTATCCGTTCCATTATCCAAACACAGTACTCCGCTGCCTGCAACCTTCTTACTTTCAACCATGGTTTTAAGAGAAGCCAGCAGGCTCATATGTTTTGCGTTATCAGTTGCAAGAACCTGTTCAAAATAGAAGAAGCGATATGTGTTTTATTAGAAACACTACAGAGCAATTGCGATTTGCTAGTTCCCGTTGCTTAGTCCAGTATGACGCACAAAGGGGTGGGAGGGGAGGGGTGGATCAGCATTGCAGTTGTTTGCAACGCGTCGGACTCCCAATCCGGCGATCACACTCTTACCACCAGCTGAGGCTGTCTAACATCTGTTTGACTCCTCAGCCATACTGAGGGTGAGTTTCATCCTTCCAGCTGAACGAGGAGTGCGTAGAGGTTGACACATGTGCATCATTTATTGCAAATCAACACTGAACAACCTCCCCCTAAATAAACGCTCTTCACCACTACTCTGATATTAAATTAACAATATGAATACTAGGGCTTCAACAATACATAGATGCATAGGTGAACCGCGATGTTTCTTCCCCCGATACGAATATCAATATTTGAACAAGACATCGCGATGTTACGATACATTAAGACAAGCGACATGTGCAAAAAATTTATGAAATCACTGCCTGTTAATATAAATCCCTTAGCCAAGCCTTGCATTTCAGCCTGAGCAAGGCGATTTAAGACGGAAACAAAGGGAAAAAAAAGCAACACATCCCTGATTCGCGTTCTTCTCGCTTCAACGTGTCGCGATGTATATCATTTCGTAAGAAAATGCATCGTTGCCACCCTACTCAATACAGCCAGTCGCTCTATGTAAGGGAGTCCAGATTCTGGAATCCGGGAAATTTTTGCTTGCGGAATCAGGAATCCTGGCTTTGGAGAATCATGCTAACGACTGAAATTCGGAATCCAAGTTCTACGGACAAAAAATCCGGAATCCAGTACCTGGAACCCGAAATCCTTATATAGATTTGAATCCAGAATCCAAGTTCCGCTGACACAGACTGGAACCCAGTATCTGGAATCCAGAATCCAAGACTGTATTGGATTCCCTTACATGGGGAGGAGCCGGTTCGTTTTAAGGTGATGTTACACGAGACGGTTCGCAACTAACGATTTTCAGCGCAACACAGCGTTGCAGTGTTGGAACAATGTTATAACCATTTGAAGCAATGTCGCAACAATGCTGTAATGCTGTGTTGCGCTAAAAACCGTTGTTGCGAATCGTCCCGTGTAACATCACCTTTACAGAGAATAGGGACTTTAAGATCCAATGACGCGACGGCAACGAGAATTTCGCTTAAAAAGTCAATTTGCGTTCCTTCAGACTTTATCGCGATTATTCCAACCCACTTACTTTGCCAAATGTAGGCGAACCCTCCTGAATTTGAATTCCAAGGGACCATATCCAAGTTCAGAAAGAGAAATAAAAAAATTTCGTCGTTCCTTGTTTACGTTTTCCACAAAACGCGAAATTAGGCATTTTGACGTCGTAGTCGTGGAAAAACGGCAAAAAAGTGTGATGCACGTGCAAAGTTGTTGTTTTGCTTATAGACCTTTCCCGCATTCCTGTAAACAAAGGCACCACCTCGAAGCTCCGGTGGACAAAATACTGTGATTTATATGAAATTGTCCACCGAAGCCTCGACCTCATTTCTTAATGTTTGCTCACTGGAGCGTAATGTGGGAAGGGTCTATTAAACCTTTTTTTTTTTTTACATTCTCGTTGCGATCGCGTCGTTGGATCTTTAAGTTCCTAATATGCGAAGAAGAGAACGGACTCGCCGACGCTCTTGCCCTCTTATATGGGGTCCGCTCAATACAGGCGTAAAGGCTTCATCAGGATTTCATCAACAACCAGGCGAAATGAAACTAAAGCCAGGAAATTTCTGTCTTAATATCACAAACTTACCATTTCAATAATCATTCTGCGTACGGTCTGTCGTTCCTTTCTCGAAAGATTTTCAAGAATGTCGCAATCTTCGTGTTGTAGAAGTTGAAACGCTACTGCTAGATGGTGATTTTCAAGAACAGACTCGTCATTGTACATCAGTGCCATTTCAGAATCTAAAAAGGTGAGTCATTTATTATCGGATAAGCAAGTAACGAATGAAGAACTCTTTCTACGATCAAAAACAAACAAACAAATAGACAAATAAAACAAAACAAAAACAAATACTAAACAACATTATAACAACAAGTAGTACAAAAGTACAGTCAGAAGCAAAAATTAAACCACTGCAATCCCTTTCAATTACAAAGCAGGGAACGGAAAAGCTCTCTGCGCAATATAATTATTCAAAGAAATTGACCTGTTTCAAAGTAGACCATAAACTTGGTAAACTACCGCGCAGAACATCAATGACTGATCCCATCAAAATTCGAGCACGTTCGAAACAACAACAATTTCGTGGCGACCAATCGTCACGAAATCGCGGGTTATTTCAGTCAAACGCACTAAAATCGCGTCAAAGATTGCGCTAAATCGCATGCGTGAACGAGCCATGAACACACGTAGTCGAGAAAAACGTGCGTCTTTGATTTGACGTACTTACTTGTTGCCACTAAAAAGTGATTGTTGACTCCCGGATGATCAACATCGTGAACAGCACTAGCCAAAATAGCGGCGAGAACTTCGAGATCAGTAAAGACGGACTGAAGAATAAAGAAAGCATCAAAAATTACTTATGGTCACATTCTGCTGTTTAACTTGAGTTTGCAAAAAAGGACATGTTTACAAGACCCTAGGAAACAGGATGCTTTAGGATGATTTTTCAAGCCTTAACTTTTGGTGCGAGGTATCAGACACTCTAACAAATTCTGTTCGAAACTGTTTTTAAAACTCGAGATTTTAAAAGGAATGTTAGACTCACTGGAGTTGATCGGACAATTAACAGAATCCAATTAGCTTTCTTGTTCAAATTTAGTAATAAAGGTGAGGTTTCAACAACAAACGTAATTTGCACAAGAAAGGAAAAGGCTGTGGGATTCTGGTAGCTGTAGTCGTATCAACTTCTTTAAGTAAAAAGCTGTTATTACAGTATATTTATCAGCGGTTTGAGGCATGTAGAAACGAGACAAAAGAGTCATTTTGCATTGTATTAACCCCGTCTGCGTGCCTTTAAAACAAAACAATACTTGACCGGCAACGCAGCCCCGAAGGTAATAACGGCTATTCGCCACTTTATAAACTACAAAGAGAATGGGTACAACGCACAAGGTTTCCGCGCAATAATTCGTGGGATCGTTTTGGTTGACGAGGGGTTAGTAATGATTGGTCCATGGTATCCAAAGACGACCAATCACTGCTTATCTTATACACCACAATGATCCCAGAAATCTCAGCGCCGAAAGCTTGCTCCCAGTCTTGCTGTTTATTATGGAGAGGCGAATGAACCATGCTAAATTGTTATATTCCTAGACTTTCACTCAACTAAATAGGGACTGCCATTGGTTGATTCTTGGTCACGTGGCCTTGACTAAAAGCAAATGTATCCCGATCGTGATACATTACGCAATGTACCTTGCTCGGGCTACATTACAGCACGTGATCAACACATGGTGGAAAGTGGTGTGACAGAAGGCGGGAAAAACACTGCCAGTCTTTCTTCTTCGTCCATACAAGGCTAAACTAAAACAAGATATGTACTTACTTCAAAAGCTTGTGCAGAGAGAAGGACGTGAGACGTTTGCGTGACGTCAGCAGCGTGCGTACAATTGTGGAAAGGGACATCTTTTAGATAATGACTCTAAAGAAAATAAATTAGGAAATCAGTGACTTAAAACTTTGCTTTTTCACGGTCAAGCAAAAACAGAGAAGTATGTTATCTCACCTCAACTGAAGACATATAATTAATAAACGTAGTGGGTTTTATCTTGAATATTTTTAATAAATCTCTGGCCTGAAATGAAACAAAAACGAAAACGTTTTAAGAATCAACCTTCAAACAGCTTTGAATGAAGAGTCGCGGATGAAAGGACAACAGACGTGCCCTCTTAAAATAACATGAGAACAGTAAGCTGGGACGTCAGCATACAAAGGCGCCACTGGCCGCCGCTCTCAGTCTATCTGTGAGCTTACTCTACCCACCCAACCCATGATTTGAATAATGTGATGAGTGAAGGTTGACCACAACACCGGGGTCTACGTCCCCTACTCTTTCCGAATAGTGGTGTGGGTTCTTTTACGTCCCACAAGAACCAGATAAGTGTAAGTGCTGTGAGACGGGACCTACGGTTTTTCGTCCTTGTCCGAGAAGACTAGAAAGTCTAACCGTTTACAGATGTCATTACAAAGGCAGCACTTTCTTCTCAGTTATTTAAAGACCCTGAGTGACCTCCCGCTCAGTAGACCGGCGCTCTCCCAACTGAGCCAATCTTTATAACAATAGAGCCAAAAGCTATGGTAAAACAGGCAACAAAAAACATGCCACTTGTTTTGCAACACTGTTGTACAGCGAGTTGAATGGCGATCTTGCGCGTGTTACCACCTACAAATCAAAACTGTCTTGCAACAAATAAAAGTTGGTGCAAGAGCGCAATAGGCCAGTTTCGAATGATCATCTATCACACTCCGCTCCAAGGCTGAGGAGTATAAAACAAAAGCAAGGATATTCAAGGATTACGTAATTTATTTCTTTTGTTTTACTTTCCCAAGCCTTGAATCCCAGTATTAATTTTGAAATTTGAAAACGGGCCTATTGAACAAATAGCACAATACGCAAACTGATTACTGGAAAATGGTGTTTTCAATCTAAGTAGAAAGTATGGAGATAAAAGGTTAGATTCGCGTTATCATAAACAATAGGGAGTGAGTATACAGTAAAATTAATGTTGTTTTGATTTGTTTTGGATTTAGTTGTTGTTTTTCTCTCAGTTGGAAACGATGGAGAGGTCGCATTTGACGACAATGCTAACTTATCGGCCTTACAGCTTCTCTTGGTTCCCCGAACCCATAATGGCGTTAAATTCTTAGAATAAGATTATTCACACGCTGGTTTTCCCCTGCGCTAAATGATTCGGAGGAAGCAAGGAAGATAAGAACAACAAACTCAACCACAAATTAATAGCGTCGCCTCTAGGATACCCCGCGCCATGTTGGTAGTGATGGTGGTAAGGGAAAGGGGTGGGGTTCTTTCCGCAGCACTGAAGCTTCCTTCCCCCCCCCCCCCCACTCCCCCCCACACACCCCATACGAAAAGGTACACGTTTAAAAAAGACCTAAATGTCGTTTCGTTAGAAAAGATTTTACCTGCAGGATTGTGTATGTTACAGCAAGCAAGGGATGCCCTTGGGTAATATCATGTAATTTGAAAACATCAAACGTCCATTTGTTGATTTCTTCTAAAATCTGAAGAATAAGGTTATAATATTAAAGCAATAGTAATCATACGACTAGTAATATTGCTACAACTACGCTAAACTACCTATCAAGGGTTTAATTGTTTCCATTGTCGCTTTGAGCAAGGTAAGTCGAACCACTGACTCCTCTAAACTCACACAATCTCCCAGCAATTACTCGCGTCACGTAAGAGACAATACCAAATATCATTAAGAGCTTGGAGGATTTATCGGCAGTAATACCCAAGTTGTACATTTGGTTGAATGCTTGTATTAATGCAAAGAGAACTAAGCGTAGTTCAGTTTCAATACCAACATCCTGTCTACCCGGGTGACATACCTCTTATTGGTAGTTTGATACATACGGCTTTTTGTACACTACCATTAACTCACCTTTGCTAATTCCCCTTCATTTGAAACTTCCACTCCAAACCTTTAACCAGAAGACAAAAAGTAATTTCAACTTAAACGTAAAAAATGACAACTGAAATTACTTTAACCTTTCCATAACTTTGAACGTCATCCCAAGAATTATTGTCAGGGTAACCCATACTGGCCAAAACTTCAACAATGTGCGAACAAAAATTTATTTCACTGTTTATCATATCGCACATGGCTGTTGTTCTTCATTCTTTAAGCGTGTCGTGAAAGCTTGAAATATTTATGACGCTTTACTCATGGCCATAAAAGGACCATAAATCCTGGTGAATAACTACATGTATAAACCTTAAATAGCCTGCCCACCACTACCGAGTCAGCTGCCCCTTCCTCCCCTCCCTCTTCCTTGCAACTTAAGAGTTATCACCTGTCACAGGTAGTATAGTTTGTAACTATGGATCCAAGCATTCCCCCACCCCCACCCTTAAGAATTCCCACATACCTTGGTACTGACCCACTAAAACTGTGTAGTCTAGTGAGTTTTCGAACACCATTAACCATGGACCGTGATCTTGCACGGATCCCTTCTCTTTTACACTTTGTACCAGGGACAGCATCCACCTCGAGCTGCTTATCTGTAAATCATACAGAATTAAATTAAGGAATAATAAATGCTGAAATGATAACTGCTGGGTCTCTTCTCACTTAAGTGAAAAACTCTTAGAGCAGTGAGTGCATGCAAGCCTACGCCCTGAATACAGTAAGACGTTTCCGTTGACAAAGTCTGGAGTTTTTGTTATGTTCAAAGATCTTTTTTACCCTACGCTTAGGGCCTGTTTACATGAAGGTGGGGGACCCCAGGTAGGACAGGTAACATGTGGAGGGTTGCCCCACCTAACATGCAAACGTGATCACATCAAAATGAGAGATTATATGGACAGGCAGGTTACCCCACCTAAGCGGGTTACCCTGTACCTCACCTACCTGGGTCCCCCAACTCCATGTAAACAGGCCCTTAGCGACTTTATAATTATTGGCTTTATGGGGGTAACCCAATTGTTGATGAGGACAGACACAAATATTTGAAATGATCAGGCAGGAGGCGAACCAGTTGGCTATTAATTTTTACATGTGCGGCCGAGGAGAAGAACACGGGACTGCCGTGAACAAATCCAGCCAGCAGTTAGGGTGGGGATTAAAATTGGGGGTGCCAGATTACAATTCCAGCACTCTAACTGCTCAGCCACGCAGCTTCCTGCCTGCCTTAGTAGCCAAAGGAAAATTTCTTTTAGTTAAATTCTGAGAAATAAATAATATTATGCAAAAGTTCTGCCAGAGAGGTTTTATTTAACCCTTTACGCCCCAAGAGTGAACAACATCAATTTTCTCCCAACAGTATCTATAAATAATCAAGAGATCTGGTTATGAAAAATAACAAAATCATCATCTAAACGAAAATTCTTTGATCTCTAAACAAATTCTCTCAACTCATTCTTTAAGCAATTTATGGATATCAGTGTGGAGAATTTTTTCGTGGATATTGGGGATTAAAGAGTTAAATGGTAACACCATATATGATTTTGACTACAGATTCAAAAGTTATAAACCTCTCTTACACTAAAACAATGTAGGAAACCAGTACTTTGAAAAGGCTGAGAAATTGTGACATCTCATTGAAAGATGCCTACATGTACTACTCAGAGGTTCTAATACCATGCGAGCAGAAGCCCTTCGATCTTCCTAGATAAGTGGGGAAGAGGAGGGGACTTCCTCACTTATCTAGGAAGATCGAAGGGCCTCTGCTTGCAGGGTAAGGTTCTAAGGGCTTTGTCAAGCATTCCTCAGGAACGCGTGAAAAATACCTTAAACAGTCTGAGTGGGAAGCTACTTTGGAGGATGAATGTAGATAAGAAAATGGTGCTTTTTGGCCTTTGCACCGTTTCTTCCTTTTCTTTTCTGGAGGGGGGAGCTTGTCCATTTCATTCTCTTCTAGATAGAGGGTACATTATATCTAGGTCCTGGGGCCTGTTTCTCTTAAGTCCTGGTAACTTTTCGGTCCTGGAAAGCTGTTTTGTGTGTGTTGTGTTTGCATTCAAGATCAAAGTTTTAATAATTTTGAAAACAATACAATGAAACTACCAGTTTATGAAGGAAAATTGACTGGTTTGCGGGCTAGGAACTGTGCTACCATTCAAAAGGTTTTGATTTAAAAATTTGCCTTTTCGGGGGCCGAAAATTTTCCGGGTTTCTCGATAAACAAGCTCCTGTTCCCTTAACATTACTATAATGGGCTTTAGCATGCAAACAAGCTCTCCATTTGGGGGATATTGTGAGCAGTCTCATGTGACCGGCACATAAAAGGAGCTGCAAGAGAAAGAGAGGGTAACTGGCAAGTATGATCAGTGGGAAGCTCTGGAGTTGTAGCCGGAGTTGAGCCCCTGCTGTGGTCTTTGGTTAGAGAGAGGGGTACCCCTCACGACTCCACCACTTGCTCTCTTGTTCTCTAGCAGCTTGCCTCCCTTGCAACTCACTCGCAGACTAGTTATACCTTAGACTTGCTACAAGTCGACCTCTCATAACTTCTTAAAAGTGAGCGAAGCGAGCTTCAACGCATGAGGTCGTGCAGTGACCAAGCGAGTGACGAAGTCTCGAGGTCGACTTGTTTCACCTGAATGAATTTGAATTATATTATATATTCACTCAGGGAAAAAATGATTGACATATGTTGAGTCAGTAGTGGCGTGTAATATCACTCACTGTCCTGTTGAAAATTGTCATGACGTCACCGGGAGAATTTTTGACTGGTGAATTTCGCACCAAACAGGTATGAAAAGTCCTTCAAAATGGCATAAACAACCAGGAAAAAAAATAAAGGACTTTTAGAAAGTCTAGTTATACCTGGGTATTTGTCAAATTGGGGCTTCAGTAAAGGTGGGTATTAATATGACCAGATTCAAAATGAGAAAGACAGCAACTACATGTGGTTCTTTCTGCAACCACGTGCAATAATCACACTCGATAACAATGATGATCTTCGCTATAAAAATAATCGTTACCTGTAAAAGTGTTGTAAACCCAAGCAGAAACTTGATTCCCTGATTGGTTGCTCTCCGAAAAATCTTTAAGTTCTCTATTCAATAATCTCTTGAACTTATTAGATGCCATTTCACTGACAGAAGTGTGTGTTTGTAATGTCTCAAGCTGATAAAGCACCCAGTCAAGTTCATCCAGAGTATTATTAGCAAGCTGTGGGAAAAAAAAATCCCCTAAACGATTAGCCTCTACAAACCGAGTATACAGCTATTTCGAGAAAGGTTGTCGGAAAAAATGTGCACGCGACAATCCCGAAAGGTAATATTGGATATGATCAATACACTGTTCCTGACGACTGAAGCTGTCGAACCTACTTCTGTTGCTTTCCTTTAGCACTCGCAAACACATTTCCATGGCCTTTTGTGCAAATTCTTTCAAATTTCTTTGAAAAAAAGAGAACTCAGAACCACCCACAATGCCTTAAAGGATTGTCGCGTGCACTTTTCCCGACAACCTTTCTCGAAATAGCTGTAAGTAAGTTAGCTTGCAATCCATAGCCCCTTTTAAGATTTTTTTAAAAAAATAAATGTTCAGTTTTGAACGCCCATCTTCATCCAGTAGTTTAAGTGAAAATTTGTTGATAGTTTTTCGAAAAGCTTATCATTAGTAGTAAAATCCAACTAGTGGTCTATTACCAATGCTGCGTTCTGATTGGTCGAGCTACTACTAGGCTATATGTTATAGCCCACTAGTAGCGAGAAGCACTGCCTTTGAAAACCAAAACAATGGCTGCTGAATCGTGTTTTGCTAGCTTAAGTTGTTTTGTCTCGATATTTTTGACAAACCAGTTAGATTTTACTAAAACAATAATTATTATTATTCCTCTTGCCCTCATGGCCTCTGAGTCAATAGCCCATGAGGCCGAACTCAGAGCTCATTCGGGCTCCAGGAATAATTGTTAATTATTCAACTTTTCTTCTTGTGACTGACTGTTTCTCTGAAATGACTGCATAAAATGCACTAGCCAGGGTAGAATTGATGTTGCTCCTATCCCTACATTTATTTCACAAGTAAACATTGATTTTTCTTTTTTTAAAAGTCCTCTCTGACTTTTTTTGCCTTTTACCCCCCACTGTGGAGCATGGTCCCATGCTATCATCTTACCTTTTGGTAGCTATCATCCCTTGGTATGCTTAGGGAACCTTAAAAAAATGTATATTTCCAGTAAGACAAAAATAAGACATCTAATAAATCATAATAACAGAAAATAATATTATTTTTTATGTGACGAAGATAAAAAAGTCAGTACTCTTGAGAGTTTATTAACAACACAAGGAATTATGATAATTATCATATTTATCATCGTTACAATAACGTTATTATAATTCTTTGCAGTCCTTCAGCCATGGCTTCTCCAGGGCATGAAAAAAAAAAAAACCTGTCCAGTAGCCTCACAGTAAGGGCTGTAGCCAAGGATTTAACAACTACGCTGTGAAGTGAGACCAGGGTACCTGAGATATCCAGGAGCTTTTATTGAACTACTGGCAGCCAGCTCCTAAAAGCCGGGGAAGGAGACCACTCGTATAGCTGGCAACTCTTGGCAACCCAGCCATGAGCCCCCCGAAAAAAGCAGGCACCTGTCACACTGAGCAAGTCAGTGGAAAGAGGAAAGGAAGTAGGGGGGGCCACTATACGCTGAGTCCCCACGATTGTGAAACTCCAAGGCAGAATAAATGTTCAATAAAACTGCCCCAAAACACCAAAACACCAGAATGCTTTAACACAGTTGAACATACTGTAACATACAAAACTCCAAAAGCATGTGGGAACCTTCATGGAGCATGAGCAAGATAACACTAGCACTCCTTGTTGTTAACTCCGTTAACCCTTCAAGTGCCAATAGTGACCAAGATAAATTTTCTCCTAACAATATCCATACACTGTCAACAGATAGGTTATGAGAATTAATAAAGTGATCACCCAAGAAAAAATAGCTTGATCTTTTATCAAATTCTCTCAACTCATTCTTTCAGGAAATGTATGCAGATCAGTTTGGAGAACTTGTATGTGGATACTGGGGCTTAAAGGGTTAAATTGCATTTAACTGCATTAATTTAAACTCTCCAGGTAAATGTCATTAGTAGGAGGGGAAACAGCAAGGAAAATCTTTAGTTCAGCATTTTCCTTCTGTTTCCTATAAAAGCAGTAAAAGTAAGCAGAGGTTAGGCTCTTAACAGCTGGGGAAATTCCCTGGCCCCTGCTGGCCTCCGCCCTTTATGACAGCCCTACACTCACAACAGTACCTGAGCCAGACAAGCCAGAGCCATTCTGGATTTCCTGTGCTAAATTGTTGTTGCGTAAAATGTGCGAACCCACTGATCCTCTTCTTCTAGAATTAAAAAAGAATCAAGAAACAATTTTTTTAAAAATTACTGAATGAACAGCTATGGATTGTAAAGCACCTGGAATAGGATCTTAGGAACTGAACAAATACTTGTACTAAATCTTAAACAGGGAACATTCTCACTTTTTATATACCCCAACAAGGCCAGTGAAATGTAGAGCTGATTAATATTTCAGTATAACGATTGACATCAACATCACTGCAGTACACCATAAAGAAATGACATCACAAAACATAGGCACGTTAAACGTGCATGAGCTATTTTGAATGCTTCAGTGTAACTTTAATGTTCTTCTTTAATGTTCTTTAGTGTAACTTTAATTTTGCTTCGGTGTAACCTTACCAAGAGTGATGAATCTACCTCTTTCATCCTAAATGTAGATTTGGTTTTCATGCGAAATTGCGTATGATAAATGGTACATAAATGACAACGCGAAACGCTCAGCTGAGTCGATGCTCAAGCTATATATTCACTTTCCTCTGTCTTTCCCTGTTACATCATGCAAGTTAAACAAATCGTTAAAGTGAAATAAATTTCTACTCACCAAACGTTGATTTGAAGGAAAACTCTAAGGTTTCCTCGGAGTTTCTTAAGTCAAAATGTGACTCATCGAATACTGAATAGTTACGAAATACCAGGATTTTTATCATTGTGGTAGATGGTTGCATCATCATAATTCACGAGGTTTTCACGTGCGATTCTACTCAGTGAAACAGTCTTTAACTCCGACAACTTATTTCTTCATGTTTTAAAAGCTATTGCTTCTTAAAAGACAAGAGCCTTTTTTAAGGCATTGGTTACTAAACGAAACAGGTCTTCATACGTCCAAGTTACTATTTATCATTGTGAAAAGCCAATCTGCATGAGATGTACAGTCAGACAGCTGGCACGTGAAAGTGTTGGACTTTGCCCCCTTTCGTCGTTCGTACGTGAGGGAATTCGAGTTATCATTCAGTAAACTAGTAAACAGAATTATAAAAATAACTCATGCACGCAATTTGCATGTGAAGATGTTGGTCTTTGGCCCTTTTACAATTCGTAGGTAAAAAAGGGGAAAATTGTTTTACTACAAAATTTTCTCAAACGATTTTAAGAAATCACCTCGGCTTCATTATAACATCTGGAATTAAATTATGTTTCATGCAACGTCAAGGTTGATAACCTAACATTTATTAACATTTGTGAAACAGTCTTTAACTCCGAAAACTTATTTCGTCATGTTTTAAAAGCTATTGCTTCTTAAAAGACAAGAGCCTTTTTTAAGGCATTGGTTACTAAACGAAACAGGTCTTCATACGTCCAAGTTACTATTATTATTGTGAAAAGCCAATCTGCATGAGATGTACAGTCACACAGCTGGCACGTGAAAGTGTTGGAGTTTGCCCCCTTTCGTCGTTCGTACGTGAGGGAATTCGAGTTATCACACAGTAATCTAGTAAACAGAATTATAAAAATAACTCATGCACGCAATTTGCATGTGAAGATGTTGGTCTTTGGCCCTTTCACAATTCGTACGTAAAAAAAGAGGCAAATTGTTTTACTACAAAATTTTCTCACACGATTTTAAGAAATCACCTCGGCTTTATTACAACATCTGCGATTAAATTATGTTTCATGCAACGTCAAGATTGATAGCCTAACATTTATTAACTTCCAAGAAAATTATCAAATTGCTGAAATATATTTCTACTTATATCATGTTGCTCCACTCAATATAACAGTATCTAATTATTGTGTCAACTAGCTTCTTCCAATTTTATTCCCTAACGCTACTGTTTCTACTTAAGTTACGCATCTTTACTAAGTAGAACGAAAAAGATCGGTTGAACTTTGTAAGAATAATTTTTTTAAAGCTTGTTTACAGGATTAACATTACTCGATACAGCTTTCAAAAAAATAAGCTGCCTTTTAAACTTCTAAAACCACATTTTATTGGGCGCATACTTTCGAATTAAAGTCTATATCTAAATATCAATTATTGCTTCATTGGAAGAGATTTGAAATTATATGATCTTTTATACTCTACCCAGTTGTAGCAGGTGAAACAGAACTCATACTGTCGTGCGTTGTACTGATAGCCGAATTAGGTCAGAAATGCCTGGAAGCAGCATCCACACTTAAATATGAACCCTTGAACAGCTGCATCACTGTTCACAGCGTTTGAATCATGAAGATATTTTATGTAATGCTTTCAAACACCTGTACCCGTAATAAAGGACGAAAAAATTGTGAAGGATCAAGATGGCGGTCTCAAAGTGCCCTTGTTCGACCTTTACCAATGCCATGTTTAAATAGATGCCAAGATCTCATTGGTTCCTAAGCATCAACTCATAGTACCTTCAACCTTATTGGGTCTTGCAACAAACATCCGAACATACAAAGTTACAAAGCCACAAAGATACATACGCTCACACCACTGACATATGAGCTATTTTTTCAAAATAGCTCAAAAATTAATTAAATTTTTGAAACAATGAGATTATACTACTGTTGTGATATTCAGGAAGAATAAGACGAAACAAATCCCCCCAAAAATCACTATGTTACATGTACATGCAGTGCAAATTGGTCTAGTGAATTTAATAATTATTAGCACTGTTGCACTCTAATGACTCAGTACAAATCATTTTAAAATTGGCTCTGATCAAAATTTACATGGTCCAAGTCAAATTTAGAAGGATTTGCATGGAGCCATCTTGCTCTAATAGATGATCTCAACAAATCCCATAATATTACAAATCCTAATACTTAAGACATCACATTTTTGTGCCAGGACTGTCACTAAGGGGTGGGGTGGGGGGGGGGGGGGGCTGATTGGTTGAGACCTATGTTCAATATGAGTACAGAATGACATGATAGTGGTGCAATTTTGTTTTTTGCTTTCTCATACATGCAATTTTCTAGAAAACTTCAAAGGAAATGGACTTAAAAAAGTGTCAATGACAGCAATTTTCCACAGTCTATAGTACTCTTATTGACTATAGAAATGACGTCAAAATGTTCAAAACTTTGCAGTGAAACCACTCCCCTGTGACTTGTAGCTCCACTTGAGTTTTGAACATGTTGACATCAATTTCATAGTTGATAAGAGTATAATAGACCATGGAAAATAATTATTGTCGTTGATTTGTTAAATACCCAGCACCTTGAAATGTTAGTGACAGCCCTGTGTACTCTATAACAAAGTAAATGATTTTGCTACTAGATTAAAGATTCAAAAGAAAATTGCACTCGAATAATATAAAAACTAAGGCCCGGTTCAGATGCTGATCTTTTCATGAGCCTAACCTAATTTGAATTAAGGCCAATGCAAACTATTTAGACCAGCTGAATTGATTCAGATGCCGATCTTAATTGCAGATGAACTAAGTTCAAAAGGCGAAAAATGCTCATTTCAGTCAAACTGCTTACAAAATATGTTATAATGATTTATGCATTAGGTTTGGTACATGATCAAAGCCATTTTAAAGTCGCTCCAAAGGCAAAATTCTTGGCCAGGCTAGGCAAAAAGAACGGTTGAGCCATGCCAAATGGAAACTGGCGTTCCTTATTGATTCAGATGCTGAACTTTTCATGTACTTAATTCAATGTATTAGATTCGGCTCATGAAAAGTTTGGCGTCTGAACCCGGCCTAAAAGAGAAAAAATTAATTTAAAATAAAAAAAAAACAACGCAACTTACTTCTCTTTTTTAGCATTTGTCAGTGACATGAAATTGTTCCTAACATTTCTCAAACTTGAGAGGATCTGTGCAAATGGAGTGACTAACTCTTCTACTCTGGTTCTGCAAAATAAAAATTAGAAATAAACAGAGTATTGGTGTGTCTGCATACTTAAGTGTTTTGCAACACTGGTTTTTCTTTGAGTACAGACCGTTACGTAACAAAAATACCAGACAATCAAAGATTTTTCCATCTCTTCCTGATCTATTATTGTCTGCCAACTTAAAAAAAAAGAAATTCTGAACGACTGGCAGCATCCTGGACCATTCTGATTATTTCACTGACTGATATTGCCAGTTATCTATAGGGGGCACATCATGAGAAAGCATGAAAATGTTTTTGGGGCAAGTTGCATCATTTCTGATGCCACGTGTGATGTGCGATGTTCAGTTCATTCAAACTCTACTTAAACCCTTTAAATCCTAATATCCACAAACAAATTCTCCTGACTTCATAAATAATTTCCTTATAGAATTAGTTCAGAGAATTTGATAAAAGATCAAAGCATTTTCCCTTAGGTGATCATTAGATTATTTCCCGCAACCTTTTCTCTTGATTATGTATTGATACTGTTTGGAGAAAACTGATGTTGGTCACCCTTGGGAGTTGAAGGTAAAGGAGGTTTAATTAAATGGTTCTCCACTGTTTTGCAACCACAGCCCCTGTTACTTACCCTTCGCTGAAAGAATGATGTCTTGATGTGACACACTTGGATGCAAGCTCAAATTCACTGTCTGATTTATAAAGGAATGATTCTCTTCGCTGGGTGGGAACTTGAAGAGTAAGTCTGTCCCCATCAGATCTCTCAACAGAATCTTCACCTTGAGAAGAATACTTTGAGCGTTCACGCTTCCTTGGAAAGCTGCCGGGGAAAACAGAGAATTGAACATATCACATTGTAATAACACTTGCCACTATAAGTACAGTGTAGAGGCCACCAATTCAATTGACTGGTTTCACTGCCACAAAAAGCCATTTTCTTATTCTACCAAAATATTACTGTAGTTGATACTACTACATGAGAAATTTCTGCAATTTGATTGGCTTTCAGCAAGAAAAGTTACCCAGAGATTGGCTTAGAGCAGTGGTATTTCAGCTTAATTTGAAATACCTATATGTGCAAATTACAAACATATTGGGGATAGTAGTATAAACAAATAATAGCATGATTTGTATGTGATATTCATTTTAAACACTACTTGCGATATTTCAAAATTGTCTCAAATTTCACTTGCCCAACAACTCCTGAAATTACGTATAACAATTTTGAAATATCGCTTGTGGTATTTATGCCAAATAATTATCACTACAAATCATACCTGTCATGCAAAGTTAAGAAAGGCTTTTTAATTTTGTATGTAGTATCAAAAAGTGATGATACGACTAGCTGTAGTTCGCAAGTACTAGCCCAAGAGGCATTAATTTTTTAACTAGTCCAAAAAATTTTTTTGGATGAGTAGAATTGATTAGAGTTCTTCTATATTTTGTATTCCCCCAAAAAAACTTCAGTTGCACTTTCAGATACTACTTCCTTTGCTCACTGGTTAATACAACAAAATATCACGGCCCCAGGGTGGAAGTCTTCATTAGGTTCTGCCAAGGTGACACCAAACACTTTCTTCCAACTGTCTGATCTTAAATCTTTGACAGGTACAGTACAGCTCAAAAGTAAGTGACCAGTCATGTCTCGTTTCCTGCCAATGAGAATCACGTTGTGTGGTATGCCGTTCTTGTCTTATGCTTCTAGAAACACATGGCGCAAGAATAAATGAAGCAGCAATTTTTGGCAATTTTTGTATGTAGTATCAAAAAGTGATGATACGACTAGCTGTAGTTCGCAAGTACTAGCCCAAGAGGCATTAATTTTTTAACTAGTCCAAAAAATTTTTTTGGATGAGTAGAATTGATTAGAGTTCTTCTATATTTTGTATTCCCCCAAAAAAACTTCAGTTGCACTTTCAGATACTACTTCCTTTGCTCACTGGTTAATACAACAAAATATCACGGCCCCAGGGTGGAAGTCTTCATTAGGTTCTGCCAAGGTGACACCAAACACTTTCTTCCAACTGTCTGATCTTAAATCTTTGACAGGTACAGTACAGCTCAAAAGTAAGTGACCAGTCATGTCTCGTTTCCTGCCAATGAGAATCACGTTGTGTGGTATGCCGTTCTTGTCTTATGCTTCTAGAAACACATGGCGCAAGAATAAATGAAGCAGCAATTTTTGGCAAAAATTTTTGAAGACCTGTCCTGTGCAAAACCAACTACCGGTGGTTTCATCTAACATTACCTCGGAGACTAAACAAATGGGGCATTGGATTTTCTATAATTTCAAGTTTCTTTCTAAAGTGGAAATTGTTTTTGACCTTGTCATCAGCACACTATTTAAATGATATTTTATTTTAAAAATGCCATCCGTTAAAAAATACCACACAGAGTAACTGGCTGATACTAACCAAGTAGGTGGCGATTTTTACCACCTACGTACTTGGCTACTTTTGACAACCCTTCTGAACAGTACTTTTCCATGGTATAGTACACGACTGAGTTGTCAAAGTAAGCAGCCAGTCCAGGGATATTTTATTTAAAAACCGCCATCCGTAAAGAAATGCCAAGCAGAGTAGCTGGCCGAAACTAACCAAGTAGGTGGTGATTTTCGCCAGCAGCCAGCTGCTTTTGACAACCCTGCTGAACAGTACTTTTCCATGGTACTGTTTATTATTATGTTTATCATGGAGGTGGTTTTAACTTTTTGAGTTTGAAGATGAAATCTGACAAGACTACTCTGACATGGGCCCTATACATGTATATACAACTGTAAATTATTATGCTGAACAAGGTGGTTTTAACATTGAAGTCATTATAGGTGCTTAGATCACTGCTTTGTGTAACAACTACATGTATCTATTCAATGGTTTATATTGGTATTTTATGGCTGTCTGCTACTGTAATGTTTCAACCTTTGATGTAAACTTCAGGATTTTTGCCTGAGTATATGTAAACAAACACAAAAAAGAATGATTAAAACAGATTTTTATGTGTGTTTATTCTAAGTAAAGTGCTTCATCAATCAGCAAAATAATGATGATTCAAATCTGTTATGTGGTTTAGTTACAACAACGTGATTTACAAAGCTAAAAACTAACCCAGTCAGGCTGAAACAGCTTCCTACAGGTATATCCCATTTTTCAATGTCACAAAACACTAGGATGGCAAAGGGATTGATAGAATGCTCTCTGTTTAAATGAAATGCTTTTCATGTCTTTGGTATTAAATTTCAGACAATAACATTTAACCTTCACAAAAATATTCCTTGAATGTACACTTCTAAACACAAAATACTCAAAAAAATACCAATGTTGACCTGATGAAAATTTAACTCATAATTTGAGGGAGAAAAAAAAAAAGAAAATGTGTTCCAGCTGGGCCCTAACTTTATATCAGCATCAAGATAAATACAACACAGAGGTATATCTGACAAAAAATGCAAATTAGTACAATTCTAAAACACGTCTGATAAGTCTACGAGTACAGCAACTACATGTATTATCCTTGTGTTCACCAAGCGGAACCATTGAAAGTTACTGTATTTTGATGTGTAAAAAGTGCTTTGCTTCACAAGCAGAAATTGTAAATACAGTTTTTTTTGCATGAAAATCAAGCCTTACTAAATCCAATGTGATGTAGTTTACATATTCAGAAACACAAGATTTGCAACATAAAATTAATGTAAAATCTAGCATCACCTGCTCCTGAACCTTTATGTGGATATCTTAAACAAGGAGTACAATTTGACAAGTACAACCTTTTCCTACCCAAGGAATTTCAGTTTGTGGTCAGCCAAAATTGCAAAATTATTAAGCTGTCTTGAGTGAAGTATGTAATCTTTGGCTTGAACATGCATCCAATTTAACATAATATTACACATTGAACTATTTCTTGAGAAATCTACTTGTGCTTCACACATGACTTGTTTTGATTAGTGACAAAAAAATTAAGCTTTAGAGGATGAAACATGGTCTGGTAGTTACAAACAGCCAAATGTTGCACTAAAATTAAAATTTGTACATTCACTCAAAATGTCAGCCATGTTTAGCACAAAATAACAAGCTCAAAACACATGCATCCTTGTGGCAATCAGCGCCAATTTTATGTACAACACAGGTTATCTTCCGGCAGATAAGAAATTTTAAGAGCTGAAATAACCTCCTAAACACAGATTAATGGGTAGAGAAGGCAACAGAAGTGTAAAAAATGGAATAGAAACTTGTAAATACCATGTGGAGGTCTGTTTCTTCGAACCAACGGCCCCCATACTTATGTATTCTATTAGCATTAGGCCAGGTGGTAACTTTGCTGAATTTCCCTCTCATTTTGTGTTCCTGTTGAATTTCCATTCAACATGTTGTCTTCCAACCTTCCTTCTAATATTGTTTAAATTATAGAACTAAGTAGCAGCATATAATAGTCATTCTTCTTCTGATTTTTGGCTGAATATTTTCCTTACAGTAGGATTATACTTCAAGCAGACACAGTGCTCTTCCATATATGGAAGTAGGCCTATTGTTATTGAAAATGGCAGCTGTGTTTGAGAACGACGGTAGTAGACCTGCATAATAAAGCCGAATTATTATTAATATTATGTCAAAAATGTTTAATGGCTTTTCCTTCTTTACAGGCAAATTTTACAAGCTAACTCTGTCTGTTTTCTTCATCTTCCCAGCAGTTTAGAATTTCATGAGTTTGGAAAAAAATATGTATACAAATATGTGAATGGGAAGTTTATTGAGACAATAATTACCAGAGTTATTACAGAAATAATGCAGGTAGCTCTTTCTCTTGAATAAATTACACATAAGACAGTCATGAAGACACAAGGAAAATGTACAATGCCTTTCAAATGAAAACAGACATGATGCTTTGAACTGAGTGCTACATGTACATGAAGCTTTCACTAAACCATCAATTTTCCAACATCTAGGGGCCGCACAGAACAATCAAACAACCTTGAAATGAATATAGAAGGTACAAACACCAGCATATGCATTATTTATGAATTTTGTACCATAGAAACTGAACAAGTTTTGACTGGAATGCTCAAACCTAATTTTATTCCTTTTCACTGGCTTTGAAAACCACATTGACAATTACCTGGATCATTAACTCTTTTGTCAGCAGAAAATTCAAGAACAACGAGTGTTGACAACCAGAAGTATGTTCAAGGTTAAAAAAACGTAGCTTAGCTGGTATGCAAATCTGATGTCCACAAAAGCTTAGTTGTTTACATTCAGGCAAGTGTAAATTGCTTCAGAGCATTAGAGATTCTTAAGCAAGCTTCAAGTTATCAATGGATGACCAATTAATGATTATTAATTCTCAATGAAATAAAAATACAAGACCCTTGCTCAGGTTTTAAGACATCCATGAGGTTTCATGACATTTTAAGTGTTACTTCTGTCCTCTACTATCCAGTTAATCACTTTTTACACACAGAATAATACAGGAGAAACTGACAACATTCTCTGTCCACCAGTAATATGGCACTGCAATTAACAACTGCCAAATGCTAAGATACATGAACACAAGTGAAAAACACAAAGGCTATTGTTTTAAAAGTACTTTGAATCCCCACAGGACAAGTGCATGTGTGTGTATTACAATAACAAAACATGGAAAACATGTTATGTGCATAAAAATAAACAGATTAAATGTAGGGGCAATATAACATAACTGCTCACTCCTAAAGCTCATATTTTGAAAAATAAAAAACAAAACAAAACAAAAACAAAACAAAAAGGTCTAAAAAAAGAAAACGAAAAACAAAAGAAAAGAAAACACAATCTGACCTAGCTCAACAACGTTTTTTTAAATGATAAAAGAAAACACTATTACTGTTGATACAAGACTGACAAAATACAGTGTAGCAAAATAAAGGCAACCACATGTTTGGTAAATAAACTTTTCAGTAAGATTAAAATAATGCTTTTTGTGTGTTAGAATGGTTACAGCATTGATTATTATTCGCAGGCTTTATGATATTGTGCTTGACAAAGTACACGCTGTAGGAAGAGACTTTGCCATAATATACACTACATTGCTGAAAAGTGTACTCACAACTTTCATCAACTTTGAATAATAAATGTCATTTTTAAGTTAACTTTTTAATCCAGAAGAAAATAAAACCAATGAAAAAACATCTCATTTTACTTTTTATAATATAAAAAGCACAAGACTTTCCCATATCAACTGTTAAGAAAAAACTGAGGAAACACCTTCTTACTTAACTTGTTCCTTTCCCTCAATCCCCTTTTGTCAGCTTCGTGTTTCGTCTTTATTATTATTTATTCATTTTTATCTTTTTTTTTTGATACCTTATTCCTTCGTATTATTGTTACTCTGCCTTCGCCATTCAGTTAAATTAATATTTAAAGTTTATCTTTTGTACGTAAATTAATAGGGAAAGCCCACATTGTATAAGCCTCATGGTTTCTTTGGACTTTCTTGCCATTATTCTAACAGATTCCTGTAATTTATTAACTATGTCCTAATAAGGTGCCGAAATAAATAAATGAATAAATAACAATGTTATTTAAAGTTCCATCTACTTGGTGCTGTAGTATTAATTTCATTAAGAACATGACAAACTACTCCACATTAGTCAAAAAATATAACAATAACAATTTACTGAGAGCACAGTGAGATAAGACATAAGTGAAGAAGTCATAAATGTAGAGAATTTTTGACTGTTGTTGTTGTTGTTGTTTTCTGTCTAGGTGCAATTTCAGTAAATAAAATTGAACATACCACTTTGTCAGAATTAATTAGAACTTAATGGCACAATCAGGGATTTGTCTGTACCCCTCTGCAAAACACTGACCTGGCTTTTTACACATAAAAATCAAGGCTGTGATGATCGACTAACCTCAGGGGGTACTTTGTATTGCACATGACAGGGGTGATCGAAGGATTTTTTTGGGGTCGCTTGATTTAAGTACGGATTTTTTTGGGTACTCAAAACTAATGTTTCCATTTTTTTTGTTACATCATAATGTTTTCTGGATGTTTCTATGGCTAGGAAATTCGGCATGGGATTTTTTTTTGGGGGGGGGGGAGGGGGGGGGTGGTTAAATTTTGGTCCAAGGATTTTTTGGGGTTTTGATTTTTGCCCTCATTTGATCATCCCTATCACCTGAAATCTGGAGTACCCCCCTAGACGACTAACTGTGCCCAGTGACCCCTGGCAACTACAGTAAATATGGAACTTTTGCTCTTGGGTGACAAGGAAATCTTATTTTTTCCATACAAACCATATGCTGGGCACCCTAGATTTCACAGGTTCAGAGCAATGGGCTCCCTTCGATTTATCTTAGAGTACAGCATTAAAAATACCGCATTGTCATGTGAAATTTCTGCGCTCTTTCCCACACGTCATTTCACGAGGAAACTATCGCTGGTGTCATGAAAATGTTAGCTGTGTTCTCAGGCTATTAAGTAAAGGAAGGAATAATGAAATGAGAAACAAGACAAAATCCATTTAATGGGTCTTGTTGACTTAAAAATGTGAATATTAGATTTGGAGAAATAAGGGTCCACACATTAACAGAGACTTGGCACAATCACTGGGAACAGTGGTCCTATATGTAGCCAATGGCTGTAATCTGTAGTAGGGATACAACCCACAACATCATTCAATGCACTTCCAAAAAATGTTCAAAGTCCAGAGTATATTAAATTGGTTTTCCCCATGTATTGTTTTGTTGTTATACAATTACAATGATACAATTACAAAGAGTGACCAATATCAATTTTCTCCTATCAACATCAGCACATCAACAAGAATAAAGGTTACGAGAATTACTCAATTGATAAGCAAAGGGAGAGTGCTTTGATTTTAAACCAAATTCTCTCAACTATTCTTAGAAGAAATGTATGGAGAAAAGTGTGGAGAATTTGTATGTGGATCTTTTGGGGCTTAAAGTGTTGAATGAGGATATGATCATTGTAGTTGTAATCAACAATTTAAGCAACTGCAAATTAACCCGACAAAAATTTTAGGGCTTCAAAAGGTTTCGAAACTATTGTAGGCCTATGTGTTAGCGCTGCAGTGCTCTACCAGCTGAGTTATGAACACTTATACAGTGGGAGCTGTCAAATTTGTTGGGTTCATTTTAACCCATGAAATGTGATCTTTGCACAAGTGTTGCAAGGGAGGCAAATCGCCTGCAAATTTGTGTTGAAAAAGCCCACTAATTCAATTAGACTCCTATATGAAATATTTCATACACATTTTCACATTTGAAAGTCAATATTCTTGGCATGAAATATGCAAATTTTGGTACATTTTGTAAACTATGATCAAGTGTGAATAGGTTCTTTTTCTCTATCAGGTTTTTGGATAAGAAACAGGAATTTGTTCCATTCTGGTGTGCTTGAACCTTTCATTTATCAAATGTTGGAATAAAAACATTTCCTGGCTTGTTTTCAAAAGTGAAAGTTGGTTTCTTTTCATTGGTTGAAAGTCAAGGCGGCATTGCAACTTTGTGGTAATTTTTTGAAGTTCCTTTCAGTCAAGTGTCCGGTACCATGATAATCATTTTAATTTATTACAAAAAAAGCCAATCGGATAATCCAAGTGTATGTACAATATTTGTATTTAAAGGTACGTGCAGCTGATCATTCCTTAAACTGAAAAACACACTAAACAATGTTACAGAGAAATCTTGCAATACTTATATTGCTACAAGGAAAAAAATTATTATAAAAAACCAATTATGTTTATTTGCCTGCTATTAGTAAGCAATCAGGTAAGATTTCATACATGTGGAATAATGCAAATAAAATCGTTCCACATAATTAAATGAACCAAGAAAAGTTATTAACAATATTTTATAGATACCTTTGTTTACCTATTCACTGAAATTATGAAGGACAAAGGTTACATTAACTGTCTAACAAAAATACACCACAAATTTTCCAGATACAATATTTTCAACAGCTACTACACATTAATTTTAAAGCAGTTTATACCGCATAATAAATTTGTAGAAACATTCTTAATAAATTTGCAGTGCGAACAATAGTAAATGCGACGCCATGTTGAAAAAGTCTTCATTACGAGATCTTTGTCCTCACATTTTGACTTTTAAAATAATGACAACAAAATAAAGTTTAAAAACCAAATTTATTCTAATGATAAGCTTGTATTGAACTATTCGAAAACACCTTTTGGGTAGCGAGGTATATATGATTCAATGCAAAATTAACACATTCATCATTGTGCATTTAACACGTTCAAAAATAATCAATTTGTAGTGTGCCACCCCATTTATTTTCGAAAATTAGCAGAAAGCAAAGTTATTGACCCAAAACTCTTCATCCTAATATAATAAAACCTAGCAATCCACATTCAATTCAACCGTAAACTTCTTGACTTCGAGAAAGTGGAAATCCATTCAGAAGTACACAACGATCGAACTTTGAAAGGTTATCGCTAAAAGGGCAATTTAACTTCAAAGAATAAAACATCTATTGTTGACCAATTTGCAGGCTTCAGCTATCGGCATAAATTAAAATAAAGGACTGAACAAAGTCACACAACCACACTTCATCGACATAATTACAGTTACCTGCGCTGTGTATAATTTGAATGAGAAATAAAATTATTTTAAGCTCACACATGGGTCACTAGCGGGAGCCAGAAAACTAAGTATTATGAAACCAATTGCATTCAATCCAGAAAGGAGTAACGTGAGAAGCAATCAACGAATTGAATAACCTTGACAGAGACACACAACACCTGCTTCCTTCAAGACACAAGCTTTTTCGACAACAATGTTTCTACGATCCAAACTTTCCTAAAGAAAGCGCAGATACAGTACATGGTTAAAATTTTAGTTCTTATGTAGCATGTTTAGCGTAAACAACATGAAAGAAAATATGACAGTCGCGACATTTCTCTTAAGAAATCTTTCCAATAACATATTTGAGTGCTGGTTACGCTCAACAGACTATAAAATAGCCGTCTGATATCCATTTTCCGGCCGCAGCATGATTTTTTCCAGCTAGCTGAGCACATGAAAGCGTTTTTTTCGTGCCAGGAACAAAACCGCGCGCAATTTTGATTGGAGAGTGGGCTCTGTCGATTTTTAAAATTTCTTCGCTACTCGAAAATTCAGGAATTGGTCAGTTAACTTGGCTAGTTCAGCGGTATTGTTCACGTAAAAATTGGAAAACTATCGTTGACAGTGAGTAAACAAATCCACAATGTGTTCATATCGATCCAAGGCAATTATCCGCCTTACCAAAGCTTTAGTGCAGCTGATTCTTAACGCTAAAGATCAGCAAAAAAAAAAAAAGAGAACTAGCGTCCTCCTTTCCCTTTAAACACTATGATAAAGGTTTATCAAAAGTTACCGATCTAGATGTCTAAACAAAATGATAAGGCATTTGGTCGTTTAACAGAGAACACAAAATCTTAGCTTTCGTACCTTCCTTTGCCCTCGCTCTCTGACACTTCTTCTCCATCATCTGTGGTGAGCGAGATTTTTAACGAAGAACGCTGCGCTTTCCAAGTTTCTGACATAGCACTCACGTTCCTTAAAAGTGTCCAGTTTACCTATAATATGAAAGAAAAGAATGTTTACAAATCTTGATGTAAAATACTGTAGACAACGGGGAGAAGTTTGGAAAGACTGCACTTCACAGCTGCTTGAATACAAGCGTTTACGTACGAGGAGATCAACCCCTCGCTGATGTTATGTCCTCGATGAAAGTTAATGCCTCAGGGTTATTGATCGCTAACCTCTTGTCTGTATAACCAAACAATGAAAAACCTACCGGAGTGTAACTTTGGATCGGATAAAACTTTGTTCCGGCAGCAAACGACACCGAACCACGCTTCTTAGTACCGGGAGAAGTGGGAGATCGCATGCTTGATCGAACCTTTTTGGATCCGATCCATTGCTGTCGTTCAAATATTTTCAAACACACGCCGATCGCCCCTAGGAGCAAAATATGTACCGCATCGTACAGATCGAAATGGGTAAATAGCTGCTCGAATGAAAACTTAGCTAAAGATAGCCAAAAGAGAAACAGTTTGGCAATCATTATAGACCAAATTTCCGGAACACTTCTGCAAAGTTCGTGCCCGCCAACCTCTTGGACTCAATTATGAACATCTGAGTGACATCATATTGCGTACCGCGAAGTGTGATTACGAATTATCATAATAATAGGGGGGTAAATTGATGTAAAAGTTTCTTCTGCCAACGTGTTTACTAATTTCATTTTCTTCACCCATTTACAAAGCAGAGACGAGGAAGACAAGAATTAAAAGATCAACAATTCGCTTGCAAATTGTTTGATCGGCGAGCGACTGAAAAAAGGGAGGGAAAGGGCGAAAGGTAAAAAAAACAGACGTTTTATCCGGAGGGGTCGAGCTTGAGTTCGAATTTCAACCATTATGCAAATTTATTATAAAAGTTTTTAGGATTACTTTTCTTTCATCTCTTTGAGGATGTATGGCAGTGTGTGATCAGAAGGTAAATATATTGCAATGTTTGTATTTAGGAGTATCTGATTGAAAACACAACTTCCCAACCTCTACAAACATTAAAACGGAGTAACTATGGCACAAATTGAAATGTTATCCCGTTAAAGTTCATGGGACAGAATAAACAATGTTCTTATCCATTTTAATTTCTGCCATTCAACCACGATTAACGTATCAAAGTCATTAAGTGACAAAAACAAATGAGCAAGAAATGTAAATTAAACATTCGTGCAAAATATCCATCTGATAACCAGTCATCCCGTATTAAAACAAGAAGCCATTAGCAATAGTTAATTAAAAAATCAAACTTAAAAATAAAAAAAGAATAAGAAAGAGTCTGCGGTCAATCACGATTTAAAAAATAAAGAATAAATTCTGCCGGAAAGCTACTAAAAAAAAGTACAATATAAAACACTTAAACAAATTTTGTTTATTCGTAGTGAACTAAGCTGTACTACTTCGGTTTTTCTGTTTTGGTATGCATTTTTCAATTTTTTTCTTTTTGCTTACACTTTCTCACCGTCAACTCTTTGTTTGCGTTCGTTTTTTTGTAATTGCTTGAAGGTTTAGAATTTCAAACAGCTCGCTATCAATTTTTGTTATAGTCAGTGTATAGACGACATCTTTTCGGTTATACTTCGTGTGTGTTTTTTTGCTTAATTTTTTCTTTGATTTTAGTTTTACATTATTTGATTTCTTTAAGGTTTCGGCTCCAAACGGTATTTGCTTTCATTTTTAAGATTTTTTTCTTACATTTTTTTTCCTTTTTGATTTTTCCACAGGCAACTTAAGGCATGACTACCTAATTAATTAAAAATATGCATATTTCGTAAAATGCTATTTTGAACGCGGTTTAATAAATAAATAAAAAAAAAAGTAAAAAGTGATTTCAAATTACACGTGACGTTGCCTAGTTAATTTTAGGGCTTTTTATCACCAAAATGTTACATAAACAGTGTAAATCGTAAATTCGCCTTTTATGATTGAAAATGTTATTTAGTCTTTTAGCTATTTAACTAATTAACATGTCAAGTGACCCTGTCCCCTTTATTTACCGATTCCTCATGGATTCCTATATCACGTAAACACATATACAAGGCGAATTTTTCAGAACCTCTTAAAAAGCCTCTGAAATATACTTAGAACTTGTTGCTCTTTCATTATCCTTTCCCCATTTTAGAGTAAATATGTTGAACGTTAATTATAAGTCACGTGATCTGTCGTGCAGGTACCTATTGTCGCTATCTCTGCTGCGCATGACTATAAGATGAACTGAAGTCAGGAGCCATTATGCAGAGCCAGCATCTTTCACTGCCGCTTCTACTTCACGATGTTTTTTTTTTAATTCTTTACGAACAAACAATTACAATGCATACCGCGCGGGAGCCTGGTACTAGCTGATTTCCCCGGACTTTTTAAATTCAGGTTTCAAAATGGCTTCCAAAACAGACGGTAAAGCAAAGGTCATTGTGTGCAGTTAAAACGATATTAAGGGCCAGATTACCCCAGAAAGTTAATATTCTACATCAAAGAACAGTTTTTTTACTGCTATGAAGATCTTCGATTAAAAACCTTGAGAAAAGAAAGATCTATTAAAAAAATCGGAGACTTTCGCTACTTGGAAGTATTGGAAGGATTCCCGAATTGTTCGACAAAAAATTTGAACAAAGAACCGTCGCTTTTAGCTTTTTTTAAGGCGCTGGATCCGACCGAATATTGGGGAATGATAGGGGAGTGGGTGTACCTGCTTTTACAAACCGTAAAATAAAGACTACCGACTTGAAAGCGAAACACGCCAGAGTGACCCTGAGTGAAAGGACAACATCGTATTAGCTCGGCAAGGTTTACATTAGGTTTTCTCTCCGTCGCTGCGTACGGTCTCAGTAAAAGATTCCTGAAGATCTGACCTGAGACAATTCTCACTCAACATAGATAAAAGCAAGTATACTTTAGTCTTACAAGAGAGGCATTTCTCGTCCGGTAACATTGCAGTTCCCGTGACCAGATCTCATGCATTGAGCAATGTTAAAAAACACAAGTAATTTTTCTTGGGAGGATAAATTGTATGTATATAGTTTCTTTTTAGGCCCCTGCGTGTGTGTGATTCTGTACCTTCTAGTTGTAGTGTCTAAATTACTAGAATTGCAATGTACTGACATGCATAAATTAATTGATAAAATGTCAAATGGCAATGGCTTACAAGGGCTCACTTGTTGAGCTGCCTCTTTTTGGAACTTATTGGGTCTGACTCTACGAGCATCAGGTGGAGCATGTTTACAATTTGGGCAAGCACCTTGTAATCCAATCAAGAATGTCCCGTACCTCTACCTTTGGGCTAGCATGCACTGAGTATAGACTAGTCCCTTACTCTCCTGCATGTGATTTAAGAACATGTACACTAGGTTTAACATACATAAAGCCACAAGTCCATTACATTCGGTACCTTTCACGGAAATTTCTCTTTTCCGCGACGGGAATAATCCAGGTAGGCCCTACTGTACTGCCCTTTTAAGTTTTGCTGCAGCTTACTTAGGTTACGATCGGTACATACACAATGTACAATCATATCTGTGTTCTTGCCTGCAATGATCCTCTACTTTACAGAAGCCGGTAGAATTAAACAGAGGATCCTTTGCTGTATAAAATTTATAATTATCTTTGGTTCGAACGACCCGTTCATCGAAAAATCGCTTGCACTTGCGGCTGAGTGTCGGCTCCTTAAGTTTAGCTTCAGGGCATGACAGAAATACTGCGTCCTTTCCTATCTAAGTATAGGCAGATTCTCCGAGGGAATATTGATCAATATCTCTTCGAAGAAGAATGCTTTCGTTCGAGTTTTAACTCTGACTATCCTCTGACTATCCGCCATTTTGAAAATGGACTTTTTAAAAAGTCCGGGAAAAATCCGGTAGTGCCAGGCCCCCGCGGGATATGAAATTAAGCATATTGTTATACATTCAACTCACTATCTCTTTTCTGATTGGCCGAAAGCGTTCAACGAATTTTCGAAATCAGCGTCTGGGAAGTCATCTAGCTGCAGATTAAACAATAATCATGTCAAGGACACTCAAGGTCACGGATAATCATGTCATGTATGACCGCGCTGCATGATTTCTAAGGGTAATCATGTCAAGTTCGCGCGCTATGTGTTGCTTGCCGTCAGTGAAGAAGGAAAAACATGACTTCCCGGTTTGCTTCGTTGACCAAGCAAGATCGAAAAAATATAGTTGAAGACAGGACTCACAAAACACAAAAAGGTCGACGAAGGTGGCAAAGGAGCCGTTTGCTGATTACGTGAAAGAGAAAAAACTGAGAGAACCTGAGGTTTTTTTAAACACGTTCAGAAATAAATTATCAGTTCCACTTACTGTCGTGACCATTTTTTTTTTCGGTCAATGTATAATAAAACAATTATTAGATTCGGTTTTGTGATATCCAGAATAATCAAGGTCTCGGTAAGGGTTATCGGCCTCAGCCTTCGGTTTCGGCTGATAACTCCTTCCTAGACCTTGATTATTCTGGATATCACAAAAACCTCGCGGGAGTAATTGTTTGTTATCGGTTACTAAAATTTATCTTACATTAAAATAGACATAGGTTATTTTACCGCAAGGAGCAAAGGAGTCGTAACTCGTCAAAACACTCTCTCTAATTTCAAAAAGAGAAATAAGGAAAAATAAAATAGAAAAACAAAGTCCACAAAACGACTTTAATAACAAACACTGTTTCTATTTCTATTTTTATTGTATAAGAATTTACCTGTATATTATTCTATCTAATATTTATAATTGTAGTCAATTATCAACCACTTACAGTATGTAAATTTTTAATTTAAATTTTGGGAGCCGTTAAAAGATATTTTCTTTCGGTATAGCTCTGGCCCTGAGGAACGCTAATTTTGAATTTTGTTAGCCGAAACATTGGCCTATAATAAATCAGCCCTTTGCCCTAGTGCGAGCCTTCGAATCCATTCAGTTTTGTTTCAAACACAAAAAGGTTACCTGCGTTTTTGCCCTCCATTCCCACCTGCCCGTTTCTCACTTGCACCTTATTTAGTCGTGTACAGATTAAATTATTCTTTCTGAGGGGCATTGTTTGAAAGTAGCCCATTTCTTCCTAAAGGAGGCTAAGTTATCGAAAGCAATCTGTTTCTCCATTTCCATGGAGTGTATAACTAGATGAGTTTACATTTGCAGCATAGGAAAGATACGTCGTAATTTGCAACTATATATATATAGTGTCTAGCGATAAGGACGAAGTGACGTAGGAGTAGATATTAGTTATATTGTCAATCAAGCCGAGGCAAAGAGCTGGTGAGTAGGGAGTGATGTTTGTCAGATCAAGATTTTCGAGGTCCACTGCGACACATTATTCCAAAATATCTGAGATGATCTACAATCCGAAATGTGTAAGTGTCTCTGGGATCAGTACAAAAATAACATGAGTCTGTTTCCTAGCTTTTTGCCTATCTTGAGAAGGAAGTCGTTTGCAGCTATCCCTCTATGCAAAAATTTAAATTGAAATACTCTTAACTTTGTTTCCGTAGTACATAGAAATGGTAGCTGATAGGTGTTTCCTCCCAGTTCACTTGTGCCTTTGAAAAAAAAAGTTTTGTCAAGGAATTATACGAAATGCAGTAGTGTACTTTAAATCAGGTTTGATTACACCTTTAGAGGTGGTTTCATTTTTTCATTCATTAATTCCCATTCATTCATTCATTTTTATTGGTCAATTAATATTAATTACAATATCATTTTCTCACGTCCCACAAATAGCAAAAAACTGCATTAAATGGGTAGCATTTCTACAAAAATACACACACAAAATTATCTTAAATTTACAAGAGTTGTGGCCCCGCACTGTGTTTACCTTTTATAATGGAAAAGGATGCGTAGGAGGAGGAAAAAGTGTATTGAAAATTAATTCAATGACGTGGAAAATAAATAGGCAAAAACAAAATCTGCTAGGGAAGTCCAACACGTTGGACTCGTTATTTTGGATTCGACGTTCGATTGCCGCTCGTTTTCAACAAAGTCCAGCAATTTTGGATGGCATTGCATTCGTTTGGCTGGACAATTAAATTGCGTGCTCTACATTGTGCAAGGTTTGATATTCAGAGTCGCTGAATACTCCTTGCAACCTCAAGAAAAGTCACTCATAGTTCTCTTAGAATTACAGTGTGGAACGTGTTGTTTTCATGCCGAATAAATGAAAATTTTTTTTCATTGGTTCATTAAATTGATTTTAAGCCATATAATAAATCATCTAGCGAAATTAGGTAAATACTTCATTTTATGGCATGACAGTTTATCCTGTTTTCTTGCCATCTCTAGTGAATATATTTTTTAAAAAAAATAAGCGTTGTTTGCCTGTATTCAATAAAGAATATTTTAAAGGGCGGCAAGAAAAATAAAATTACTCATTGTAAGATCTTTAGTTTTAATGATAGTTTACCTTGTTATATTTTCATTGTCTCAATTTCGCAGCTCATATCAGCACAACAATGGGGATATTATGTTTCTTTCTTAAAGGAGAAAAAATAGATATATATTGGGAGTGTTTAATGGATCATGGAAACTAAATCTGAGCCACAAACATCTGGAATGGCTGATTTCATTCTCGACAAACAGACCACAAAAGAGTTAAAGAATGCAAATGTATTTCTGACATACGGGGAAAATATTTAAAGAGAAATGGAAAACGCAAAGTCTGGAAGAAATATGTCACGTCCACTGACAAACCTTTAAAATCATACTGATTAAACGAAAATAATAACAAAAAGTATTTAGAAAATTTAGTTACCAAAGAAGGTGAGGTTTAATAAACTTATAATTCAGAAAAATATATAACCCAATTTTCATATACCTGGATATTTTTTTTTCTTGATGATATTTATAATTACCTGTTCGAATAAGTACCTTGAGAGTATAAAAATCAAAGAATCTCACCTTGTATTGTTTGAATAAAGACCATAGTAGTCATATTATGAGCTATAAGAAGAATATTTCATGATTCGTTCTAACGCTTCCTTAATGTCGGCTTATGGGTGTTAGTAATTCCTTAACGAAAGCTAACTTGAAAACTGTTAGACATAGGGTGGGAGTATTTTCAATTCCATAGACAGGTTGCTTTACTGAAATTTCGAACGATGGCAAACTCAATGATTTTAATTGAACCAATATTAGTTATATAAATACATAACTTTATTTTCCATTACTTATTAAACAGAACAACCTCGTCTTATTCAAATACTGTAAAACTTTGTTCCCTTTTGTGAAAAAGTGAAGCTCAGAAAGAAAATTTTCACCATCTTACCTTACTGATTTCTTTACTCCGGGTCGAACGAATTTAATTTACGTTATTTCCCATATGTGAATCCATGATCAGTTAAAGTTGTAGGGCTTCCGAAGTAGCGAAAGAAACCCGCCAGTGAGCCACTGAGTAAAATTAAACGAATATTTTAGTGACACTCCGATTACAAGTTAAATTGATTTGAGTTTTTAGCAGAACGCTGAAAGGTTCCTTATGACGTCATAAAGGTCTTGCAAATGGTTAAAAATCGTTCCAGGTTCCTTGAATTGGAAACGATAAAAATAAAATAATAACAAAAGAAAAGAAAACAAGGCAAAGCTTTTCAGTATCGCATCAATACTTGTGCTGAGAAGCACCAACGCGATCGTTTAGATTTTAAGAAGTAGTCTTCCTCGCAGAAACAATCGTTTGATTTTTAGAGCGGAGCTCTCGCACACGCGAAGCGCGCGCAGCGGAGCACCATGGGTTAGAAAATTTAGTTATCTACCCATCCGAGAAAGTTTGGTTATGACGTCAGCGTACTCCGTCCGTCCGTACACTCTTTGGGGGTGAGGGAAGGGAATCAGGTGTCCGCCCGTCGGGGGGAGGAGTATGATATATTTTCTTGGCGGGAAATCGTGCAATGCAATTGTGCAACCCGCCCTTTTTTCTTGACGGGAAACCGCGAAAGAAATGGTGTGTCCATTGTCGTCGCTTCAAAAAACTTGTTTACTTTAGGAAATTGTTTTTAAGTATTTCATAGCATAAAGATTTTGTGACCGTGACCGCTGAAAAAATTGTTATGGCAACAAACAATAGCGAATTAAATTCAACGCTTATAAGTGGAAAAAGAAAGAAGAAAAAGGCAGAGAGCGAGAATTATCAGGCGAAGAGCTAGCGAAGAGGATCGCCGAAGAGAAGTGTCTATGCTGCATCTGGAGACTTGTTTACTGATAGCTGAAGCCGACAGATTTTTATGTCGTCTTATTATGCTGTAACCGTCTTTTTTCACTGGATCTACTCAAATAGAGCTGCTATGAAGATTCGTTTGTTACTCTTGGCTGGCCTGTATTGGGTTTTGGTTGAGAAATGTGCCGCTTTACAAAAAGGAACTTCTCTTAGTACTTCGCTTGCTGGATGCCTAAGAGGGTTGAAAAATCTTCAACGATTCTGGCCTTACTTGATGGCTATCACGAGCTGCATCTCGACCGGTAAGCTTGAGTAATTACTGTATTGCATTTGATGTTTTTTTTTCTGGTTTTAAGTTTATGAAGTCGAGCATTGTTTATGCCGTCACTTTACGAAAACTAATTTTGTAAGATTTGAGACAATGATCTGACCTAGTATAGAATTTATAAAGTCTTTAGACATTTTCTGACCGCGACCAGTAAGAAGTCGTTCTGAAGAATATTTAGATTATTTCGAAACAAAGGTTGTAAAAAGAAGCTTTGAGCGTTGTTCTTGCCTCGAGTTCATCTTGAAAAACAGCAACAGAAACACGGCGAAAATCTGCAAGGTTTTAATCATGACTCAGGATTTTGAGAGACACTTCAGTTTCAACATATACTTATATATCTTCGTGAATAAACATTGTTGTCCTTTTAAATGTTTCATTGAATGATATTATTTTCTTGTCTTCAATATTAAACACAGAAAGCTAAAAACACGAAAAATAATTAACTAACTGAAGGAGGCGTCCAGAAGAAGTCGTCTAAGTTGACGCTTAAAATTTTTGACGGATTCGCCTAGCTTGAGCTCTGGTTGCAACTTATTCCAAAGGGACGTCGCTCTATATTCGAAGGATCTTTGGCTACTAGCAGTGCGGAAGAGTGGTATTCTCAACATTTCCGAGTTCCTGGTTGTCCTTGTCGAAACGGCATATGGACACATGGAGTTTAGAAGTAAAATGCACACGAAAATGATTCTGAGTCCTCTTCATATTAGTGTTCCTTCAAACACTCGAGGGCTCGCTCTGGAAGTTGGACTCAGCTTGGCAAAATTCAGAAGTGGCTAAGCAGACGGGATATTTTGGAAATTCTATTAAAAATAGATGTTTTCGAAAGTTTTTGCTCAAAGCCGATTATTTAATACCCTGCATAATTACATAACAGTACAATGACCTTACTAAACAGTCCCGTCTTATGCTGCATTCTCTCTATACTTGTAACGTTTTATGTTGTTGTTATTTTTATAATCTTAATTTGTTGTGGAAAAGGGAAGCGCTTGCTTCAATCGTCCTGAATATTGAATGAGTGTAATTTGTCTTGTAAGATTGTTCTATAAAAACTGCAGAATTATAAGTAATTTTCTCCTAGGTCTGAACGACAAACAAACAACGCCTGATAGTTTTGTTTACCTCGGAGGTGATGTAAAAAGGTTGGTTTACGCGCTACCAGCACCAGATTTGTAAAGTAAACTTGTAGCAAACACACACAAAAAACCCCGCCTGATTCAGTTTTCATTTTGGCCTTTCCTTTAGACAGAGAGAAAAAAAAGATAAGTTACTAGTACTGCGAGGACTATCGGGTCTTAACTGTCTTTGAGTAGTGTAAAACCTGATTCCCTTCTCTTACCCCCAAAGCGTGTACGGACGGACGGACGGAGTACGCTGATGTCATAACCAAATTTTCTCGGATGGGTAGAAAACTAAATTTTCTTACCCATAGTGCTCAGCTGTGCGCACCTCGCGTGCGAGAGAGCTCCGCTAATATATGAGCACTTCAAGTGGCATATTATGCTACTTTTGCGAGCAAAATCTATCAAATCCTCATACACCCACCACTCCCCTAAGCCAAAGCAGGCTCCTGGCCAAAGTTAAGACTAGAAGACTAGGTCTCCCTCATATGGGCAAAATTATGAGTTAGGTGAGGGGTAGCGGGGACTGTTTGTCGTAACTAATAATTTTGCTAACATAAATTTGTTCAATTTCTTTTAGTTTTGTATTGGCGATGGCGGCGATCATATCTTTGATTATATGCTTTTAAAACAGGGCTGACATTTCGTCGGACCTCACAGCAGATGTATCACTTGGAGGTAACGCCGCAAAGCTAGTTGAATCTTCCAGACGCTTAGGTCTTCACTTGGATAATGAACTCAAATCACGGGACACTCATGTAAATAGGCTAATCAAGCTCACACTAAAATTTGAGCCTGCTAAGATCTTTGCATTTCCTTCCTGTAGTTAAACTTAGAAAAGATTTCTACTTAAAAGTCATCTTACCATCTGTTACATATGGCATAGCTGGATGGGGATCCTGTGGTACGCTCTTTACAGAACTTGAGAAAATTCATGTCCGTGCCGCAAAAATCATACGTAAATGAGTCAGAGTAGTTAACTCCCTCTGCAGGGAAGAAATCCTTCACTAAAAAAAGACTACAGTTACAAGGATACTAACCCTAACGTACACTTCTTTTCATGGTACTGCCCCAACAAGTATACAAGAACTTTTTCAAATATGTAACTGAAAAGTACGATCTCAGAAGAAAACATTGTTTTACCCTCTCCAAGCCTACCTCGAACTTCTAATAAAATCAGTTAGGTATAGTGCAGCTAAACTATGGAGTGGCCTGCCCAATAAGATCAGGTCAAAGCAAAGCTTAGCCGCTTTCAAGGAGGGGCTTAACGTTACTGCTATCTATTCAGCTTGAATTATGTCATACACATCCACATCAGCAATTATTGGATTAAATAAAAGATGTTGTTGTTGTTGTTGATATCTTGATTCCAGGAATCACATCTGGGATTTAGCCGAAATTTAATTAGACAATTCAGTAAATTTATGCGATAAAATGTACGCAAAAAACAACTGCACTTCAGCAATTCAAACATATTCTACTTACCACGCGCTATGAAAAACAACAAGTAGAAAACGCGAAAAAAAAAATGTTAGCTTAAAATTCTGTCACGTGATATCTTTTGTCGTTCGCGCTTGCCATGCACTTGATGTCTTCAAAGGTCTGTTTGATTCCGGAGGGTTTGCAAGTGCGCAGAGCGATTCCCCTAATCTTAATCCTTAACGATCAAACTGATTTTCGTCCAAATTCGTATTAGAAGAACATTTTTTACTTAAATTTCTTAATGTTCAGCAAAAAAAAACAAAACAAAACAAAAAAACAGATGGAAGAAAAAAAAAAAAGATCGGAAATGAAAACGAGAAAAGAGGCGACGGAATATTCTGAGGAACAGAGAGAAATAGCCCGTGAAAAGAGCCGTTTCTCTTCGCTCACCCAAGAGGGACGTCTGCGCCCAGCGACAGAAATTCCATACTGATGATGTAAATCATAATATAATCCGGTAGTTACGCATGGGGTTTCAAATGTAAAGTTGTTTGATTTTATGTGTCTCCTGTTAAATTTTGATCAAGTTTTGTGTCCTTCGGGCGAACGAGCTCCAGCAATGCTAAAATGCGTCTGCAAAAGAAGTCAGAATACATTTGAAATTGACGAAAATTGACTGCTTTGTAGTAGATTCATCACGTTTACATTTCATCGTTGTGACAGTTTGTACTTCTGTCTGTTGTTCGTAAACAATAGCTTAACAATATAACTCCTGAAAGAGCTCCTGAACAGATTCCGGACAGATTTTACGTCATCAAAATGGAATTTCTGTCCCTGAGGTGAAACGTCCCTATCTGCGAGGAGGGGGAAGAGAGGGCTGTTTTCGCAGACTAAGAAAGAGATTGAGAAAACAGCACGAGAAAACAGACAACTTGACATGCGTACTTGAGAAATTGGTAGGATTTTTTTAAAAAAGATTTTCTGTTATAAGTAAAATCCATTTGTAATGTCGTGACTTGACTTTGTATTGTCCAGATTTGTTCTTGTCTGTCTTGCTGTTATTTCGCATCGTTTTTACACGTAAAATACAACAGTTTGGGTAGTGGATCAGGCGATCCCACAATACATGTACATTGCGTATTCATGAAAAACGGAAAAGAATCGACCCTGACTAATTATCATTCCTTTTAAGATTTATCTGCAAAGTTTTCCCATTCAAAAGCTTCTCATTTTTTTGGTTTTCTCTTTCTATATATAACAACTCAACTTGGAAATCATGGACCAAACCATGCCAACGATAATGCACGTAAGCTGAAGAAAACTTTTAGGTGCACGTGTGGCTACGGAGCGGTATCAACAAGAATTTTGCAGGAAATTTACCCCTAGCGAACAGATGTAGTTTTTTCTTCAATGACAAACCTTAGAGGTATTCAGAATAGCTGAAAATAAGTATATGCCGACAATAATTGTTTGTTCCTTTCTCGTGCTCATGATCGAAATAAGGGAAAAACTCAAAACGCCAGCAAAGGACTAAGCGTGGACTAAGCGTGGACCAAGCGTGCGACGGAAAACTTACACAAACACTGCGCATGCACAATTCGCAATTCTTCCAACCGATGCTTTTAAACTCCAAATTTCTGAACAAAGAGACGCCTCGTCTTGTGCTGGTAAACATTCTAGTACCAACTCAGAGAAAAACGTTTTAAAAGCTTTTTTTGATATCACGTTCTATTGTAAACAAGGCTGTAAACTGCCAATTATTTATACATGGAAAGCAAAAACGTTATTTTGTTAAAGTTTTTATAAAACCATATGTGTGCGTACTTGTTAAAGTGGTCACTCTATGGCCCTGCAGGGGCTTTGGGATCTTAGCCAAATCCAGGGCCATTATGTTTCTGTTACTAATTTAAGACAGCTTTACTTCTCTCTCATCTAAATCCTTTCTTAATATATGGTGAAATCTGTCTGGAATAACAAGAAACCAAAGATAAAAAGGGATACTCTTATAGGTCCAAAAGAAAGAGGAGGGCTGGATTTACCAGAATTTGAGACTATATCCAAGTCGTTACAAAGTGCTTGGGTTCAAAGAATGAAGAATGGTGTAGAGGATCAGTGGATGTTAATTCCTTTATTTTATTTGAAAAATGTTGGAGGGCCATTTATTTTTGATTGTGATTATGATGTAAAATTTCTAGGCCTAAACAACTTACCAATCTTTTACGCTGATGTTCTTAACACCTGGGCGGAAGTCCGAGAGCAAACTTCGGACAATGAAATCTGTGTTGAGAATGTAATCTTATGGAATAATAAGCATATTTTAATAGACGGTAAATCAGTATATTGGAAAAAATGGCATGAAGCTGGTATACTTAGAATTAAAGACCTACTAGATGAAAAAAACAGATTCCTCACACTTAATAAGTTTCTTTTAAAAACTGGCCTCAAGGCGCCTTTTACTAAGTTATTTGGTTTAATATCAGCTATACCTTATAGATGGAAGTGCGCTTTGAGACCGGGATTTATCATGAACAATCAAGATATGGAACAAAATACAACTAAGGAAATTAACGTGGTTACTAGCAAGAAGGTTCGCAATATACTTATTCAAAGGAAATTTGTAGAACCGTTGGCTAGCCTTCGACTATGCAGGCAAGGATTGGACAGTTCCAAACTTAGTTCTATTTATATGCTTCCATTTAAAATAACTAAAGAAACAAAATTAAGCATATTTCAATATAAGATTGTTCATAATATTCTTCCACATGGGGTTCTGTTACACAGAATGAAAATCGTAAACTCTCCTCTCTGCATACATTGTGATTCCCTAGAAACGCTCTCCCATATGCTAGTTAACTGTATAGTAATTCAAAAGTTTTGGTTTGAAGTAATTAGCTGGTGGAAAACTCACAGTGGTGAATGTTTGCTATTTGATGACTTAAGTATAATGTATGGCTATAATCCCGAAGATCCTAAAAGGCAAATCCTTAACTATTATATCCTTCTTGGCAAGAGACATATCTTCCTGCAAAGGAGCGAAATTAAACCCCCAAGCTTTGATCACTTTCTTGAATTCGTTAAAGACAAGTTAATTGTACAAAGATCGATTTTTTATTCCAAAGGACAAAAAGCAAAATTTCTTTCACAATGGAAGCCTCTCCTCTCCTTACTGTAAATGATCATAATCTAATCTACGTATGCGTGAAGCAAGCCTGGTTGCAGTGTATGTTGTATTAATCGTTGGAATCTTAATTCTTAATTGTAATTTTTTGTAACCTTAAATTTTGTAGTGAAAGTGTTGTAAGTGATGTAGTGGCAATAAAGATCTCTGTTAATAAAAAAAAAAAAAAAAAAAAAAAAAAAAAATATATGGTGAAATCACTGGGGTAATACTGACCTATGTAACTACTTTACAACCGTTTATTGTGTTTCCAAAAATTTAGTCAGAACATCACTTTTGCTCAATACACTCATCATACTTCTCCTTTACTTAAATATCCAAATGTTATGAAGTTCATTGATGTTATTTATCATTCAAATTGTATCTTCATGTTTAAATTCCAATCAAAACTACTGCCCTCTGCCTTTAGTAATTTCTTTACCCCGATATCTTCAAGGCACAAGTATAAAACCAGGCTCCCCTCGAGATGTACATTTTGCATTCCTGTTTTTTTTGTTTACGTTGTGTTATACTTATGCCTCCATGAAACAACTCTTTAATATTCTGAATTAATCTATAATGTCTCCTACGGCTAGATTAACCTTTTAGGTATTTTCTAGGTTGCTTGTACCTTACGTATCTGGTATTGTCTTCTTTAATGTCTTTTTTTCTGTGTGTGGTATAAATAAAGTGCTTGTCTTGTCTTGTTAAGTACAGATAAAGTATATTAGAGGTCCAAAAACAGACCCTTGAGGCACACCGACTGAGAGGAGCAAGCTATGATTTACTGAGTCAAAAGCTGCCCATAGATCTTACAATATCAACAGTACGTTTTCTTCTTTGTTTAAAGCTAATATGATATCATTGTAAGCTTTTACCAATGACGTATTAGTTCTGTGGAAAACTTAGGCGGATTGTAAAACCGCAGGAATATCAGAGGCAGTGAATTAGTCATTTAACTTGTTTAAAATGGCCTATTCGATTAATTTTGTCTCAGACCTGTGGTTGGATACATTTCTGTAATTAGCTAAATCCTCGGAGTCGGCTTGAACTTTTTTTAAAAAAATGTACTGGCAAATGGCAGTCTTAACGCCTTCTGACATCTCACCTATTGCGATAGATTGGTTAATATAATTCTTCAATAGGGGCACCAGGGCATCGTAACACTTTCGTATGAGTGATGTAGGTAACGATCGCGAACTCAAGATTTTATTTTGCGTCGTATCATCAAATCCAAAAATTGATTATAACCGAGAGGCTCAAAGAATTCACCCAAGTGGAGCTCGCAACTAGCAAATCGGCTGATGAACTGTTATTATCCCTTGTAGCTTCTATTTCACATCGGATACACTTGATAATAAGTTCAAAATAGAGCCATGTGGGCCACCATAGCCTGCAGCTATGAATGTGTGCTTTTGCTATTCTCAGCACGCGGTTTAAGATTTTATGATCATTGGGAGCTCCGCTTTAAGGCTTACCTAAGTCTTAATATTAAAAATTGTAAAATGTTTTTAAATATTCCCAAGCGATAAATTGCTGGCTCATTTAAATTCATTAATATGTATATTTTGTTTTATCTTATTTGAGAAGAAATTATAAATAAAATAAAACGTTCCGACGTCTTAAAGAGTTTTTGCAGTGTAAATTTACCTGGGGATACTTCCTAATTTTAATATTGTGTGTAACTTTGAAACTTGAATAACTGCATGGCTAAGTGGTTCGTTTGTTATTTTAGCAAGAAAAATATTTTATTTGTGAAGAACATCTTCTTATATTTTAAGAGCCGTAAAGAACTTATTGTGTATTTGATCATAACCTTCACTCAATATTCGGAGATATGATCGACCTTTCTCTTCCTCATGCGAATGCTGTTAGCTGATTTTCATTTTTCCACCTGCCCACGGTTCAAATGAAAAAAGCCGTTCAACACAGCTTAAAAACGAGGACTGCAAACTAAAAGGAGTCACCAGTTTAGAAGGAATTATAGTTTACTGCAGACGACAAAGTGATTCCGCAAACATTTTCCTTTAAGAAAATGACATTTAGTGATTTGCATACACCGCTAGCAAGATAACGAAAGCACAGCATGACAAATTCACTCAAAACCTGTCGAGTTTCGCACATAAAACACTAAATACGAAAAGTTTTCATTTATACATTATTTATAGCGACGCTCCTTCTTCCAGTAACCTTAATTTTTGTTTCTCTTTGGTGAAATAAATCTCATAGGTTACCGTTATCAGGCTATACTGCTATAGCAGCGATCGCCTGGAGGTCTGTGAAGTAAATAAGCAAATTACTAAAACCGACAGATTTTTATTCATTCACGCTACCAAAGCGATCGGCCAAACAGGTCTAATTATTTATTGTTTTAAATAAACACATTTTCGCTAGGAAAGCTTATTACAAATAATCTTTCCAAGGCTTAAAAGCGAATCCCTCGATGAATTAATGTTGGAAAAGACTTTTTAAGAAAATCCCCATTCGCTATTGGCATTATTATTAATATGCATTCATGTGCAAAATTACATCGTCGACGCAGTTCAAACTTAATGTCGAAGTCCAAATTTTACCACTATTTCTTTTTATTGATACAAGAGTGATGCCCATATTCAAATGAAAAATATTGGACTGAAAAAATTTTGAACGAGGATATTTGAATGTATTATTGCAATTTTCTTATTCAAACAAATATTGAATATATTCGTTGAAACATTACCAAAAACTCGTTGCGAAAAATATTATTAGCTTGCGTGGGCGACGCTTAAAATGTAACACATAAACTTCTCATAAACTGCCTTACTATTTCTAAATTTAATGCTAGGAAAGGATAAAAAAAAAAGAACACGGAGTATTCAACTACACCCTGCATGGATTGCATTTTCTTACCTAAAAATGTAAACAAGGAAAGCAGAATTATATTCTTATTTTCTCACCTATGAATATTTACTGTCCTAACGATGAATGTTATGCTCCGTTTATCCAGTTTTCAAGGTGCTCCGTCTGACAACTTTCTTTAAAACCCTAGGACAGAAAAACAATAATCGTTCGCTCGTTTAAATAGCACAAAATGGAGTCGAGCTCGGTCTTAATAATTTCAATTGGGCATTCAGCAAGGGAAATGACTTCCCGCCCAGCTTTATCTAAATGTCCTTACCAAAACAGCGAGCAAGTTGTTAATTGACCACAGCTTTTAGTTTGAGCAAATGGCTACAGAAGAAGCCTAAGGAAAGTAAAGTGACGGTGTAACAACAAACACTTAATATTTGCAAGAATATTCACGACGCCAAGTGAATTGTTCATTAATACCCCACATTGAAGTCAACGGTGACGTTATCGGATTGTAAGAGGAAGTGCTCGCTAAATTTCTAGTACAAAATAACTAGCATTCATTAATATTTATGAAAAACGCTTTCGAATACAGAGGTACTGCAAAGCGACTGAGTTCTAGTCACAGAATATCCGTGTTAGGTCCATTGCAGCTATTTTCGAGGTCATAACTTGTTTCACAGAAAAATAACTGTTTGAAGGAGCAAATATTGCCTAGAAAAAGGATAACCTTGCATTCGTTAACGATATTCCATGTTTTTCTACTAACTTTCCAACTGCTTTCGGAGAGAGTGTTAATTTTCACATTTTATTATACTTTCTTCCAGTCCATAACCGTACGCGATGTGAGGCCGAAGTTTTTGGGAATGCGTAAATGTGAAGAGCTGGAGAACCTTTTCTCCAAGACCCGGTGAAAGTTACCTCGGCTGGATTTCAAGGGCGAAACTTATTACAGGCGACTCCATTGCCCCAGAGAGAGGGTACAGTTTTTTGTTTTTGTCAGAATCTGAATTCAAGTCTCAATCTGAAGATGACAAGATATGACTGAAGATTAACTCGTGAACAATTTGGCTAAGGTTCAGGCCTGGGAATCTCTAAAGAAAAATGTTTCACCTAAATTTAAGGGGTTAAAACTAAATAAATAAATAAATGTTAAATAAAAATTGCATTTGACATGGAATATTTTTGCAATCCAACTCTGGGAACGAGATTGGAATCAATTCTATAGCCTGCGAAATCAGCCGTCTCTCCTTGTTCATCGCCTTTCGCTAGGGACGTTTCGCCAGGAGGGACGCTTGCGCCTTAGCGACAGAAATTCCATACTGATGACGTAAATCAATGTTTACATAATAAACCCGGTAGTCTTGGGGTGCCAAAAGAAAATTTGTTAGTTTATATGTTTCTCCTGGTCGATTATGGTAAAGTTCTGTGTTCTTCAGCGAACGAGCTCCACCAAAACTCCAATGCTTCTGCTAAAGGAGAATTCGATATATTCCACGAACATTGACTGTTGTGTAATAGATTCATCGCGTTTAGGTTTGAACTTTGTGACCGTTTGTCTTTTGTTGGTCGCTATTAAAAAAAAACTAAAACCATATAACTACTAAGTCGACCAATCAGCGCTTCTGACCAGACTTCGGACAGATTGTACGTCATAAGTACGGAATTTCTGTCGCTTAGGCGCAGACGTCCATAGCTGCGAGGAGCTGGGAGAAGGCTGTTTTCGCAGGCTACCATTTCTGTGGCAAAAGGGCAAAAAAACTCTAGCTTACTAATAAACGTGTAAAATAACAATTAGTTGGAACAAAAAAGAACTTTAATTTTTAACAGCTTCATGGCATTTAGCCTGCGAAAACATCCGTTTCTCCTCCCTCTTCGCCGATGGGGACGTTTTGCGCCTCAGCGACAGAAATTCCATACTGATGACGCAATCCAATGTTTACATAATAAATCCAGTAGTCATGGGGTTCCAAATACAAATTTGTCCAATGTTACGTGTCTTCTGGTCGATTTTGGTAAAGTGTTGTGTTTATCTGCCAAGGAGCTCCAGCAAAACTCAAGTGCTTCTTCTAGAGAAGACTACATTCCACAAATATTGACTGTTTTGTTAGAGATTCTTCGCGTTTACATTTGACCTTTGTGGCTTTTTGTCTTTTGTCTGTCATTCTTAAACAATAGCTAAAACAATGTAATTACTCCGTCGACCAATCAGCGCTTCTGACCGGATTCCGGACAGTTACGTCATCAGTGTGGAATTTCTGTCGCCGAGGCGCAGACGTTCCCCCTCGCGAAACGTCCCCATCGGCGAAGAGCGAGGAGAAACGGATGTTTTCGCAGGCTACATGGCATTACACTTTCTTAGGCTTGTTGCAGTAATTTGGAATGATTGCGTAAGGCTGTGTACTCGATAACTTCAAGCAGCTGAAAAAGGACTAGATTAAGCACAAATACAGAGTTCATAACTCAAAAAATCGGACACTCAAGATTTTCTTTCATTCTAGACGAATGATTCGTCTACATAAAAGTCACTCTCTTACGCACCCATTGATGACTGTTCCTTTTTAGGTAGTGCTTCATGTAAATCTCATACGAACTGCACTTGCTATGAATATTGCACACTCAACGTATTTGCACGTGAACGTAGCGTTCTAACGCCCCATAAGGCTACGTCCAGGCGGCACCGGACGAATTTTCGACCGGCTGAAAAGTTTGACCGCGGCCCACTCTGTTCCATTTTTTAGCTCTGTTTACAGGGAGCTTTGAACAGCTAGGCGTCTATTTGGTGCTGTGTTAAGGTCGCACAGTGTCTTGAATTCTTCAAAAAGTCTTGAAATTTGCAAAGCAATTTTCCAAACGTGGAAAAAGTCTGGAAAATAGAGATGAACTCTGGAAAAATGGTAAAAAGTCTGGAGTTTTTTTTCAAATCTACAACAAGAGCTTTTGTGAATTTTTTCCCTTAGTCAAATGCCTTTCAATCTCGCCTGTAGCCAAGACATTTAATCACAGAGTGAGAAGTTTCATAATCCTCATTTGTCGATCGATCGCATTGTACTCTGGTTACTGAGGTTTGCGGTTCATCTTAAAAAAAGGTTAGTTCCCGCTTTTTTCAAGGTCTCTATTGAACACCAATTTGGTAACCTTGGGTCTGAAAAATAAGCTATTGTTTTGGAAAAAGTCTAGAAAAAGTCTTGAATTTTGGATCCGAAAAAAGTGGTTTTATTTTTAAGCGGACAAACTGACCTTGTACCAGAATAATTTAAAGCATGTTGAATTCTCTTTTTTTACATTTTTCAAGGGCTATAGATGTAAGTAGTTATCTGGAATAACACCAAATAATATTTGTCATGAGAGTTCGAGAAAGTAAATGTCAAATTCACAAAATGACATCTTACGCATAAAAATTTCCAGAATTTTACCTGTGTTTTCACAATTCTTGTGAAATTTGACATTTGTTTTCTCGGGATCCCACGAGAAATTGTCTTTGGTGTTATTACAGATATATAATTCTATCTACAGCCCTTAAAAAGTGTAAAAAAGGATACGATATTGTTTAAATTATTCTGGTACAAGGTTTTTGTCCAAATGTCAAGATCACATATGCTGGCGTAGCACGTTTTCAACATGCTCTCTAAAATTTAATAGTTACATTGACATACCTTATTCGTACTTAATTTCGCGATTTTCGCGAGACAGTATTTCGCGAAGCTTTATTTTCGCGATTTCAATGGGGGAAAATGATAAAAGATCATTAAATGTCGCGAAAGCGTTGTCAACGTCATTTAGTTTTAAAAAAAAAAGTCTGAACTACAACAATTCTAAACAAACTGGAACAAGTTAAGATTAGGTACATGTTGTCCTAGAGTCACCAATGTTCCTAAACATCTGGGTCTTCAAAGGGATCTTCCGGTGGAAGTTTCTTTGAGCCACTAACAACATCAGTTACGCCAGCCTTCTTCCATTTTTTGGCAATTGAATGTCCGCCTTCAGAACTAGACAAATGGTTGTACATACTAACGCTCCAAGTTACATGAATTGGTTTGAGAACGGAGAGTCGCAGATCAACATCAACATCATCGAGGATCATCCTTGAATCTAGTTGACTTTGAATTTGCGCCGAGTACCAAGACGTGACTTGGTCTTTCATAAACTGTTTTGCTTCTCTATTAACAGTCAAATCATCTTCAGACGAAGATGAGTAGTTAGATTTTCTGCTAGATATTTTCATATGAAATCTTTGCAAATTACCTTTATTGATCACACTTGACAAGATGCAAAATGGAGCTTTCCAGAGAATAATTTATTATTTATGTCGATACATAAACTGTACATGTCGTTGTTGATCATGTTTATCAAGTTCTTTGTGATTCAAATTCCTTACCATGGTATTTAATTTCGCGATTTTTTTACAATCGCGAAAATCGCGAAATTAAAGACGCGCGAAATTAAGTAGGAATAAGGTATTTAGTAAATTAAACTGAGAATTTAAAAATTTTCAGTTTATGAAATATATGTACTCAATGTTTAGTGTTGATGTTCATGTATCTGTTTTCTTTATTGTTATGCTTCAAGCCTGTTATTGTAAGATTTTTTCCCTGTTCCTTCCCGCCTCGACTAGCTAGGCTATTTTGCGGCAAAAGAATCATTGGTTATGATATATGTATCCACAGTTTTTTTTAAAATAAACTTGAACATCTTCAGGAAAGTTAAAACCCTCAAGTATAAACACAACAAAATGCAAAAACTTTGTTGGGCGCCATGTCGACTACCTCCGTACGTCATGAAAAGGTCTTTTATGTTGTAGTCAAATTTATTTCTTTCTGCTTGAAATACATCATACTAAAAGGAATTTTGAATACTAAAAAGCCTCAAAACAAAAGATCGCAAAAATAATTTCAACCTTCACGACCTCGTATAACCGACCATATTTTTCTTCCAGGACAGTGGACTACCTGTGTAAATTAGAGATTATAATTGTAAAATTCCGAAAATAAGCCCCTCCAAATATAAGCCCCCCAAACCGATAACACAAAAAACCCTCCGTTAAATCGCCCCACAAAATATAAGCCCCCGGGGGCTTGTACTTGGAAAATTTCCCTCAAATACAGAGTAAAACAAAGCAAAAACGGTAAATTTACTTCCAGCTATAAGGCTAGCCCAATCGATTTTGAGACGGAAGTTTCCCTCCGTAGATAAGCCCCTCCGAATGTAAGCCCCTCCAAAAATAAGCCCCTCAAAAGGAGCCTTTGAAAAGAATATAAGCCCCGGGGCTTATTTTCGGAATTTTACGGTATAATAATAAATGCAAAAAACTAACAACAGCAATAAATCGTGATGGAAAGACTTTCAAGGAGCGTATTTATAGTATGAAAGCCTGTGATCGGAATTTTTTCCTCGATCTGCATATGTGTTAGGAGGCGTACGCTGACTTTTTTTTTCATTATATTTTCTTTTGAACCCAATATGAGTGAATTCTTAAGCAAATCGGCGGGTTTTTCCCGTGATTATTCACGCTTTCAGGGAAGATTTTTACGAATGAATCAGATCATCGGCTCTTAGTTCTCGACACAAAAATTGGTCGACTCACATCTGTTGGCAAAAGCAAAAGTTTAAGAGGCTTTCCAAGTTTCGTTTTTCCAAATGTCAAAACAAACTGTTTAATTATTTTAACAACCTCGCCAAAAGTTTCACCTTTTCCACTCTTGAACTGTATAACAACACTCCAAATGGCTCTGTAAGTGACAAGGTAAAAATCTGCATGAAGAAAGTAGCGAATCACAGCAGAGAAAATTATTCGCAGTTTACATTTTTGATAGGATTTGAAGACCTGCTAACATTTCACACATCATGTTTCTGTGTAATCGAGTGTTTATTACAAAGTCGGCCCTCTGGAAAATATTGAAGCAGATATGTTGAATTGAAATGCAAATGCAACGACTTAGTTTCAAATACAACTGCATACCTCGACCAGTCTTCACTTGTCGTACGAGTGACAAATTTTCAGTTTCGTAGATTTTGGTGCAATGGAAGCGAAAGATTGAACGAGATAAAATAGTTTTTCTTTACTCAGAGAAAGATATCGTGTGTCTCTGATAATTTTTGCGCAAGCATAACAGGCTAAAATGTAAATCCAACGACATCCGTTAATAAAAAACACTACCTACCTCGCAACTAGATCATAAGCTCAACCCTGACAATTATTCAAAATTCCAGTGGCTGACCGAGTGATTTTTTTTCGAAAAGATTTTGAAACGAAGAAGAGCAAGCCTTAATTGCACAGGCTGTTAAATCTCATATTTCACTTAGTGGACGATAACACAGATGTTCTCCTATTTGACGTCAGCGAGATGGATTAACCAACACTGAAATTCATATAAAAAAGCGTATTAAATTGTTAAAAGAGTGCCGCCCTGGCAGATGGGCTGAATATTTTGAAAAAAATATTTCACACGGTTAAAGAAAAACTGCATAAAATCTACTGGAGGAATCTCTGCTTTTTTTTCGAGGTACTTGGCCAGTAAGATGCGCACAAAAAAATTTTGCAGCTATTTAAATCGCCCCTTTCTACTTTGTAAATTCAACAAGCATTTTATTGTAGGCTGAAGCAGAACTAAATTGATTAATGATCTCCTCTCAAAAGCTTAATTGCATTTATTTATTTTCAGTTTTGTTTTGGTTACATAAGCATTTAGGACTCAACATAAATCATTTTTGCTTATTAATGGTTCAGCATTCAACTTGCCCAATGAAATACGATTTGCTTTTTTTTAAACGAATAAACCAGTGCATCCAGATTGCCTCTTAGCAGGTAGTATACAATATCGATAACGATCCACCTGTCTAGCTATCCCCTGGGCATAAATATGAATGGAATTAAATGAAAAAAAAAGCTTGTTTTGCGATGAGCTCGAAATATTGTATTTCTGATTTAATCTAAAGGTAATAAAGTTATTGAATTCAAATTTCATGTGAAAAGCTAAGTACGTGTGAACAGAACTTATCATGAATTAAACATAATTTGTTGTCAGAAATGTAAATGAAATAACAGTTTCTTACCGGACGAAAATAAATAAATAAATAAATGCAAAATAATAATAATAATAATAATAATAATAATAATAATAATAATAATAATAATAATAATAATAATTGCTGCCCAAGATCAAGCCATCAAGATCCTAAAAGATGGTACAGACCCAATGTGCAGAATTTGAGGTCAATTTCAGGAAACTATTGACGGGGCAGGGTGCCTTGAGTTAACTCTGAGCCGGCCAAAACTGAATACCTACACAGAGACAACAAAGCCGCCACACACTTACACTGGAACATCTGCAAAGAGATGAATATAGACACAAACGAGAAATGGTAATAGCATGAGCCCCAAACAGTAACAGACAACATCACAATCTTGTGGGATATGCCAATACAGACAGATCGTGAGATATAGGCCAACAGACCAGACATTGTAATCAAGAACAAAAAAGAAAAAAACTGCCTGCTCATTGATATGTCCATCCCGACCGAAAAGAACACTTCAGTTAAAGTAACTGAAAGACTCTCAAAATACAAAGACCTTGAAATCGAAGGTCAAAGAATGTGGGGAGTGAAAGCTACAACAATTCCGGTAATGGTAGGGATCCTGGAACTTATTAAGCTGCGAATTTTAACTTCGAGGACTTCGACTTTGTTTCTTTCACGGCGGAGCGCTTGTCCTAATTTCTGAACTGCGACCAGTCAGCAACCGTTTAACAGAATTTTCAGGTAAACTTACATTTTATTCATTATGCTCAAGGAAAGTACGAAAATGAAAGGAAATTTATGTATTTATAAATGTTTCATAGACGTTTTATATATTTTTGATAGAGTTTTCAAGAAAAATTGGGAAATGCGTGCTTACTTGTGGAAACGGATCCTGACGATCCAGTCAGTGTTACGTGAATCGCTTTTAACGGTTAACTTATGGGTTTTCGAATAAAAATTTTCAAGACACAATTTGTCTGTTTATTGTTTTCTGTTTGTTCATTCATAACATTAGTTGGAAACATGATCGCCGCATCTAAGTCTTTAATGTTAACTTGCGTTTCATCCTTCTTATTCAGTGTCTTATTACTCGCATCACTTCTGCGAAGATGTCAGAGAATTTTATACAATTTATACTTTCCAGTTCAGCAACTGGTGAATTATGTGTTACTAGTTTAAATATTCTAGATAGATAGTAACTAATTTTTTTAAAGGTTATTTGCGCTAATGGTCAGGCAAAAATCGTTTTTGAAGTCACAACTTTGAGAAATCGCTTCTCTTTTTGCGTTCGAGGTACTAGGACGCAACCCCTAATTTGTGTTGGGTGTTCTGTGCATTAGTGGGTACCCTGTGCAATTTATAAGGGAGGTTTTTTCCAGTTTCCATTTGTCGTCGTCGTCGACACACATTTGCCTCGCTTTGAGACGCTTGCTTACGTTTTGCCTCACTTTGACGAACTAACTCACGTGGTGATTCGTGCCTCCTCAAGCGTTTGCTGAGGTCTTTTATTCTGTCTTCGTAAAGCGTTCATCTTTTAAAAGTTTGCTGAATCTTCGTAAAGCGGACATATTTCAAGAGTTTGCTGAAGGTCTACCATCGATCTGTGTTTGCTGAATCTTTCAAAACGTTCATCTTTCAAAAGGTTTCGGCCGCCGTTGTGCCACAAAGTAAATCTACCGAGCTACCGATCATATGGAAACCCGCAATAACCATCCACCCTTCCTCCTCAACTGCTACCTGTACGCCTTAAAACATATCGAACGCACTCTGCTAAGCTCCGATTACTCCTAGTAATACGGTGCATATCATTGGTAGCCGATTTTGTCTTGTTAGGAGGAACTAACTCAGTCTTGCTCATTTGGGGATTAATAGTGTATTCCGTTTTTTGTCAAATATTAGCTCGTAAAACAGTAAATGCTTTTTGCACCGCATCATTTACATCGCGATACAAGTTTTCCTATAGAATACTCGCACGACAATCTCGCTTATCAGTAATTCCATATTAGGAAGTAAATTCTGATTGGTTCCCTAAAAAAACCGAGCATTGCGACAAAGTTATACGCTTCGGGGTTATATGCTTCTGGAAGGTCTCAATGGCGTGATAGCTATGACAGTTGACTAATTTTTTTCAAATTTTGACGGTTGACGGTTAAATTTCAGAGCTTTCGACGGATGAAGGTTTTAAGTGTAAATTTAGTCCAAGAGTTCAAGAAAATTTTTTTAACTTTTGTATTAATTAATATTAACTTTTGTGTTTCGTACGTTGTCTTGGCCTTTTACTTAAGAAATTTCGTAATATTTTCAGATATAAGCAAACGTAAGCAAGTTGTAAGGTCTTGTACTGTTTTTTCCAGTTTAAAGATTATTCAGCAGATTCAGGAGCCAGAAGTCCATGAAGATCTGCTGGAGTGGTAAGATTTGAAATAACTTGAAACTTTTAGACGCTTAATTTTATTCCGTGGTTTTGACGGTTTACGTTACAAAATTACCTCTCTCGGCGGCTGATGGTTAATCCCATTGAGTCCCTCCTATAAGCGAACTCTTGGTACAATTCTCGCCTCATTATCAGCAAATTCTCACAGTTCTTTGACGAAACCACAAAAATAGGAAGCCTGAGTTTTTTAAGATCATAGGAGGAGTAATTGTAATTAATTTTCCCTGAATTTCATGCACGACACTTCTCCAGTGTTTATGAGGAATGTGTAGCTCTTTATAGTTCTCGCTATGAAGCAATTCCGCAGGTTTTTACTACTGTAAAAAATGGCATTACCAGGCTGAATTCGCAAATTTCAAGGGTTTGTTTTTTACTTCGATTTGTGATGCAATTCAGAGGCCACTTGAACTTGTAACTTCATAATACTTCACATCATACTCAGCCGCTTTCAATAATTGTTAAATATACAATGGGTGAAGAAAAGGATGGCTAGGACAAAACTGCGGTAATTACCGATTATTACTGATAAGATGACAAATCAAAGGATATCCAGTTTATAGCGCGTTGCGTTCAATCTAATGCAAAGGAATTTGTGCCGGAATCACTAGTTTGCTGGGACCTAGGCAAGGAAAAATCTACAAAAAAGACTGTCAGTTGCCAATATTCAAAGATAAGTTAGCAAAGTTACTACTACTAATAATTAATGACAATAAATCAGGAACAAACGTCGATTTTTACATTTAGAGATGTTACAAATTTTCTCTGAAAAGTGTGTGTTTGTGTTGACTACTTTTTTAAAAATCAATTTTCGCACTCTGCTTCACCGGTATGCTTGATCATTTAAACAACGTTAAGATGATTTATTTACCATGCTACTATCTTTTAATTTGAATTTTTTTCATATTATTTCGATTACTTAAACTTGCACCTGAAAGCGATATCAAAATCCAGCCCCGAGGGTAGCGGTTATATTGACATTAACTCCCCAGAGTAAGGCGCCAAAGCCCGTTACGAAAAGTGGTCTTGATTCTGTTGCGGTTGCTTCTAAATGAAAAGGAGCAGTGGTCGCTTCATCCCTTGGTGTAATTAAACCTCTTATGAAATATACTCACACATAGTGGTATGGATTTCTAACTTTTAAGTCTGTAAAAAATTCTATGCTTTGATCATTCACAGTGTACTACTTCTCTTACGATTTACTTTGTTCAAAAAATGATGATTTATTTCAAGTATTTTAGCTCAATTTACAAAGTGAAATTCCTTAAATGTTTGGATTGAAGCTTTTGGGACCAAGAGGATTAAGATAGGCGGTCGTTTCGAGGCGGTTACTCTGGATGTGGTTGCGGCAGTCGTACTTAAGGATTTCAGAAATTGTTTGAGGAAACACTTTCCTCTTCTTAAAAGTGGAATCTGATCATGCCGAATTTGCAATATCACACAAATGCTGCATACGCATGCAAAATTTTATATCTCATTAATAAGGCAAAGATCATTCGCTGAAGGATTTCGTCGTATCAGGAAACGTAAGAAGCGAAATAAACTAACAAAGTAAATGTTCTTGTCGAGTCGTCATGCTACTGGCAAACTGACGCCCGTTGATATTAGCGCCGACAATTTTGATTCATACTTCCCTAAACGACTATTAAAATTTTCCTACACCAGCAGCATGAATGTCCTAAAATTAGTAGTTCGCAGAGTACAAATGTATTTTCTGTATGTTCTAGCTTTGCGCCTAATTATTTCAATGTGCGATGACACAGGAAAAACGTGTGAATAAGATTATGTCTAGCAATCGATTCCAGAACTCGGTTCTTAAATGGAATATAACCAAAAAATACTGCCTTAAGTTTTCTTTCACTGGGTTCTGTCAACTTTAGAGACACGCATCAATATAAACTTTATCTTTACCTAGCAATCGACCCACAAAAATACAACAAATCCGTCTCAGATCGTTGTTTTCATTTTCCTTACCTGTTACCGAAAAGCATCGACCAGACGGGTAGAAATTATGTTCCAAACATGCAACCCGTGAAGGTTAAAGGTGTAAAAACACGGAAAATCCAGCTACAGTTTGTTTTCTCTATCCGTGGCTACTTAAACTAGTATTCACATTAACACTCACCGATCTATAAAATTGCTGCAATGTTTTTCCACCCTAAACATAGGATGATGATAAAAAATGAATGCTAATGCCTAAACAGCTGTAGAAATCCGATAATTGTTAAGGAAAACAGGAGGTAAGTTGAAAGGTAAATAGATGACCATAATCGTCTGACTTCTTTGAGAGATTAGTTGTAGAAATAACGATATGCTCTTGAACATGACAAAAGGTAAAACCAAAGCTTTGTTCAAATGAGATGCTCAAAAACTATCATACATCTTTTAGCAACTTTCACCGCAACAGTTCACTTTGATGGTATTGCCGAAAAACTCCATCGACACTGCCAATCAAGTTATCATATTTGACATTAGGCAAATTAAAGCGTTGGCATATTTTATATAGGAGATCTATTAAAACACAGTGATGAAAAAACAGACCATGCTGATTCCGGTCTCAGTTATTGGAAACTTAAAGATAATGCTCAAAATGCTTCGTAAAATTCCTGGCAAATGATTGTCGTGTTTGAATTGAATCTGTTGCCGATTAAAAAAAACAAAAAAAAAAAAAAGAAAGGAAAAGTATTCCTTTTTTGCGAAGCGAAAATGAAGGCAAAGGAAAACGCAATTAAATTCTATTTGTATGTATGTCCACGGGTGTCAAACACAATTTCTCTATTATTTCACAATGGCTTCCTGGTGGAAAGTCCATACTTTAAATTCTACTGCCTACGCTTATGTTAGCCATTATGAAATCCGCGACATTTACATGTGAAACAGTTTCCTGTCCTTAGCTTTTTGACCACGCTACGCTGAGTGGGTACTTTATCAAATGGTGCGACTTTCACGTTCGGGACTATAAAGGTCAAGTTCGCCTGCTACGAGTGGTCTTGCAGGTAAAGAGAACTGTTTGAGCCAGGTGCTTAAGGATTAAGCTCCCAGTCGACAGACCGCAATTACTCGAAAGAGCGACGCGGGCTTATCTTCTAAGAGTGGTGCTTAATCAGGAGGGATGAAGTTCTGGGGACGTTAACTGCAAACTTACCTGCCATAAGCACGCAAATGAAAATGAATGAAGCTTATTTCAATAGTTTCAACCAATCAGAAGCACTACCCAGATCTGTTTAAACACATTTCTCGCCACCATTTGAAAATTTTGATTGAAAGCGTACTGTTTTTAGCGGTTTAAAGCCTGGATGAAATGTACGTTGTGTTCGGAGAATGTCATTGATTGGCAATGTCTCTCGCTAGGACGCCTAGAACAAGATAAAGTTTTCCTCTAAAGTAAATCTTGGTCTCTTCTTGTGCGTTATATTATAATGTTAAATTATGGTCATGCGACACGTCACGTGTCTAGAATTGTTGCCGAATTCATTTTGTTTGGATAAACAAATTAGCGTTTCTGATGGAAGATAAACATACTTTAATCTGAGTCTACGTTTGGAATGGATTTACTCAAAGTTTAAAATTAAAGTTTTAAATAATTCAAGGTTAAATTTGGGAATTCAATACTGAAAGCTATACTGATAAATCATTTTCCACAGGTTAACATTTCCATATCATTAAACCGAGCTCCTAGAGTAAAGTCGCTAGAACAACAATGAATGACGACATTTCTATGACGTGGGAGGTTACACCAAGACTTTAGAATAGAAGAGTTTGCCCACAATTGACCAAGTAAGCGAGTTGGAATGATCGCGACTAAGAGTAAAGGAATGCGAATTCGCATTTAAGCGACGTTTCCACCGCCCTGGCCGTCGTGGTATCTTAACTCCCAGCTTGAGGGGCGTCGATAAAACCCGGAACATGGAACATCCCGGAACATCCCGGAAGATGAAAAAATTAAAATATTTTTTTTATGACAAAATAATTAATTAATTAAATACTTATAATAATAATAATAATAATAATAATAATAATAATAATAATAATAATAATAATAACAATAATAAATAATAATAAAAGGAACAATAGACAGAAAAAAATTTTTGCAAAAATTTTTAAATACAAAATAAATAACATAACATAACGTAACATACAAAACGAAAAATAAAAAAACAAACAAACAAACAAAGGAAAAGAAACAGGTATCATCTCCGAGTATGAGAAAACAATATTTTGTCGCAATGAAGTTTTTGCAGTGGGCGAGTGAGGGTCCATTCAAATGACAGTAATGAGTGAAGGCTTGCTTCTAAATTCAAAATATATTAAAATGGGTTGCGAGGAGAGGGTTTTCAAGCTTTCGTCACACAGCCACCTCTTGTAAACGTTTGCCACGCGGTTTAACGGTTATCCATTTACGGCTTTGCGACCGTAAGAAGAGCTTAGGGGCTCGTCGCTTTAGACTTGGATAATTAAATTAAAGATTCACTTTCGCCGTGAATAGTTGCAGTGGCAGTGGTAGTGCAGCGGTAGTTTCTAACTGTTATCAGTTAGCCTGAATTTTAGCCGTCTCCCCGCAAACTCCTCTTGCGACTCGAGGAGACGTCTGAAATATCATGCTGACTGTAAACAGTATAGAAACTACCACGAATGTGAGTATTGTTACCGGTATTGTCCACTAAAATCCAAAGACAGGAGCCCCTGTACTCTTCTTAAGTTCACAGAGCCGCCTAGTCTGTAAGTAATTCATGTTCAAGTAAAGCAAAGCACCACAAGTAAGCAAATGTCGGTTATATATAAGGAGACTATATGTTGGCTTGAAATGAGCTACTTACCGACTTGGCTTGACATGAAATACTGCACCGAAATTTCAGACCATTGCAGAACCGTAAATGGATAACCGCCAAATGATTAACTCACGGCAAACAATTACAAGAGGTACCTGTGTGAGGAAAGCTTAAAAAAAACCCCTCCTCGCGACGTATTTTAATATATTTTGAATTTAGAAGCAAGCCTTCACTCGTTACTGTCATCTGCATGAACCCTCACTCGCCCAACAAATTTTAATTTGTTGCGACAAAATATTGTTTTCTCATACTCAGAGAGGATACCAGTTTCTTTTTCTTGATTATTTCATTATTTTTCGTTTTTCTTTTGTTATTTTAAGTCATTAATAATTTTTACAAAAATTATTTTATTATTATTTATTATTATTTTTTTTCATGAAAATTATTTTTATTTTTTCATGTTCCGGCATGTTCCGGAATGTTCCATGTTCCGGGTTTTATCGACGCCCCAGCTTGAGACATCTACACCTTGTGGGAAAAAAAATACTTCCGGTCTCCGTACCAGACGCTTGCGTTATCTCATGACCTCCAACAAGTCTCCACTCTCTTCATCGTGTCATCAGAATATTCGTTCTGCATAATTCATGTATTAACCCATGTCTCTCAATCGTCACAGATGACCTTTTAATCTAATTGACTATTTTCCAATTCCCCATAATACACTCTGTCTGCCCCCCAAATTTTGCATAACTTATTGTCTTAAAATGCTCTTGGGAAAATGCAATACTCCCAGAAGCATTTAAAAACAATGGTTTATGCAAAATTTGGGGGGCAAACAGAGTGTATTATGGGGAATTGGAAAATAGAGAATATTAAAATGAAAGGTGCTCCACTTGGCTAGTCTTGGTTTGCAGTCACGTGACAAGGCGGCCGTTATGGAGGTCAAACAATACAATAGGCCATCCCAAGCCTCTATTTCAAAGCGAGGCTAAGTACAAAGTCATTGATTTAGAATGAAAGTAAGAGTTTTGCGTAATCGGAAATGGCTTTTTTTCAGACTTGCACACGCATAATTCACCATAACCAGCGACTGTTGGCCAAATTTGGAAGAATTTTGCGATTAACCAACCGATGACGTCAAAAGTGCAGCACAGTTGCGGGTTAATGCAACGTTAACCCAGAAGACCTGGGAACGAGGTTGAGTTGTTTTGGTTATGAAAAAAAAAAAAATAGCCGAACAGTCGGTGGAACACTCTACTCGTTTCACGACGAACTAAAAGCAAAGCAAGAAGACAACTCGACGGACAACATCTGCTATTTGGAGTATATTTGCAGACCCGAACAGCCCTGTATGTTTTAAACATACACTATTGAGGTGAACTTAACATTGACTTGGGTAAGCATGCTTTAGCTTGTTTTTAAACTGAAAATGATTTTCAATGAATAATAAAGCTATTAATGAATTCGGCTTTCGTAGGAGGGAGGGTATTATCCACCTCGGCCGATAACACCCTCCTCGATCTGCATAATTCTTCATATCCTACTCAGCCTCATTCATTAATTGCTAAATACGGCCGCCATGACCTAAGCTAACTACCTTTGCTGTAAACCAGCATAATAATAATAATAATTATAATAATATTTTGAATATTTACTGCAAACTCTGTGCAAACCGTCGAAATTTTCGCACAGTCGTGAGCACTTTTTGAAGAATGATGCATTTTCGCAAAACACAATTATTGATTCCTTGTTTCATTATTTTTTTGTGTACTTATGCCTGCTACTTGCTTTAAACCTGTCATAATTTATGACAACAAACTATACTCGCGTCTCTGAAATTAACGGGAAAACTGCTCTGTTCTAGTTTTATGTAGGCAAAGTTAATATGAGGAAAATTGAAGTTTTGCTAATCCACTCACTGTTTGCTAACAATTTGTTCATTAAAATCTTCCTCCAGTTGTGCTTACGTAGTGTTTCATTGAAGGTTGAAGTAAAATGAACGTTCTAACAAATGTCTATCGCACACAAATTCTGGCACAAAAAGGAAACTGATAAAGGGAAAATCCCATCTGTCGACATTGAAAATTTTAATTAAATATATTGCATTTCACTTCCAGGAATACATTGCACAAATTACCGGACGTGGGGATATATTACAGTATCTTTCAGTTAAAAGTAAAAAAAAAAAAGAAAAAAAAAAAAAAAGAAAGCTAAATTGCTGTCTTAAGAACTTAAAAATTTACGACCATAAAAATTGCTGACTTCTATTTGAGCCGCAAAAGGGAAAAAGACGAATGTTTGGCAAAGTTAATCGCGTTATTGATTGTTTCTGTGCCACGCAGAGCCCGAATAAAATACTGAGAAGCAATTATCACAAACAAAGCGCCTTTTTGCGATTTAAAATTCTCACTTTTTCTTGTGTGTAAATTTATCCGCTCAAAAACTCTACAGTTTCAATTTACAACATAAAATATGTAAATCAGACACGAGATACAATTGCAAAACTTGTATCGCTCGCCAAGTCTCCATATACTCCTGTAAGTTATCGTTATGTACTTTTCTTTGCCGTTAAAATTTTCCTTTGAGGTTGCAAAGCATTTAAAAAACAATTAAGAGTTTCATCAACAAGCTAAGAACTATACCTAGAGGAGATACAGCAAACAAACACACGACACCTACCTATATTAGCATGAATGCGTCCGATCTAGTAGCATGGACAGAACGGCCAAAGTTTCGTCTTATTAATCCAGCAAATTCTTCACTTAGACACCTTGGCCGCAGATACGCAGTTTACACGTTGAAAGGTTGGCTGAGGAACGCTTTTTTAAAACAGTCAGGAAAGTCGGCAGGATAAAAAAGTTTTGGTGAGGGATGTTTTGTCTACATGAACAAGTCCGTTACGCCGTTGGTGCACAAATTAATTCATTGCTGATAGTTTCAACGGCGGCAGCTGTGGAAAACAATGGTAATGTCAGGTTGATTTTAGATTAAAATTCATCTCTTTGGAAACTCACAAGTACAATTGATTTCTGGCAGAATACGTAAATTTGCCGCAATTAAAGACGCAATAGTGCCGCAAAATCTAGCAATGGCAAAAACAAGGCAAGAGCAATGTTTAAATTTTGTAACACTTGAACTATTGTCTAAAGGAACACTTGATTTGTAATTCATAAACGCAAATTTTCTGAAAAACTCGGTGTTTAAATTAAGTCAACAGATAAATTTAAATGGAAATTTTTACGTTTCGGCTGTTTCGTTATAGCTACAACTTAACCAAGCGACAAAAAAGGTGTCTTCCAACACCTTTTATTAATCAGGTTCTCACGTAAAGAAAGACCTGTCCATTGAACAATTTTCAATTGTCAAAAGCAAAATGACACAAAAAATTGAAAACACCTCTTACAACTTTTCCATTACCAACGAAATATTAAAATTGGTAATACTCTTTGGTCAATTTAAATTTAAGAATAATGTCTGATATTTTTTCCACTAACAGTGTGAACATGAGTTGTGTTAATTTCAACTGAGATATCTGAACTGGTAGATCGTAGTCTCTGATCCCTTAGATGTCTTTGCTAACGCATGTACCTGAGCAAAATGAAACATTTTTTAAGATTGTTTAGTTTAAATATTACCTAAGGCGAATTTCTAAAAGAAGAAAACAAACATTAGTTTAACACTTTGCAGCCACAACGATTTTTAAAACAGTTGCTAGGTAACAAATTAATTGAAGGAGCATATAGTTGCTCCTTGAAAAAAAAAGAAAAGAAAAGCCATTCGCTATCTTTTCAAAAAGCTATTTTTTTTTGGCGCATCTAATGGGCGAATACTTGTTCACCTTTTTTGCTTCATTAGTATAGGCTTATCATTATCTGGTGAAGCTAATAAAATGTAATTTCTGAACATTGAAAAAGCATAACAATTTCAGATATCTCTGAAAACTTAAGCCCGATATACCAGATAGTCTGGGAGACATTCTCTTTAAAGACCGCAAAATTTAGAAATAATGTATAACCTCATTAACGTTTTGCCCCTAGTAATTTTGCAGTTTTTAATTGCTGCTATTTTCTTTGTTACTGATTACAAAGAGCTGAAACCTGCACACACTGCTTAAATGAACCAGCTCTTTCAATTTTTGAACCTAATTGGTATAAATGGCTACATCTTTTGTGGGTTAACTCGTATGCTAATGAGCGAAAATTTAAACAATGACGTCACGATGAATCCGCCTATTGAATTCCAAAAATAATGGTCAAGTTTTTTTATTTACAACTATCTTTAGGCATTCAAATTATTTCCTTTCGTTTCTTGCAACGTTTGGCAAGGATGGACGTTAATGTTATGCCTGCAGAAGTCACCAAAAATATATTCAGATTAGTGTTCCCTGAGGAAACTTGTTCGATATCTTCTTCTTAACTTTACAGGAGCATTTTGGGTAATGTAAAGGCACTAAGTTACGACTTTAGCACAGCATTGACCCAAACAGCAATGTCCACCGTGGCTGAAAAATAACATCTTAATCCAGACTTGACAGTTGATTGTATAAGTAGACCAGTTAAGACGAATGGTACATTAAAAAAGAATATGTGTAAAATACAGATTCGAAATTGTCTCCTCAACGCCTGACACCTTTAACAAATAATTTCATTTTGATGGTAATTAAACAGTCACGTATACATCATTCGAAAAGACATTTTTTGAAACTAAACTGAGACAATTTCAGCATCAAGTTCAGAACATCACGTCTTACCAATGAAAATACACTTAATTCAGTTCACGCACGCCAAATGCAAAAAAATCGCTGGTTTATAAAGAGCATTGTTATGCAATTGCTTGACAAAATTCGCACGTGTGAGAAATTATGCTTGTGGGGATATCAAAGCTAAGATAAATGGTGTAAATAGCGGAAAAGACTGATACAAAAAAAAATAAGTTTGGAGATGAAAAAAGAAGAGAAGTCTCTCGCAACTGACCCAGCAGTTGTCTCCGCCACAATAAATAAATAAATAAATAAATAATAAAATTACGAGCTTCAAAGACTGGACCCAGGAGATGGTGGATACTACAGAAGAATAATAATCGTATGATCGGAGAAAAAAACTGGCAATTACCCGAGGAACCACCGAAAGTTAACTGCCTCAACAGACAAAAATTATAGCTATACACCACTGCTATACACCACTGAAACGTATCTGAAATATGACACTAGACCACTGGAGAGGTTGTTCGAACTTGGTGGTAAGTTTGTAAACCCATACAAAACTAAAAGTATATAAGAACATGGTATAGTTTTTAGTAGCGTACTGACGAACAAGCGAGTATTCGAGCGGGTGAGCAATATGGTATAAACTATTTACATATCCAAAAGTATGAGGGTGTAATATAGGCGGATTCATCATGACGTCATTGTTTAGATTTTTGCTCATTAGCATACTAGTTAACCTATAGAAGATGTAGCCTTATATACCAATTAGGGGCAAAAATTAAAAAAAGCTGGTTAATTTAACCAGTTTGTGCAAGTTTCGACTCTGTGCAATCAGTTACAAAGAAAATAGCAGCAATTAAAAACTGCAAAATTACTGGGTGGCAAAACGTTAATGAGGTCATACATTATTCTTTGTAAATTTTGGGGTTTTTCAAAAAGAATTTCTCCGAAACTATTTGGTACATCGGGCTCAACTTTTCAGAGATAACTGAAATTGCTATGCTCTTTCAATATTCAGAGATTTCATTTTATAAGGTTCATCGGTGCATCGGGCTCAAATTTTCAGAGACAACTGAAACTGCTATGCTCTTTCAATATTCAGAGATTTCATTTTATCAGCTTCATCAGATAATGATAAGCTTATGCTAATAAGGCAAAAAATGTAAACAAGGATCCGCCTATAGTCGACCTTTTTTCAGCCCAATCTAGATTGAAAAAAAAATAATAATTCGAACAAACAAACAAGATAAGCTTGGGAAATTTGATGACTATTCCTTTCAATACAGTGTAGAGGAGAAAGTTAAAAATATTTTCCCAAGGCGATATACCATGCCTGCGAGAGCAGATGTCTTTTCTGGCTTTTACAGGGGTGAAGATCTCAGTGAAGAGGTGTGGTCGTCACAAAAACCCAACAAAGGTTCTGAAAAACTCTCCCTTTACATGTCTCCCAATAATGACAGGGGTAATCAATACTTCATTGAAGAATGCAGAGGCACCTGAGTGCCTGAAATTTCTGATATCAAGCCACACCTCCAAAACACTAGAGATTGACGAGGTCAAACTCGGTCCACATTTCCTGTCTTAAATTCTTGGACAAAGTGGCAGAAAGAGTAGTGGCTGCGCAGATGGAGCCACACGTGGTAGACAAAAGCTTTAACTGATTCATTGTGCCACTGTCTTTGGAGCAGGGCTCTGACACTGAACATTTTACAAGATGTGTCGACGAAGAGGTCTGTAGCCTTGGGAGTTCTCTTTCCCCGTTCACTACCTTCTTTCAGCATTCAGTCTAACCCTACTCATGGACAAACAACAACAACAACAACAAATTTCATTCAAGAATTTAACTCGACATGATTACCGTTGGAAATCATGCACCGCGGTCATACATGACATGATTACCTGGTATGATGTCCCGGGCGCTGATTTCCAAAATGCACGGCACGTTTTCGGCCAATTAGAAAAGAGATAGTGAGTTGAATGTATAATAATTATTATTAGCAGAGGGTGTTTAGTTTTACTTAAGTTCAAGTCAAGTTTGTGTTGGCGGATGCTGAGTTTTAATGCTCTGTAAAGACTATGTTTCAGTTTGGTTTCCTTTGGTATTAAACTTCCTTGTGTTAATCCGACATCCCTGCCTGCTGATAATCAGTGAATAATTATCCTCAAAACATTCGAACTCGTAACATTGAGTTTTAGCCAATTCCATGCTCAACGTAATTGACTCCTTACCCATGCCTTACATACCTTTAATCATTACATGAGACTGTTATGCTGTTTTTGAAGCCTGATGTGAAAAAAAGTAGAGAATTCTCTTTTTCACTGTTTGTTTTGTCCACTTGTTACTCACCGCCAGTAACCTCATATTTGACTTGGGTCTAAACCTTTAGACCCAAGTCAAATTTAGAAGGATTTGTATGGAGTCGTGAGAGCATAACTGGCTAATATCTCAGAGACAATTGACAAATCCCATACTTTCACAAATTGACACCTTACTCTCACCATATATCATTTCTTACTCTTTCTCCGCATTTACAATTAATCAGTTCTTCAACCATGACGCCGAAGTGTACGCTCCATAACGTCTTGTCTGTTACCTACAATGTCTAGGAGAGGTCGGCGAAATTCTCTTTTACATTCTTTCTCGGGTAGATTTCACAAGCAACACAGCATCTCATTTAACACCCTCCCCTACCAAAACCTTGGGATCTTTCCCCAGAGTTCAAAATCAAAAATGGTGCTGTAGCATTGGTAGTTCTCTTTCTTCTGTCACCTTCCTTCTTCTAGCCTTATGTCCATCGTACTTGTCGATCGAACTTTTAACGCCCTCCCCTATCAAATTTTGGAATCTTTTCCAAATTTAACAATAACAAATGGTGGCCACACAAAAGAAATACGGAGAGCTCGCCTGTACTGCACGCTGGAATTTACTCTGTGACGTTAAAAATTCAGGTCATCAGTGGTTTTACTTTTTGGTTTCTTTTATTAAATCTTCAGGCAAATCCGCCTGTCTTCAACAGTTTCAGAACATAACTGTTGTTCTATATAATAAAAATTTACTAAAAAAATCATTAAGAAGAATTTGCTGCGCGTAAGTAATACTTTCTAATGTTGTTTGTGGGGAGCCTAGTTTCTTTCTAACGTTTTAATAGTCGCAATATAATTAGTGGTCTCCTAAAAACTAAAATTCTTTAATATTCAATTCTCAAATGGACAAACGCTGGTCTGTCATAATTTATCATCTGAAACAATGAAGCTAAATAAAGTCATCTAAAATAGAGGTGGGTTTCTTCTTTAACTTGAAAGCTTCTTTGTCGTTTCTTTTGTCGCAGTAACCATCTTGCTTTTTATCGCTACAACTTTTCACTTGGCAGACTCTTTTATTCGCAGATGTGTGTTTTCTTTCGCCGACATCAGAACCATTAGATAAAAATACATCGAGAATTGAAACTGAAGCACATGAGGAACTAGCAAAAGATGATTCCTGATTTTTTGCTTCGGTGTCTGCATTCGATTGCGACTCTTCCGAATTGTATTTTCTGTGTTCTTGAGGCGATTGATTCGTCTGATTAAAGCCATGCTCCTCCAGTTTAGACCCATAGTTGCCAGCACTGGTAGAATTAACGCTTTGTTCCCCAATATGGGCGGGACCTTTGAAGATATCTCTAGAATCAATCAAACCCGCACTTTTCTTCAACTTGACAGCATGACTAACCTCAGAAACAGTGGACGATTTTACTGTTTTACGCGGAGGACTATCTAAGATTTCTTGCTCATGATTCTCAAGTCTATCTCGAGTTTTTTCACGAACCATATTTTTCCCAAGGATCCCTTTCTTCGCTCTACTGTTTTGTGGTTTCCTTTTGGCATTTTTGGACATTTCATGGCTTCTGTTTTCCTGCGTTCTCTTCAAAGACCGCTGAGCGCGCTTTAAACTTTCGCTCTCCTTACGTTCCTCAGACTTCACTTCACAAGCTGTAAAGTTAGACAGACCAGACAAAACCGGATTACTGGTTACATAATAACATTTCAGCATCTCCCACCTTTCTTTGTCGTTGCTTCTTACGACAGCTTTGGCAAAATCAGCTTGCGAAGAAAAACCGAATTTATCCGACATCTCCCGAAAATGTTGTCGACGAATTCCTCGGGGAGTAGATCCAACAAAGACAGTGTTGTTACCAATCCTTTCAACTTTGGCGCCGTGGTCAATTATTAGTGACCTAAAAATAATAATAATAAATATAATAATGATAAAAAAATCAAAATAAATAATAAAAAAACTACGTATCGGTGAATGATTGGTAACAATCTGATTTTATTTTGACTTGCGTTTTCGGATAATAAGAAAAAATGAGAACTATTTGTTAAAAATAGTTTTTAAAAATAGTTTTCTTATCCAAACAACAACAAAAACACACAAAAAAGTTATTACCGCCAGAGTAATGCAATTATTCCATATCCATGTTAATCTCAGGAGGTTCTAACGATTTGGAATAAGCAAGCCACACCGAATATGTCACACCACACATTACACAAGAACATTGTTTATGCAAAGTCTACACGATACAAGTGACGTTACAGAAGGTTAACGCGCAATTCTCAGGAGTGAACATCTTTTTCTTCTTCGAAGTTTGCAGGATTGTAGGGCAAAATTTTGAAGATGCGCGCGATATCAAACGCGTTATGCAATGATACTCTCGTGGCTAAAATCAACAACGTTTTCCCATTTTGTCGGTAAAACAGTAGCAAAATTTCTTGAGTGCTTTAAACCAATGATAGATTGGGCATAACGTTAGCATTTAACGACACGCACGTTTAACTTCGACTTCAGTGCTACGCAGGTAGTGGGTGTCTTACCGATTTGATGGCGGTGAATATGAACTACTTGTCCCAGCTTCCGGTTTTTCACTAGGCTTTTGCACATCCTGTTTTTCCTTCCGAGGACTCTCTCCAAGGTCATCGCTTTCGTCACTCGTCTGAGGCAAAAAACAATTGGTAAAACAGTTTTCGTTTGTGTGATGGAGGGTGACTGTACAGACTTAAGAAGTGATGACAAACTTCTAATGATTCTAGGGCATATTACCTCCAGGGCTGGAAAGCAATTAGCAGGTTGTTGCGAAAACTGCCTCAGTTCAAACACATCCTGCAGCGCCTGTTTGGTCATGTGATTTTCTGCCTCGCTCGGTCCTACAATGTTCTTATTGGCGTGGGTGTAACGAACTCCACACGACTCTACAGATGCAAAGAAAAAAGCCTGAAAAGCTTGTTGAGTAACTTATAATAAGTGACCAAGATAAAAGCAATAAGCACAAAATTAAAAGAGGGGTGAATCGACTACCTTGAGGAGCTGCAAACGGAGACAAAAAAACATTTAGTGGGGCTGTATTTTGTGGAATATTCTAAAAATAGTTTGTGGTAAGGAACTCTAGGCCTCCTGACCAGCGGCACCACATCGGCTGAAGGAATAAGGAAGAGCAAGCGGTTTTTGGCATGGCATGGCTTTGCAAGACTGAAAACATGAAATATCATTCGAACCAACTTTACAGAGTAAGAAATGGTTCCAAGTCATATAAATGAACCTAGATCTTTACTCCGTATGAGTGAAATTTCGTGACAAGAACCAGTTTTGTAACGGGGTGAGAACTTGGTACAAACATACAAAAGAAAACTTAAACAACTAAAAATACGTGACACTACATGGAATTTTTATCATGTATATTAAACGTACCCAAAATCTGTTCAACTGATTCTTCCTTTCTTGATCGTTTTACATCAATTTCCTTGCTATTAACGTCATCAATCGGAGTCTTCTTTCCAGGAAATCTACTCAAATAGTGAAAGGAAAGTGAAACTAATAAATTCGTCTTTTCCTCATGATGGCTAAATCTATTTAATACCAGTCTTCATTTGGACAGCAATACTTACAAATTTCCACCAAATAAAAAATTTACCATCTTGATACAGCATGATAAACAGGGCCGGGTATTTCAAAGCTGGGTTATGATAACCTAGGGTTACTTCGAGTTTTGAATTCAGATACAAAAGCTTAAAAAGCAAATTCAGTTTAATTTCGTTTTGTCTTCAATTTTGTAATTGGATGCTATAAAACGAATAAAGAAAATTTGTCCGAGAAAATGCTCTTGAACAAAAGAAAAAGAAACTCGGATTAAAATTCAACCCCGGTTAGCGCTAATCGGCCTTCGAACAACTGGTCCCAGAACCTTTTTCATTTGAATGGTATAGCATTAGGGTTTGTTTCAAATTCAAAGACGAAAACGTGTGTAGCATTATTAGCATGCAGAAATAGGTAAACAGCAATCATATAAATTGCAAACTCGGACTGGATTGGTTGAATAAATACTTAGACTATAATTGTTCCATAAGTAGAGTAACCTCACCTTCGAAACCGTTTACGGCCCTCTCTCAAACGATTGCTCGGCCGGGCGCACACCATTTTGGGTTTTCCGCGTTTTTCTTTGGATCTGGTGAAAAGACCCTCATCAGAGTCCTCATCGCTTAATGACTCCATTTGCTCTTCACTACTCCTGGATAACTCCTCGCCTTCTGGCGAGTAAACGTCGTTAGCTGTATTCAAATCTAGTCCACATTTTAAACTTGCTGTAGGCGGAATCACTTCGCAGCTTTCTGTGGCAGTTCTACTACAATGATCCAAATTACCAGCTTTGTTCTTAATTCTAGTGAAGCTACTTAAGAGATCCTCTGATTCATTACCGTCCTCTTCACAGCTAGAAAAATCCTCAGTGCTCATTCGGTTTATGGCAGCAGAACCCATCGTCGATATAGCACTTTTATCGCGGGTTTTTGGACCAGTTATATCAGCTCTCATCAGATCTTCGAAATCGCTCAAATAAGGTTCCTCACTTTGAAGAGAATGTAATTTCTCGTAGTGAGTAACGCCTTTTATGTTCGACTTAAACACCGCATCATTGTTTAAATCTGCTTCTTGCTCTTTACTGACACTGACGTTTTCAGAGGGATCAGAACTCGTCGGGTCGCCTAGATGTTCATCTTCGATTAACTGCGACGCAAATTCTTCCAAGTTGTACGGGTCTTCGTCCTCATCCGGATTTGCGGGTTTGTCGGGCATCTGTGGAAGTGTTAAAGCGGCGTTCAGTTGCTTCCTTGAAGTACATCTTAAAAAAAGGTATTTGGCAACCATGTCGGGGCGCTTTCCAATTGTCATGATTTGTCTTCTGAGAATTGTTTCTTGTGGAAATGACGCTCCTCTTTGTGCAGTGTTAGTCACAATTTCTTCTTCAGTATCAATAATTTGTCAGTGGCAATTGAGCGCATTGAAAAGCACCAACACTACTTCCAAACTTTGAGCAGGGCTTATTCTGGGAATTGGCCAACGAGGGTCACCTGGCCTCCCGCTGAAATTGCAATGGGCACTTTTTTTCAAAAAACGGGGCCCCTTTGACTTGATACTCCTTTTTTCATTGTTTTTCACTGCCGTTCTGCCTTTTTCAGTATCGCTGCCATTTTACTTTTCAGAACGTTTTGATTAACTGTATATATAGCTATACTAATAGTTCAAAACTAGATCGTTCTCAAAATTGTCATTTGAGTTACTGAATTTTTAGCCATCTCCATTGATGACATGTCAGGCATGCCATCTTGCCCGTTATTGAATAAATATTCATCGCTAGCAAATAATGACATATGAAAAACTGTCATTTCCTACCTCGTCCTCCAAGGCTTCCTCTGATTTCTCCTCAGGTACGATTTCATACTTGGTGACTTTAAATCCCGCCTCCAGCTTCTCTGTTCTTTTGACAATGTCTTTGGACAAGCTAGCTCCTTCAGCACGGTACGAAAACAAATTTTCCAACCCAAAGAGCTCGCCATGCCTGTCCTTATCGCCTTCCACTCCAGTGAAATATCTTCTCTCGTTTGTCCCCTTTATGGCGATGTTAGCTAGTTGCTATACAAAAACAACAGCAAAAGAAACAATTTGTTTAAGCCAGCAGAACTCAAAAAAAAAAAAATTGAAAAATTGAAATTGAATTCCAGCTTGTCCTTCGGGCAGGTAGCTCTGACATTTTACTTTTACTCTCTCTCGAGCCAAGTGTCTCATACTGAATAGTTTGACCACAAGGAATGTCTGTTCCCTCATGAACTTAATAGGGAGTTTAAGCAACAACGACGGCGACGGCTACAAAAACGTCACTGAAAAAGTGAATTCGCGCCGCCTTGAACTTTATCGCGCTTATTATTATATTTCATCTCGTTTAATTCGTCAAATGTGGGCAAATTTTTTTGGAGTTGAATTCTGAAGGACTGTATCAAAGTTCAGGAATAGAGCGCTTTGACATGACGTCACGGCGGCCATAATGGTGTTCCAAAACAATGAAACGGCGGCCATGTTGGTGTCCCAAACCAATCCTCTGGGAGTTGAACTCTTTTCTTATGTAAACACTTTCTTTTGTTCCAATACATTTGCATAGATGCTGGTCACGTAAGCGAAAACGCTCTATAGAAAAAGAAAGTTGTTGTCTTGTGTTCCCGTCCTCGACATAACGTGAAATTAGGCACTTTCACGTTGTAATCGTGCAGCGACGGCTAAGAAATGTAAAAAAAGCGTGATGCACGTACAAAGTTGCTGTTTTGCTAATCTAAACTTTTTTGTTTTTTGCCGTTCTCGTTACCGTCGCCGTCGCCGTTGCTTACACTCCATATTGATGGAAGGGAGGCGGGGTTCTAATCATTGGCGATTTTGGCGGACTGGATCCGTATGGAGGTGCCCCCCGCCCATTTTGGCCGTCATTCCCTCGTAGTTTTCCCCTAAGTTTTGTCTTTGTTTGTTATCTTTTATTTTTGTTTTTTTTCCCCTAGTTTTGTTCCCCTTATTTTCATGTCCTTGTGCCATTGCACCGCGCCCTTTGCACCGCCAAAATACAAAAAAAAATCTTCCTTTTTTTTTCTGAAAGGCTTTGATTCCATCTCCAAGAATTCAACTCCAAAAAAATGTCTACAATTCAGAAATTGAGCGAGGGGGAATCATTGAAATAAAGTTTCTAAGAACAAGAACTCGCTTAGTTGTAAAGCCCCAATAGCCCACGTTCGATAATCTAACATAACTCCAAGGCTTTCTTGTCATTTTTCTATTTTTGGTTTGGTTTTCTTTGTGCTCAAGTCTCTGCCGAGAATTGCAAGACAACGGAGTCCTGAAAAATTTGCAGTTTTGTCCCTAATGCTAAGTGCAAACGGACGCAACAACTCCCAATATTGTTGGGCCAAGAATGTTGGGAGTTGTTGGCTGTGGTGTGCAAACGGATGCAACAACTCCCAACAATGTTGGGACCTGCACCCAGCAACATCCAACAGGGTGTGCATGCGGACGCAACATATAGGAGTAACATCTAACAATGCTGGGAGTTTTTGGCCAACAATGTTGCGTTCGTTTGCATGGTGATTTAAGCCTCAAAGTCATGTTAGAATTTTTTTATATATCGAACGTGGGCTTTTAAGGGAAAAAGGTTTCATTGACATGTTTTTCTTCCTTCTACACTTCTTCCCATATAAAATTCAGGGACTTTTTTAGGAATTTAAGGATCACATTTTTGAATTTCAAGCACCTAATTAATTACTTTAAACACACGTTCCACACAAACTATGAATGATATTCTGATAATAAGGTGCTTTTCTTCTTAAGCCATTTTTATGAAAATTAGTTGGCGTCAAACTTACATTTGCCAAAGTCTTTTGGAGGTTGTGAAAATGTTCCTTAATTAAAGTTCAGGGACTTTCAAGGACTATCAAGGCCTTGAAAAAGGACTCTAAAATTCCAGAGTTTTCAAGGCGCGTATGAACCTTAGTCCTAGTAGACGAAATCTTATCAATTATCTTTATCAATTATCAATTATCTTATCAATTAAACGAGAAAAATTCATCTTATGAACTTGCTCATAATGATGGTCGTCACAATCGCGGTTGTCCCCATAAAACACCGCTTATAATATCTTGTTTAGTAGAAGCACCAGGATTTTACCTGCTTATAGACTTGTCTTAGGTAAATCATTTCCTCAATTGTTCCAGACGATATCAAGCGATATACCCGAACATCTCGCCTTTGACCAATGCGGTATGCCCTTCAATGTAATAAAAGAAAACAATAAAAAATAAAGATTAAAAATAAAATATTAAAAGGAAAACGACTGACAAAGTTACATATACGTCGTAAAATCAACTATTGGTGCGTTTGATTGCGAAATCTAGACTGGATTGATTCAGATTTTGAACCCGGATTTCGGGTTTTACCAGACATTCTCAAACTCATTAATAATTCATAAAGAAAATTCAAAGGAAATTAATGTTTAATGAGTGTTTGGATATCAGATGAAAAACTGCTAATTTTTGCATCCTTAATTTCTCCTTTAAAAATGATTTTGTTTGAGAAGAAATATCAAACATTCGACACAGTGTTTCATCACCAGATGAAACACCTCGAAGTTCGTCAAAAATACTCCGCTGCGCGTCGTATTTTCAACTCTCTTCTCGGTGTTTCTTCTGGTGATGAAACACTGCATCTCACGTTTGATATATTACATCAAACGCAAAATCCAAAAACCTATTTCAACGCCGAAAAATCTGTCCCCAAGCTAAAATAAGGTGCATTTGACTTAAATAAGTCAAATCGGATTTCATGGATTTCCTTCTTTACAGTTTTATGGGGAAATCCCCAAAAAGGTTTGCAAAACTGTTCTCATAAACAGTGGCGTTTTTGGATTTCGCCATTTATTTCATTTCTAATCCAGCAACGTCTTTGCTTAAGCTACCTAATGTCTTCCTCGCGCGAGTTGTTCCTTTTTGCGCCCATTTTTCTATCATGCCAGCCAACTACGCAGGCTAAGTGTCAGTAAGCTATGCCTGTTCGTCCCTTTTACTAACCTGTCCTGGGCTTGTAAATCACTGGAGGGATTCCAGTTTGGGTCAAATATGATCACAACATTTGCTCCAGTGAAGTTCAACCCAAGTCCTCCTGCCTTAGTTGATACTAAACACAGGGAAATGCTGGGATCGAGATTGAATTCTCTCACCAGACGAGTTCTGTCAGCAGCCTTGGTTGATCCGTCCAAACGACTATACACCATTCCTTTACTGATCACAAACTCCTCTAAGATGTCAAGAAGCTGAAAAGAAACAGATGTTGTATTAAATGACAGCGTGTCATCTGATAAATTGATTTTAAAGAGTATGGTCAGGAACTTAACAAAATACAAGTCTACTAAGTTTTCTTCAATTTCAAAGAGGAATATTCGACAACGAATCGAATCTTTGCGGAATCTTAGTCCTCAGGGCTTTTCCGCCCTTTCCTGAACGTGAAGTTGTTGAATCGTTAGAGTCTTTTACGAAACAGGGAACATGGCCTACGGTTTTCCGTCTTTGCTTGTGTTTGCAATTGGACTGTGTGCATGGTCAAGCGCCCCACCCCCCCCCCCCACCTCCCCCACCAAAAAAAAAAACAAAAAAAACAAAAAGAAATAAAAAACAAAAAAAGAAAAAAAAAATTTAACAAATCAAAGACGAGCTTCATAACCGACATTGCACTTTATTAACCAAAGGTCTCCATGACTGTATATTTTACAGGTGTAAGTAGAATTCTCACCTGCGTAGACCGTGAAAACAGTAAAACTTTGCTGTGTTCGGTTCTAAATATTCCCAACAGTTTATCCAGCACTTTCATTTTTCCGCAATACTTCGGGTCAGACATGAGTTCAAATGAAGAGAGCTCTGTACAACCTGAAAACTCTGGATACCTGGCAAAGACGCGCAAACAAAGTTCTTTCGCCTGAAAACAAACAAAAAGGATCTCCATGTACTTGCATAATAGAGCGGACTTGAATAACAGAGTGCTGAATTTAGAGGAGGTAGAAAACCAGAAAGGCAAAAAGGCAGATTTCGTAAAAGGGTTACGTTAAAAGGGTCATGGTTATAGATAAGGTAATTGACCACTTTTCTAATCCCTCAAAACCTTGATCCATTGTCCGGGAAAAATCATGAGACGTAGGTCCTTCTTCAGAAGGGCAACCGGTTTTAACGAAAGCAAAATTTCAGGGTGAAACGAGAAAGCGTTTTCACCGGCGAGCATAATATGACAAAAAGGCAGAAAATCAAACAAGTTAGCTATCACGTGAACCTATGACGAAACACATCGAAGCTACGTTACATAAAAAGGAAAGCGTGACATAAGAAAAGAAACGCGTGACAGAACAACCACCCACGGCGGTTTTGTCGGGCGCACTACTGAGCGGCGAAGCCGCAAAAGCGCGAGCGAACGATGGTGGAGTCCCAATCTCCTTGCAGTTTCACTGCCCTCGGCCACCTTCGACTTCCTTCGCTTGTGTGCGCGCCCGACGAAAACCGCCATGCTACGCAGGCTGTTAGTCTTCAACTTCGATGAGTTTTTTTCATATATTATTCCTTCATTCCGTTAGTGGAGGTTCAACTGTATTCATCATTACAACTACCGCTGAGTGTTCGCCGGCGCCGCCCTACCTTTTCCTGCTGGTCTAATGTTTGTCTGACCGTGGGCGCCAATAACGCTGCATGATTGGCCACCTTTAGCAACAGCTGGAAAAACCGCATTGTTGTAGTCTTGATATTCTCGCCCTCTGAACTGAGCTGTTTGCAAGACAATAGATACAGTAGAAGAACGTATAAGAACCTAAAATTTAAGAACCTGTTACGCTAAAATTTATAATAGGTTCTTATAATGCAAAAATGAAGGCAGAGAAGAAAATACAGCCGGAAAAAAAATCAAGTCTAGGTTTCAGTCAGTAAGATTCAGAATGTAACACAGCATTTCATAGATACTGCAGCATGAAAGACATACGCGCTAGTACTTTGGAAAGACAAAATTACTGTATGGTTATCATCTAAACTGTATTCTAGATAATTATTTAATACAGCAACATATTCCATATCACATATGCCCTGTAGTTAAGTTATCTGTGCTGATCGCTAGTCCCCCTATCAAATTAAGAACGTATTTAAGAACCTAAGTAGCCTAAAATCCCACTAAATACCATTTCTATGAGAATCTTTTTAGGCTAAGTTGGAAAAATCTACGTTCTTATACGTTGGTTTGTACTGTACAGCAAAAATTGAGGTTTCTGGGAAATTGCCCACCTACCCTAAGGCCCACCTGTCCCCTAAGCCAACATTTTGCCTTAAGTGAGAAGTAAGGGTTAATGTTGGCTTAAGGGAGGGGTAGGTGGGCCGTTTTTCAGAAGCCTAAGTTGATCCAAATTTTAAACTTCTTTAGAGTTCTTTACAAACAAACAAAAAACCCGCAGAAACCCGAAAAAGTACCTAGCAATACACAAAAATACTTGCGTCATAAAACGTCAGAGCAAAGTCAGAGCATCTAGAATATTTCGTGCAATATCATGCGTAATGGCTAAATTGCATAAAATCCTAAAATTTACTGCGCGTAGAAGCATTAAAATCTCCTGTTTTTGCAACATTGCATCTAATGGCACGACGCAACTTTCACTGTTCAGCCAATCAAAACGCCAGAAATAAAAGAAGGGGATATCCATCATGTTATAAGACGGGGGACAAAGAAAAACCCTGAAAGGAATTGAACCACTAATAGTGGAGCTTAAACCTCTAAACTACAAAGAAACTCATGTAAAAAAACCTCGTGATCATCTCGGCCATTTACTAAGTTATAACTGACTCGTATCCTGAATGGCACTTTTTGGGGCAACTTCTGAAAAGTCCTAGTTCAAAAAGTCAAGTACGTTATGCGAATGTCAGTTTGATCGACGCAAGCCCTTCAGTTTTGGGCCGTACGCACTACCGCACTGCCACAATGCCAGAAAAAAGGGGAAAAACGGGGGGTGTGTGGGGGGGACAAACTATACTTTCATGTACTGGGTGTGTCAGAATAAACCAACCAATCGTCTCTATAAAGCTGCTATATCGAATAAAAAATCAACCTCATTTCGAACACTTATGCTTGGGGTAAAGGCATGCAAATACAATGTTTGTTTTACTTTCCACCCGCTATATATTCTCTATTGAAACAACGAATTTCTCTGTAAATTCACCATCTTCTAAACCTTGCGGTGTGTAATCGCTGCCCGCCCCTCCCCCCCTACCCCCCACCATTCCTCACATAACTAGGCCTTGAATTTGAATAAGAATCATATAACCCCGAAGCGTCTAAATTCGCATATGCTATTTGGAACCAAGCTAGCGATTATCATCCCCGTTACAGTAAATGACCTAACAAACGCCCCCTCTGCGATGCTAAAATTGTATTAAACGCCCCTCTCTAATAAACGCCTCCCTATCTGAATTACTTGCGCGAATTCACTTGTGATGTTTTCCTAGCCGTCGCCGTCGTTTTTGCTTAAGCTCCCTATTGTCGCAGTATACTTTCTTGCCCACTCCCTACCCCAATTACCATGTAACAACGTCTGCCCCTGATCACCCCACTGCATGACTTATTATTCAACAATATGACGTTCCCTGTCCACCCCCGTGTTACTTACCATGTAACAACACTTGCCCCTATCCATCCCACTGCCACAGTCACAGGGAAAGTTCTTTTTTCTGATCAGTTCGACGTCGGGGTTTTGAAGGAGAGTCTGATAGACATCTTCTTGAAATGGGGTTAAGGGACAGAACACTACCAGTTCATCTGAAAAAGCAAGGTGTAAACAGGTTTAATACAAAAACGAGAAAAGCCGGTTTAAACATTACAAGTCGGCTGTTTGGTTAAGGTTGTGACTGAGCTGATTAATCAAATTGGTAACCGCAAAAAATGTAAACGTTGGTGCACTAGTTATTCGTCAGAGCGAATAGAATGGCTATCGCAGAAGAGTTGATCTTCTACGCAGTTTGACTTTCCTTTGAATTGAATCTTAGTTTACATTAACAGCGTTACCTTTCCTCGGTAGTTGATCTGCTATCAAGTCTTTCGTCCTTCTGAGGAAGACTTTTCCAATTTTGTCTTGGAGCTTCTTGGATTCTGCCAACATAAAGTTTTTACTATGTAAAACATTAGGACTCAGCTATGTAAGAATAAAAACGGTTACTTTTGGCCTTTTCAGTCATTTTACTGTTATCTTGCTAGTTCATACGCCCACGGGTTTTATATAAGCTTCCTTGCAATTGCCATTTTGAACATTTGTGACATAAATTACTTGGAATCTAAAATCGTTAAGATATTGTAAATTTATTGTGAAATGTAAGTGTGTTTTATGTGGTAATGGCAAAATAAATGAATGAAATGGATGAAATAAAAATAACGGAAACAGTTTACAAACAGTCCGGTTCCTCTTCGTGGAAACTAACAAACAAACAAACAAAGAAACAAAACGGTTCTGACTCCCCCTTCCCCTCCTCCGCGGGATACACACGCATACAAACATTACATTAGACATTTCCGGAAACATAACGATGACATTTGAATGGAGCAGTCCGGGCATCTGCATACTTCGAGCAGAGCACCTAGGAACTCAGCTTTTTACGGCGTTTTCCCAGGCCGTCTCGGTCAATTCACCACGGTGACGTATCCGAGACGCTCTGGCCGCGTGGTCGGCGCGGAATAATAAGGTCTACGGACTAGGCAATGAACAGTTAACACCGTGATATTCGTCCGAAAAGAGCTTAATTTGAGTGTTTTTACTCACTTTTTCTTCCCAGGGCCAATTCTCTCTTGGTGGCGTTATACGTTTGCCCCTCTCTGATTGGTACATCATATTCCAATTCAAACTGTTTAGCTTTTCCGAGACTGCCTGGATTTGCCCAGTCTAACACGCACCAGAATTCTCTCATCCTATTCTGGAGTGGAGTTCCTGTGAGGCCATACCTGCATGAAGATGGGCAAAATTAGGTTGATACTTGTATAGCTAGAGAAAACACACGACATTTCACGACGGAGGTTTCCCCGCGAAATAACGTCTGAGGAATGAGTGCAGAAATTCCATACTGATGACGCGTCACTAACCAGATCTGGGTAGTGCTACTGATTGGTTAAAGCAGATTCCCATGATACACGACCAATCAGAAGCACTCCCCAGATCTGGGTAGTGACACGTCATCAGTATGGAATTTCTGCACTCGTTTCTCAGACGTTATTTCGCGGGGAAACCAGTGGTGGCGTCGCGAAATGGCGGCTGTTTTCTTAGGCTAATACTGATAACAATATACCGATACAAGCCAGGGAAGTATCTGCTAACCTCTCTTATAAAATAACTAAGGTAGTACGCGCGCTCCGATTGGCCAAGAGACGTGTTAGAGAGTATGTACACATGGCTGTGACGTCAATATGTTTTGTTTTTTTCGCGCGCTGATCACACAAGCACGAATTTGAAAAAGATTTTGAGTCTAGAACTCGACAAGTTTACTTTATTTATCCATTCCCTCGTCGGCTGAAACTTGGAAAGTCTTTACAATCACGCTGTGTGTCAATTTTTGTTCGCGTAAGTTGACATTTTAAGCGAGCAAAATCCGCATTTGAAAACAATAACTTATGCAAAACTTGGAAGGCAAACAGGGTGTTTTATGTGGTATTCGATAGTCTATGGAACTTTTCAGTTAGAGTATTTTACTACATATTTTCTGCGCCGCCGGAAGTCTGGTAACTGGCCGCTTACAAGAGATATGCCTCTAACTATTCATTAAATAGAAATAGACCTACTAACTTGGGACATGTTACCTTCTCTTAACTTTAAGAGCTTTAGCAGCCTTAGTTATTTGAGCTTTGGGATCTTTCAGGCGATGAACTTCATCCAATATTACCGCTAGCCATTTAATCTTGTTCAAATCATCCTAAAAAAGCAAAAATATAGCCACATATGTCAGAAAACTCTCTTGGATAAATATATCCGCTTAACCTATTGCCTACGTACTAAGTAATGTCTCAGAAAATAATTTTCGTGCTGCCGTTTGAAAAGTTTCTTCAAAACTACCAGTAAAAAAAATTCTCAAGTAACGGAGGATAAGTTTTGTTTAAAAACCTGAACCATTCTACTAGTAAGTTTTTCAACTCTGACTTTGTTGTTCAATCTTAATCTTTTTTTTTTTCACTTCCTTTTGATAATTGTTTTGCTGATGGCAAAACTTCCAGATGTTAAAACTCTGCTAACTTGTCCATACATTATTGAAGGTCTCGCTTTTAGAGCTGCAAAAAGTTTCCTTTTCTTTCTTTCTTTCTTTCTCTCTTTTTTCTTTCTTTGTTTTGGTTTTTTTTTTTTTGCAGTTCTTGAAAGGAGATATGTTTTAGTCGGAAAAAACAAAAATGCTGTCTTGCTCAGTCCCGGACGCGTTATGCAACTTTAAAAGAATTGCGCATAATAGGTGCGGGATTTGCTGATAACTTAATTACTTCTTTATTCAATGCAACAATGTTATTTCGTTGGTACAACAACGCTCAAGGTGGATTTCATTCATTCTCAAAATGATAGTCGTTCAATTTGGTATTAGAGAAGTTAAGCATCATGTATACGTCAAACGTCAGAGGAGAATTTGTACCACGTGACCAAGTTTCCCCTTTACTTGTCGTTTACTTTTTATTATTTCTACACATGAATAAGTAGTTTCACGCAATTTTTTATCCGTAAGAATTGTTTTTAGCTGTTTTTATCTGCTCGTTTTCTAATTTGAGAAATTCTCAACTCGAATCTGCCGTTTGCCGTTTGCCGTATACGCGAAGCTTAAACTCTCTCAGGGGGCAAAGAAAATTATTTTTTCAGATTGTCATTCGGGCAAGCTGAAGCTAACATTTACAAGCCCAGACGTCATTTCAACTAACACCAAAAGCTTTTTGACGAGTAGACTTGATTTCAGAGTTCTTCTGTTATCCGAATTCCTCAAAAAACATCACTTGCCCGTCGGGCAAGTTAAAAACAGAATTCACTAGCCCGATAGCAAAATCCACTAGCCCCCCCCCCCCCCCCCGGGCTATTGGACACTACTTTCTCTGTACGCTGTCTCTGCTAAAGGGGCTATGCCATGAGGATATTGCTGTTTGAGGTCACGTCTGTGCTGAAGTCACTACTTAGTTCCTTTACCCATCCACTAAAAAACTTTATAAAATAACTAAGATAGTACACGCGCTCTGATTGGCCGAGAGGAGTGTTTGCATCAGAGTATGTAAACATGGTTGTGGCGTCAAGTTGTTTGGCTTTTCGCACGCTAATCACGCAAGCACAAATTTGAAAAAGTTTTCGAGTTCCAAACTCGACAAGTTTACTTTATTTACCCATTCCTTCGTCGGCTGAAACATGGAAAATCGTTACAAAGAAGGCGAGTCAATTTTTCTTCGCTTAAGCTGACATTTTAAGCGAGAAAAATCCGTATTTTGCAAAGCATCTTTTTGCAAAACAAGGACTGATTACGCGTGCAAGACTTCGTGGACAAGATTTTGCGACTGGTAAGAATTTCTCTTTTAATCAGAGCCATACAAAACGGTTTTGCGTTTTTTTCTCGGGAAAGATATTTTATAAAAGCAATAGAAAACTTTTTTCCTGTGTTTGCATAGCCTGATATAAACACTCGAGGCGTTGGGAGAATTCTCGACGGTTATGCAAACCCTCGACTTCGTCTCGGGTTTACATAACTGTCTCGAATTCTCCCAACCCCTCTCGCGTTTATATCAGGCTATGCAAACACGGAAAATGTTTTCTATTGCTTAACTTGTAGGGTTATGAAGGAGATATCAAATAAATTTCATAAGGGAGTACTAACCATAATATTTGGGGGGGGGGCGGTTTTGCACGCATTGCATTACAAACTTCAACCATTTCCATTATAACAAAGTTGGACCATTATTTTTGAGAAATTTTAGCTTTTTGAAAAGATAGCAAATAGCGTGGCATAGCCCCATTTATTTTGTCCGCACATCATTTCCGATCACAGCTAACATTTCATCCGATATAGACCAATTTTAGAAGGGCATCGTCCGATTAGCGACTGTTATTTGCACGCTGTGTTTTAGAATAAGGCCAGATGGTACCGACAAGAGGGCAAGAAGATCCTCCGTCACCGAAGTAGGCTTTTAAACTGTTACTGCCTCCAAAACTCCACTCAGCAAAAGTATGCTTATTGGTACCACCCCCCCCCCCCACCCCCCTGAGAAACCATGCCTCAGCAGTCACTACTTCAGCGTTTGTGGCATTGCAATACTCACCAAGTGATTTCTCATGGTTTCATATGTGGTTAGCACCACATCTAGTCGCCCTCTCTGGGCCCTCTGAAGAGCGTCCTCCTTGGTGTTACCATGAAAGAGCCCCGTGTTGAAATGCCCCCAAGTCTCCAGTTCTTCTTTCCAGTTGTACATCACAGAACCTGGGCTAACAATAAGGAACGTTCCTCTCTCAAATCCGCTAACATTTTTCTAAAACAAACGAGAAAAAATGGTTATAGCTTTAACTTGAAGTTTATTAACTGTAGTCAGAAATATGTATCGCTTCCTCAAAAAGGCGCACTTCGGGCCTATGACGTCCTCCTCACGGCCGGACATATTTTTCTGTGGTACTATAAGAGACCTTTAAATTTGAGGACGAGATTTTGACTTAAAAGTTTTTTCGCGCATTCCTGAAAAATAGACACCCCGGCAAGCTTAAATTCACCTTTCTTTACCAGAAAAGTTAAAACGGTTATTTTTGTGGAAGGAGGTCAAGCTCTCATTCTCCCGAGTGCGAAATCAAAGCACTTCTAACATTCGATAACTTGTTTACACAGGAGCCCATAACCCGGAGCGTCTAACTTCCATACTGCGCCTATGCAACGGCGTTATCACAAGTAGGTCTATTTTTAGATAAGCCTTTCCCGCGAAATGCTTTCGAAAAGCCAATCACTAGCAATTGCTTCATCAATGATAAACTTTTAATACGTAACTAGGACAACTCCTTCACATTGAAAAAACCATGGCGGACACACGTGAGGAATCTTCAGACGAGTCTTCTGACAGTACTTCAAGCGACAATTTCAGTATTTACCCGGAAACTAGCAGTTCAGAGCAAGATTTGCAAAACCTAGCCAGGACGTCTTCTTCATCGACGACAACGCATAGTTCACGCAAAGGGAATTGAATCGAAATCATCTTCGAAATGGCCGACTTTGAAAAGGTCAAAGCGAGCTACTAACAGTCTAAACGACGATCAAATGGAGGAATTGACCTCGTGGAACACTTATTTTTCGCGGGAAAAGCTTATCTAAAAATAAGCTCACTTGTGAAAACGCCGTTGCACGAATTTATGGCAGTTGAACCTCCGGGTTATGAGCTCCTGGTTTATATCACTGCGACATTTTGGCTCAAACAGGCGTATTAGAGTGACGACGGCTATCACGTTTTCCCGCCAGAATGATGCTGGTTCACGCATGCCTAATACTTAGTATTGTGAAAATCTTGTCCTTGTAGTCGACCACGTCTTAGAATCTAAAGGTCTATACTATCCACCCCTTAACCACAAGATGGGACGCCAGTCAACCCCAGAATTAACCCGTTAAGCTCTAAAATTGAAATTTGAATTATCATTTGTTGCCTCTATACATTTCCGACAAAAGTAGTGGGGAGAAGTTGTTAAATTATCAAGTGAATCCATCTTGTGTGATCATGTCCGTAATTCTCATGACCACTATGTTTTACAAAGCATTGATATTACAAGGAGAAATTTGATGCTGATCACTCTTAGGGCTTAAAGGGTTAACCCCCGAGCAGAGTATTGCCATCGTCATTTACAAACCAGGGGCCCGTTTCTCGAAAGTCCCGATAATTAACGGGCCCGGTAAGCTGTCTCCGTTTACGTTAAAGATCGAAGTTTCAATAGTTTTGCATCTAACATGATAAAACTATCAGTTAACGAAACGAAATGGAGTAGTTTGCTAGCCAGGACCTGCGCTCTTATTCTTTATATTTCGATTTGAATATTTGATTTTGGGCCCGAAAAGTAACCGGGACTTTCGAGAAACGGGCCCCAGGCCCGAGTTGTTCAAAGCTGCGTTTAGATAACCAAGGGTTAGTGTGAAATTAAAACTTAGAAATGAAAGCTATAGAAGTAATTGTAGCGGTCTAATTCTTTTCATCTACAAATGGATGATAGGATGCTCTGAGAATGGAGAAAATTATCCGAGAAAATGCTTTTGAACAAAAGTAAAAGAAATTCGAATTAAAATTTAACTTTAATTCTCTTGTCTGAGGAAGAATACAATGGAACGTAAAAGCCAATTGGTTCGATGCCCTAACCGTGAAACAATGGGAAACAATAACAATGATGTTATTGTTTTCTGCGACAAATGAGAAAACACCTTACGAGCAGCTCTTACATTACCCACTTATATGGCTTTTCCAGTCTATTTGTGCGGTACATTTTTGAAAAGGGAACTTAAGATCTGACTAGGCTTACGAAATCGACTACGAGAAGTTTAGAGCTTATTATAACACACGAACCATAACTCTTCCCTGTTGGTAACAAGAACATACATATCCCCTAGGGATAAGATTGGGTGGATAAGTAATTATATGAGGTGCACAAATTTGGTTTGAAACCCCGTACTCCTGCCCTTATAATCGAACCAAAAGTTCCCTTGTAAGTGCCCAGAAAAACACAGCTTAATTCAACAACCTGTTTTCCTTTCGTTCTGCCATTCACAAATTTGGAGAATACATCAGCCTTTGTCCCTGTTTTCCCCAGAATAGCAGCAACAAATGCAATGACCTGAAACAAATGCACATACACAAATGGCTTTACCGTGTCATGCTTTTAATGGATATTCGAGCGAGTCCATGAGACTAGAACAGGAACCTATTCCTGTATTCTTCTCTCAAATAGCTAAGATAAAAAATCAACCAAAGGAATGTCCCGGCTTATGGGGCTCCGACCTTGGGCCTCTGCTCAATTTGCTGTATTGCTGCGCTTCATAAGGATCATGGATCAGTATACGTTTCTGGGAAACTGCCCACCTACCCCTCCCCTAAGCCAACATTTTGCCCTAAGTGAGAACTAAGTGTTAATGTTGGCTTCGGGGAGGGGTAGGGGGACAGTTTCCAAGAAACGTATAACGCTCTAGACGGCAAAACAGTCCGTATTTTTGCGTATTCAAGTAACACGAACAGTCAAACAAAAGCTGAAAACTACTCTAAACTGATTGTAAGAAAAAAAACCCGACTGTTTTGCAGACTAATAACGCTCTGGGAGTCCTCGGGATATCTTCTGAAGGGAATTATCAGGTTTACAGATCGTTTGTAAAGAGATTCTTTTGAGCTTACATTGAAAGCCTACGCCGGGTTGTTATGGAATTACAACTGACTCAGTTCAAAGGTCGAACTTGTCATGCACCGAACCGAATCCCTTTAAGTAAGTACATAAAAAGATCGACGTTGAATCAATTTGGGTCGACTCACGAATTAAGTTCGAGTGGGCCAAATGGGAATTTCGACTGTGGAACAACTTCGTTTCAAATGTCCAACTTTTCATTTGTCAAACCTAATGTATAAATAACTACAATTCATTTTCACTGGTAAACATTGTAGACCACTGAACATCGACTAATAAAATTCGACGTTTGAATTAACCGTCGAGCTTATATCATTTGGGTCGAACCAAAAAGTTATTAAGTTCCGTACGTCAAAAGTTCGACGTTTGAACCGGGCAAAGTGGCTTTACAACTTTAGAGCAGTAACTAGGAAAACTGATACAGTGAAACCCCGCCTTACGGCCCACTCGGTAATACGGTGACACCTCGTTATTACGGCCATTTTTTTTAGCCACCTGGCAAAAACCGCCATACGTTTTCTTGTAAAAAAAAAAACATCGTTAATACGGCCATCCCGTTAATACGGCCGAAGGTTTTTTTGCCCATTGGTGACCGTATTAACGGGGTTCCACTGTACCTATTTGTAGAGTCTGTATAGTAAATTACCAAGTTTACACCCTATTCTATGAAGTCGGATAAAAAAAGAAAGATCTGAAGATTATATGCCACAAATCGTACACAAATGTTACAGGTAGTTGTGACTTTTTCTTTCAATTATCTCTAACTTTGTTTGTAACCTCATGTTGGAAACCAAAATCAAGCAAGACTTTGTAGAACAATCAAAAACGTAACATTTCATTTCCAAACCTGAACAGTCTTTCCTAAGCCCATGTCATCACCAAGGATTGCTCCAGTATTTTCTGAAAAGTGACGGAACAAAAACCGCACTCCTTGCCGCTGATAATCCCTCAAATAACGGTTAATGGTGGCTGGAATCTATAGAAAAAAGAGCTTAAAACAATCACGCAAAGGGCATCCTCAATGCTGATTATCAAATACTTGATGACTACATGTGGTCCCTAGGAAAACGGTCATTAATTTTTCAAACCAACATACTCTTAAGGCTTCCTGTCAGAAAACCAGACCCTGTTAAGCGGCACATACCCGTTAAGGGCAAACAAGGAATCCCCCCTCTGGGCCTTAACCCTTTGACGTTTACATTGTAAGGGATATTGGTACACTTTGCCTCGTCTAAAACTCTCCCATTGTATATTTATGCTATGCTTCTTGCTCGTATTTTCTTTTCATTGGAAACGGAAAGCATACAAAGCAAACAAATAAAACGCAGTTATTTCTAACCTGAGTTACTGGTTCAATTCCAGGTTCAGACAGAAGTAAAGGAACTGTAGGATGAGGCGCTGGCACTGTGAAAAAGGGTCTCTCCATGTCTTGATCATCAAAACCTGAGTTGAAAAAAATAAAATAAATAAAAAGCTCTTTATAAGTGTCAAATGAATGTAATTAGCATTAAGTGTTTTGAGGACACCTATATTTTTTAAAGTCCGCTGTTGGAGATGGGACTACCTTTGTTACATAATTATCTGACCATGGATGTGAGCCGTTTTCAAGGTACAAGCAGTACCTCTTCATCAGTTGGTAATTTCAAGACCCTGAGTGTTGGTCCGCGCATGGGACTGAGCCACCGACCTTCCATTCTGAAGATCGGTGCTCTTTAACTGGGTGAGAAAACAAAGACATATGTAAATAAACTAGTAATGACCGAAGGTTACGGAATGCACGCGACAACGATTGAAGATTGAAACGATTATTTTATTTTATTTTTTTGTATACATGTACTGCTCACAAAGAGTTACAAAGTTGATAAACTTTCTTGGTTCACCTCACACAATGAGAGTGATTATTTGGCGCTTTAGAATCATAGCAGAGGGTCGAGCTTGAATCTCTACACGCAAGGTCTGATGGAGATGTTCAGATAAGCGCCAATAAGCTTCCAAAGTAAAAGTTACTGAACTGGTGAAATCAATAACCTTAAACTATCAAAACTGTAGTGGACTGCGCTCGCCTTCCTGTTTCTCAAGAAACTTACCATCTGCTAGCATTTCATCATCATAATCACGTTTCTCCGTCTGCTTCTTACTGCCATTATCAAAATCCGTTTTTACTGGATTTACCAGAGTGTTAATCTTCTCCGAATGAACGTCATCAAAATCCTGGAGAAGTACTGATCTACTCTGTTTGTTTATGGACCTTCTGCCACTGGGAAGCTTTTTGCTGCATTGAACAGAGATGTCTAGTTTTCCTGACACAAATATAAAAAAATATATCAGTCTTATGATAGCTGGGGTGAGTGATTTAACACCTTTGTGGAATTTTCCGAAAAATACTTATTTATAACTATCAGCCATGATGGTAGGATATTTTGGTTTACGCTGTAAGCTCTAATCACCACTTAGCTTCTGTTTTGCCAATAGGGGATCACAGGCACCGATCAATGTTATTTTCCAGAAAAATTCAGTTTTTTTACAATAATTAAATCAATTATTGAGAAGTATTCTGTACTTTTAGTGCAAAGAAAACTGTTACTCCCCAGGGCTGCAAACCTCCTTTAGGAAAATTGCTGTGCTCTCCAATAATTTATCCACAGGTACTTCAAGCTCTCGAGGGAGAATCGTTGTTGCATAACAGAAATATAAGAAGGCTTTGTATGGGGATTTCAGCAATTGTTATTTAGGGGTCAAAAATAGCAAGAAAAATACATCAGAATATCTCACTTTACCTCTTGTTCACCATGAATGTATGTATAACAAGGAGAGAGGGAAAAATGTTTTTATCTAATGTATAATGTAATGTATAATGTATAAATCCCCAAAACAACCCCTTATAACATTTTGTTATGCAACAATGGTTCTCCTTCATGAGTTTGTGATTTATTACAAAGGACTGGCTGGTACCGCAGTTGATTGGTGCACAGCCAGTGATCTGTTCAAGAGGTCCCAAGGTCAATTCCCATGTAGTCTATTTCAGTATTTCAAAGTTAAAGTTAAATTTTATCAAGAAATGGACCAAATCTGCATCACCACCTTCCGTCTGCTAAGTAAGGCCACACAAGAAAGAAAAAAAAAGTTGAAACATGGATGTGGGATCATACTTGGGAATTGACCTTAGGACCGCTTAGACAGATCACTGGCTGTGCACTAATCAATAATGTACCAGTCCTTTGTAATAAATCACAAACTCACGAAGGAGAACCGTTGTTTCATTCTCTCTTGTGTGGCTTTACATAGCAGAGGGAGGAGGTGATGATGCAGATTTGGTCCGTTTCTTGATAAACTTGAAAAGTTGTAACTCTTTAACTTTAACTTTGAAATACTGCGGTGAAGGTCACAATGAGATTGCTTTTAGCAATAAGTGGGCTCATTAATCACAAATAACTAAAAAAAAAGTGCTGTCACATTAGTATAAAAAGACTAGTACATTCACCACACAATGGAGAATTTACCTTTCTTTTTCTTTTTGGATGATGTGTCTCCCTTGCTTGTTTTGTGACCTGAATAAGAAAAAAAATGTGTTAGAAGTCTAAAAAATGTATAGTTGACAGAAATAACTTATTCATGTTGCAGCATGCAAAGGAAGAACTGTCCGATAGCCTGGGGTTAGTGGATTTTGCTATCGGGCTGGTGAATTATTCTGTTTTTAACTTGCCCGAAGGGCAAGCGATGCTTTTTGTGGAATTCGAATAACAGAAGAACTGTGAATTCAATTCTGCTAGTCAAAAAGTTTTGGGGGCTAGTTGAAATGATGTCTGGGCTTGTAAATGCTGGCTTTAGCTTGCCCAAATGGCAAGCTGTAAAAATGATTTTCTTTGCACCCTGTGTTGAGAAAGAAAATTGTTCAAATAATACCTGGCTGTTCTTTGATTGTTTTAAGATCTGTCTCAGAAACTGTCTCACTCCCCTCAGATTCATAGCTGCAACAGAAATAAGGGTCCGATTAAATTTGCCACCTATGTCTTTTTCTTTTTATCCGCACATTGCTAAAATCATTATCTGAGCAGCCAAGTTTGAATGTCATGGTGATGGTGCCATAAAGAGTAAAATAATTACTAAATCTCCAATTCAATGTGATAATGGATCACTTCAAATAGGTGGTCACCTATCCAAAATACCTAGAAAATTATTTTTATTTAAAATCTTATTAATTTATGCACAAACTTGTAGTTGATTAGCCTAAGAAAACTGCCAACATTTTTTATGCCACCCAGTGATTTTGTTACCTCTGTGTCCTGCGTCCCTGATGAATAATCCCCAAAGACACAAAATAATTCATGGCATGCGTCCAATAGGATCTATCTGAACATGTTTTTTGTAGAAATATCCTGTTCATTTAATTTCTGTGGCAGTTATTATATATGGCTGTTGTTTAATGAGGCATGTTTCTTTTACCCTTTGTTGTGCTTTAAAATAGAAGGACTAAATTCTAATTTCAGTATACTGTAATACAGGGTTTTGGAGTCTGTCTTCAGATTAACTGTCTGGTTACATGTACATAAAGGCCCAAGCATTTTTAGTTTTGGACACGATGTTTTGAACTGGGACTCATGATTTTTCACAAGATGAGTCCCAGCTAGGACTCACCATAACTATTTTTGTAACAAAATCACTGGCCACCTTTAGTTTCCCGCAAAATGATACATGTATATGAGCAACAAACACAGAAATTCTTTAATGATAAATTTACGTGTCACTACCCAGATTGAAGTAGTGTTTCTGATTGGTCATGTCACAAGCAAATTTGACTCAACCAACCACCAAAAGCACTACCCAGATGATCTGGGTAGTGACATGTCATCATAATGGAATTTCTGTGCTTTCTCCTCAGAGGCCATTTCAGGGGGGGACTACATGACTGTAGGAGTGACATCATGAAATGTTAGCCGTTTTCTTCAGGTGATGTAACAAGGGATGATTCCCAACCACGATTTTTAGCACAACACAGCTTTTGCAATCCTGGAGCAATGTTGTAACCATTCCAAAAAATGTCGCAACAATCAGCGATGTAACACTGTGTTGCGCTAAAAATCGCCTCTGTGAATTGCCTTTTAACATAACCTTTACGTTAGTAGTTGATGAATGAATAAAAAATAATGTCAAACTTGCCCAATAAAAGTTACAACAGCCATTCTCTTCCCACTGGAAGCTTTGTGTAAAGAACTGATTACTGCTTCATAGTATTCATTATCCCCACTGTAAGGAGCGAGACAAATTTGTCCCTTGCACCACTCTAGGAAAGAATTATAGTTAAACACATTAAAAACAAAATGCATTAGAGTGGTTATTGAAGATATTTACTGCAACAAACACAAAGCAACAAACCTTGAAACACGAAACAAACAAAACCATTTGAAATCAACTGATCACTCATCACAAACCATGACCTTTAGAACTCATGCAAGTAAACATATGTTTCCTAAGAGGTCCGCTAAGATGATTGTCGGAACAGAAAACCTAAAATTTGCAAAATACACAGCAGGATACAAAGAATTTCGCTGTAAAAGTCAAACAGGTGGAACTGCTCTAAATGCTAAAAGAAGGTATAAATAACATGGCAAATAGAAAATACAAACTTGAAGAAGATTGAAATGGATTGTAATTATGGTTTTAGAAAGCTTATTAGCCTAACAGTAGGTTATTCAAAGTTCCCCTTTTGTTGTTTGCAACATTTGAAACTTGGTGACATATTTGTTTGACATGAAGCTGATATTTTGTCATTCACAAGTACAATGCAATTTCTCCATTTTCAAAGTGAATAAGGGCCAGCCATTGGCATTATTATACATTGTACTCATTATCTGTCTTCTCATTGGCTTAAAGAGCCTGCAGCTAATTCTGGAAATCAGCGCAACCTACAGTTTAGTTACTTATCTGCTAACAGATAACTGACCAATCTGTAGGTTAAGTGCGTGCAATGCATGATTTCCAATAACAATTGTATCAATTCAGGTTCCTTGTGACGGTGTGTTTGTTGATATTTTCTTCAAAACAATAAGGTTTTTGTGATGCCCTAAATAATCAAGGTCTTGGTAAGTGTTATCAGCCTCGGCCTTCAGCTTGACTGATAACACTGACCTTGACCTTGATTATTCCAGATATCACAACAACCTCATCCAATAAAAGTTTATTATTTACAAAATGAACTAGACAGTTGTGATCGAGCCCCTTCAATTGAGAAAACTTGGCCTTTTGCTTATATTCAGTACGTGTAAATCTGCGGTTTAATAATATTATTGTGGCCTATATGTGCATATTTAATTTTTTGCCCTCATTCCTTATAAAGCCTTATGACAGGTACAAGTACATGTACATCTTAATCTACATGTACTACAATTGGTTGCAAAAAAATCAGTTAAACCTAAGATGCCAGCAGTGCCTCTTTTAAAATCAAAGATGATGACATCATGAACATGTATGGAGAAAACACTGATAAATCGCGGGGACTGTACACACTTGGTGTCCAGGAACCAGTGCCTGGGTACCGGCACACAACAAGGTTGTGTTCACACCTTGAGTTAACCCAATTAGTGACTGTATAGTTACTTCATTTCACCCGTCAGATGCCATTTTGAAACATGAGCTTAGCAGTGAGTACAAAGCAGTTGACTTCCCCAGAACCAACAAAAATGGTGTGTACACAGGGACCCAGTGCCCATTTTTGTGCCCGAAGAAAATGACTTGACCTTGTACTTGGGCACAGGCAATGTGCCCAAATTCTAGCATGAGCACCTGAAAAAAGGGTGTGTTCACATTAGTGCCCAGTGAGTACCCTACTCAGGCATTGTGCCCAGGCAACAAGTGCGAACACTGCCTATGTCACTCAGAAGAGCCACTGCCGAATGACTCTGAAGGTTAGTGATGAAGGCTAGGAATCTGAGTGTATTTACTTACAGCTAGGGTCATTATACAGGGCAAACCAAACTGGAACATGATTCACTCAGGTCTCCTAATCCTAATGTTAACTAGACTTCAGTCATTTGCCATTCAGCAAAATACTTGTGTTGTATTCACTTGCAAGAACCAACCAGTGAGGGGTAGATGTATGTTTTACTAGAAAATACTTACCAGGCGAAATTAAAATAAAACGAGTAAACAACATAAAACGATGTACGATTTTTGCTTGCGACTGTCGGGCACGACTAGCATACGTCATGACTTTCGACCACCCACAAACGCACAATTTTCCCTTTCGACATTGACACATGTTGTACAGATGTCGTGGGTCTAATTTACATGACACCATCTGACGTGAAGTCATGACATATGCTGGTCATGCATGACTAGTCATAAGCAAAAACTGACCCTCTAAATCAGCCTTTAAATGTACCTTTTAATGTTGTATCTTCATCTTTGCAATCCAAACAAACTGATTCAATTCCATCAGTCTCCCCATGATTGTGATAATTTTTCCTGTAATTTCCATATCTGGGGGTAAGTAGGCTCCATATAGTTTTCTTATGTAGTCTTGGGGTGTGATGTTTAATTAGGTCTTTAAAATACAGAGGAAACTCTATTCAGGGGGACACCCTTGGGACCAAGGAAGGTGTCCCCTGAGTAGAGGTGTCCCCTGAATGGAGGCCGGGCTAGGTTTTGTTAATAATTAATCAAAAATTAATTATTTATATTAGAGCTAACAAAGGCGTGTGCTCTTGCAGGCTCCGGAATCTGCTGCAGTCATTATTTCAAGCAGCTAGATGATGTACATTGTCTGCGATGTTGTGTGTTGAATTCCCACAAATGCACTACATGTACATGGAATTAAATGAGTTCATTCATGTTTTGAATGCTGTCGCCATTTTGACTGGTGAACACAAATGTATTGACAATTTTTGTGGCCAGTCAGTCATTGATTTCTAAGGTGTCCCCTGAATGGAAGGTAAACCCAGGTTTTGTGACCCAGAAAAACTGTCCCCTTCCCCTGAATAGACGTGTCCGTGCAACAGAGGTAAACGATACAAAGATTATGCGAACATTTTTTCGGGACCAAATTTTGTGTCCCCTGAATGGAGGTGTCCTTTGAATAGAGGTGTTCCAAAGGAGAATGTTCCACGGTATTAAGTTGTTTCCCTCACCGTTTTGCAATAGATTCTTCTTCCTCTTCATGACTTTGACACCTTACGCCATCAATTTCTTTCTCTTCTTCGTCTTCTGTCGCATCGTCATCTGTGGCAGTACTATCGCATATCATTTTCCTACTCCACAAATTTTACGTTTAGTTTCTCATAATAGTCGGTTTTTCTGGTTTCCCCTACTCATCGCCTGTCATTAATGGCCGGCTGCCATCTGCGAGAAGAGTTGACCGTAATTCTGATTGCGTCACGATCAAAACTTAAACACGACTTATGATAAAACTGCGATTACTTAAAACTGTCCTACAGAAAACCATCTTGAGTAATGCAAAGAGTAGAATCGCAGAACACAAAAACTACTGTTTTGTCAAGCCGCCATCTTTTCTCGGCTCAGTTTTCCCGCGGTTTAACGCTGTCCAGTTACATTTTAGCGCCGATCTAGACCAAAGTGCTTTGCAAGACAAACTTGTTTATCGCCGTAGTAATTTGACGTCATAAAAATGAAATTTCTGAAATTATGGGATTTGTCAGGATATTCTGAAAGAACAATGTCCAAGAGGCCTACTTGCCAAAAATGAGCATTTGGGGGCAAATTGTCTCTGAGATCGTAGCCCAGTTATGCTTACAAAACTCCATACAAACCCTTCTAAATTTTTTTTGGGTCGACCCGAAAAAAAATTAGAAGGGTTTGTATGGAGTTTTCTGAGTATAACTGGGCTCCGATCTCAGAGACAATTTGCCGCGAAATGCTCATTTTTGGCAAGTAGGCCTCTTGGACATTGTTCTTTCAGAATATCCTGACAAATCCCATAATTTCAGAAATTTCATTTTATGACGTCATCACTTTAGTACTCTATACAGGTAAAAAATAAAGGAATTCTGTTTTCCGCGGAAATTCGAAATTCGAGTGGTCGGTTTTACACGGACCGCCTCTTAAATGTTGTTCATTTCGTTACAAATCTGTCGCTTTTGCCAAGAGCCACTTTTCGAGTGTTTCTAGCGATCACTTTGTCCTTCTTACTAGCAACTTTATTCACCTCAAGGGTCAAATTGTTAAAACGCACTTGAAATTTCTGTAGGTATTTATTTTTTTGTGTGTGTTTGCCCGTGCACGCCGCAGTACGGGCACCCCTGTAGGGATCCATGGCAAGCCACTACATGTTTTTTATTTTATTTTTTTTTACGCCTGGGAGGGAGGCTACCCCCAAACATAAGGACCACGCACAGTCTCGAGCTCATGTTTGTTTCAAACAACCAGCGGATTAAGGATTCTCACCTTTTAGGATAAGCGGCACTTTAAGAATCCCAAGAACAACTGAATTGCTACATAGACAACCCCTGATTTAATGGCTCCGTCAGTATTCCCCTCGGGCATTCGTCTGGCATGCCACCCAAGGGTGGGACATTTGCGAAAACAGCCCGGGGATAGGAATGTCAAAGCAATGTTCTAATTCAGGTTTTAGAATTCTTTCATAACGCGTTATTCATCTCAAATTTCCTGATAACCCCAAAGTACAAAAACTGAGTTGATAAATGCCGTCGCCTACCCCCAACCTCCCCACCCCCCACCCCCATCATGTTCCCTCGTTCCCAGGGTCCTCCTCTTCCCCCGTCCATATGCGAAAAGATGGCAGAGAGTCGGCGGAGAGAAACAGCTTTGTTAGTCAAGATATCGCGAATTCGTAAGCTCTTGGTTTGGGGATCAAGGTTTGGAAGGATCGATTGAAACTTCTTCGAGTAAGTGATTGATCCTTATTTACTTACCATTCTAATATATGGCTGAAAGCTGATCAGTACATCGGCGAGATCATACATATTCATAGCTGCATGCCTCATTTAAGTTTATGCTTAAACCATGACGATCGACATTTGCATGCATTTGAATATATTGCTTTAAATGTAGTGGAAATGATCAGGATTCATAGACTCTTATAACGTCTCGAGGGATTTTTGTAAAAATCCACTGAGTTCTTAAAACAACTCAGTTCAAGACTGTATTATAAAATGGCTTAAAGAATGCTAGCGCATTGTGTCAGCTGTTTAATTCGCATTTCTGAAATCATAGTTCTGCAGTGATTATCTGAAGGATGTTTAGGAATTCAGTTTTTCCACTGAGTTGGGCATTTGCACTTTTTCTGTTAGCCCTACCGTGGGGATTTGGACGTATGAGCTGACCCCACCGGGGTGTGTGTAATCACAGGGCACCCACACAATCTGTTTATGTAACCGATTGTTATTTTATTGTAAATGTATTGAATTTACTGTTTACTTCATCTATAGCGATATTTCGCTAAATATGTACATGGGTCAATGTTAAATAAACGTTGTATTATGTTACCTGTGGTATATTGTCGTCTTTTTGCCTCAAAAGGGGTATTTTGAGCAATTTGGAAGGATGGGTTGAGTTCACCTTTTTTTGGTAGTGTTTCTCAAAATCCTTGCAAATTGCTCAAAATACCCCAACAATATACAGCAAGTAAGGTAATACATCGTTTATCATGTACATATTAAGCGAAATATTACTATAGATGAAGCAAACGGCAGTCCAATACATTTACTATAAAATAACAATCGGTTACACAAACAGAATATGTGGCCTCCCTGTGGTGTAATAGAGCCAAAGAGTCGACTAAATCGGTAGATTCACGGTGGAACACACAGAAATACATCAAAGATAAATCTGCTTTATTTATCAGACTGGCATTCCATTCATTCTTCAGTAGCAGAAGTCCGAACTAAATTAATGTTGGCGACAGTACCTGCCTAGTATGATTAAAAGAAACATGAAGATTAGGATTGCCGGCTGTTCTTGTCGTCCACAACAATCCTTGCCATATAAAGATTATGATTTACTGTATTACATTCTAATCACCTAACTAGACACTCTTTCAACTGATCAAGCTGTAAAATTCAAGGCAACATATAACTTGACTGATCAGAAAAAAATTATAGAGTGAAAAGTTCTGCAAGTCTGTGGGCACGACAGTTTGATAAATGACCAACCAGTTCTAAGAGTCAATTCTGGACCATCCCCCCTTCCTCCCCCAAAAAAGTGGCCACTGTAGAGAGGTGGCTGTTTGATTTGAATATAATCACCCTCCTTTCCAAAGATATCAAATAGCAATGTAATTTGCGGAGAACTCCTTTGAAAGCTTTCTATGGAAGATCCGTTCAATGTTTGCTTCCATAGTGTAAACGTTTGCCAATAGCTAAAACAGATTCAGTAGATCTTCGACAAGTCATGGCGACTTTTCACATTTTCTACAAAAGCCCTTAACCAATATGGGCTTCTTACTTGATAGAATTCTACAGATAGAATATCTGCAGCATTCTATCAAGCAAGTAATTTTTTTAAAAAAGCGAATCTGAAGTAAAACGTGGAATTTAGTTTACCCTAGGGTTCCAGGAATTGGTTTAAGTATTCTGAGAAACGTATAGCTTCTATTCCTTTGAATTCATAATTACGGTTCACTTGCTTTCAAACTCTTCATCCACGCAAAAAAAAAAAGAAAAAATGGAACAGGAATTCTCTGATAAATTTTGCTACATCACACTTTATTGACTGTCAAGCTAGGGAGTTTACATTTCAATCAAGCCGGGCGATAAAGTGGTGTGTTTTCTATGTTAATCGATTGACTACCCTCTTCGTTAGCGACTCGACAATTTCAGGTCAATCCACGAAAGCAGAAGAATGTACGGACAAGGGCCGCAAATCGAGGCAAATTAGGCGAATACAGGCATCCTTAGCAAAAAGTTTTATTCAGGATCACATAAAGGAGTTAGCCAAGTTATGATGTAATCTAGTGAATGTAAGACACAGTATTACAGTGGTCTCCTAACAAATAAGCATGAAACGAGCACGACATTTGATTACAAGGAATGTGCGTGCGTATGCTTATATTCATGCATGATCGATCATATTGTTCGAAGCTACTTTAATAACCATACTCGAATGTAGGTCTCGCTAAAATCGTTCCATCTTGGGCAAAAATCGCCCGAAACAGATGTGAACAGCCCTTAAACTTCTAATACTACCATTCAAAACTAACAGCCTGTTATCTCTGCTGCAACTACACAATGTAGAAGGCACAGTTTCCTTCCTTTTATACATGCAAGCTACATAAGATAATCATCACAAGCGCGAACGATGCCCACGCATTTTTCTTTGAAAAGGTCGATCTTAAATAGCTTGAGCTTGCGCTCTTTATAAGTTTTTTCAAGCACCTCGTATTCGCCGGGAAGCACCCCAACACGCGCACTGATTGTAGTCAACAGATCCTTGTGCCCCTTGGCCAACTGCATGAAATTCTCCATAAAGGCAGCAATGGAGCTGTACATCCTGTCCAGCTGTTTCAGTTTGTCCCGCTCTTCAGCCGCCGCGATGGCAGGAACCCCCAAAAGTGCAGTGGATGCGACTGATTCAACAATTCCTTTAACGAATCCAACCAAGCCCGACTCGGCCGTTCTAATCACTGGGGCGACGAGAACACCAACTACCGGCATCCTACACAGCGTGTTGGTTTCAGCCTCAGACGCCAACTCCCTAGCTCTTTGCCCGGCTCCTGATGCTTGGGACCTAATGCTTGAAATTTCCGATTCAATTTCGCCATGTTTGTCAAGAACGGCTTTAAAAGCTTTGTCTAACCCTTCTGCTGTTTCTTTAAAGTTTTGTAGTATCGATTCTGGGTCGTAGTAGCGTACCCCATTCAACACGTTCTGTGCCACGTAAATGTTTTCTTGGGCGAAGGATTTTGCCAACTCCACGTATCTACGCGCTTCAACTTCAAGTTGTCGGAACTTTAGAACAACGCTCTTGATTTCCTGAAGCATCTGAGAGTTACGATTTCGTAGAGTTGCCAATACGTTCGAGAATTCATTCAGTTGAGAAGAAATATTTGCAGAAACGGGGGCTAATTTACGTATGTCGTTTGCCACTGTACCGTAAAGAGTAACAACATTTTCGAAGTTAGTTTGAAACTGATTTACTAAGGCCATGATGAACTCGGTAGTTGATGTTATCAGTTGCAAATCTGTAGTCTTAACAAACTCAGAGTTCAGCGACCAACACCCAGCTCGCTTAAGACACTCAAAATCTGCAACTTATGGACAAATAAGGAAATTTGTTGCATTCTTTTGTGATTAAATATTTGACCCACCCAAAATTAAGCCAACCAGGATACGAAGTTTGAGTAGCTGGGGTCGATCTGTGCAAGGAACCTTTTCCGAGAAAATGAGGTACTCTTTGGTTGTTTACATTATTTACATATTTTTCAGATTGTTTTCTGCATGCCTACATGGGTGAAGAGTTGTAAATTCAAACACGAGGTAGCTCGATGATGGTCTTTATTTACTCAACAGTCTGAAAGCACGTTTCACATTGACCAAATGCCGAGAAGATGTAGACCAAACTTACTTGCTAGTCATGCATGCATTAGTATGCAGAGTCAATCATTTGAGTGCGATCCTCCTTTTAACAAACCAGTCCTGGTTCCGCACTGGTACTTTCAATTAAGTAATGTGAAATGTCAAACTTTCTAGCTAGTGTCGTGTAGGAGCCTGTAACCTTTACCCGACTTGATAATACTGTAGACATCTATATGAGGGTCTCAATGGGGTTAACCGATAGGCGTAAAACGGCCAAAAATTAAGCCGATAGCCGTAGAAATTGAAAAATTTTAACCGTTAGCCGTAAATAGGGTAAAAAAGAGTTAACCGTAAAAGAAAGTGTTCCTTAGATTTGCTACTTTTAAGGAAGGTATTAAACTCACTTATGGTTGTGTTTTTTATTTCCCGGCTAGTGTGACTCCGTACGCACGTAAGGCGAAGCGCCTTTCGGGCGTTAACCAAGACCTAGGCTCCATTTCCGGCGCTCTATCGGGGAACTAATTTTTTCCATAGCGAAAGTGTGGCTTCTTGCTGGGGATTAATATTTGAATTTTCTGGAGGTCGTGCCCTCGAAACACTAGTGAAACAGCACGCAGAGACGTCACTGTTTGTAAAACACGTTGCCGATAAACAACATTTCCCTGTTTTTCTCTGACGCTAAGGTAGACATTGCTATGCCTAGTCCCTGTACGGCGTCGTCCCACGCATTCTCGGCCAAGGCATTTCGGTGGGGAACTCATTCGGACCACGTGACCCGAAACGCATTGGCAGCGCGGAATAATGCGGCCTACGGACAAGGCAACGGCAGACAGTCGTTCCGTACAGTGATTCGTTATCCTTGAAAACATTGGACACGGGAATTTTGTTTTTGGCCGTTTTCACGCAAGAGCAAGATATGGATCATCCGTCCGAGACTAGCCTGTGTACAGTCGCGCCCTCCCCACAGACACCCCTTCTCCGATTTTTTTCTGAGGGGAGGGGGCGACTGTACACAGGCAACCTGGAACGGATAATCCCGTCTTCAAAAGTCAGGCGGATTGTTCACTCAAAATTAGAACTATTCCATTTTCAAATTAAGACGTACATTACCTATCTGACGTGAATCATCAAACAAATAGCCCGTCTCACACGAATAATCCTTCTCTAGTTTGAAAACGGCCATTTCTGTTATAATGAATGTCGCCCCGGCCTTGAGTTGGGCGCCCGCTTGTCTGCTTTTGCTTTTTCACAAAGATGATTTTTAAATTGACTATTGACATTTCTATGCGTAAATAATATTAGAAGTGGAATACTTTATTAAAAGTATGATCTATCAAATGTGAAAATTTTTCAAAAGAATAGCTTATTTCATCCCGAGATGATCGGAAGACCTTTATTTTGATTTAAAATACAAAAAAATACAGGTTAATTAATATTTAACTTTTTGAAACAAAAGCAGTTAATTTTTAACTTTTTCGTTAACCGTAACTGAAAAAAATTAACCGATAGCCGTAAAAGAGCCAAAATTTTAGCCGATAACCGTAAAAGCCACCACCCCATTGAGACCCTCCTATATATTGCTCATTTGAAAGCTGTCAAAATAAAGTATCCTCTGACCATAGTCACATGACCGTATCGCGGGCGCAGGTGTCAACTCCTCGAGTTCACATGTTTTTTTAAAGTTTTCCGCTGACGAGTAAGCTCAAGTTTATGTTTTTCAGTGATATGGTTCTCCCCTAAAGTTAAGTATAGATTTGAGGATTTCTTTGCAATGGTTTTAAGTCCATGTCTGAAGTAACTTCAGAATGCATAAACAGGAGCTTCGCTTTTAGCTCTGGCTAAATTTATATACTATTTGTACATGAGCAAAGTACACGTGACAGAGCTCGTGCTTGTTCCCTCGTGCGCATCATGCATCGTGCGTAGTTACAAGCAAGCTTTATCAACTTATTTTGGGGGTGAGTGGAGGGGGACCGTGTTGATAGTTTTGGTGGGGGTGGTGCGTAGTGGGGCAGGAAAACTTCTGTGTCCCACCCGATTGCCTGATGCGCTGCCAACCTTGATTCCATAACAACCCACCCAGTTTTGTTGATTTCGACTCCGCTTGTGTGCTGACGTCTGAGCTTACTGTTTACATGTTAACATATAGTGTAAATAGAACACAAATACGTCTCTTATCCTCTCATCCACGACATTTCAATCATATAGGCTACAACTATCTATCTCTTAAAAAAAAACCTATTTAACAGGTCTTGATGAACTCATGACAACTTCCCATAGAAATCCTTTTGAGTTGGCTTCGAGAAGTCTGTTGTGAGCCTCACTGCCTGTTCCGAACCTACAAACTGTTCCTCCAACAACGACCACCTTAAAGCCACTAGCTTCAACCGAGGCCACAAAACAACCCAGCGCGGCAATCCAGTCATCTGTAGCTTCTTCTGTTTTCATCTAGCAAAGCCAGCTTGACGACTTCAAACAACATGGTAAGCTTTGCACAAGCGTTATAGATGGCGACTAGCGGAGTTGTTTTTGCTCGGCCGTTTACCTTTCGTTAGTGCACCGACTGTATTTCCAACACTGCGCGAAAAATTTGATTTACACCAAATTTACTCATTGCAAATTTGGTGCAAAAAAGTGCAAACTAAGGTTAAGGGCAAAGATGGTAAATACGCTTTTGCCCTCAAATTTACAACCCCATGTAAACTGGCAAGCAAATGCGGTATTAAACCATCTTTGCTTTTGATTTCCCCCTTGTTTGCACTTTTTTGCACCATATTTGCACCGAGTGAATTTGTGTAAATCCAATTTTTCGTGCAGTGCAATTCACAGCAACAAGACAGCAACTGTTCGCGGTACAAATTAAAAATGCGTTTCAGTTCTTTTTGGTAACAACAGCGCGAATTAATTCAATATGGCCGCCGTATCGGTAAAAAGGTCTATTGTGAGTTTACGCAACAGGACGGCAGGAAGAAGAGGGCGGCTAAACGCTTGAGTGTGACAAACGTGACAGGGCTATAACTTGCGCGTTTTGTCGTGATCTTCACTTAACATTAACATGTCTTTTGGTCTTTTCGGAAAATATCTGTTTAAAGGAAGGTGACGTTCGGCGGAAAGTTTTTTCAAACAAAATTATTGTCAGGCTTGTCACACAGGGTTTTTCGTCTTTTTTCCTCTTCCGTCCTGTTGTGTAAGTTCACTATTCACTCGGCCGTGCGTTTCCTATTTACGTCACCTAATTGGGATTTCGTTGAGCTGAACTGTTGCATCGACATAACTATCACAGAGAACCATCCTGGTTACTGTATTAAGTCGTCATTTGAAACCTGTTTTGACTGGTAAAAATCTTCCTTTCGGCCCTTAAAGTTTAAATTGTCAGTAAACATGATTCATTATACGTTACAAAAACGAAAGTTACTCTATATTGTTCGGTTTCAGCTAGTTGAGGGTGATTCAATTTACTTCACGTTTTTTCGCGTAAATCTGGAAGCGTTTTCATAGTTTCTGTACAAAGTAGAGTTTACAAGTTTTGTATTTAAGGCCAGAAAATACTTAGAAATTGCGGATGTTCTCCCGTCGTGTACGACATTGTTGGTAGTCCGCTGGATTCCTTACAAGACTTGTATAAAATGCGACTTCGAAAACACTTCCTATTCTGCAAAACGGTGAAAAGGTGGGCAAGATATGTCTTAGAATAACATCTTTACAAACTGCAGATGTATACCTATGTTGAATTAGCCAGGAATACTTTTGCTCAGTTAGAAATCTTCGAAAGTTCTTCTATAAATAATCAGAAATAATCCAATTCTTTTTCAAATGCGTTGTATCTTAAGACGTTTACTAATCATTTTCATCCAGCCCACACACCTTAAAACTTAAAAATGCTTTTATGTAATATTCGTTTTCACAGGTGCCCTAGAGTAGAGTTAACCACGATCTTGCATTAAGCTATTGTAATTTCCCAAGCGATGTACCTTGCTGTAAGTGTCAACACAAAGAAATATAGCCATGGAGACATTGTGCTACTGTTAAGAAAGCGAATTGCTACAAAACAGCCATAAAATGTCTATATTAGATTTACTTTTTTGAAATCACGCACTCTTAATACCCGAGTTGGATTTAATACCTAGAAATTTCAAGAGGACTTTGTTAATAGGGAAGGTATTTTTTCTTATCTTTCAAGAAAATGCATCGACTGGATAACTTGTTTCAAGTCTGGGGCTAAAAATGTAATTGTCTAATTTTCTCATAAGTGTAATCTAAGTGCATTTCTTTTACCATCTATTCCCTAATGACTTTTTAAAAGGCTTTTGAATTTTTTTGTTCACCTTTTTTTCTTTTTTTTTTTTTCGCCGCAGGGCTACAGAACTAAAGGAGCCACCTGAGCTTCAGAAATTAAAACTCGATACGAAAAATAAAAGAAGAAAATTAAATTTAAAATAGCTTCAACTCTTTAACGGTGATTCTATTGTTGCTTTGATAACTCACATTTCGTAGCTTGCAACATCTACTGTACGCATAATTCACCAGAAACCAGAACTTTACCACAAAGTTTAATTTCTACTTGGCTTTCAAAGTTCCGTGGAAACTGCTACTAATTGAAATATCTTTTAAAATTACACTTTAACTCTTTTGCCGCTTGCCTTTTATACTTAAAAGAAGACAAAGCAGTAATCTGAATTTAGACATTGGCAAATCTCCTAGATTTATGAAACATTAAATAACAATTTGTGGTGCTGTCTAATTTTGTAGCGAAGTCGAGTCAGTCGCCCACATACTAAAGAGTTAATTGTATTAAGTTCAATGAACCAAAATTCCGAATTTTTTAACCATAGAAGAAACCGCCAAAAAGGCATATTGCGACCCTAGACATAGCTATTAAATTAAGGTGTAATTGAAATGGAAGAATTTTCTAGTCTCAGATTGTAAGATTGTTATTAAAAAATCTATTTATAATTAAGGAAAAAAAATGATTTTGTACGCGAATGTAACACGCTCCGCGTTCTTGACTCTCCCAATGACTGGCTACTTTTGCTTTTTACGTCGTGAGTTCGAAATTACAATTTTGATCGAGTTCAACAAATTAATGCGCACGGAAAAGGCAGGTCGAGTGCAACTTTTAAAAAGCTTTAAATTTGCATGTAATCTTATACAATAGGATAAGCATTGTGTTAAAAAATATTCTTTTTCTCCTTTTATGTTAAACGTGTGAGTTATTGTCTATTCATAATTCACTTGTGTTGTAGACGCCTATTTATTTCCGAGCATTCTTTCTCGGTGAAGTCATTTAATTAACACCAGAGAGCTTTTTTTCTGGTTTTCTGTTCAAGCGATGTTTGTTTAACTGCGTGCTAAATAAGTTATCACAACAAAACTTCTTCGTTTATGTATAACCGGGTAATTCAAGGCGGTTTTTTGTTATTTTAGTGCTATCGGATTTAACACCAGTCCTCACGAGGAAGTGAAAAAAACATCCGTTTTCTACGAAAATTAATTACTTATCTTTCACAAGATTACACGAGAAGGCGAGAACAGTTTTTAAATACCATTTTAAAAGCTCATATCACAATGCTGTTTCCGCTGCCGAGGGCAATAAAGTGCTCGAGTAGTTACTTAAGAAGCAAGCTAAATACGTTGCCTAACTTTTTTATCATTTTGAATCGAGTTTCGGTTTTATCACACGTTTACGAAAACCACCACTGCACGCGATGGCCTTCTCCACTGGGCTTCATGCGTGATCTTGGGCGTCAGTGCAGGCAAATGATATCTTTGAAACCTCCGGTTGTTTGGAATATTTTTTGGCATCAAAAGACGAATAAACATGGATGTTTAATCCAACAGTGTAGAAAATAAATTACCCGGCTTATCGTCTATGCATGGTTCCGCATTATCACATGTAATTTTGGTCTCGAAATTTCATTTTTTGCAATTTGAACTTTGTCCCTGAAGGTTGAGCGAAAAATAATTTGTTAAATAAAAACCCATTTCCTCCAATTTTTCAGAGATTTAAATGGCTTCTTGCTTCTCAAAAAATAATATATATTATTTAGGTACAGTATAATAAAATTAGATTTGAAGAAGTCTAGGCCTAAAAGGAACAATCAAATTTGGGGGGTCTTCAAAATTAAAACTGCATCAACTCTTAATCTATAATGATTACCGTAAAAAGAATTTAACGGTGCGTTAATTTGAAGGAAACTAGATTTCAATTCCATTTTTTATCTGAAAATTGCAAAGGGCTGTCTTTCCGTTATCAAATAGGCTTGTTTTGAAAATTTTACCTCGAAAACAATTGTTACTAACAGAAAAAACTGATGGCATATTTTCTCCCGTGGTTCTAGTGTCTATTCAAACAGCATGAAGTTGATCTATCAACTTCAACCTAGTACGCGGGGTCTTAATTTTTTGGCTAATTTTTTAAAGAAGAAGAAAAGAACTTGCCCTCCTCACTTCACGGGGGAAGTTCCTTAAAATAATAAAGAATATTTGCTCTTACCGGATATGTTATCGCAGAAAAGGTTCCGAGGATTTTAAGCCTTAATTTGCCCTTAAAAAACGTCATTTGTGGCGTTTTTTTCTTTATGAGTATGGTTCAGATCTGAGTTTTTGATTTTTGTTATTTCAGTTTTTCAAAGAATACCATTTTTAGAAAAGCCTCTGCATTTCTTATATGTTTTATGTCCAAGTTTTAAACACAGGTGAACCTTTTTCTCTCTTCTCTAGGTCTTATCCTTTAGGAAAAAAAGTATATTTATCTAACATAATGAGCTTTCATAGTCGGATGCTTCAGTCCTTCTCCTAATACTTTGTTCCAAAAACAACAAGACCGATAAAATCTCGATTAAAATATGATATTACTGTCTTATGAGGAATACTGTTGCGGCAATTTTACACAAAGATATATCGATGAATATCAAAAGCCGACGAAAATTGACTTTGATGCAAGATTATACAAATCGAATTTTCAATGTCTTAGATATAGACCGCATGGTTTGATAAAGACAACGCCTGCAAATTACTGTATTACTTTGCGAAAAGGAAACAAGGCGAAATTAGTTCTGTATGAATCTATTAATGTAACTATCCAAAAAAAAAATGCGGCGACTATTTTTCGCCGCGAAAGGGATATTCTCTGAAACAAAATGAACAAACGAAACGAAATTGTTAACTCGTTGAAACAATGCCGAATGGCAGAATTGTGCTGAGCAAAGGCTTAGTCAATCCGCGAATTAGGGACTCAGAGTCTACAATCAAAATGTCAATTCAATGTAAGACTAAATATTTCTAAAACAGAAAATGAATAACTGTTTTTAAGACATCAAAACTTCGTTTCCATTTAAGCCACCTGCAACGAGTTCCAGTCTTGGCTGTTTATTTTGCGTTTATCAGTTGAATGCTTTGTTATTCTTTGAAAATAAACCAAAAACCTTCCGCCTAGAATAGGAACGAAAATATCAAGCTTAACCAGAGACAGAAAGATGGTCATGGAATAAGATTACCTTCCCTTCATTTCTTCAAACTTGCTTCAAAGGGCTTCAAAAATTGTTTACACTGTTTATTTTTCAACGCTTAAGCGCGATAATAAGAGTGCAATTATTTCCCTTATGAAATTAGAAAGCAATTTAAATTCGCTTCAAGGTGCCACTAAAAAAGACGAGGATGAATTATTAATTCACTCCGGACAGGAAGCGAGTTTTAATACAAGGCCAACGTTGAAAAGCTCTTCCTTTTGTGAAAAGCAAATTTGGATGATAAAACAAACTCCACGACATCTAACATCTCGGTGGAGTTTTAATTACTCTTAAAAGGCGAATGAGTTCATTGATTAAAAGATTAAAGGCATATCACGGCGAATTTTAAGGAAATAACCTCGCCGAATGCAGACCTCCTTTAAAGCGAGCACTGTCGAGATTAGCCAATGACCTCTGGATGCCTTGTTAAATGTGTTCCTGCCTTTTAGATAAGTTTCAATTTGATTAATGAAACTCTACCACACAATGCATCGACTTGCGTGCTCTCGATACATAGCGAAATACTATTTCGATTACTTTTATTTTCTGCCTTTTCAAAAGGGGGACTTGCTCTTTTGATCTGATTAAGTTGAAACTTAACAGAAGACAAACTTGTGTTTACAGAGAAGAACCTTCCTTTGTCACTGCCTTAAAGCCTTTTGTTTGCTAGTGTTTACGGATCAAGTTTTTTTTTTAGTTGAAGTTCACCTGCTTTCGATAACGCATACCCTTAAATGATCACCGCTTAAGGTCTTCGGGCTGAGCGCAGGTGCCCCACGCGACAACAATGAAGGACCAATCAATGCCGGACTCTAACAAAAGGTGCTCGCTCCTCATTAGTCCTTCAAAGGGCATGAATCTGAGAAATTGGCCAATCAGAGTTAGCCGTTGAAATTCATTTGGCTTTGGGGTCTTTTGGCTGAGTATAAAACAGTATCAAATCGAAATTCCAGGTTGTATAACGATCCGATATTTTACAACACAAGTAACTGGGCTCTGAAGGATACAGGTAACCAACCGAGACGATACGTTCACCGACCTAGCGCCGCATCAGAAATGAGTTATTCTCAAGGCGGTAGTAGTTTAACAACTAGTAGCTCCACTGTGGCTACAGCGAACAACGCTAGTGGCAAGCAAGCTCAAGCCCAGTCACAGACAGCACAATCCTCAGAGAAGAAACGGACACCAAAATGCGCGCGGTGCCGAAATCATGGTTTTGATTCAATCTTAAAAGGTCATAAGGGCTTTTGCCGGTGGAGGGATTGTCTATGCCCAAAATGTCTCCTCATTGCTGAACGACAGCGAGTTCTAGCAGCCCAAGTTGCGCTTCGCCGTCAACAGATGCAAGAGCAACGCAGTCCATTGCCTCCGGGAGATGTGTTTACTGCTATGACAAGGATGGGTAATGAATCTCAGAACCCATCGCGAAGCCCCTCGCCTGTTTCCACAACCACAGAGGCTACAGGTAGTGTATAAATTTTTACTCAGACTTAGGTATCCACACCTATTGACATTTTGTACTCATTTAGCCGTATATACTAACACTAGTTTTGAGTAAAAAAGCGCATCTCTTAATTGATGAATCACGATCTATATACCAACGTAAAGAAAAATTGTCAACTGTTTACCGCCGAAACAAGCTGTGCCGTACTCGAAAGGAAAGAAGATCATAGAGTGAAATTGTTACGGTTAAGGGTGTTAAACGCTAGCGAAAATTTGTAGCAAAAAGTTTCGACTTGAAAAGCACAAAAGCTCTTAATGAGTAAATTTCTAATGACATCGGTTATTCGCACGAAATGAACCCCAGTTCGTTCAGTCGATTTTGAGGCATAAAATGGATCGCAAGACATTTTAGGACGCTCAGTTTTATTTGTCTATGATTTCTTGAAGGAGCACCGATTTTTGTTTAATTCCTAGGTTGTTTTTTCTTGCCACAACTTAGAGTGAATGAATTATCATTAAATGTTTCGATACAGAGTTTCAAGGTGTTCCATTTCGTGGCTGTCGAGTTTGAATAATCTATCAACCAAGAACCATATGCCGTTGAACTAGGCTGATTAAATGTGAAAGAAAAGATAGCAGAGTTCATAACAAGGGAGATAAAAAGGCTAAATCAAAATCTAATCCAATAATTGAGGGAAATAAGTCATTACACAAAATTTCATGCTCCTAGGACTTGTGACAAGTTCGCGCTTTTCTTTAAAATACTGCAAACTGCGCACATGCAGAGTTTTCTAATCCAACAAAACAAAACATCTTTTTCATTCGGGTAAAAAAGATATTAAGAGAGAGGGGAGCTGTAGTCACTGATTAACTGAAATCGCTAGCATCTAAGCAGGCCATATGTTGAGTCTCTTTTCCTTTTCTTTGAAAAGAAAAATAATGTTTTTGTTTTTTCAGAGATAAAGAAAGAAGTTTCCTCGCCAGTTCGAGAAAGTTGTCCTGAATCCATACCAGTCACGAATTCGTTCACAGGTGAGATTCAAGTTATCATTTCTCCTGAGACCTAGCTATGCCATTGTAAGGTTAAAAAAATTTCAATCTAGCTTTGTAATGCTAAAGTTAAAAAGAAACATTTTTATGGAAACTGCGAGAGAGATACTCTTAAAGACAGATACATTAAAAATTACATAAAATTTTGTTTCAAAGTTATAAGGTACCCGTTGTCACAAACACATAAATTTCTTGAGGGACATGGCAGGAGAAAACATAACATATTTATAGTGTTAAAATGCAAACAATTTTAATCGTTTCGAAGGGAAAAAATTGCTAGACGAGGGCGGAAATAGGAACAATTTTGGAGGTATCATGTGATTATTGTTCTTTCAAAGTTTTAACTTAAAAGAAACCATATATGAAAAAATTAGCATAGATAAGAAACCTTTGCCAAAGAATGCCGAACTTTATAGTTTGTTTTCCCATAACAACCACGAAAAAAGTGAATAGATACACTTTAATTTCCTCCATGCAACTGTTGTGGCAACATTACATCTAAAAATAACATTAAACTCTGTTCACGAATAACTAATTCTGGCAATTGAAATAAATAATAAATATAGATTCGCAAAAACACGGTTAACCTACAAGAAAGACATTAGAAATTAACTGCTTTTTGGTTGAAAAATTTTCACCGTTTTGTTTAATTGTTTGTCTCTTGTAGAACACTACCATCAACAATTTCTTGGAAATTCTCATAAAGAGATTCACGCTGAATGTACTTGCTCGGCGTTTCGTCCATTCCCTGGCGTTCTGCCTCATCATTTTCAAGGTACAATAATTCACCATTCTGATAATTTTTATTTAATTACCGAAAGATCCTCAAAGAATCACGTTTGTATTCAAATGCTATGCGCACCCAATTTCCCGTGATGAATAAAACAGCCGTTTATTTTTAAGGATTATTATTTGAAGAATGACGTTTTCCAGGATGGCTCTGATTAAAAGGAGGCTTCAAGAGACAATCGAACTTTAGACTAGAACTAAAAATTCAAATAACAGGACATTACTAGCGGCGAATATTGGCTTTAAAAGATTTTTGGTTGAAGTTTCTGATGATAACGTTTCGCAATGTGGCCTTGATGAATAATGTTTTGACATAAAAGTTGACAGTTGCAAAAAGATTACGGTTGTCCAAAGCTCGATAAGGAATAAATGCTTTCCTTTCCTGTATCTTTGTAGTTTAATTTTGAACAAGCCCTCATTAAAAATTTCTTATCTTTCTTGCGGTATCATATAGTGTTGACCAGCGTGGAAAAACCGCTAAATTTTAAGTGAATAACATTTGAAATTCATTCAGGCAGATGTCGCAAAACGTCGTTTTATGCCTTTCGCGTTCATTTCAAGCCACCCATGTTTTCTCCCGCTGTGCCAACGAACGAAAATTTCTTTTTCACCATTTAATTAGTGGAGGGAAACAAAAATTTTCTTTTTGAGATCCCGCCCGCAAGCAAATTTGACCTTGTTTGGCATAGCAAACTTATTTTAACTTCAAACTGTATTCATTAGTTTTGGAAACAAGCTATTCGTCTAATTTCCTCTTACGCTATTTTGTACTGTTCCCAGTAACAAATTTGAAAAGACTTCGCTATAACATTAAAAAGCCCGATTCATTTGTATCAACATAACCAAATGAAGCAGTATTTTCCTCCTTTGATCATTTTGCACGTTTAAAAGATATCAAAATATCATTTTCCCTGAATAAGGTGCTAAAATAAAACAAAATTCAAAGCTGTTGCATTCTCGGGAAAAAACTTAAAAAAAAATCATTTTATTGTGGGTCAAAACGCGCTCAATTGGAGAAAATGGATAGGCAATTTCTCCAAATTTTAGGCTCATTTTTTTCTCCGACAATCGTTGATTTAAATGTAGCTTCACCCTTCAACAATGGCCCAATTACAAATTGAAATATTAACGACTTAAAGGATATCATAGAAATTCTATACGTTATATTTTTTTTACTTCCTTCATGACAGAATCGAGAAGACTGACATGTTTTCACCCAAAAGTAGCATTTTCAATCTATATCGATTAAATATGTCATTTTGCAATGCTCAAAGTTTGATGTCGTAAGGAAGGTATTTCTAAAATCTGCATTTTACTAAGCACTGAATAAGAAACACTTCGTTTGTGATTTAGAATACCCTTGCGCAAGTTTCAGATAGTTTTGGTAACTTGATCTAAAAAAGCCATTTACTAAAATCTCAAAAAAGCCTTGATGCACACATTTAAGCGTCTTTAGAAATAAATCTATCGAACTGCATTTTCTCTTTGCATCCCGGTGACAAAATGAAATATCGGTCTTTAAAATTTAATACTTTATCGCTTTTGATGGTAACGCCAGAACGTAGTAACTGTCGGTAATAAAAGTTGTATCATTGCATTTTATAACAATTTTTTTTATATCATTTTTTTATTTTTGGTTACAGGATTAAAAAGAAAACTACCAAATGAAGTCGGCACTGAAGCCACTCATTTATACAATCAGGCACCTCTTCTCGGAGAAGTCCAGGAAAAGAGGCGGCGATTTTCTACGGAATATGAACCTGCGGACAAATCGACGTTTTTACATTTCCCCGGCCAGAGACGCCCGTCCGCTATAGAACTTCTCATACGTATCTTCCCGAAAATAAAAGTCAGCATTTTGCAGCTTGTTCTTCATTCCTGTGGTGGTGATTTAGTTCAGGCCATAGAGGAGGTCTTGACACGGTACAAAAGCGAAGCCACAAACGTTTTCATGGGTGTGCCGAATGGTTGGAATAGACCCGTACAAGAACTGCGCGAATTTCATCACCCCGCTCTACGTGCGGATGGTTTTAAATTCGCGCGAGGGCCGGAGAGTTTCTTAGGGAGCCCGAAGTCTGCCTTTACTCCAATTTCAACTCTCCCTAAAGCTCATTTCATAAACACTTCCTCATCAAATGTTCCGTTTGCTCAAGAGGCAGGTAGGAGCAAAGAAAACTTTCCAATGTCATTTCTCTTGGATTCACGGATAAGTTCTTCGCTCACACGCCCCGACCACACGGCAATCAGTTTGCACAAAGCTAAGGACAGTGAGTCGATAAGCGATTCAGCAGAAGTCTTAAAGACGGCAAGCGTGGCAAGGGAGGCTGCAAGTGCCAGAACAGAGAAAGAAAATTAATGCGAATCGATCGTTATTCGATCGGAGATACGTTCTTAAATAAGCCTCAAATAAAGATCTTAGATAGATCTTATGTTGTAACAAAGAAAACGAAAACGGTTAGGTTGTGTTTACGCCTAACATCGGAAATCCTCGAACAGGACGTAGGTCTTCGTTCGTCGTTAAAAAATGTTGTTTAATAGCCCCCAAAGATCGTAAAATTATACTCTTTGTAATGTTATGCCCTCCATTACGAGTTAAAATTATAATTTTGAGTTATAAGATATAATTGATGGAAGAATAAAACTTTAATTTTAAAAGAATTTTGACGTCTTGCATGAGTTAATTTATACGCGCCAAAATAAAATTTACAGGAAAACTGCATCTGGTGTGCTAAGCGTCGAAAAATTGAAATTGTTGTTGCCACAAAACCACAAAAAATAATAAAAAAACAGTCTTGCTACAAAGATACAGGCGGACTACATGCGTGAAGTTTTTATTCCCTGAATGATCATTATACAGTGAGAAAATTATGTTGTGGATTTTTTTTTCGTGGTTTCATTAAACGTTCACGACACTTAATATGACATTTTTTCTGATACATTTTGTCAAAGCCGAGGCGTTGACCTTTGCTTAGAATTGAAAAATTGGATGAAAATGTTTCGTTTTTACAAGGAATTTTCGCTCGGCATGCATCAAAAGAAATGAATGAAAACATTAGAACACGATCACGGACAAATAACATTGTAGATAATTAAAAGCGTTTGGTTCCAAAAAAAGGGATGACTGTCTTATTTATTGAAGCTTGCGCGCTTTTATACCATCCGTTTTACTAAATAGCCCCGTGAAAGTATATCTCTTGCAGAGGGTATTAGAGAAATTAATACCAGTCAAAATAAAATCTGCACGTAAAATGCAAAGAAGTTTAGCACCAAAAGGTTAGAATGTTAGTCGTTTCTACTTTGAATATTGCAACAAACACAAAAAAAACTCAGTTTGTTGAATAATATGAAGTATTTTTGTTGATTCCCGCTGTTTTGCTGGCGTGAAATCTCAAAATAACGCGAAATTATTGACGAAAAAAGAATGCCGTTAACAAAAGCCCTCCTAGACTCTCTGACAATTTTAGGAGATACTCGGAAAGTTCACCTTGAAGACAAAAATTTTTGCCTTCGTACAAAAGAATTGAATTTTGACTGTAGTTAAATATTCAAAGTCTGTCATTTTTAAGACTTCAATGGCTTATGTTTGCATAGACTTTAAATTACACCAATATTAATTTGTGTCATGGAATAAATAGTTTCTCTGTAGACTATTATTCATCCTCGCATAACAACACGAATTAATGACAAAAACCTGCGGCAATGAAAATACAGTTTTGACAGAAAAGATCGGGAAAATTGACTCATGATCACATTAAATGTATATTTTCCGAGTTGTGGTCTTAATTTCACCGAAGCGTTAACAATGGCACTATTTGAATGTGATATTACCGTGTTTCGAGCGAAATCTTTTATATATTAATAATTCCCCGTGCATTGTTTTGACCAAACACGGCTGACAAAGAAATACAAACTCGGCGAACAAAATGAAAGCAAAACATTATAGAAGAAAAAACACGGTACCTGTTCTAGCCCGGAAATTATACGCACAACATCAATATTATAAACAATGCAAATGGCCTAGTAATTTAAAAAAATTCTTGAGCAGGTGTCCTTGTCGGAGATAGAGCTGAAATCCGGCGGGTTTTAAATCAAGTTATTTTCACCTGGTCCACTCATTTTTGTCTTTAGTTGGTTTATTTACAAACTTAATGGTCCTCAAATGGCTTATTTCTTTCGCATTAAGGATATCGAACGTCGTGGTAATGACTCAAGCCTGTAGAAAGGCTTAGAGATCGGTACTTTGATGTGGAAATTCGAACCGAAAAACGTATGAAAGTCTAATCATAATTTAGGGGATATAAGTGGGTGACTTTTGCAAAGAAAAAAACAACCTCTGCTTTTTCTTCCCCAAAGCCTATTTTTGTTTTGTTAATCTGGTGCGTAATAATTTCGCATTTGCGTAGAGGTAAACCGGATAAATTTTACTAGCAAACTCCAAAATAGTTACGCCCAAAATAAAAAGGGAAAAAATTTAGCCTACGAAAGAACTCCAAAATTATCGTTTAAGAGGAAAATACTTAGTTTAATATCCTGTGTCATAAAGGTGTCGTAAAAATGATATAAAAATTGTGAAAATCACACGAAATTATCCGTGAAAGTCAGTTAGGAATTGCGCACAATTTTGTGAGTTCCTTGAAAAATACTAAATTGAGATTAAGACTTTTAAACATATAGAAATGCCAGATTCGATGGTGTTAATATATCTTTCGCGCACGAAATAAATTCATAATGCGCCACACTATCGATTGTATTTTCGAACACATATTTAAAATTTGCGTTGGCGAATTTGTTGATTAACCCGGTTAAAAAACTGTTACTCGTCGAGACAAGACAGGACTAATATCAAATTTTAATCTCAAGCTTCGTTTTTGTAATAAATATATATATATATATACATATTTTTGATCATAAATGTAGCGAATGATTGATGAATGTTGCTTTTGCTAATTTCTGGAACATTTTGCCGAACAATTACCCATATAAGGACGCGTTTGATAGGGAAAGTAAAACGGAAAACGTTTTTTCCTAACGAGCTAAAAAGAAAAATAGTATTCATAGTAGCCTTTGGATAGCATCAACCAAGCATCTTTTTTTCAGAAACACCAACTTTAATGGTAGATTTTGTGGGAAATAGCACATTGAAATAAATAAATAAATAAATAAATAAAACGCACGAACTCAAGGAAAAAAGCAAATCTCACAAGCTGATAGGTAACCTTGCTTTTGCTTTGTTTCTGATGCTGGGCGTATCAAGGTCACATCTGGATGGAATCTCTTAGAACACTAATTACAAGTGAATTTCGCCAGTCGAAGGGCTTAAGGCGGGGTGTTAGAAAGATATGATTCACCCCCAAAAAATCCAAAACAAGATAATCTATAACGTATTGTTTCGCCTAGCATAATTGAAAAGTCAGCAAGGTGTAGATAAGCAAAAAATTGTCAAGATAGGCTGATATTACATTATGGACAGCTTTTTGTGTCAACTTTCTGTCGGGCTTGAGTGGTTTATGGCATCCACAAAAAGCATTTTATAAGGCGTCTATCTTCCATAAGAACAATGCGCCATTCGGACAAATAAACAATCGCGCAAATTATGTCAATTTTTTTCCGGTACTATTGAATGATGCTCGGTGCCTTTATTTTCCGCTTTAAGAACGCCGACCCATTAAATCCTCGAGCGGAAAGTTAAAGCAATACAATAGACTTAATAACCAGGAACGTGTTTTCAGATCTTCAAAGGAAGTTTACTAATGTTTAAGTAAGAAAAATCATATACCTAACTAAATACAATACCCCTTTAGCACGCATTTTCTTCGTCTAAAATTCGATTGTATTTCACTGGAATCAGCAAGATGGAAATTATTATTATTTTTTATTTCTTGAGTTAAGTTTTAGTTTCTTATTTCCGGAGAAAGCGATTTTCATTCTGACTAAAACCTGCCGTTCAACTCGCTCACTAAATGGGTAGGACTTTGGTAACTGGCGTTTCTCAAAATTAATTTAGTTTAAATAAACTTTGAACAGAACATATAAAAAATGACTGATAGTTGTTACCAAAAATGTCATTTTGAAATTCATCATTTCTCATTTGTACAACCGAAGCGTTTTTGCTACACTTTTATTTAAGAAACGCGAATCAATTGCTTGTGTATAAAACGGGAACTGACACATTCAATATTCAAACGGGAGCTTATCCAACACAGGCGACATATCCTTTACATTTTCCGCAGTTAAATTTGAACATTGACGTTTATTTAACATGGATCGGTGAAAATTAAGGAAGAGCCAGCCCACAGGCTTTTTACATCTTAAAAATGCAATTTCCTCTGCGACTATTATGTGAAAACAATTAATTTGTTATTAAAGAGTAAGCGAAATGGCAGCTAGGCTGCTCACAGTTTTTAATTTTAATAACTGCCTCTGATTCTCTGACATCAAGTTGAAGGTGGATTTTTAGAGATTGAAATTTTAATTAGGACAAGCGAAACAATCTTGGCAAGTTACTGTATGACGATTCTTGTATAGCGCTTTAATCGGCTATAACTGTCCAATGTACGGGGTTATATGCTTGTGAATGATGCTACAAAACAAGGCATTTGTTGAGCCTGGCGCTGAAGTTGAAACAATTAAAGGCAATCTTTTGTGAGTGGTTAACCGTCCTAAGGTGGTAAAGAATTGTGTCAAAATGCATTATGGGACTGTTTTGGAGGAGCAAACACGAGATCACGCCGGAAACTGGAAAAAAGTCTTCCCCGAAACATTTTCACAGGGCAGTTCGACACAAAACAAACACAGTTTCTCAAGCAACCTCGTAAATGGCCATGCTACCGACAAGGAGTCACTCACACATGACTAAAAAACTTTTTTTTCGTCAGTTTTAACAAAATTAATGAAAAATCGGTAAAATTTACTATTAAGCGGTTAAAATATGTCATTTGTAAAATAATTATAATAATATACATGAAACAAAAAAAAAAGAAAAGAAAAAACGTGCATCATTCTCCACTTCAGAAAAAAAAAATGAACCTCGTTCCCAGGAATTTTTTTTTTGGGAAAAAGACCCGACGACGAGGTCGCAGAAAAACACTAGGGAGAATGGGTACAACTGTGGACACAGTGACTTCAGGAGTCGTTTGGGTGGATAATCGTTACTTATGATCAGTCAATGATATTAAAGGCAACCATTCAGTAACATTAATAAGTAACGCTTGTCCGCCCAAACGATCCAAGAGATCGTTGCGCCGAAAGCTTACGGGAATTCCCCTTACAGTTGGAATTGCGCAATCAACAGCCTTATTGTCATACTAAGTCACGCCACTTTGTCACACGAAGTCTAAATTGTTTGAAAATGGAATGTTTTTAAAGTACATAACAGGGAATCCCCTAAAGAGGTTCGGACCCAAAGTCCTTCAAAAATGACGACTATTTTTGGAGAGAATGTCATGAATTTGATTAAATTAAGTGTCATGATATTTCATTAACTGACCTCGATTTTTTTGCCTACCATTGCAGTCATTTCCCCCATATCGGCATCCGGGAAATTTTTGCTTGTGGAAAACAGAATCGGGGAATTTTTGATAGTGAAATACGAAATCCTGGGCTTTGGAATGCGAAATAGAGCTCAAAGATTCAGGAATCCAGCTAACAATTGCTGATTTTCACTGACAGGCGATTATAAGTACAAATCAAAACCGTCCGATGTATAAAGTCCAGAATTTGGGAAATGGAAGGAGGTAAATTGGAACAAGTAACATGATGCTGAAATTGCGTAAGGAATGCCGATCATTATCTGAGTGTCCTTGAATTAAAGGATGGGAAAAAGAAAGCTTCCATTGATCTAAGATTCCGAAAAGAGACACTAGGTACTTTGTCCTAGGCTTAGGCAATGCAAATTTGTTAATTACCCGTTGATTTTGCTGAAAATGTTGTGGAGTTACGTTGCAGTAAGGTTGTGAAAAGATTTAAAAACTATGATGGCCTTGTCTTTTTTCTTTCCTAGTGCGGCCAAAAACTTAAGTAGTGACTCTATTTGGTTATGACCGCGGGAAGCACCATTTTGGAGCTTCTAAAGTTTCTCAGTAAATTGATTATTTATACCATCCCAGACTGTGCAACAATAATCAAAATGTGGCTGGATGAGGGAATCATAATTGTTCTTAGCCGTATCCTATGATACGAATGGCCTAACTCTTTTTAAGGCGCCAAGGTCAGTAGAAATCATCTTAGAAATTTCCTCTACGTGGTTTTTCCAAAGGTTAATTTGTCATCAATAAACAGCCAATGTGTTAGCTTTCTCAACTTGGCTGATATTTTTTCCTTTTATTTTGATTTGAATTTGCTTACTGCCTTGCAGCCGTAATCTTTGCCTAGGGTCAGTTAACATGAATTCAGTTTTGGCAATATTTAGAGTTCTCCATGTACCAAAGGTTTAAGTTTCTTTCAAGGACATTCAATTCGGACGCAGCCAAACTAATAGGTATTAGTATCGTCAGCATACGTCCTAGAGACAGCCTTCTTGAGACAATTTGAGAGATCGTTAGTATATATCGGAAAAGGTAACGGACTTAAGATCCTTGAGAAACTCCACTGATGATTTGCTTCGCTTTTGATAAATGATCGTGCATCCCTGGGTTCGATTGCTTAAATAATGTCAAACCACTTTGAAGAGTACCCACTTACACCAAAAATTAATAAGCTTACGTAACAGCATATGATGGTCAATGGTGTCATGATCAAACGCCTTTTTAGGTTAACAAAAATGACGCCTTCAAACAAACCAATATTTAAACAATTGACAAACTTTTGTCTTCTAGAAAAGTTTTTACCGTACTGTGTTTTAAAATATTGGGAAAGCTTATGTATGACTCTAGTTAATTTCATTAATAAATACAACATTTTATTTGTCAATCAGTTTGGCTTTAGAGAAAAACACTCTACAATGCATGCAACTCTTCTAATTACAGATAAGATACAGAGAGCTATAGAAGACGGCCAGTTTTCTTGCGGGGTTTCCTTGATTTCCCAAAAGCCTTTGATACTATAGACCGTAGCATATTAATTAGAAAACTAAGTCATTGTGGAATTATGGAATTGCAAATGACTGGTTTAACTATTTTCTGCATAATAGAAGGCAATGTATTTCTATTGGTGGCGCTAAGTCTGATGACCTTGTTATTACTCATGGTGTCCCTCAGGGTTGCGTCCTGGGCCCTCTTTTATTTCGTTTGTATGTTAATTACTTCAGGAACTGTAGCAAGCTCTTTGACTTTCACATTTGTGCAGATGACACTAATATATTTTATGCCAATCGTAGTCTATCTGAACTGGAGGTCGTTATTAATAATAATCGAAAATCAGTTGCCAGTTTGCTTATGGCAAACAAGCTCTCTTTAAACATCGACAAGACACACATATTTATCCCCCCTTCTTAAGCCAACTAATTACATAGTCAAATTAGTAATTTGTAACACTCAGGGAGATAAGACAAGAAAAGTTCATTAAATATTTAGGAGTACATATTGACTAACACCTTAGTTTGAAGTTCCACATTTTTCATATATCAAGTAAGATAAAGCGTTGTATTGGAATACTTTCGGAAATTAGATCCTTTGTTAGCCGACAGGTCCTTATTCAGTAATATTTCTCACTAATTTATCCCTCCTTGGCTTATAGCTTGATAACTTGGGGAAATACAGATCAAACCTCTCTGAGGCCACTAATTCCCCTTTGGGAAGAAAACAGTTAGGAAAATTACCTTCTCTGATTACAACAGCCATTCCAATCCTCCCTTTCCTGAGTTAGGGCTTCTTAAATTCTGTTATTATTCATTCAAAATATTTCCCCGACTCTGATTGGCTAAAAGCACACGTTTAATTCACCATAACCAGTTACTGATGACCAAATTTGGAAGAATTTTGACTTTAACGAGGAAATGACGTCAAAAATGCAGCGTTTTCGCAGGTTAAGGCACCGTTAACCGAGAAGACCTGGGGACGAGGTTGAGTTGTTTTGGTTGTGAACTTGAAAAAATGGCGTACATTTCACTCGTTTCAAGAGTAAGAACTAGGCGAAAAAATAACTAAAACATGGCAAAAACAGCAAGAAGACAACTCGAACAG